>CM060918.1:217573305-218823305 GCA_030737875.1 Allium sativum | reverse complement strand
GGTCCACCGCCTGTCGTCCATAGCGTTCTACCCCCATTCTGAACACAATGGGATATGTATCGTAGGCTGGTTCGGCTGTTGCAATCAATTTCCGTTAAATTTACATTTAAATCACTATATTGAATTTTAAACGTACATTTCGAATTACCGGGGTCACATACTAACTAGTAAAATTCCTAAAAAATATTCTCTAGCTTCGTGTTGACGATACGGTCCTAACAAAACTAGTTTCATTGAATTCTGAGACCGTTGGAAAAATGGCCATTTTCCAGTCGATTAAAATCAACTGAAATGGTCAAAACACGTTTTCCTTCGCCACGCTCACATATAGATTCGAAAAATTATGAAATTTGGAATCTAGCAACAACTTGACATCACGAACCCAACAAAAGTGGTTTCGTCGAAATCCGAGGTCATTTGCAAAATGTCTATTTTTAAGGGCCTGAATTCCATAGCGACTATTCAGAATTTTCAACTGGACATATCTTTTGATTCCCGCTATGAAATCTTGATTTGTCGGATTCGTTGGAAAGATATTATCAATTAGATCCTAATGTTTTTGGTTTTACTAAAATCCGGATTGTTTTGCACCCGGTGCATTCAATTGAAGTTTGAAATCGAATTATCGAACTACCGCGCCATTTTCAATTCTATTTATAATTATATATAAATATTTATATTCTAACGACGACGCGTATAATATATACGTTCGAATTCTATTCAAAATAAATTTCTCGTCGATATTATTTAAAATAATTCATTTTAAATAATCAAAATTCGCTAAAATAGCCAAAATAAAAATTTTAAACTGGCCCAGATTTTCGGGTTATTACAGAAAAATTTACGAATCCTTCGGGAACTCCCACTACACCATATCAGCCAATTTGGCACAGATGGGTGCGGAAATGCAATACGGGTAAAAGCCATATCATATTTGATGGTGCTCAGATCCATATCAAACTACGTTTTGCGATCCGCGCCACCCCAAATGCCCTAAATTTGACCGTCCGTCAACAAAGCCCCGGATTAGTTAATTTGATATGGCTTTGGGACAAATCGAATACATATCATATTGTGCATCACATTAGCCACTCGGAATAAAAATTTTGGCCGCTCCCTTTTCCATTTGTTTTACTTTAATGGTGACCGAAAATGCAAATTAGGGTTTTCGGTCACCAAATCGTGCCTCCACCTTCGACAGGGATGAACAACCCTCTCCTTTTGTAGAAACGCAGCAACCGTACGTCTCCCTGGCCCTCCTTCGACAGCACAGGACTATGTGTTTCAGTTGAATTTTGGCATGCATGACTGATAGTAGGGAACAAATTGATATCTTTGTGTGATAGTTGATTTCTACTTTGTGTTAGTACTTCATGTGTTAGTTATTTCGATTGAATTGGTTTGTGTAAGTGTGTTAGGGATGGATCTATGGTTATACCCTGAAATCAGAGAAATCAAATTTGTGTTAGAATTTGTGTTAGAATTGCCATTGGATGTATGGTTTAATTTGTTGATTGCGGTATATCCATGAAACAAAGAAATAACAATGAAATCAAAGTTGATTGCGGTATAATTTATGTTAGAATTTCCATTGGATGTATGGTATAATTTTTGATTGCGGTATATCCATGAAACAAAGAAATAATAATGAGTTAGTTTGTCGTGATTTCATCATCATTTGACTGTTTGTTTGCCTTATGCTTGAAATTTAAATTGTGTTGTCTTATTACATGTTTACTCTGTTTTGATTCTTTAACAAGCGTACTGAAAATATTTTAATAGGTTTGTTGAAAATTTAGGTAGATGGATGATTACTAGACTTTCTGGTTAATATTTTAATAGGCGATCCACCAGGTGGATGCATTTTAGCTCACGTGTAGGGTCGGGTATCCATTCTTATTAGCTTTATCCAAATGTTGGATGCTACTGCACTTAACCTTAGTAAAAAATTGCTTTCACTAGCAACTTTCCCTTACTTTGTAGCAGAGACTTTAGTGTAAGTTATCTTCCACTACACAGTCTGCTTCAAAGAAACTGAAAGTTGCAAGTGAAAGCAGCTTTTTCCAAAGGTTAAGTGAAGGGGCATTCGACATTTTAATAAAGCTTATAAGCATGGATTAATGACCCTGCACATGAGCGAAAATGCATCCACCTAGTGGATCGCCTAGTTAATTCTTAATCAGAAAGTCAAGTATGTGGGTCATCCGACGATGATGATTCGATATATTTAGACGTTGGAGCGGGTTTATATTATTTTACACTTATCTCTACGTAGTATCTTACATAAGAATTGAATGGACATGTACGTGTGTGCACATCTTGAATATTCTTTTCGTTTATTTGTTCCTTTTTGTGTGTATAGGAGGATGTTCTGTATGCTAGGGTACGAACTACCAGTGTTGCAGTTGGACTACACTTCAGGTGATTCTTCTTTTTGGTTTGCATTTTTAATGACTATCAATTTTTCACTCCTATGTACAGTTAATTTCATTTAAACGTCTATGGTCATAACAAAACCAGTTTACAATGTGTATTCATTCATTTTTGAGACATATACTGATCGACTACACAAACACATGGACTGCGCTCGACTAGTCGCGACAAGTCGTCGACTAGTCTACTAATCGAGATCAAAGCATCGACATGAAGTCTGGACTTGCTTTTTGTATGAATTTAGGTCGCATGGATAGAAATTAGTTGACTAATCGACTAGTCGATTTGACTAGGTTGTTATTTGTTCCCAGTGAAGTATTTGTACACAAACACACTAATCGACTACAATTAAATTACACAAACACACTGATCGACATGATATGCCCTTCACTCTTATTGGTGTCTAGTGAAATTACACAAGTCCAAAATATTGAAATTATAATCTAATCCATTATATTTGTAATGTGATTCCCTCAACTATACATCCAACTCTGATTCCCTCAACTATATACCCTAAGACATTGATTTTTGTTTAGAACCATTGTTGTTATCACTTTTTCTACCAGAATTAACATTCAATGGCGCATTCTGAACATATACTCTGCTGAATACAGATCTTAGCTCTGTATTCATGTTTGCATCTTAATTAGTTTCATTTTATATATGTATTAACACGCACTTAGCTATGTATTCATGTTTGCAACCCAGTCACAGTGAGTTATAATGTCGATCTACTGTTCAGCTATGAAGTATTTGTAACTTGTTTCTTGTATTTTATAGGCATTCCTGTTGGAGATTATGGTGCTTTTGTGTTGATGGAACTCAAGCTGCCGGATATATATCACGATTCAGTTTTGCTGCCAAAGGAAACTTGAACTCCAGGCCGTTGACTATCAAGCTCAATCTTTCCGGCCTCGACTGGAGTTTTATCAGGCTGTTATCTTTTTACCTCATTTTTGTTGCTTCGTAATGTGATGAAAATCTTTCACAATTTCCTTTTATTGTGTATGTTTGAATGTACATCGTGTTATGACAAACCTTGTAATGAGTTGAGTGTGTGTGTATATATATATATATTGTGTTATTCCTGTGTATACTTTGTGGTATGTATGCTCTGTGTTATGAAAAATATGCGCTACAGTTTCTGTTTTTATACATATACACATACATGATATATATATTTATATACATGGATATATATATATATATGTGCACACACATATAATTAGACACGATCAAAGACCATGTCTGATTACACATTTGATACGGCTAAAAGCAGTATGTTAATAGAGTGAGATACGGTTTGTAGTCGTATCTAATAATTTAACACGCCACTTTTTGATATAGCTTTTTACCTTTCCCAACACCTTTAGATACGGCTAAAAACAAGTTTAATCAGCATATATGGTGTAGAGTCCGGATTTGATATTTAACCGAACCTTTATTTAACTTTGGACTTTCGATTAATAATTGGATCATTAATAATTATTAACTAGAATCATAATCTTCTAATTAATTTAATTAAATTGGAATTGAATGGAAACCAAATTGTTTATTGATTGAGATAAGTCTCTATAGATGAAGACTTAGACTATTCGAGGGATTTTAAAGGCTATGCCATTTTCCCGCTTATAGTGTTTGTTGGATATGGAGGTTTATATCGATTATAAACTAATATAATTTCTGAAAGGTTCTACTTTGAATATGAATATGATTTTTGGTTTGTTGTGGATGATATCTTCCATAACACTGTTCTTTGTCCATGTAAGGTAAGATAAGTTTCCAAATTAAGCAAATAAAATCTTTATTTATAAAGATGGGTTAGGAAAAGAACGAACATGTTTTTCATAAAGCAAATGGCAAATAATTGATAAGGATTATTAAGAAGATTTAACTTGGAATTTGATGTTAAGAAATAGCTTAAAGAATGATTTGAATATCTAAAACTGAATAAGTTTTAATGGAAACTTAAATGATGACTATTCCGGAAGAGATTGAGATTCAGGGAAACCTGTATACCCATTGATTTTAAAGATGTGCTAGCTATTTGGAAAGATCGGGTTTTTACCTATTCCGAATATTTATACGACGTGATGTTGATGTCAAGATATCGACAACGATGGTGGAAGACCCAGGTTTCTTCTCATTGGATGGATGGCACGTTGATGCCTTAGGCGACGGCCCATACGAGGTTAAAGTAGCAGCCAATCTAACTGTACTTGAAGTGATTTGGTTTGCAAGGACGTGCGCTCCTAGGCGGGGACGTGGAATCAAGTGCCTTCGGTTTTGTTCCTATTCCCGGAACGGACTTGTTGATGGGTCGCATGTCTGACATGGAATGAGCATGGGGTATGCTAAGTGTTGAGCAATAATCAGGGCTTTTATTGAAAGCAGGGCTCTGTGGTGATGACAAAGTATGGCTTAAATGTGTAGCTTTGTGTATGATGGGACCACGTGATAGGCTCACACCCCGATATGATGGTGTCCTGATTGTCAGATTAGCATGACTTTATGTTTTGCATGGATTCGGTCAACTGACGGTATGATGGTTGCAAGATTAAGTTCATCAACCTGAGAAAATGGGTGTGGTGTTGTGTATAAACATGGTATCTGCTGAATGCCCGAGAGATCTTTCGATCAGCAACCATCGTGATGGAATCCAAACTCCAATACGAACCTTTTACGATTTTCAATTGTATACCTATATAGCCAACATAGTGGTATGGGGCATTATGTGACTAAGATCTATAAGTTTACTTTCGAAAAAGTTTAACACACCCTAGACATTATTATAATATCAAATGGTTTGGTTTTAAATTATATCAAGCATATTTTGCGATTATAAGGAAAACCCCTATCTTTCGGTGTGCGCTTGCATTGTGTGGCGGGACCTGGGGATTATAATCGTTCATTTTTCTGAAGTCATGTTTTAAAATCTGGTTTACGGTTGCTCTGGTTATGCACATATCCTAAGGAGGAAACCCGTTCTGCGACATGCGACGTAGTCCTAAGATACCTTATTCGAATTAAGGTTAGTGCAAGACTAGTAAATAAAGTTTCCTCACTCTAGTCCCATGATTGACTCGTAGTTTGTTTTTCCCTTGCAAACTGTGGGTGCCCATAATTTCCATATGGGCAGTCTGTTAGTTTGTTTTCTAGTTACTGAGATCAGATTCAAGCTTGAGGACTTGGAGTTCCAGAGAGAGCTGAAGTTTCATATGAAGGTCGGACGTACTCTACTATCAGTATACTTTGTTAAGCCTACATGGTAGTAATGGTATGTAAAATCGGATTTGTATTCAAAAATGTTTTTGCTGCAATGATATATTATTATTATATTTTATCTGTTTCGTTGTGAGTTTTGTTTTCCGCTGTGGTTTCTCTGATAAACCTTAATGAAACGTACTTTTGCTTGCATTAAATAAAGATGGGTTTGGTTTTTGGTCGGTTTGAAGTGAGTGGAGATGTGGGTCGTTACATTGGTGGCATAAAGGAAGTAGCGTGCAAAGCGGTAGCATCATCTGTCGATTTGTTTGCAGTTGACACGGAGTTCTGACAGTAAAGAGATAGGAGGCATGAAGGTGAGAATTTATCTTTGGAATTATTTTAAATTGATAGAATGGTGGATTAAAATTAGTTGGCAATTATAACGAATCAATGATTAGATTATTTGTTTATGGATATGAATGCTGTATGAAATGTTTGAATGGATGATATGTAGTTGAAACACATTTAACACGGAGCGTTATTGAACATAACGCTTGCGCACAACAATATTGGTTGTTTTAATTATAAGTTTACGATGGACGGAGTCATGTTCATATAGTTGTTTTATTGTTTGTTTATGATTGCATCACATACACCGCAGTTGTGTGATTGTGCAGATAATCTATTTGAATCTCCTTGCCATGCAAATAATGGTTTTATTATTAAAATTAATAATTCAAAATTAAACTTTGAATGTTATTTAAATTGTTTGGAAATCCATAATAATTAAATAGTGTTCACAAAAGACAGCGATTTTGAAAGAAACTGGTTTTGAAATTTAGAGGGAAATGGGATTTTGAATTACGTATGCAAATAATTAATTTTATACAAACGGTTGATTTCATGACAATAATCGAATGAGTTTTTAAGTAATTTTATTTGATTTATTTTGAAATGGAGATTCGGAAATTCAAAAATGATAGTTTTAAATAAGGTGGTTTTGGAACACAATGTGAATACAAATCATACACAAGTCATTTCTTATTTCTATGCATGAGAATTCACATGAAGTAAACCCGTTCCGCGTTAGCGGCATGGTCTGGTGAATTTACCAACTTTAAATTAAACCCTGTATAATAACTATTTTGAGCTATCACACCAGTCCCACGATTTACCTAGAGTTTAATGTTCCCATACCTAAACTCTGGGTGCCCACATTTTACATGGGCGGCTAGTAGTTTAGTTTGCAGGTTTAGTCTCCAGAACTGGATTCAGATTTAGAGCTAGAGTTATGTTTGGGTTTTACTTCTTCTACTGAGAGCATTTTGTTTCCGCTGAGCTTATGTGTTGATGTTTACTTGGAATTTCCACCACTATACATGTTCGATTTTCTTGTAGCACTTGCTTATGTGCTCATTCCATTGTTTTCTCACTGGTACCTTCCCAGCAAATCACGCACATATATGTGATGCACTATTTATTTACAAAATGTGTCAACTGTCTAATCCTTGCATGAGAAAAAAACTTATTCTATATTTGATTGTTGCTTTGACTATTGTCTTGCAATGCTGGCCTTAAACCCATGTTAAACTACTTATTTGACCATGCATTGATGTCTTGCTATATGAGTAATTGCTTGTATGTACACACTTCGAAACCGATCCTGAACATCTCACTTGGATTGTGAATGGACTACTTATGTTCAGGATCTTGTAACTTCAAACACTAGTCTGTATTTATACTATTATATTCAGTTTCTATTGAAATAAATTACTTCGCGATTTCAAAACCAAAAATCATTTCGAAAATTTCAAATATTTTACGATAAAACAACATAACAACATTTATGTCCCAAGTCGAGAGGTTTCTCCCAATGACAAGGCCACTAGGCACGGCCTACGCATGTATCAATGTAAATAAATGATGTCTCTACGGACCCAAAAGCAGACCATCATTAAGGGTTTACACCCACGTCATAACTTTTTTTAGTCACGCGTTACTCGAATCTCAGTAACAAATCATTTCATTTCATATCCTGGAATTATAAAAATTTCACAACAATAACCATTTACAAATACTTTTCAAATCATATTATTGTTTCTCCAATTCTTAAAAATCTTGGGATTCAAGTCTTTGAAATTTCAACATTTATAAAACACTTTATAAACTATTTTTCACATTCCTTTGTCTGTATTGTGACATCGAAGAACCTCACACCCCGGATTGATGGTAAACTGGTAGTTAGGTTGTATAATATACATAATCTCTGTTGAATTTGAAAAATTCGGCGGTAGTACTACCTGTGAAACCTGAGAGAATAAAGTATATACGGTGTCCGAGTCTGAATGAAAACCAGGATATATATTTCGCGCTCTGTATTTGGTGTCCGTGCCTAGATGTTAACCAGGAGATACTTAGCTTCTTGTCCTTGATTAATCTTTCGTGCCAGGAACCATCATGTTGGAAACCCAATAACCAATACGAGCCTTTCGCTTTGTTTGTAAACTATGTATATGGGCATATTTACTATGCTTGCTATGATTTATATATTTAAATTGTTATATGTACCTTGAATCGAATGCGTCGCGTAGCGACAGTTCGAGAATATCAATTATAATTTTCAAGGGACTATAACTTGAATGTTGTAAATCAGATTGACGTGAAACAAGAAACCTTGGATTTCAACTAATGATCATTTTGAATAGAATAGAAATTTTCAAATTCCAACATATGCTTTTCAAGTTATGTTTAAAACAAAATTGGAAAAGGTCGCTATATGTGTAGTTCGGCGACCATAATGGAAAAAATCGAATAAATTTAGTTAATAAAGTTATTTAAATATTGAACTGGGGTTTGAAATTTAGATCGGAAAATGATTTGAAATATGTATTCAACATTTGTTTTATGGAAACTATATTAACGGATAATTGTAAGTAATTAACCGAATTCTGATAAAAATATTATAATTTCGATTTGATTTGAATTGAAATTTTGGGAATTTAAAGTGATGATAATGACCTAATAAAATGTACTAAGCAAGCCATTATCTATAACAAGCCTTTACATTCATATTATTTATATTCCTTTTCAACTACTATATAAACTTATCCAGGAAAGAGTGAAAATTTAGGTGCAAATAATAGTGTGCTATGTATTGCCAGGCCAAAACATGGCTTTCAGGTTTAGATTTGTCAAATATAAGCATTCCAACCACATTTTTCAGTTACTTAGAGAGTATTGCATGCAGGTAGTCTAAGTCACAGCAATTACTTAAAAAACTAAGCATACATTGTAGCTAACATTTCCTTATGTAAACAAGGCAAAATGGGACATGACTTAAGTTAAAACTGGAAACAACAAACATAGCAGTCAACGAATAATGCAGAAGCAACTGAGATCAACAATCATATTTAGTGCTTATGCAAAGTAGGGAAGCTTGAAATAGTTTAATCGTAAGTTAAACTTACCTTTGGTCGACGAAGAAAGAGAACAAAACAGCGGATGGTGGTGGTTGCTTCAAGGGAAAGGCAGTGATGAAGCGGACGAAGGAAGTCACATGCTGATTTGGTCAATGCGTGGTTGCAGGGTTCAGGTGTAGCAATTTACAACAAAATTTGGACAGATGTTAATTTGTTCAGCTCAACTTTCTGAAGTGTAAAATTCGTTCAGTTTTCAAAATTCATAAGTTATGTTTTCATTGTTTGTAGAATATACTTAGCTTGAGCTCTCGATTAATCTCTCGTGTTAGGAGCCATCATGTTGGAAAACCAAATAACCAATACGAGCCTTCTGATTTTTTTTGTAAACTATGTATGGGGCATAGCTATTATGCTTGCTAAGATTTATATATTTATTTGTGCATTGATTTTCAACACTATGCACTAATTATAGTATCAAAAGAGGATTTTCACGTATGAAAGAATTATTGGTTATCTTAAGACAAAACTCGCCCATTTGGTGTGCGCTTGCATTGTATAATTTGGGATGAGCTTATGATAGCTTGTTTTTTTCAAAAGTCATTTGCGAATTTCTATGCATGGGAATTCACATGGAGTAAACACGTTCCGCGTTAGCGGCGTGGTCCGGTGAATGTTCCAACTTTAAAATAAACCCTGAAGAATAACTGTGTTGAGTTCTCACACCAGTCCCACGACTGACCTAGAGTTTATTGTTTCCACACCTAAACTCTGGGTTCCCATATTTTGCATGGGAAACTAGTAGTTTAGTTTCCAGGTTTGGTCTTCAGAGCTGGATTCAGATTTGGAGCTAGAGTTTTGTTTGATTCTACTTATTCCGCTGTGATCATTTTGTTCTGCTAAGCTTATGTTGTACTCTTATTCACTGTAACTCTGATGTAAAAAATTTGTAATGAAATAAAAGTTCAGCTATTTGTTTTCAAATATGTTAGTACCCAAAACCATCCGTCTTTATGAATGACTTAGGTTGATTTAATTACCAATGAGAATCAGACAAAAAGGCGGGTCGTTACAGTTGGTATCAGAGCTTTGGTTTAAAGAAAGCTATGTGGTATGACATATTTGAAAAAAAAATCATTAGAGTTATAATATCTCACTAGAGATAGAATTAGAATGAGATTCTAGAATATTATGTTTTAGAGAGCGTATTTTAAAAAACATAAATTTTTTTGAAACAAAATAAATCGTTTTGGAAGTGTAATTATGATTGAAATCCAACTTATAATAAGAATTTTGAGTGTTTTATTTGACGTCAAGGTTGGACTGTCAAGTATGTACAGATTTAGAATATACGCCTAGCTAACGTACATATGAAGTCCAATATATACTAGATAGATGTAGAATCACAACATGTTTTGAAGTATGTATATACACACACACACACACACACTTATCTTAGTTTACAAAGAAAAAGGCGTGCTTGCAACGACCAAGGTTTTAAATCTCGGATATCGATCGCGTTTCGTCTCGGGGATTTTATAGACTCGGTCACGTATCGGGGGAGATCTCGGACAAGATGAGTCTAACTCGGGAGTTCGTCTCGGATTTTCATCTCGGGTCTGAAAGTTCATATCGGAACAATCTCGGGGTACATTATATGTTAAAAATGATATTTTAACAAAATGATTTTTATGAATGCTATCAAAAACATAGTAACTTAAACTTAAAATGCAAAATAACTTTATTATTCTTTATTTTGCGAAAGATAATTTATACTCTAAAACAGGAATATTGTTAGACATGAAACATTAAAAGGATCCAAAACATTAAAAAAAATCAACATAAATAGACCATAAAATACATAATTTCATAAGTAACATGTATGTAAAAAGACGAATATGAAAATCATAAGCATTCTAAAACACATATGAACATACAATATAGTCATTTAACATGCAAAATGTAAAATAACAAAAGATTGATATGGCTAGAATTGAGTTTTTTAATTATAGTTCTAGTTCAGGCACAAATTTAAATTTTAACCAAAAAAACAAAGATCTCGGACGATATTCCAGTATTTCGTCTCGGTCGATATATCGTTCGATATTGCAATATCTTGGGCGATATATTCGAAAGGAGATTCAGAGTGATATTTGTTGTTTCGTTTCGGAAGGAGCCCAAAATGAGATCTCGGAGGAGATCTCGGGCGATATTTGCGAGATTTGAAACAATGGCAACGACAGCAGTGTCCGTAAAGATTTGTACGCTACTGTCCAGTGTTATTCGTGGTTGATACGGAACGTTCACGATGGAATTTGGAGGCAGGAAGATGAGAACTCTAATTTAAATATTTTTAAATTAGTTGTAATAGTTAATGATAATTGATTAATGATGATTAGTTAATGTTAGTTGACTGTGTGGATATGAATGGTTGTATACAATGTTTGAATGCACAGTAATATTGTTAGAAACACTTAACACCAAGCGTTATTGATTATAATGCCCTGCGAACAATTGATTAGTTGTTTTAGTCGTTGTGTTTACAACGAATGATTCTTGTCTGCTTATGTGGTCGATTGATATGGTTGATTTCGATTGTAAGTAAATACGCACACCGTAGTTGTGATTTATGCGGATAGTCGATTTAAATCCTCCCTCCATGCAAGTGACAATTTTGCTATTATTAAAATAAATGATTGGAAGTTGAATTTTGAATTAAATTTCAATTGTCTGGAAATCTAAAATGATTAAAACGATGTTCGTAAAAGACAGCGATTTTGAAATAAACTGGTTTTAAAATTTGAATGGATGGTAATTTTGAGTAGTATACTCAAATAATGGATTTCGGCAAACATACTTGACTTCAATGGGTTTTGGGAAAATAATCAAATGAGCTTTGAAGAAAATACTATTTTTGCTTTGATTTGAAATGAAAATTTGATTTTTGAAAATTTAGATCGAAAAATGATTTGAAATATGTATTCAACATTTCTTTTGGGAAATGATTTTTCAGTTACTTATAAGTAATTAAACAAGTTTTGACAAAAAAATATTATTAAGATTTCGATGGAAGCTTGGAATTTGAAAAGATGATCTTTGAAGTAAACTTATTTTGGAAATAAAAAAAATGAGAATATAAAATAGTACTTCGGGAAAAGATTGGAAAATTGGTTTAGATTTAAGTTATGGAAATTTAAAATGGTTTTAAGAAGGATTTAAATGATTTATAATTTAAATCGTTATATAGCTTGAACTGAACGCATCGCGTAGCGACAGTTCGTTAATGTCGATTTTAATCCTGAAATGGTTGTAACTTGGATGTTTTGAATCAGATTGATGTGAAACGAGAAACATCGGAATTCTGTTAATGATAGTTTTTGAATAAAAAGAAATTTTCAAACTTCAATGTATGATTTTCAAGATATATTAAAACAAATTTGGAAAAGGCCGTTATACGTGCAGTTCGACGACCATAAGGGAAAATCAAATAAAAATAATTTTAAAAAAATTATTAAAAATTTGGGAAAATTATGATAAATCATACTTTATTATTTAAAAGTGATGAGTGTATAAATATTTAAACATTAAATAAATTTTGAATCCATTTGATTTAAATAGCCATTTTTCAACACTTTTAGCAACGCTTTTAACGTTATTATAATTTTTCTTTGAAAATGATTTAGTTTGGAAGATTATGAACCACAAAGTATTGTTTAAATTATAGAAAGGAGTTTGTTAAATATTTTGAAATTTTTAAAAAGCTAATTTTTTTGTATGAAATTTATTTAAATATTGCTAATTTTAAGTAAGAAATTGAAATTTTGAAAAAAATAATAAAGGAAATGAGTTCGGTTAGGGTTAATAAAACATTCGACATGAGAAGAAAATTATAAATTGTTATGGAAATCTAATATTTGCTTGAATTAGGGAACTGATGTGGAATAATAATTCGATTAAACTCTATTTGAAATATCAGTTGTTGAATTATTGTGAATGGAATTTAAAATCAGATTAAGATTTGGTAATTGTGAAAACTTATAGAAAGGATAACGACGAATGGAAGAATTATGTTTGAAATGTAAGGTTAGGAAATTTAATGGTTGAATCTCAAAAGAAGAGTTAAAATGGTATAGGATTTTATGGAATTTTAATGAATCCAACTTTGTCTATTAAATAAATTGATAAGGATTTGGAAGGAGAATAAATTGGAAATCCGGCATGGTCCATAGCTATCGATTTAAAAATGCGCTTATTACTTGGAAAGACCGAGATCGAATATTTGTAAATCATTCCAAGTAGTAATACGACGTTATTAAGAAATTAAAGACTTGGAAATCGATAAGTGAAGACTGAGAATCTTCGAATAGTTTGGATTGATTGCTAATGTATCGATTGGTCCGATCACCCAATACGAAGTTATCAGTGGCAAGAGATCTGAAAATATATGAAGATTTTCGGATTGTTGTTCCATTTTGACCCAGAACGAACTTGTATAGATTGTGTGCCTGACATTGAAATTGACTTCGTAGCACTGATTTTTGTTGATATGTATCGGATTTGTAGCAATAAATTATTCTCATCTCTAAGACATATGAACTTAGGTTTTATGTATTGATAGAAATCATTGATATGTCGTGAATTGTCAATGTGGCATACTCGAGTTATGAAATGAGCTAGTGATGATCAAAGCATGACTTATTGAAGCATAGCTTTAGGTATATCGTGACCTCGACAGACCTCACACCCAGGATTGATGGTAAACTAGCAGTTAGGTTGTATAAATATACATAATATCTGTTGTAACTCGAAAGCTTCAGCGGTAGATCTACCTGTGAAACCTGAGGAAATAAAGAATATGCAGTGTCCGAGTCTAGATGAAAACCGAGATATACTTTGGGCTCTGTATTCGGTGTCTGTGACTGGATGTTAACCGGGAAATACTTAGCTCATCTATTAATCTCTTATGTCAGGAGCCATTATGTGGAAAACCAAATAACCAATACGAGCCTTCCGATTTTTTGTAAACTATGTGGGGAGCATAACTACTATGCTTGCTAAGATTTATATATTTATTTGTAAAATGATTTTCAACACTATGCACTAATTATAGTATCAAAAGTGGATTTTCATGTATGAAAGCATTATTGGTTATCATAAGGCAAAACTCGCCCATTTGGTGTGCACTTGCATTATGTGATTTGGGACAAACTTATGATAGCTTCTTTTTTTTCAAAAGTCATTTATGAATTTCTATGCATGGGAATTCACATGGAGTAAACCCGTTCCGCATTAGGGGCATGGTCCGGTGAATGTCCCAACTTTAAAAATAAACCTTGAAGAATAACTGTGTTGAGTTCTCACCCCAGTTCCATGACTGACCATGAAGATTATTGTTTCCACACCTAAATTCTGGATGCCCATATTTTGCACGGGCAGCTAGTAGTTTAGTTTGCAGGTTTAGTCTTTAGAGCTGGATTCAGATTTGGAGCTAGAGTTTTGTTTGATTTTACTTCTTCCGTTGTGAGCATTTTGTTTCCGCTAAGCTTATGTTGTACTCTGATTTGCTGTAAATCTGATGTAAAAGATTTTGTAACAAAATAAAAGTTCCGCTATTTTTGTTCAAATATGTTAGTACCCATAACCACCTGTCTTTATGAACGATTTAAGTTGACTTAATTACCAGCAAGAATCGGGAAAATAGTTTGAAAATTATCTATATATGAATATTTTGACATGAAATTTGAAACTTATATAAGAATTATAAAAGTATGAGATTCGAAATCTATTGAGCTGGAATATTATTGATGTGAAACTGATAATCTTATATAATGGATTTATATGAAAATGACATATTGAAAACGAGATTTGGAAAATTTATATTAAATAATTTCATATGGTTTATATAAGTATATAATGGTTTTCTAACGTATTTTGGAGTATCGCAGAATAATTTTATTACGGTAAAAATAAAATTTGTCGCACAGCGGCAGTTCACGCATTTTAGTTGCAAAATTTAAATGCTTATAACTTTTACAATTTAAATTGGATTTCCACGAAATGAAAAACATTTGATTTCTATTAACAAGAGCTTTCAAATTAGTGAAAGCAGGTTTTAATTTCGAGTTATAATTTGTAAGTTATGTTCAAAACCGTTTTGAAAAAGTTTGTTGTAAGTGTCGTTGTTGATCCTAACTATAAGAAGATGTTTTAAATATTTTAAAAATACAGAAAAAGAATTTGCAAAATCATTATAAATTATGTAAAATGTTTTGAATTGGAAATTTTAGGTTTTGGCTAAGATAAACGATATTTTGATCAAAGTAGTTAAGATAACTGTTTATAACACATTTGCAGCAATTTTGAAATGCTATTGTAACACTTCTTTCGGAAAATAACCTATTTTGAAAGCTTTAACTCTTAAATCAGTCTTTGAATTATAAGTAATCATTTTTAACTGATTGTGAAATGTTTCCAAGGATTTAAAAGTATCAAAAATATTTTATACGAAAGTTAAATTGATTTATTTAATATTAAACTTATGAAAAGGTTATCCACGAATAAAAGAATTATGGTTTGAAATATAAAATTAGAAATGAATATTGGATTGCAAGAAAGAGTAAATTGTTGATGGGATATATGCATAAATTCAACTTTGATTTGGAAATGTACTGATAACGATTCGCCATTTTGAGCGTCTAGAGTTGGTTTAAATACCAACTTGCAACGGTCAAAATGTCAGGTTGTTACAAGTGTTTTGAACACAAATACAGAACTTTTATTTCATTACAAAAAAAATTCAACATCAGAGTTACAAGGAATCAGAGTACCACATAAGCTCAGCAGAAACAAAATGCTCTCAACGGAAGTAGTAAAACCCAAACATAACTCATTTCAAATCCTTTATATAAAGATATATAATTTCTATTCATTCTCATTTCAAGTATCAAATCATGTTTGAAAAGGTTACATTTTCCTATAGTCGGGAAAATTCCTCGAAACATATTTGTATTCAAAAATACCATCATGCTTCCTCTTCGCACTTTGGTCTAGTATATTTTTTGTAATGAAATAAAAAGTTATGTATTTGTGTTCAAATATGTCGTACCCTAATTAAACCAACTCGTAACGTTCAAAACGACAGATTGTTATTTAGCTTACAGGGTTTAACAGAATTAAACACAAAATCACAGAGTATAAGATTTGCAGTGGAATAAAAATGTCAGGTCGTTACATATGATGTTTATTTTCATATTTTTATATATGACCTATTTAACCTTGACGACGTTAAAGCCTATTTGTATATTGAACATTAAATTTAAATTCAATGTTGTTGTGATTTGAATCAAAAGATGATATTTATTGAGGGATTGGCAACAGATAGCTTAAGTTCCACCTTTTCGTTAAAATATTAATTTGTCGTCAAGCAAATTGACGAAGTTAAGTTATAAAATTTATTTTTAAAACTAAAGCAAGATTTTAATTATATTTTAGATGTTATAATGAAGTTTTAAAAATAGGTATACTCTAGTTTTATAAAAATACTTTAAAATGATTATATAATAAGAATTTTAAGTTTAAATAAGTTTTAAAAGCGAATAAAGCTATAAATAACCTACAGGTTAATAGTTTGGGATAATTATTATTAAGTAGACGATTAAGAAATATTATTAGATTAATTATATTAATCTAATGGAAAGGAGTAATTGAAATCAGTTAATAAGTTAAGTGATGGATAAGTGTTAAGTAAGTCAAATGTTTGGTCAAAAGTGGTCATAAATGAATAATTGCTCTAAATTAATAAGATTTCTTAAATATTAATTACTTTTTATATAACAAAGTTTAAATGATTATTGAATTAATGTGTTTAATGAAGAAATTATGTAAAGGCCCGCAAATTCGTACTATCTGAGTTGACTAATAACACCACATGTCCAACCCAGATTGCACGGAAATACGAATCATTTTTAGAAAGAAGTTAGAGGATGAGAAATAAAAGGAAATATTAGAATAGAAGAAAACAAAGAAGACAAATCTCACAGCGGAACGAATAAAATATATTGTATAACATAACTTTTGAAATACAAATCAGTAACTTTATATACATACCATTATCAGAGCACAACAGTTATTCCTGGAACAGTTATAAACACCTGTTTCCAGATACAACATAGTACACAACGGAAATATGATAGTCTATAGCTAACTGGTGAAGCCTCTTGCTCCCAGCTCCTCCAAATGAATCTGTGAAATCCCGACTACTTGATTGCCCGTACAAATTTAGGCACCCAAGAGTTTAGGGAAAACAAACAAAATAAACTCTGGGTCAGTCATGGGATTGGTGTGAGTAAACTCCAACCATTTGTTTAACATTAAAATCCTTTCGAAAGAAATGATAATCGTAAGACCGATCCACACATCGGATGGTTTTTACCTTACGATAACCCAAAACGTTTCTTGAAATCATACTTTCTCTGATATTATCATAATGTCTAATTACAAATAAATAACAATCTAGAGGAATGCTTGCATCTCACGCTCCCCATATATAGTATACAAATCAAAACCGCGGGCGCTTACTGGATATTGGATTCCAACCTTGACAAGGTATGGGACCACCTGCCGTTAGTTTATCTCTAGAGGCGAATACACTGGGTTCAACAGGAACGTTTTGCAACCCGGCTCTCACATGACTGACCACTCATTTCACTTGAGTGTATCGAATGTATATGACCAATGGTTGGGATCAGCAACTGTTTCCCGAATGGGACAACGTCGAATAGAATAAGGAATTAAATGAATCTCTAGATAGATGATAATACACTCTAATGGGTGCGACCCACATAGCCATGCTGCCTGCCCGATTTTTGTCATTTCCCAGTTGTTGAGACCTGAGGCTACAATTACTTGCCATTCATTTATAACACAATAACTTTGAATGCCACATCGTCAGATCCGTTAATCACTAATTGATTTTCACAAATATTCTGGATGTTATGCTAAGGGAATAAATCCGTTGCAACCATATATATTTATACAGGTCAACATATTCGATCATTGGAAATACTTTGTCAGACATTCGTCCATATACGTTCATTCTGTGATTGAACGAAACCGAAGGCACGATTTCTATTAAAAGAAAAAGCCCTTGCACTTTACTCCGTCTTCGATTATCTTTGAATAATCTGATTCGCAATGCTACTGCCAATACAGAGTGGTTCACGGATAAAAATCCAATCGATCTCTCCATATTGACAATGATATTGGCAAACACTTCGATAGTCGGTTATTTAACTATCGAAGAAAAATAAACAAACATCCATTCATCCATAACATCAATCAATCACTGGGCCTGTTAATTAATATTCCATTAATTAATTCACTTCTCTATTTCTCTATCAATATTTGTTATCCAAATATTTTCGATAATCATCTTGGCTTTTTATGCTATTTGGAAAACATTTCCATATATCGCCTTCTATTATTTTCTATAGTTAGAAAATATATTCTATTTGCAATTGAAACAAATTTCAATCACTTATCTCTTTCCTGACTACTTTAATTATACTCAGGAAATATTTACTTTTATATTTTAAAAATTCCATCACTTGGGTTAAACGAATGCTGTGTAAAACATCGTTACAACAACCCAAAATATTTTATTCAACTAACTATTTTCCAACACTTTTCTTTGAGGCTGGATCTTGCTATTTATGAGACGACCCCGAACCCCGTACTGACGGTGGCAAGGGTAATCTTTGGAATATAACACATAAACAAATAACAGCAGAACAAAATTAAATAAATACACCAGATAATGCACAATAGAATATACTGGATAAACGTAATCATCAGAGTTACATAGTATACAGGATCATACTTAGTACAAATACAATTCAGCTATACATAAATGTCCACAACGGAAAACTAACATAATGTACAATAGGAGCTGAGCAGCATAAAAAGAGATAAATGATCGAATCCATCTTCAGCTCCATCTATCTAGAAAAAGCCTGCTGAAACCTGAACACAAGGCTGCCCGTGTAGAAAAAGGGGGGCACCCGAGTTTGAAAGTGAAACAAACTACGAGTCAGTCATGGGACTGGTATGAGAAATCTACTTGACACATTATACAATTGGCTAATCACAGGATGTAAGGACCCGTAACTTCCCCATGAAGGAAAGCGCGGATACTTTGAGAACAACACACAAAAGGATGCAGATGGAAGAACATTTCATTGTTATTACAACAATACCATCAGATACAAGAATATACAGAGTATAAATGAATAAATTACATTCGAAAAATATCAGAGATTACAATAAATTACATAGCAGCGGAAAAACAATATAAAACACGACTGAAAGTAATACACGGATACAGAGCTTTCCGAGCATCGTTCCAGCTGTAAATCAGGATCATGTGAATATAAATCTGCAAAACCAAAACTACTAGCTGCTCGTGCGGAAAATAGGGGCACCCAGAGTTTAGGTTAAAACAATAAACTCCAGGTCAGTCATGGGACTGGTGTGAGAACTAAAACAGTTATTTAAAACTTTACTTTAAAAGATAGTAATTCAAGGGACCACGCCGTATAACACGGAACGGGTTTCCTCCCAAGAATACTAGTGCATATAACAAAACAACGCAATGCTTTTTGGAAATATGAAGCTATTATAAGACCCAGGTCCCATCACACAATGCAACGCAAGCCGGAGGATAGGGTTTTCCCTTATAATAGCCAAACATGCTTGGTACGTTTAAAACAAATCATTTGATACTATTATAAGTGTATAGTGTCAAAACAATTTCAATCATAAATATCAATCATATGCGGCATGGGTACCATCTATCATGTCGCCATACTAGTTCTACAATTAAAACCGAATTATCACGTATTGGAAATTGGATTTCCGTCATGAGTCGAGGCAAGGGGCAAGCTCCTCTCCGCGTTCGAGACACTCTAGCAAATGCCTCAGGACCCCACTATGATCCTTTGGAACCTCCAAGGCCGGTCCTCTCTTACTTTTGAGGATTGGCAATTCCTGAACATACGTTTCCCGGTCCTTACAGACCTATATCCGAGGCTCCTCGTATCCAACAACCACACAGGTGAAAAATATATAAATGTCAGGGCTGGTAGGTCACTGACACCACCCTAGCTAGAACGAAACGTCGTGCACTCCTTGGGTCCGTATCCCGTTTTTGACTCATACCGAGGTGTGAGGCTCGCGAATTCATGTTATACACAAAGCTACGCCACACAGGCCGTGCTTTGATCATCAACCACAAGACTTTGCTTTTCAACAGAAGCCTTGATCAATTGCCACTTACGCATGCCACACCGGCAATTCACTCCATGCGACTGATGTCCATCGATATACAACCTCTGAGCTCGTACGTCTCAGAGAAGGGCGTTAAGCAAGAGAATAAATTCTCCGCCTCCAAACAGATGTATATTTAATAGAGATCAATCAACACAGAATAAAATCCAATGTCAGACACACAATCCATTTACAATTTCGTTCTGGGTCTGAACGAAACAGGAGGCACTTTCCTCGCATATCCATCCATCTCCAAGTACGTCTGGACGATCACCAACTGTTTCCCTCATCCTGGGTGTACAGCCCAATCAAGATCATCAGTAATCACCCAAACGATGTGAAGACTTCCGGTCTTCAACCACCGTCTTCATCTTCGACATCTCGTCGAATCAGTTATTCAGAATGGGTAAAACCCGGCCTTTCTGAATAACCCACGTATATTATAAACAAATGTTACACAAACACAACAAACACCTCATTCCAATTCAGAATATACTTTTATTCCCAAAATCACATTCTTAGGGGGAGGTTCCCATTAATTTTATCCAAGATAAATTCTTCTAAATTTATTCTTTAATCCTCCTATGGATATCATTTTAAACTAGTCGGGATTAACGAACCACACCGAAGTAATTATTTATTTTATTTCCCAATCCCAACCTATATATCCCATGGAGAAAACTGGTAATACTCCACATCTAACACCACGGTGTTATCGGTAAAATTAATTACCATTTCACGTTCAAATCTAATTAAAGATTTAACTATCGCATTGGAGCAAAACTGGTGGTACTCCATTCTCGATCACCTTTCAGATTTGATAATTTAAATTATCAATTCATTTTTTTGATCTAATTAAAGATCCATTAAAACTCCACTTTGTTTTAATTCTTTCAAAAATCAATACCTTGTCTTTAACTGGGTTAAAGAACCAATGTCATATAAAACACGATTCACGACAAACCCAAATCATATCTGATAT
Organism: Allium sativum; assembly: GCA_030737875.1. Classification (NCBI taxonomy): domain Eukaryota; kingdom Viridiplantae; phylum Streptophyta; class Magnoliopsida; order Asparagales; family Amaryllidaceae; genus Allium; species Allium sativum. Next base: position 218,801,945 of record CM060918.1, on the reverse strand, counting down.
TAAATACAAGGCTCTGAATAGAAAATATATCGGCTTATATTCAATATCAAATTCTGAAACCAAGATATATCGTATTGGAAATAACAATATAAAATATATCTTTCAAATTCCCATAACAATATCTGTATAGTCACAAAATCCAACATCGAAATAACCCGAAGATAATTTCGATTCAACTCCAGTCCAATCCACGTATTGGGAATATTGATTATTTTTAAAATCACATTCAAATTCAATTTATTTATTTCAAAAATAAATTGATTTCAATTCTAGTTCAAAACTAGTTCATTTCGATAAAAATCTATTTTCACTTTTAAAATGTGGAATTTTTCAGCCCAATTCTTTCCAATTCACATATTATGATTTTACACAAATTATAGATATTTTTAATAATTTTATCAAGGCCCGTACAGTCGATTTCCATCAACGGCTATCGAACTGCACTTACAGCGACCTTTTCTAAATTTGATTTGGACATAATTCCAAATCCAACCGTCAGATTTCAAATTTCTAATATTAATTCGAAATCTCTTTTCGATATGAACCCAACGGTTCCGGTTTTAGGAGAATCTGACGGTCGGATCTCCCGTAATGTCCGTTTGAAATAAATGGTCGAAATTCACGAACTGCCGCGGCGTGGCGCGTTCTATTCAAGCCATTATATATATATAATATATATATTATATATATTTCGTCGATTTCCTTTTTAAAACGTATTTTATAAACCGTTTTAAATTCGTTTTCAAAACCATTTCAACACTATATTCAATTTCAGATCGATTTGATTTCAATTCAATTCGAATTCATTTCAATTTAATTCAATTTGAATTTAAATTCGTTTCAATTCAATTCAAATTATAATTCGTTTCAATTCAATTCAATTCGAATTTACCTTCTATTTGATTCAATTCGAATTCGTTTCAAATTGATTTCAATTCAATTTCAGTTCGTTTTAAATTTCATTCAAAACGATTTCAATTCGTTTTTAATTCAATTCAGTTCGATTCAATTTGAATTCATTTCTATTTTATTCGAATTCAAATTCACTTTCTATTCAATTCAATTTGAATTCATTTCAAATATTAAATTTTGAAATCACTTTTCCATATTCATTATAAAACGAATAAAATCGATATAAATATCGTTCACGTCAAAATAACGCATCTCTAATCAACACGGCTTTATATTTTTCAAAAACTTCTTTATTCTATTCAACCAATGAATATTTATCCCATTCAACACATGAATCTATATTTCATTCAACACACGACTAATCTCAACACGTGAGTACTGTCAACATATCACTATTTTTTTTATGTAAAATATTTTATAAAATATTGGTATCTATCGTTTGATTTTAATCAGACTCCACCGTAAAGTAGATTCTAATATTAAATATGATAAAGATGTAAATTTTATTATATAAAATATTTCACTCAACACATGAACATCGTCAACACATGACTATTTTTATATTCAACACATGAATTTTCTTTTATAATATTCATTATTTTCCCGATTGGAATGAGGCCCAATCAATCACCATATAATGTTAATTATATGGATTCCATACAACACATGTATATAATAGCATTGAAAAATAATCAACCATCAATCAAAGTGCACTACACTGTATAAGCATCAAATATAGATATCTAACGCTTATAACAGCCTGTCAATCAATCGATTGACATATTTAATCAATCAGGATGAGTGAACTTCAAATTTCATCCCAACACCCATGTGGGGTTTCAAACAATCAAACACAGATCTTAGTTGTGCAGTTGGGCGACGTGTAAAATTTATCGACCCAATCGATATCAGTCAAATCAGTGTATATAAAAAAATCGGCCGATTTGTTTATAAATATTCATTTATTCACTTTCACGTTAAAAATTATATTTTTAATGATAAAACATTTTATTTTAACACATGAATTTCTATTCAGTTCATTTATTCAATAAAATGATATTTTTATTTTTCTAACATATTTTAGAAAATTTCGGCGGCATAACGGCACGATACTAGAAAGGGGACGAGGCCTAGCCTTATCACCGGTCTAGTGAAGACCCACGCCATTCACACATCAATCAAATCCATTCAATTCACCAAATAATTCAATTCAAACCAAATAGACTGACCAACTATACAACCAAACAATTTAACAAACAAGCCATCCATGGTCTGTGGATGACGGGTGTCGGGTGCTACTAAACACCGTCTACATCCTAGTATATATATATAACTAGAAAAGAAATTGAAGAGTGAGAAATTCTCACCAATAGCTATCCAACTTCACGACACTTCTTTTATAGAAATCTTCATCGTTATCGCATCTTTGTCACTTTCGTTGTCCGCTTTCACTACATATGTAAAAATCGAATTTTTACTTCGCTATTCAATAAATAAAAATCAAATTTTTACTTTGCTATTCAATATATAAAAATCGAATTTTTACTTTGCTATTCAATATTTAAAAATCGAATCTTTACTTTGCTATTCAATATATAAAAATCGAATTTTTACTTTGTTATTCAATATATAAAAATCGAATTTTTACTTTGCTATTCAATATATAAAAATCGAATTTTTACTTTCACTCCATATAGATAAAAATTCCATTTCAAAAATATAGATTTCGCCTTTATAAAAATAAAGATTTCGCCTTTATAAAAATAAAGATTTCGTCTTTATAAAAATATCATTATAAAAATCACATTTTTAATTCAACGTATATATAATAAAAATCAGATTTTTATTCCTTTACATATACAAAGATGATATTTTTAATATTTCTATCATGTAAAAATTATATTTTAAAAATATAAAAATCATATTTTTACTACTATAAAATAAATTAAAAACTGAAAAAAACTCACATTGGTTGAAAGGGGCTCGCTAAAGCGTCGGAGAGGCACGGGGACTAAATAGCAAGCTTGGAACTCGATAAAAATTGTGTCTTTGGCCAAGAAAGGGGGTTCATGTGGTCGGAGGAGATGGTGGCCGACATCAAGGGGGCGCAGCAGGCGGAGGTGAGGCCAGGGGGGTCGCGGCGTCGGTGTAGGCGGTCGGAGGTGCTGGCGAGTTCAGGGAGGAAGAGGAGAACGAGGGGAGGAGGTAGCGAGGTGGAGGAGAAGGGGGAAGAGGGCGGAGGACCCCTGGGGGGTCGGCGCCAGGGCGCGGCGGCCCTGGTGGCAGCGGTGGCGGCGTCTTTGGCCCCCCCGTCGTTCGCCCTTTTTTTTTCTTTTTTTCTGTTCGGTATGAAGAGGAGAGAGAGAGAAAGAGGGTTAAGGCGTTATTATATTTAATTATTTAATTATTTTTAATTCTCCTTTAAGTTGACTTTTTATTTCGACCTCGAAACGAGGCCCACTGCCTGTCGTCCATAACGTTTTACCCCCATTCTGAACACAATGGGATATGTATCGTAGGCTGATTCGGCTGTTACAATTAGTTTCTGTTAAATTTACATTTAAATCACTATATTGAATTTTAAACGTACATTTCAAATTACCGGGGTCACATACTAACTCTAAAAATTCCCGAAAAAATATTTTCTATCTTTGTATTGACGATACGGTCCTAACAAAACTAGTTTCGTCGAATTCCGAGACCGCTTGAAAATTGGCCATTTTCCAGTCGATTAAAATCAACTGAAACTGGTCAAACGCGTTTTCCTGCGCCACGCTCACAAATTGATTCGAAAAATTATGAAATTTGGAATCTAGCAATAACTTGACATCACGGACCCAACAAAAGTGGTTTCGTCGAAATCCGAGGTCGTTTGCAAAATTCCCATTTTTAAGGGCCTGAATTCCATAGCGACTATTCAGAATTTTCAACTGGACATATCTTTTGATTCCCGCTATGAAATCTTGATTTGTCGGATTCGTTGGGAAGATATCATCAATTAGATCCTAATGTTTTTTGTTTCACTAAAATCCGGATTGTTTTGCACCCGGTACATTCAATTGAAGTTTGAAATCGAATTATCGAACTACCGCGCCATTTTCAATTCTATTTATAAATATAAATAAATATTTATATTCTAACGACGACGCGTATAATATATACGTTCGAATTCTATTCAAAATAAATTTCTCGTCGTTTTTATTTAAAATAATCTATTTTAAATATGCAAAATTCGCTAAAATTGCCAAAATAAAAATTTTAAACTGGTTCAGATTTTCCGGGTTATTACACAGGACCACGCCACTTTCGTGGAACGGGTTTACTCCATTGGATTGCCAGTGCTTTAAATCAAATAATTCTTTTAAATATCGCAATTCTTTTTATAAAAATGAAGTCATTATAAGACTCAGTTCCCATCACACAATGCAACGCAAACCGGAGGATAGAGTTTTACCTTATAATGGCCAAAATATGCTTGATACGAATAAAACAAAAGCATTTGATATTATTACTAGTGTTTACATGTTTCAAAACAACTTCGAATCATAACTATCAATCATAGACGGCATGGGTACCATATATCATGTCGCCATATATATATACAATCAAAACTGCACGATGTCGTATTTGGAAATTGGATTTCCGTCATGAACCAAGGCAAAAGATAGTCCTTACCGACTTCGAGACAATCTAGCCCATGTCTCCGGAACAGCCGCAACTGCCCCATGGAGCGACAGGGCCGGTCCACACGGAGTGGATTATAGTGCCTGAACAATACGTTTCTCTGCCCTTTGGGGCGTAAATGAGCCAACGAATGACTCCATCGGTCCTGGATCGACCGATATATCCGAGGCTCCTCGCAACAGCAAAAACCACACAGGTGAAAATAATATAAATGTCAGGGCTGGTAGGTCACTGACATCACCCTAGCTAGAAAGAAATGCATGCCCTTCCTGAGGTCCTCTCCCGTTTCTGGTTCATACCGGGGTGTGAGGTTCGCGAATTCATGTTATACACAAAGCTACGCCACACAGGCGGTGCTTTGATCATCAACACAAGACTTTGCTTTTCAACAGAAGCCTTGATCATTTGCCACTTAGGCATGCCACACTAGCAATTCATGCCATGCGACTGATGTCCATCGATATACAACCTCTGAGCTCGTGCGTCTCAGAGAAGGGCGTTAAGCAAAAGAATAAATTCTCCGCCGCCAAACATATGTATATTTAATAGAGATCAATCAACACAGAATAAAATCCAATGTCAGAGAAACGGTCCATTTACAAGTCCGTTATGGGTCTGAACGAAACCGGAGGCACTATATACCTCGCAAACCCATCGATCTCCACGTACGTTTGGACGATCACCACTCATTATTCATATTTCGGGATGCCTCCCAATCAGGACATCAGTTACCATCCAAACGAGGTGAAGATTTCCGGTCTTCAACCACCGTCTTCATCTTTGATTTCTTATAGTCGATTTAGTTATTCAGAATGGGATAAACCCGGTCTTTCTGAGCAACTCGCGTATATAATAAACAACTGCTACACAAACACTACTACGCATCATTTCAATTCATTAGTCACTAACCGTGAATCAGTAATAGAACGATTTCCTAAATATTAACCCCGAAGGCCGAAACCAACATCAGATCAATACCCAAGAAACCATTCGACTTAGCCAACCTTCAGTTAGTTTCTAAATTTCACATCCATATCGTTTATAGTATTTTATAACGATTTATCGCTATTTTTATTTATTTTAAAATAGTCAATTTATTCAAAACGACGCTTCGGGCCATAACGCGGCCGTGGGGCTGTTTTTCTTCAGATTTGATTTACACATATCTGAAATCTAACCATTGGATCTTCCCAAAATTTACATCATTAGAAAGATCTTTTCAAAACGAATCCAACGGTTCCAGTTTCGGGAAAATCCGACGGTCGGATCTCCCGGTACGATCGTATGAAGTTTCGATTTCAAAATACGAGCTGCAGCGTCGTTATTCGATTTAATATAATTATATATATATATATATATATATAAATACAATCGATTCTGGCGCTGTTTTTCTTCAGATTTGAATTAAACATTCCAGACAATCCAACCGTTGGATTTTCACAAACTGGGTATCGTTGGGAAGATATTTACAAAGCGAACCCAACGGTTTCGGTTTCGGGAAATTCCGATGGTCGGATCTCCCGCACTAATCGTTTGAAATCACGGTTTCAAAACACGAACTGCAGCTTCGTTATTCGATATATTTTAATCATATATATATATATAATCGATTCTTCGATTTCAAAACTATATGTTTTTCATACTTTTGATAAAAATGATATTTTTATCCAACTGTCTCCTATTTCAACACTTCACTATTTTTAACAATTCATGTATATATTAAAAATGTGATTTTTAATGTAAAACAATTCATTTCAAAACACGATTTATATAGTTCATATAGATGTTAAAAATATGATTTTTATTTAAAAAAAATTTATTTCTAAACACGAATACCATTCAACACATGAATTTCTATTCAACGGATGAATTTCTATTCAATGCATGAACGGTTTTCTATAGTTTGTATGTATAGAGTAAAAATTTAATCTTTATTGTTAAAATAATTTATTCAAAACACGAATACCATTCAACAAATGAATTTCAATTCAACGAATGGATTTCGATTCAACACATGAAGGTTTTCTATAGTTTGTATACATAGAGTAAAAATGTAATTTTTATTGTTAAAACAATTTATTTCAAAACACGATTATTTTATATAGTTCATATAGATGATAAAAATATGATTTTTATTATAAAACAATTTCTTTTAAACACGAATACCATTCAGAACATGAATTTCTATTCAACGAATGAATTTCTATACAACGAATGAATTTCTATTCAACACATGAACGGTTTTCTATAGTTTATATATATAGATAAAAAGGTGATTTTTTTTTGTTAAACAATGTATTTCAAAATATGAATGTCGTTAAATAGATGAATTTCGATTCAACACACGAATATAGTTTCAATACATGAAAATAATTCTAATACATGAATATTATTCAAAATTTCAGCAGCATAACGGCAGGGTAGTTAAAACCGGGGCCGTCCCTAGTATGGCTCCTCGCTCTACCTTAAAGCCTCGCAACATTTGACAATGGGGAATCATGCATCTAGTTCGCACGCAGGCGGCAAGTATATTTTTTTTATTTCCACAAACTAATCCTATGTGGTTTGAACCAAATATTTCTCAACCAGAAACGGGTATTTTTCAACCACAATCAATCAATTTCAACCACAAACAATTCTAATCAACCATTCGCTATCAACCAATTTTCACATCAATCACAACCAAAAAATATCGTCCATGGTTTGTGGACGAGGGGCGTGTATATAATATATATATATATATATTTATTTATTTATTTATTTATTTTATATAAGCATTTCACTTCTATTTCAACACATATATGATTTTTACAACGCATATATAACTTATATATCGAACGTACAACTTATACAACGCTTATACATGAGGTGTACAATGCTTATATAACTCATACATCGATTATATAATTTATACATCGACATTTTCCATATCGTTTATAAATTAGAAATCTCACATTGGGTTCCACTCCACCAAAAATAGCAGAAGGCTCAGAAAAATATGCGGTCTCTTCTAGAATGTAGAAGAAGTCCACACGAGTCCACTGTCTCTTATTTCACTGAATTTCATCAAGAAACGAAAAATATATGATTTTTACAGTGAAATCAAAAACCGTAGCGCTTTTAACTGCTATAATATAGTTTAAATTAACATAGCCGTATACCTTCCTATTTTGTTCAAAACTATGTTTTGAAATTTCTCGAAATCCGTGCATCTGTTGGTCGATCGAACTACGCAGCATTGTAGAGCTTCGAAAGGGGTTTCCGGCGAGGTAGGTCACGGCCAGCTCGGATCTCCGGTGGTGGCGATTTCTTGCTCGACGGCAGCGGACTTCCCAAGCGCGAATCTCGAGAACGACGTAACGACAGAAGGCGAGGCTAGGATGGATGTGTAGATCGAAGTGGGCTATCTGAAATCCCTAACTGGAGCGATGCGTTTTGATGCGTGGATTAGAAGTTAAGGAGGAGAGAAGAATTGAAGAGGAGGCACCGTTCGATTTAGGGGACTGTCGGGGAAGAAGAATAATGATGGCCCAATGAGATTTTTTTCTTTAATTTATATATTTTTAAATTTCGAAAATACCCCCTTTCACACACGAACCCTAATCCAAACCCAACGACTGTCGTCCCTAGCGTTTTACTCCCATCCCGAACACAATGGGATATGTTTCGCAGGCTCATTCGGCTGTTTCGGTCAGTTTTTCTTCAATTTAAAATATATAACATTCAATATTCGATTTGAATGTACATTTCAATTTTCCAGGGCCACAAACTGATTCGAAAAATTCCAGAAAAATAAATCTGGCTATGTTTTGACGATACGGTCCCAACAAAACTAGTTTCGTCGAATTCTGAGACCGTTTGAAAAATGGCCCAATTCTGGTCGATCCAATTTAACTGTAATTGACCAAAACACATTTTCCTTTGCCACGCTCAACCTAGCAATAATTTGACATCCCGGATCCAACAAAAGTGGTTTCGACGAATTCCAAGGTCGTTTGCAAAATGGCCATTTTCACGGGCTATATAAATCCTATAGCGACCTTTCTAAAAATTCATTTGGCCATAACTTTTGCTTCCCGCTATGAAACTTCGATTTTTCAGATTCATTAGAAAGGTATTCACTACCAGATTTAAATATTTTTGGTTTCACTCAAATCCGTTTTGTTTTGCACCCGGTACCGCCAATCAAAATTTGAATTCAAATTTTGAAACTGTCGCGCCATTTCAGGCCTTGTTTATAATTAGAATTAATTATATTCATTTTCAAATGTCGATTCAAACTTAATTTTCATCATTATTATTTAAAATATTTATTTTAAATATTTAAAATCCACTATTTTAGCCAATTTAAAATTTTTAAATTGGTTCAGATTTTTCGGGTCGTTACAATCTCTCCCACTTAAAACTTTTCGTACCCGAAAAGGAACAAAGTCGAAAGTGGTTTGATTAATCAACTCTACATTCGATCTGGCTTCCATTCTCCAACTTTTCAGTTTCTGAGAATTGTCAAATTCTTCAAAAATTTGGCTAACACCCGGAATTTTCGAAAATTTTCGCCATAACCTCCTTTGTACGGGGAGGGGTTTGGAAATTTATTGGGCCGTATTACGTGCCTAATAAATCCTATAAAGCAAACACATATTTATAGTGATATATTCTGGTGTTTACCGGGGAGCGTGTATAGATAATAACTCCAGAGAATAAATTCTCGTCACCCTGTCAAAGCCTGAGGGAGGGTGTATTTTTAATTGCTCTAGAGGATAAATCCTCGTCACCTCATCCCGTGTGGGAAATAAATAATCCATGTGCCGTATCTAATGACTAGAGAGACGTGATTATTATCAACTCCAGACCCGTGTGGGGTTTTATCATTCTGGTTGTTTATCGTTATAATTTTATATGGCCTATATAAGTCATCAGTTCAACCTGTAAAATATAGTCATCGCCATACAAGCCTCTCGCTCGTATGGTAAATCTTCCACCTCGTCACACAAGCTCCAAATGCTTATGTGGTATATGATGAAGTATGCCTATCTTCCAGAAGTATGCCATGTAATGTAGTTCAAAATTAATTGTTACTATCCTATGGCGACGTTTATGATTACACACAGAACAACCAGCACTCCGCACCCAATGGCATTCACAGGAGTTGATATAATAATATTTCGCATCCAACTCATTAAGGTTTACCTATTTGTCGGGCACGCAAATAAAATATTTACTCAACAGCTATCCATTTACCTGTTCAAACATATATAATGCACATGTATATATTTCTACCTATTTTTAAATCAGTTCGATGTGTGATTTAATCGAATAAATTCTACCACTCATCCTCTTATTAATTAAATTAACTATCATTTTAATAATTTAATAATTCAAATTCACAATCACACAACACAAACAACAATCAAATTTATTTTCAACTTTTCAAAAATGTACTAATCAATTCATATACTCTTTTAAAATCATTCAGACTATAGAATTAAAAGTGTACATCCATGGAAAGAGCATATCTACAAAGTAGAGAATTAAATGGTAATGCAAAGTATGGTAAATGTACCTTGCACCGGAGTTAATCAGAGATATCCACCCGACACTTAGGATAGGCTTTCCGAATGCTCTCCTCAGTTTCCCAAGTACAATCTTGTGGATCTCCACTCCATTGCACTTTGACTGAGTGAACCTTCTTGTTCCTCAGCTCTTTCGTTTCTTTGCCAATAATCTTGAGCGGCTCTCTTCTCACAGCCAATTTTGGAGTAATTTCAATATCCTGTTGCGCTGCTTCTTCCATGATCAAGTCTAGATCATGAACGTGCTTTCGAAGTTTTGATATATGAAATACAACATGCACTCCCGACAACCAATCAGGCAATTGAACCCTATAAGCGAGAGGTCCAATCCGTTATAGTATAGGTAACGGACCAATGAATTTGGGCGCCAATTTCCCTGTTTTACCGAATCGGATAACTCCTCTCATCGGCGATACTTTCAAATATACATATTCGCCAACCGCAAATGATATATCTCTTCTTCTCTTATCGGCGTAGCTCTTTTGTCGGCTTTGAGCGGCGAGCAATCGTTTCTTAATGAAATTGACCTTGTCGGCAGCCTCACGGATCATATCTGGTCCCAATACAAGCCTATTACCGAGTTCGACCCAACAAGCAGGGGATCGACACGGTCTACCATACAATGCTTCGAATGGTGACATTGTCAGGCTCGCCTGGTAGCTGTTGTTATATGAAAATTCAGCCAAATGTAAATGGTCTTCCCATGATCCACCGAAACATAGAACACAAGCCCGCAATAGATCTTCTAGTATACGATTTACCCTCTCAGTCTGACCATCTGTCTGAGGATGATAAGCAGTGCTCAAGTTCAGCTTTGTTCCCAGTTCTACGTGAAATGCCTCCCAGAATTTGCTAGTAAATATTGGATCTCTATCACTAACTATACTGAGTGGCACTCCATGTAACCTAACAATTTCCTTGAAGTAGATCTGCGCCAGAGTTTGAGCAGTTCTGTTCGATCTGACAGGTATGAAATGGGCGGTCTTCGTGAAGCGATCTACGATCACCCAAATACTGTCATTTCCTTTTCTGGTTCTGGGCAAACTATCTATGAAGTCCATGGAAATATGTTCCCACTTCCAACCAGGAACGAATAGCGGTTGCAATAATCCAGCAAGTTTCTGTTGGTCGCTTTTGACTAGCTGGCAAGTAGGGCATCGACTAACATATAAAGAGATTTCTCTCTTCATCGACTTCCACCAGAAAGTGCATTTGATGTCATTATACATTTTTCTTACTCCAGGATGGATACTGAGCTTTGACTTGTGGCATTCATCCAGCACTTCCTTTCGGAGCTCATAGACGTTAGGGACAAGATTCGACCTTTTAGCCTTAGAATCCCATCATTATCAACTTGAAAACTCGAGGGCCCGCCTTTCTGAATTATCTCTCTGATCTTCTGAATGAAGTGATCATCCTTCTGAAGAGAAGATATTTTATCTATCAATGAAGTCGTGATAATAAAACTGGCGATCATTTCGTTCTTTCGGCTTAACGCATCGGCCACAACATTGGCTTTCCCTGGAGTGTTTAGAATCTCAAATTCATATGCTGCAAGAAACTCCAGCCAAAGTTGCTTCCTCAGATTCAAGTCTTTCTGGGTGAACAGATACTTTAGCGACTGGTGATCTGTAAACAGTTCAAATCTCTCACCCAGAAGATAATGTCTCCAGATTTTCAAAGCGAATACTATAGCCAATAACTCAAGATCATGAGTGACGTAGTTTTTCTCGTGCGGCTTCAGCTGACGGCTAGCATAAGCGATCACTTGACCTCTTTGCATTAACACTGCTCCAAGGCCTTCTCTAGAGGCATCTGTCCAGACTTTTAAATCCTGATTGTCGTCGATAATGGTTAACACTTGAGTAGTCGTTAATCTTAACTTTAGCTCTTTAAAAGCCTCCTTACATTCTGGAGTCCATTTGAATTTTGAGTGCTTCTTTGTAAGCTTCATTAAGTGACCAGATATCTTCGAAAAGTTTTTAACGAACTTCCGGTAATAACTAGCCAATCCAAGAAAACTGCGGACTTCTGTAGGAGTACTGGGCTGTTTCAAATTTTGAATAGCTGTGTTTTTACTTGGATCCACAACAATTCCTTCTTTCGATACGACGTGGCCGAGAAATTTCACTTCATCTTGCCATAATATACATTTGAACAGTTTAGCTTTTAATACATTCCTTCTGAGAATTTCTAGAACTTGTTCCAAATGTTTTTCATGTTCGGCCTTTGATTTATAGAAGATTAGAATATCGTCAATAAAAACCAGAACAAACTTATTCAAAACTCCTCTGAACACTCGATTCATCTGATTGACGAAGTATGCGGGAGCATTACATAAGCCGAACAGCATTACTAACCACTCATAGAATAAGTCTGGACCTCTAAATGCTGTCATAGGAACACACTCTTCGGCAATACGAAGCTGATGGAAACCTGTAGCTAGGTCCATCCTTGAAAATACTTGTGCTCCATTCAGACGATCCAATAATTCATCGATTCGCGGCAATGGATATTTATTCTTTATTGTCTGCTTGTTCAAATCGCGATAATCCACACATAGTCGCAGAGTACCGTCAGACTTTGGGACAAACACCACTGCTGCTCCCCAATCAGAGAAACTAGGCATGATCAGACCCTTCCATACAAGCAATCGTGTTTGATTGTCTAGTTCTTCTTTCTCCTTTAGGGTCATCCTCCGAATAGCGTGAACTACTGGCCTTGCATTCAGGATTAAAGCAATTTTGAAATCAATTTCTCTCTGCGGAGGTAGACTAACGACTTCTTCGAACACATCTGCGTAATTCTTTACGACAGGAATATCTTTGATGAGGTCGGGAATATTCTCTGTGACCACAGGGATATTTTCTATTTGAGCAGGAGAAACATATAAAGCTGCCCAGAAGTCTTTTCTATTTGAATTCTGGCCTTCACAGGGAATGGTTATATGATTCCCTAATTGGGCCTTTGCTTTAACAACTCTCTCGGCACACTTAACTTCAACTTCATATTTTGTCAACCAGTCTAACCCCTAGATAAGATCGAATTCAGTAAAGTTCATGATGATGGAGATGGTAAGGAACTTATAACAGGAAAAAGAGACAGGCACTGCACAAATCCAGCTAAGATCGAGAGACCCCCCAACCGGATTTTGGACAGTGATGGGTTCTTTAAGCTTCCTCAATTTCAAATCCAACTTCTTAACTACATTCTTGGCAATAAAGCTTCGTGACGCGCCTGTGTCAAACAGTACTTTAACTAGAATATTTTTGACATTAAGCGTGCCTTCTAAAACATCAGTACTTCCCTGACTATCTGAGGGTGCTGAGGTTTCTGCTACTTCATTTACCTGAGCCTCCTTGGTTGCCTTTAACAGCCGACAATCTTGCTTTACATGGCCAAACCGATGGCAAATGCTGCATTCTCTGGTCTCTTGAAACTTGATCTTTGATTTAGGTTCACTATTCTTTAGTTTCTTTAAAGATCTGCATTTTCCTTGCAAATGACCTTGCTTATGGCAGTTATTGCATACGGCGGTCGTTATGGGTTCTTTCTTAGACCTGGCCCTTTTCCGATTGACTTTGGGCTTGTTACTGGCCTCAGACATTGTACTGGCCTCAGGACGATCAGTTTCAGACCCACCTTTATTACTAGTACTGACTTCCTCTTCGTAGCGTAACATATCTTTCCTGTCGAGATCCTCGTACTGGTAAGCCATGTATATCATATCAGAAAAAGGAAGCTTCACATTCCTCATTACACTATTCTGATATTTGCTTTGAAGCCCGTTGATAAATATCAGATTCTTCCTCTTTGGATCTTGAATCACATGAGGAGCAAAGTGAGAAAGTTCATTGAATTTCTTATGATATTCTGGAATGGTCATATCTCCTTGTATCAGATAAGAGAATTCATCACATAACCGCTCAGTTGCTTCAGGAGGAGTAAATCTTTCCAGGAAAATCACTTTGAATCTATCCCAGGTGATATCACCTTCTGGATTATCTTTGATAGTCGAATCCCACCAAAAAAAGCTTCTTATTTGAGTGCCCAAGACGCTAGTAATCTTTTCTGGTCATCTCTCAGCTTTAAACCTTCAAAGATTTTCTCCGCAGAACGAATCCAAGCTTGTGTTTCCATAATGGACTCTTTTCCTAAGAATGGCGATCCACCCAGATTTCGAAATCTCTTGAATAGAACTTCTATATCTGATTCTGGCTGCGGGAGCACAACTGGCTCATTAGCTTGTCGAGCCATTCGATTATTTCTTCTGTTCCTGTTACTTATTTTCTAGATCGTCTGCCATTAGCAGACAAAGTTTCCGGTCAACAGAAAAGATATTTCAAAATATAGAGACAAATACTTGAATGTAAATGTGTCTACCGAGGTGTATTTCATTCTGCTTTACTCATACTAGGATATTACTGATACTATCTTTATAGAGTTATCCATCCTAGAACAGTACTGGTTCTATTTCTGATGAGTTCGTTCATATGTTATATTCCAGCACTACGCTTAACCAAAGCTCTGATACCAAATTGAGACGACCCCGAACCCCGTACTGACGGTGGCAGGGGTAATCTTTGGAATACAACACATAAACAAATAACAGCAGAACAAAATTAAATAAATACACCAGATAATGCACAATAGAATATACTAGATAAACGTAATCATCAGAGTTACACATTATACAGGATCATACTTAGTACAAATACAGTTCAGCTATACATAAATGTCTACAGCGGAAAACAAACATAATGTACAATAGGAGTTGAACAGCATAAAAAGAGATAAATGATCGAATCCATCTTCAGCTCCAGCTATCCAGAAAAAGCCTGCTAAAACCTGATCACAAGGCTGCTCGTGTAGAAAAAGGGGGCACCCGAGTTTGAAAGTGAAACAAACTACGAGTCAGTCATGGGACTGGTATGAGAAATCTACTTAACACATTATACAATTGGCTAATCACAGGACCACGCCACTTTCGTGGAACGGGTTTACTCCATTGGATTGCCAGTGCTTTAAAACAAATAATTCTTTTAAATATCGCAATGCTTTTTATAAAAATGAAGCCATTATAAGACTCAGTTCCCATCACACAATGCAATGCAAACCGGAGGATAGAGTTTTACCTTATAATGGCCAAAATATGCTTGATACGAATAAAACAAAAGCATTTGATATTATTACTAGTGATTACATGTTTCAAAACAACTTCGAATCATAACTATCAATCGTAGACGACATGGGTACCATATATCATGTCGCCATATATATATATACAATAAAAACGGCACGATGTCGTATTTGAAAATTGGATTTCCTTCATGAACCAAGGCAAAAGATAGTCCTTACCGACTTCGAGACAATCTAGCCCATGTCTCCGGAACAGTCGCAACTGCCCCTTGGAGCGACAGGGCCGGTCCACACAGAGTGGATTATAGTGCCTGAACAATACGTTTCTCCGCCCTTTGGGGCGTAAATGAGCCAACGAATGACTCCATCAGTCCCGGATCGACCGATATATCCGAGGCGCCTCACAACAGCAACCACCACACGGGTGAAAATAATATAAATGTCAGGGCTGGTAGGTAACTAACACCACCCTAGCTAGAAAGAAACGTAGGCCCTCCCTGAGGTCCTCTCCCGTTTCTGGTTCATACCGGGGTGTGAGGTTCGCGAATTCATGTTATACACAAAGCTACGCCACACAGGTGGTGCTTTGAACATCAACATAAGGCTTTGCTTTTCAACAGAAGCCTTGATCATTTGCCACTTAAGCATGCCACACTAGCAGTTCATGCCATGCGACTGATGTCCATCGATATACAACCTCTAAGCTCGTGTGTCTCAGAGAAGGGCGTTAAGCAAAAGAATAAATTCTCCACCGCCAAATAGATGTATATTTAATAGAGATCAATCAACACAGAATAAAATCCAATGTCAGACACACAGTCCATTTAAATGTCCGTTCTGGGTCTGAACGAAACCAGAGGCACTATATACCTCGCAAACCCATCGATCTCCACGTACGTCTGGACGATCACCATTCATTATCCATATTTCGGGATGCCTCCCAATCAGGACATCAGTTACCATCCAAACGAGGTGAAGATTTCCGGTCTTCAACCACCGTCTTCATCTTCGATTTCTTATCGTCGATTTAGTTATTCAAAATGGGATACACCCGGTCTTTCTGAGAAACTCGCGTATATTATAAACAAGTGCAACACAAACACACATACGCATCATTTCAATTCATTAGTCGCTAACCGTAAATCAATAAGAGAACGATTTCCCAAATATTAACCTCGAAGGTCGAAACCAACATCAGATCAAAACCCAGGAAACCATTCGACTTAGCCAACCTTCAGTTAGTTTCTAAATTTCACATCCATATCGTTTATAATATTTTATAACGATTTATCACTATTTTTATTTATTTTAAAATAGCCAATTTATTCAAACGACGCTTCGGCCATAACGTGGTCGTGGCGCTGTTTTCTTCAGATTTGATTTACACATATCTGAAAATCTAACCGTTGGATCTTCACAAAATTTATATCATTAGAAAGATCTTTTCAAAACGAATCCAACGGTTCTAGTTTCGGGAAAATCCGGCGGTCGGATCTCCTGGTATAATCGTTTGAAGTTTCGATTTCAAAATACGAACTACAGCGTCGTTATTCGATTTAATTTAATTATATTTTTATATATAAATAAATATAATCGATTCTGGCGCTGTTTTTCTTCAGATATGAATTAAACATTCCATACAATCCAACCATTGGATTTTCAGAAAGTGGGTATCGTTGGGAAGATATTTCCAAAGCGAACCCAACGGTTTCGGTTTCGGGAAAATACGATGGTCGGATCTCCCACACTAATCGTTTGAAATCACAGTTTCAAAACACGAACTGCAGCTTCGTTATTCGATATATTTTAATTATATATATATATATATAACCGATTCTTCGATTTCAAAACTATATGCTTTTAATACTTTTGATAAAAATGATATTTTAATCCAGCTGTCTTCTATTTCAACACTTCACTATTTTTAACAATTCATGTATACATTAAAAATGTGATTTTTAATGTAAAACAATTCATTTCAAAACACGATTATTTTATATAGTTCATATAGATGTTAAAAATATGATTTTTATTATAAAACAATTTATTTTAAAACACGAATACCATTCAACACATGAATTTCTATTCAACGAATGAATTTCTATTCAACACATGATTGTATGTACAGAGTAAAAATGTAATTTTTATTGTTAAAACAATTTATTCAAAACACGAATACCATTCAACACATGAATTTCAATTCAATGAATGAATTTCGATTCAACACATGAAGGTTTTCAATAGTTTGAATATTTAGAGTAAAAATGTAATTTTTATTGTTAAAACAATTTATTTCAAAACATGATTATTTTATATAGTTCATATAGATGATAAAAATATGATTTTTATTATAAAACAATTTCTTTTAAACACGAATACCATTCAACACATGAATTTCTATTCAACGAATGAATTTCTATTCAACACATGAACGGTTTTCTATAGTTTATATATATAGATAAAAAGTGATTTTTTTTTGTTAAACAATGTATTTCAAAACATGAATGTCGTTAAATAGATGAATTTCCATTCAACACACGAATATAGTTTCAATACATGAAAATAATTCTAACACATGAATATTATTCAAAATTTCGGCAGCATAACGGCAGGGTAGTTAAAACCGGGGCCGTCCCTAGTACGGATCCTCGCTCTACCTTAAAGCCTCGCAGCTTTTGACAATGGGGAATCATGCATCTAGTTCGCACGCAGGCGGCATGTATATTTTTTTCATTTCCACAAACTAATCCTATGTGGTTTCAACCAAATATTTCTCAACCACAAACGGGTATTTTTCAACCACAATCAATCAATTTCAACCACAAACAATTCTAATCAACCATTCGCTATCAACCAATTTTCACATCAATCAAAACCAATAAATATCATCCATGGTTTGTGGACGAGGGGCGTACATATATATATATATATATATATATATATATATTATAAGCATTTCACTTCTATTCCAACACATATATGATTTTTAAAACGCATATATAACATATATATCGAACGAGAGCTAATTCATTAATTTTTTAGTATCTTCTCTATTCCTATTTCATAGGAATAGAGAAGATACTAAAAAATTAATGAATTAGCTGAAGATACTTTCATTAATTTTTTAGTATCTTCTCTATTCCTACATGAGGTGTATAATGCTTATATAACTCATACATCGACTATATAGTTTATACATCGACGTTTTCCATATCGTTTATAAATTAGAAATCTCACATTGGGTTCAACTCCACCAGAAATAGCAGAAGGCTCAGAAAAATATGCGGTCTCTTCTAGAATGTAGAAGACGTCCACACGAGTCCAATGTCTCTTGTTTCACTCAAGAAACGAAAAAGATTTGATTTTTACAGTGAAATCAAAAACCGTAGCGCTTTAAACTGCTATAATATAGTTTAAATTAACATAGTTGTATACCTTCCTATTTTGTTCAAAACTAGGTTTTGAAATTTCGCGAAATCCGTGCAATTGTTGGCCGATCGGACTACGCAGCGTTGTAGAGCTTCGAAAGGGGTTTCCGGCGACGTAGGTCACGACCAGCTCTGATCTCTGGTGCTGGCGATTTCTGGCTCGACGGCAGCGGACTTCCCAGGCGTGAATCTCGAGAACGACGCAATGGTAGAAGGCGAGGCTAGATGGATGTGTAGATCGAAGTGGGCTCTCTGAAATCCCTAACTGGAGCGATGCGTTTTGATGTGTGGATTAGAAGTTGAGGAGAGAAGAATTGAAGAGGAGGCGCCGTTCGATTTGGGGGACTGTCGAGGAAGAAGAATAATGATGGCCCAATGAGATTTTTTCTTTAATTTATATATTTTTAAATTTCGAAAATACCCCCTTTCACACACGAACCCCAATCCAAACCCAACGACTGTCGTCGCTAGCATTTTACCCCCATCCCGAACACAATGGGATACGTTTCGCATGCCCGTTTGACTATTTCAGTCAGTTTTCCTTCAATTTAAAATATATAACATCCAGTATTTGATTTGAACGTACATTTCAATTTGCAGAGCCACAATCTGATTCGAAAAATTCCAGAAAAATAAATCTGGCTATGTTTTGACGATACGGTCCCAACAAAACTAGTTTTGTCGAATTCTGAGACCGTTTGAAAAATGGCCCAATTCTGGTCGATCAAATTTAACAATAATTGACCAAAACACGTTTTCCTTTGCCACACTTACATATTAACTTCAAAAATTATGACATTTGAAACCTAGCAATAATTTGACATTCCGGATCCAACAAAAGTGATTTCGTCGAATTCTGAGGTCGTTTGCAAAATGGCCATTTTCACGGGCTATATAAATCATATAGCGACCTTTATGAAAATTCATTTGGCCATAACTTTTGCTTCCCGCTATGAAACTTTGATTTTTCAGATTCATTAGAAAGGTATTCACTAACAGATTTAAATATTTTTGGTTTCACTCAAATCAGTTTTGTTATGCACCCGGTACAGCTAGTCAAAGTTTGAATTCAAATTTTGAAACTGCCGCGCCATTTGAGGCCTTGTTTATAATTAGAATTAATTATATTCATTTTCAAATGTCAATTCAAACTTACTTTTCATCATTATTATTTAAAATACTTATTTAAAATATTTAAAATCCACTATTTTAGCCAATTTAAAAAATTTAAATTAGTTCAGATTTTCCGGGTCGTTACAATTTATCAATTAAAAATGAAATCAATCAAGTTGGGGTAAAATTACCTCTCAGACCTTGACTGAAAACATCCTCAACTTCAAAACGGCAAAACCACTAACCTCGAATAAACACACTATAAAACCCAATTATTCATTTTTAAAACATGTATATAGTTTGCTTTCTATTTCTAATTTATAGATTTCCATTTTTGTTTACAACGTTCTATATTTTATTTCGTTTCCTTATCGAAATTTATACATATCGATATATTGATTTCTAACTACCAAAATTATCTTAAAAATATTCTAACTCCTTAAATTCCCGGAAAAAATCGCCATAATCCTTTTGATGTGCATGTAAAATTGCACATTTATATTCACATATTTATTCTTGTTAAATAAATAAATGAACATTTTTGGGTGTTTTATACGATCAAACCATATTTTAAATATTTTCAAAATCATCACTCATTTTGGGAAAAATTGATCACTTATGCATGTTTTATTTTGTGATTGCATTTACTTGTTCTTTGTTATTGTCTCTAATTGGAATTTTGGTGCACAAATAATGCATACACATGAAGATTTGGAGCACAAATGCATGCATACAAAGGAATGAGGAGGAAATACTTCTCATACATGATCATGGAGGACCCCACCTCTCAAATTAACCTCTTTCTCTTAAAGCTTCTTATTAAAGACTAATTGAATAATACAAAAGGCCTCATGCATCCTACATGACTCATTAGTGGCTAAGAGAGGATTAGAACCTTCATGAAGGGCCATTTTGGGGATTTCCCATTATGAGTGATTAGGGTTTTAGGGTTTGTGATCTTGTATATATACCCCCTTCATGTTCATTTATCCATCCCTTTCTTGGATCCTCTCTTTTATCCTTTAGTAGTTTAGTTTAGTTCATAGCTCTCTTTTATTTTAATGGCTACTTAGCCATTTTCTTTATGTAACTTCTTTGCTTTAATGTAATTTAATTTCTATGCTCTTTACATTCATGTTCATAGCTTAGATTTACTTTCATGCTCATAACTTAGATTTACTTTATGTTCTTAGTTTAGTTTTCTTCTTGTTTTACTTAGTTTTTCTTTCATTTTGCTCAATTTACTAATGTTGAAACTTACATGTGTTGATATTACAACACATATGAGTGGCTAATCCCTTGATTTAGGGGTAATGATGCTCTCTAACTTTGTGTAAGTTCAACATGTGTATGATTTGTGATCTTTAATATGTGCTTCATGTTAGTGAATATTGGTGTGAGTTTATACATATGGGTTTGATAGGTCATGTTGCATTTGCAAACGATCTATGCTTATTCAATATAAACACAAGTTACATCAATATTTGCTAAGTGATTATTTATTTTGAAATGAAAGTATGAACAAAATTTGATGGTCTATAGTTCTAGCCAATAGTTCATAGACCATACTTAGAATAGTTTTGCTTTAGTTTCATTTTCATGAGAATCATAAGTGGTTTAAATGTTGCATTTATATCACTTATTGAGATCATACATTGCATGTTTGACAACTTACATAAATATGAGAGCGGATTTACCTCTAAATTACTCTCTAATTTCATATTTAGCTCTCAACTTAGTTTCTAGTTTCATAGTTTTTATTAGAACAATTCAAAGTTTGGTTTAATTCGATTGAATAAAATTGAAATCATTTCTTTCCCTGTGGATCGACTCGCACTCACTACGTATTACAATAGTACGCCGTGCACTTGCGGTTATTTCAATATTCGTGCGACGGTTTTCTAATTTAATAGAAATTCCGTTGTAGCGAACAAGTTTTTGGCGCCGTTGCCGGGGAAAGAATTTAATTTTGATTTTATTCTTCGAGTTAATTTTCTTGTTTGTTTTTCTTAAATAAAAAAAAATCTTGTTGTTCATTTGCAGTTTGTTAGCTTGTTGTGTCATGTGCATTTGTTATTAGTATTTATTTGTTGCATTGTGTGTTTTTTGTGTTTTGTTTTGTTCACTTGTGTTCATACTTGTTGTGTATTCTGTTTTGTTAATCTTTATTTAAAAAAAAAATCGTTTGCATTGTTCTTGTTTGTTGATTTGTTGTGATCATTTGTGTTTAGGTTCATTTGTGCATTTGTGTTTGTACATATTTGCATTACTGTTTAGTTCAAACCAGCTGCTGTTCTCTCTAAAAAAAACGCATGTTTTTGTGCTTTGATTCTCTTGTTGCTGTTTTCTGCATCTGAGTTTTGTTCATTTTTGTTTCTTTCTTTTGATCTGCTCATTTGTGTGCCTTTTCTTTTCTATTGAGTATTTGTGTTTTGTTCATTAGGTAGTAGCATTGTTCATTTGGTTTCTGTGCACAGTTTTACATCTTGTGTTCGGTTTTTCATCTGTCCCTTTGAAACTACAGTGCATATCATAAACAAATCCTTCCATTTCGACAAACAAGCCAAACAACTTCACAGTAACCATTTCCTTGACCCCTGCCTCTTACATCTTCTACATCTAAATTACCGTCAAACCATTCCATTAGTCCACATTTCAATCACCATACACAGTTTCACCCTCATCTTTCAACCGTCTCCAACCCCAATCCAGCTTCAACCAAAACTAAAATCACTCTCCACAAGCAATCATAAATCCGCACCTCCTCCCCTTAAACCCGAAGCCACCAAAGCAACGATACCGCCAAAACAAACCCAGATTGAAACTTCTCATCTACAAAAAACCGCGAGTTACCAATCACCTCCAAATTGCCTCGCTTCGGCAAATCCACATACTCAACACTTCAACTCCGTTCACTACATCACACCATCTTCAAATAAGAACTGCACCCCCTCGTCATCAAACCAGAAGTGCCTCCATCCAAAGACGGCACACCACCATTCAAAATACACAGCAAATTCACTCTTCCAGTACCTCCATCTTCAATCACTCACCTGCACTTCCCCTTTATACAAATCCCGCCAAACTGAAACGGCCCAAGTTCATTTCTCAACAAGTTCACTACCGTATATGCTCCACTACAAATACACCATAATCTCCACCTCACAACTCTGAAACTTCTTCCACACTCAACTCTTACAGCATCTCTTCACCAACCACATCAACTAAACTCAACGTCCCTGAACAGTAGCAGTTCACAAAATTCCTCAAAAACAAATACTTCCAAGTCCCTCTACAAGCAATAAACAACCGCCCGCACCCTTCCTGAACTATACTGCACTTCCACCTTCTTCACACTCCTCATCACATCACTATCTCCATTGCCTGCCATACTCAAACATCCTAGCTTCTAACTGTTACAAACTTCTATATTGGCACTTCTTCTCCCACCAATACATCTTTATTTCAGCCGAGCATCAATCCATTACATCAATAGTCAACTCCAAAGTCACCTATACCTCCTCTGTCTACCCAACTCGTTCACCAGTTCATCCGTAAATCCGTTCGAAACCTCCACCGCAACCTCCTCTGTCAACTCCAAACGCATACATCCTCTACCCAGCAATTCTATCCCAACAGCTCAACCCTTAACCGTCTAATTCCAGTCAACCTCAACACCAATTCCCATCTTTGAGCCTCTCGAACCTGAAACCACCCTCCTGTCGAAATCCCACGCATGCAGAACCCTAGACCGACAACAGTTTAATTCAGTTTCCAATTTGTGGGCTGGGATTTGATTCTCGAAAGTTGAAATCATAATAATATC
The DNA here is from genome assembly GCA_030737875.1 of Allium sativum. NCBI lineage: Eukaryota > Viridiplantae > Streptophyta > Magnoliopsida > Asparagales > Amaryllidaceae > Allium > Allium sativum. Next base: position 218,778,270 of record CM060918.1, on the reverse strand, counting down.
TGGAATTTGATTTTTGATTCTGTGGGGTTTAAGTTTCAACCGATTTTGTTTTGGTTTGGACTTGATTTTGCGGGCTTTTGGTATTGGGCCAGTCTTTATTAGCTCGGGCTGGGGTTGAGTTTCTATTCGTTCATATAATTTGGCTTCCTTTTGTTTTCTGTTTTCAAGTTTTTGTTCAAACCTTTGTTAAGTTTGATTCTTGGTTTCACTTTTTCCGTTTCTTGAAAAAAAAAAGGGTTATTGCTTTCTTGTTCAAATTCACACTTTATTTCAAAAAAAAAAAATCGTTTGCCTTTTGTTTGTATATATATATCGTCTTCCTTTCAGGTTGCAAAGGCGAACATGATTTAGAGCCGCTTGCTTGCTTGCTAAAAAAACGCCGCTAGAAGAAAAAAAATTTGCTAATAAATTCAGACCCTCTGGTATTGTTCTCTTCTCCCTTGTTTTTATTTAATTGCATTGTTGTTTGCTTGCATTTGCATTTAAAAAAAAATCCAAAAACAAAATAAAAAAATCATTTGTAGTTGCATTGATAATTCACGTTTAATTTCTGTTTTGCATTCATTTAGTTTTATTTTTTATTTTTTTAAGAACATTATTATATAATGACAAATTGGTTTCTTTCCAACGATTTGTTTCACGGTGTCTAGACTACGGCAGAGAAATAACCGTGTATAAATATTACGGTGATTCGTAAAAATTATATCGGTTGTTCCTCTGAAGGTACTTAAACCTTCGGTTGCATTGCTAGGGTGATTCCTGGTGCACCGATAACTCCTGTCCGTTAACTGGCTGAGAAATCTTTTGTTGAAATTAATCTAACCGTCATTATATAATTTAGACAATTTGTAAATAGGTAATTTGCATTCATATAGTTGCATTAGGTTCATGCATTCATAAAATAAAAATAAAAAAAAGTAAAAAATCCAAAAAAAAAACATTTCTTTTCAAAATGTCTCAATTTCCTTATTTCCACGGATTTTACGATAGTTGTGAAAATCAATATAATCCATATAATTTTGCACCAAATTCATATGGATATTTTAATAACAACTATTGTCCAAACACTCTGGATTTTACACCATCAACTTTTGAAAATATTCAAAATGGCTCTGATTTTCCACCATATAATTTTCAAACTAACGATCAACCTTCAACTCTTGAAACACAAATTGAATCTTTACTTGAAATGAGCACACAACAAAATCAAAGAATAAATGAATGGTGTAATTCTTATTTGTGCAACAATTCAAGTCAAAGTTTTCAAAATATTCAAAATTCAATTTCAAATTCAAATTCAAATGATTTTGATCATAACCCTTGCCAATACAATTTCGAACTTCAAAATGAATTTCAAATTCAAAATGAAAATGTGAATAATTTTTCAAATGATTTTGGCAATGGGAATAATTTCAACGATGGTGTGATTAACGATTTTTGTTCTCAACAACTTCAAATTGAAAATTTTCAAGTAAATAATTATAAATTTGATTTTGTTGAGCAAATGAATGAAATCTACGATAATCACAAGGATTTGTTATTTGAAACCTACTTGAAACAACGGGAACAACAAAATCAAGTTTCAACGAGTGACGATTCAAACGCTAATCCATCTTTTACCAAAATCGACGATTTTCAAGTAACGACTTTCGACATTGAAAATAACAATCTTAACGAAGTTGTTAATAATACGGTAATTGATTTGGATTTCATTTCTTTTGAGAGGGTGAAACAAAATTCAGAATTCGATCTTCCTTTCTCTGAAATTTTGAAAACAACAACTTTGGACTTTGAAACTAATACATGCATTGAAGTTGTTGATAATTCACTAAAGGAAGACGAATTTGATGAAAATAATTTTTTTGGACTTTTCGAAGAAGAATTGAATTGTGAAAGAGTACATTTCAATAACCATTTTGATTTTGAAACCGATAATTCAAAAGAGTTTTTCAATGATAATTTTGAAATTCAATTTGGTGGAAATACACATGAAATTCAGCCCATTATTCAATCTACCCAAAATACCATCGAAAACAAACCAACTCGTTCAATTTTTAATAAAACGACATTTGTTTTTCCAAATCTACATTCAACTTCGAAACTTTTTATGATTTGGTTTTTCGACCTTAAGCTGTGTCTCTCACACTTGAAGAGACAAATGAATCGGTCTTTAGAAGACCGTTTCATTTACTTCTTGTCAATATATTTTCTAATATACTGTAAATATTTTTTTTTTCTTTACCCTTGTAAATATAGCACATATTTTCAAAATTTTCTTTTCTTTTCTCCTTTCACTTGGGTTGACTGTGGGGACACAGTTAAAATCAAGTGTGGGGGGAGTTTTATATTTATTTGTTTTTGCATAGATTTCAACTTTCTTTTCCTTTTTCATCCCAGAACAAAATTTCAAAAAAAAAATTGCATTTTAATTTACTTTTAAATGGGCACGATGAAGTGGATATACGGTTTTGGTCGTCCGATTAAAATATTTGGAATTTTACTTCTCTTAACGGATAACGAAAGAAAAGTTTGAATTATGAGCAAATTTAGTGTAACCGGTATATAGGGAAATTCATGGGTGATGAGTATGAAGTGTTTTCTAAATTGTAGTCTGATTGAATGAACGGTTGATTTAGATTACTTACGTTAACATTTTAGAACGTCTAAGTGAAGTTGTGCTAAGATATTCTTGCTAAACTCTCTCTCGTAAAAAAAAGAGAGAAAAAAAAGAGAAAAAAAAGAATATATTTAATAATCCAAGGGTATCCAACATTGCTGGTACATCTGGCGTTGGTGTGCAAACCCACCAAGCTCTATCCGGCACCTTGTTGACAAAGTCAGTGTCGGTATATCTTGGTCTCATTTTATGAGTTGGACACCTTAGGATTACTGACCCTCACGTAAGTAATAGTGCAGTGTAGGGGTGGTATACCTAGGTATTTGTAAATATTAATAATGTAAATATTTTGTAATAAAGAGAGAGTTAGCACTTGAAATCCAAGCACACTCTTCACTTATTTGACCTAACTTGCTAACCAGAAGTAAATAAAGATGCCAATGTACGATTGTTGATATCGATTACAGAATCCATTTCATATTTGCACTATGTTTCTACCAAAACAACTGGCCAAGCTAGAGGAGTTTGTAGCGATAACTGACTTTTGTTTGAAGTTTTGATTAGTAACGGACTTAAATTTCATAGTGACGACCCAAACTTGTGTTAACTCCTTCGTGTAAATTTAAAAGTAAATTACCCATTTGTAAATAATCCTGTATTCATTTTGTACATATTTTCTAATCTTGCATTTTATAAATATTTTTTTGCATTTAACATTTGGATTTTGTGGGTAGTATCCGCTGAAAACCCTCACGAGACAACACTCGTCCTACTGGGGACACCCAGAGGTTTAACGGCTTGCTGCATACGCTCAATGCAATCGTGCTCCCTACGAAAACGGATTTATCTTAGTTTTTTTTTTACTTTATTCGAGGACGAATAAAAAGATAAGTGTGGGGGTATTTGATGTGCATGTAAAATTGCACATTTATATTCACATATTTATTCTTGTTAAATAAATAAATGAACATTTTTGGGTGTTTTATACGATCAAACCATATTTTAAATATTTTTAAAATCATCACTCATTTTGGGAAAAATTGATCACTTATGCATGTTTTATTTTGTGATTGCATTTAGTTGTTCTTTGTTATTGTCTCTAATAGGAATTTTGGTGCACAAATAATGCATACACATGAAGATTTGGAGCACAAATGCATGCATACAAAGGAATGAAGAGGAAATAATTATCATACATGATCATGGAGGACCCCACCTCTCAAATTAACCTCTTTCTCTTAAAGCTTATTATTAAAGACTAATTGAATGATACAAAAGGCCTCATGCATCCTACATGACTCATTAGTGGCTAAGAGAGGATTAGAAGCTTCATGAAGGGCCATTTTGGGGATTTCCCATTATGAGTGATTAGGGTTTTAGGGTTTGTGATCTTGTATATATACCCCCTTCATGTTCATTTATCCATCCCTTTCTTGGATCCTCTCTTTTATCCTTTAGTAGTTTAGTTTAGTTCATAGCTCTCTTTTATTTTAATGGCTACTTAGCCATTTTCTTTATGTAACTTCTTTGCTTTAATGTAATTTAATTTCTATGCTCTTTACATTCATGTTCACAGCTTAGATTTACTTTCATGCTCATAGCTTAGATTTACTTTATGTTCTTAGTTTAGTTTTCTTCTTGTTTTACTTAGTTTTTCTTTCATTTTGCTCAATTTACTAATGTTGAAACTTACATGTGTTGATATTACAACACATATGAGTGGCTAATCCCTTGATTTAGGGGTAATGATGCTCTCTAACTTTGTGTAAGTTCAACATGTGTATGATTTGTGATCTTTAATATGTGCTTCATGTTAGTGAATATTGGTGTGAGTTTATACATATGGGTTTGATAGGTCATGTTGAATTTGCAAATGATCTATGCTTATTCAATATAAACACAAGTTACATCAATATTTGCTAAGTGATTATTGATTTTGAAATGAAAGTATGAACAAAATTTGATGGTCTATTGTTCTAGCTAATAGTTCATAGACCATACTTAGAATAGTTTTGCTTTAGTTTCATTTTCATGAGAATCATAAGTGGTTTAAATGTTGCATTTATATCACTTATTGAGATCATACATTGCATGTTTGACAACTTACATAAATATGAGAGCGGATTTACCTCTAAATTACTCTCTAATTTCATATTTAGCTCTCAACTTAGTTTCTAGTTTCATAGTTTTTATTAGAACAATTCAAAGTTTGGTTTAATTCGATTGAATAAAATTGAAATCATTTCTTTCCCTGTGGATCGACTCGCACTCACTACGTATTACAATAGTACGCCGTGCACTTGCGGTTATTTCAATATTCGTGCGACGGTTTTCTAATTTAATAGAAATTCCGTTGTAGCGAACACCTTTGTACAGGGAGCATCGGGATATTTCATATAGCCTCCGATGGCCCTCACCAATCCAAAAGAAAAAGAAAAAAGCCAAGCAGCTTGCCGATACGGCGCATAAAATCTCATACATGAATTTAAACGTGTACCTATTGTCGGGCACATAAATTAAAATCTTCATATACTTCACCCCATACCTGTCTCCTGTATTTCTATACCTGTCCACCTATACCCAATCGTTTTTAAATCAATTTGTTAATAAATTTGTTGATTAACTCTTTAGTCTATTTTACTTTTATATTTGAACATAACATGTTAAAATGTATTTTAATTAATTTACAACTAATTTGAACTCCATTTTCAACTTACGCTCCATATTCAATTTCGAACATAAATCCTCAAATTCCCTTTACCTTTCAAAGTTCAACTTTAATTGAAAAACTCCATCAACTAATTGCTAATTAACCGTTTGCCTATTTTCTTCTTTGTATTTGAATATAACATGCTCAAATATAAGTTTAACTTGTTTATGAACTAATTGAATTCCATTCTCAGCCTAAGTTTCATATTCGATTACGAATATAAAATTACTAACCCAATTCTCTTATCCAAAGTCAATGTTCAACTCAAAATCACCTTAACTAATTATTCTTCAATTAGTTAACTCTATTCAAAAATTCAAAAATATGATTTTTGTCCTAAAAATAATTTCGTTTACATAGATTGAGCTCATATTTCTTTTACAACTCAAATCTGGATTTTTCAAATGGAAACACGGTTTTAATTTGTTTAAAATCCTTATATTTATTTAAATAAACCGTTATAGTTTTATAATGGTTCTGGCGCTGTTTTTCTAAAAATTTGATTTTGATATAACTCAAAATCTATTCAACGAAATCTAGATTTTTCTCCTCCATTAGAAAAGTATCATCAAATTGGTCCTGACGATTCTTGTTTCAAAGAATTCCGACTTCAATTGAGTTATGTATACTCAATTGAAATTCGAATCGCCAATTTTCGAACTGCAGCGCTGCGGGAGCTCGTTTTAATTATATTTATAAATATAAACGGTTTAACTTCGTTTTTAATAAATTCAACTCCATTTTGATATATTTTTAATATATATCAAATCCATTTCAACATAACATTTCTGATCTTTTTCACTTCCATTTGAAATTCTATATTCGAATTCCATTTCACTTCTATTTGAATTCTATATTCAAATTTTCATTTCACTTCTATTTGAATTTCTATTCAAATCTATTTTCCAACTTCATTTAAATTTCTATATTCAAATCTATTTTTCAAACTTCAATTGAATTTCTGTATTTGAATTTCCTTTATTTTTTTCTATATTCAAATTCTATTTTTCGAACTTCAATTGAATTTCTATTCAAATTCCATAGTTTAAATTCCATTTGAATTCTCTATTCAAATTCCATATTTATTCTATTTGAATTTCAAATATTCAAACTCCAATTTAATTCTATTTGAAATTTCAAATATTCAATCCCCAATTAATTCTATTTGAAATTTCAAATATTCAAACTCCTTTTTATATTCAATTTCTATTTGAAATTTCTTTATTCATTCTTTACACAAGTCTCGATTTCAATTCCTTTTGAAATCGATATTTCTACTTTTCGAAAATAGATTTCCCTTTTCAATTTCACGCTTGTATTTTTATTTCTAAATTTATCCAATGGTAATTCTTTTTACTTCATTTATAAACTTCGTTTATAAAAGAACTATTTATAAACTTCATTTATAAAGGAAATACTTGTTTTATTTTTTTCAAAACAAGTTGATATCTCAAATCTATTTAAAAATTCAAATTCTATTTTTCTAAAATAGAATTTCTCCTTTTAAATCTCAAATATCCGTGATATTTTTAAATATCAATCTTTGGGCCCAGTGAAATTCAAACACTAAACAACCAATTATTTATTTTCTAACACATCATATATGACAGTATATATGCAAACAAATAAACGAACAGGTAATATATTTTTGAGGAATCCAGTTGGATTCCTCCAACCTGTTTTCCTGCATCCACAGACGTTAGTTAACAGAAATAATACCCATCCTGCTTCGAGGCAGGATATCGCGGTATAAAAGGGGATCCACTTATATACGTGGGCGTAGGGTCATCCGCTAATGATACAGCGGGCATTCGCTAATAGTATTGCGGTAAATATCCAATAACCACAAAAATTCAACAATTCATTCATGCACCCACGTAACCAACAAATTTATTTTACGATAAAAATAAATTTAAATATAAAACTGTGAGTGAGATTTACTCACTGTGCATTTTATTTCTTTATATTCCATTCATTCTGATTTCGGTTGATTCCAAAAATTCCCAGCGAATTCTATTTCCCGTTACGAGTCCAACTCGCCCTGCGTTTTTATTTTGGACCTTTATCCAATCTACCTTAAGCTATTTAATAACCGATCTTCTCCAATCAAAAGAATCATGCCCTAAAACTGCAATTGATATTCACCAAACAAATCCTCCAATAAGTGAAACTATATCTGGTCAAGAGAACCTTCATCAACCAAGTATATATATATATATATATATATTTTAAGCTATTAAAGGATTTAAATGTAATAAAAATTAAATTAATTAATTAAGGTATTTACCTTAATCAAAACAATTATCCGCACCTAATTACTGCTCTAACACCATCTTCCTCGATACAACAAATGTCGCTCCTCCTATCTTCATCATGAACGGAATTTCCAGAGAACTTACTCTGTACTATGCACACATCCACCCACGCTAACCATCATCGAGCAACTCCTCGTACCCCCTTCTCTCCAGTGTCAACCCGAGATCTGGCTCGTCATCGTGAGTTTGCTGAGTGAACTCTCCTATCATTTTCAACCTCAAAAGACACATCGCAACTTTCAAAACTCACTAGCTAAGAACGACGTTGAACTTCCCTTTCTACACTGCATCGCGATTTTGGTTTACCGATTATAGAAACTCGCATCAACTAATTCAGGTGAAACAAGTCTCGCACCCACCTCAAAACCCATTGCGAGCTCCAAAACCGAAACAGTATTCAAACTGTTGAACTCTCCCCTATTCAATAACCAGTCATCGCAGCACTACAGTGGCATCAGACCAATGTCGGCTCCTATTGTTGTCGAGCTTTAGTTGCCGTCGCTTTGTTTGTCGCACTTCCAGTATTACTCAATTTTTAAAAATCGAAAAGCCATAACTGTCTACCCTAATTTTGAATGATCTAAACTTGATCGAGTTTGATAATATATGTACAGTTTTATACAGGAGAACTAAGCGAGCCCAACGGATCAGCCATCCTTTATTTTCATTGAATTGGTATAGGAGGAGTTCGGCCATTTTGGGCTGAAGCTTTTTATTTGTGAACGAGGATATGAGAGAATACATGCGATTTATAGAAGAAGGAGGGGACATGAAGTACAACAAATCTTAGTATTTATTTAAAAAGATTTTCTAATTAATTCGATTTGATTCTGATTCGATATAAAGAGGTCTTTCATTCTTTTTAAACAGATATCGATTTGATTTTCGATTCGATTTCGATCTTATCCATTATAAATATTTCGGGGTTCACTGTTAAAAATCATGAACCTCTATTTTAGCGTACCGACCGTCGTTCCAATATTATAACGCTATTTTGGATTGAACAGTATATATTCTGAAATTTTAATTTTGAACGTATATTTAAAATAACCATATTAAATTGATATAATATATTTTAAATTCAAAAACAAATAAATTCTCTGATAATAAAATATTTTTATTATTATCTATATTCAAATACAATTAATACTAATCATCTGAATTGTTTTGATTTAATTCTAACTTCGAATTCAATATATTTCATATTACGATAATTATATCGATAATTCAATATAAAAATCGGTTTATATTATCAGCTCTATATTCAAAATAATATTAAATATTCAAAATAAACCGACCAGAAAATTTGGGTCGTTACATTCTTCCCCCCTTAAAATAATTTCGTCCTCGAAATTGCTAAGATAGGAAAATGGTACAAATTCATTACTTTTCAAAACTTCTTTATGTTGAAACTCACCTCTTCATATTTCAACAAAATAGCTCCAACCAAAACTTTTGGTTTTTACACATTTAATTTAAATGATTTCAACCCAATTCAAATTCTATTCAATCTTATTCAATTTGAATTTCATTAATTTATTTACCTTGATCCATTTAACTTGCTTTAGTTAAATTTAAACTTCAGAATTCAAATTCCTGGGTTTTCCTTTTGAATCCTTCTGAATTCACATAAATATATATATATATATATATATTTCCATTTCAAATTCAAAACATTTGAATTTTCAAACTACTTGTTTTCTTTCAAAACAAATTTCCATCAAAAATTTTCTAAGGTAGCAATCCATCACTTAGAAACTCGAAAATGAACACTAATGATGCTGCAGTCATCATCAGAATTATTTCCCAGCCACTGAAGTGCGTTCATTGCTTTAATACTTTCAGAGTCCATTCAAAAATGATTTTTATTCAAAAATCCCTTTCAAAACAAAGCTATATTATACTAATATATTTCAGAAAATATTTTCAAACTTCCTAGTATTTAAATTCCAAATTCTGGTTTGAATTCAATTTTAATTCATCTCATTTGTATATTTAATTCATATACAAATTCTGTTTTGGTTATATATAACCATTTCAATTTTATAATCTCGTTGGATTATAATCAACCAACACATCCATATCTTATAATAATTTCATAAAATTATTCTTTCTATATCAAAATATAGTTTCGGGCAAAATTATTTCATTTACCCATTTTAAAACCATATTATGTCATATCTTCTGTTCATGTGTTCAGAAATTTCTATCGACTTCGTGGCATCCTACAATTCGATCAGAATTCATAAACCACTCAACAGACTAGCCAACACAATATAAAACAATTTTTATATCAATTAACAAATACGCACCCTCGAATATATACACTCAACTCATTCTAGGGTACTACTGATCCTATCTCTAATTAGCACAATCCCAAAGCCTAGGTATTCGCTCAACTTAAGCTAAGATACCAACTGTAAAGGCCCGCAAATCCGTACTATCTGAGTTGACTAATAACACCACACGTCCAACACAAATTGCACAGAAATATGAATCATTTTTTGGAAGAAGTTAGAGGATGAGAAATAGAAAGAAAGAAATATTAGAATAGAAGAAAACAAAGAAGACAAATCTCGCAGTGGAACGAATAAAATATATTATATAACATAACTTTTGAAATACAAATCAGTAACATTATATACATACCATTACCAGAGCACAACAGTTATTCCTGGAACAGTTATAAACACCTGTTTCCAGATACAACATAGTACACAGCGGAAATATGATAGTCTATAGCTAACTGGAGAAGCCTCCTGCTCCCAGCTCCTCCAAATGAATCTGTAAAATCCCGACTACTTTACTGCCCGTACAAATTTGGGCACCCAAGAGTTTAGGGAAAACAAAAAAATAAACTCTGGGTCAGTCATGGGACTGGTGTGAGTAAACGCCAACCATTTATTTAACTTTAAAATCCTTTCGAAAGAAATGATAATCGTAAGACCGATCCACACATAAACATGGATGGTTTTTACCTTACGATTACCCAAAACGTTTCTTAAAATCATACTTCCTCCGATATTATCATAATGTCTAATTACAAATAAATAACAATCGAGAGGAACGCTTGCATCTCACGCTCCCCATATATAATATACAAATCAAAACCGCGGGCGCTTATTGGATATTGGATTCCAACCTTGACATGGTATGGGACTACCTGCCGTTAGTGTATCTCTAGAGGCGAATACACTGGGTTCAACAAGAACGTCTTGCAACCCGGCCCTCACATGACCGACCACTCATGTTTCTTGAGTGTATCGAATGTATATCACCAACGGTTGGGATCAGCAACTGTTTCCCGAATGGGACATCATCGAATAGAATAAGGAATTAAATGAATTTCTAGATAAGTGATAATACACCCTAATGGGAGCGACCCACATAGCCATGCTGCCTGCCCGATTTTTGTCATTTCCTGGTTGTTAAGGCCTGAGGCTACGATTGCTTGCCATTCATTTATAACACAATCACTTTAAATGCCACATCGTCAGATCCGTTAATCACTAATTGATTTGCACAAATATTCTGGATGTTATGCTAAGGGAATAAATCCATTGCAACCATATATATTTATACAGATCAACATATTTGATCATTGGAAATACTTTGTCAGACATTCGTCCATATACGTTCGTTCTGGGATTGAACGAAACCGAAGGCATGATTTCTATTAATAGAAAAAGCCCTTGCACTTTACTCCGTCTTCGATTATCTTTGAATAATATGATTCGCAACGCTACTACCAATACAGAGTGGTTCACGGATAAAAATCCAACCGGTCTCTCCATATTGACAACTATATTGGCAAACACTTTGATAGTCGGTTATTTAACTATCAAAGAAAAATAAACAAACATCCATTCATCCATAACATCAATCAATCACTGGGCCTGTTAATTAATATTCCATTAATTAATTCACTTCTTTATTTCTCTATCAATATTTGTTACCCAAATATTTTCGATAATCATCTTGGCCTTTTACGCTATTTGGAAAAAATTTCCATATATCGCCTTCTATTATTTTCTATAGTTAGAAAATATATTCTATTTGCAGTTGAAACAAATTTCAATCACTTATCTCTTTCCTGACTACTTTAATTATACTCAGGAAATATTTACTTTTATATTTTAAAAATTCCATCACTTGGGTTAAACGAATGCTGTGTAAAACATCGTTACAACAACCCAAAATATCTTATTCAACTAACTATTTTCCAACACTTCTCTTCGAGGCTGGACCTTGCTATTTATCAACTAAAAATGAAATCAATCAAGTTAGGGTAAAATTACCTCTCAGACCTTGACCGAAAACATCCTCAACTTCAAAACGGAAAAATCATAAACCTCGAATAAACACACTATAAAACCCAATTATTCATTTTTAAAACATGTATATAGTTTGCTTTCTATTTCTAATTTATAGATTTCCCTTTTTGCTTACAATGTTCTATATTTTATTTCGTTTCCTTATCGAATTCTTACATATCGATATATTGATTTCTAACTATCAAAATTATCTTAAAAATATTCTAACTCCTTAAATTCCCGGAAAAAATCGCCATAACCTCCATTGTACAGGGAGCATCGGGATATTTCAAATAGCCTCCCATGGCCCTCACCCATCCAAAAGAAAAAAGCCAAGTGGCTTGCCGATACGGCACATAAAATCTCATATATGAATTTAAACGTGTACCTTTTATCGGGCACATTAATTAAAATCTTCATATACTTCACCCCATACCTGTCTCCTGTATGTCTATACCTGTCCAACTATACCCGATCGTTTTTAACTCAATTTGTTAATAAATTTGTTGATTAACTCTTTAGTCTATTTTACTTTTATATTTGAACATAACATGTTCAAATATATTTTAATTAGTTTACACCTAATTTGAACTCCATTTTCAACTTATGCTCCATATTCAATTTCGAACATAAATCCTCAAATTCCCTTTACCTTTCAAAGTTCAACTTTAATTTAAAAACTCCATCAACTAATTGCTAATTAACCGTTTGCTTATTTTCTTCTTTGTATTTGAATATAAGATGTACAAATATAAGTTTAACTTGTTTATGAACTAATTGAATTCCATTCTCAGCCTAAGTTTCATATTCGATTACGAATATAAAATTACTAACCCAATTCTCTTATCCAAAGTCAATGTTCAACTCAAAATCACCTTAACTAATTATTCTTCAATTAGTTAACTCTATTCAAAAATTCAAAAATATGATTTTTGTCCCAAAAATCATTTCGTTTACACAGCTTGAGCTCGTATTTCTTTTATAATTCAAATCTGGATTTTCAAATGGAAACTCAGATTTAATTTGTTTAAAATCCTTATATTTATTTAAATAAACCGTTATAGTTTTATAATGGTTCTGGCGCTGTTTTTCTGGAAATTTGATTTTCATATAACTCAAAATCTATTCAACGAAATCTAGATTTTTCTCCTCCATTAGAAAACTATCATCAAATTGGTCCTGACGATTCTTGTTTCAAAGAATTCCGACTTCAATTGAGTTATGTATACTTAATTGAAATTCGAATCGCCAATTTTCGAACTGCAGCGCTGCGGCGAGCTCGTTTTAATTATATTTATAAATATAAACGGTTTAACTTCATTTATAATAAATTCAACTCTATTCGGATATATTTTTAATATATATCAAATCCATTTCAACATAACATTTCTGATCTATTTCACTTCCATTTGAAATTCTATATTCGAATTCCATTTCACTTCTATTTGAATTCTATATTCAAATTTTCATTTCACTTCTATTTGAATTTCTACTCAAATCTATTTTCCAACTTCATTTAAATTTCTATATTCAAATCTATTTTTCAAACTTCAATTGAATTTATATATTCAAATCTATTCAAAAATAATATTTGAGTTTTCTTTATTTTTTCTATATTCAAATTCTATTTTTCAAACTTTAATTGAATTTTTATTTAAATTCCATAGTTTAAATTCCATTTGAATTCTCTATTCAAATTCCATATTTATTCTATTTGAATTTCAAATATTCAAACTCCAATTTAATTCTATTTGAAATTTCAAATATTGAATCCCCAATTTAATTCTATTTGAAATTTCAAATATCTAAACTCCTTTTTATATTCAATTTCTATTTGAAATTTCTTTATTCATTCTTTACACAAGTCTCGATTTCAATTCCTTTTGAAATCGATATTTCTACTTTTCGAAAACAGATTTCCCTTTTCAATTTCACACTTGTATTTTTATTTCTGAATTTATCCAATGGTAATTATTTTTACTTCATTTATAAACTTTGTTTATAAAAGAACTATTTATAAACTTCGTTTATAAAGGAACTACTTGTTTTATTTTTTTCAAAACAAGTTGATATCTCAAATCTATTTAAAAATTGAAATACTATTTTTCTAAAATAGAATTTCTCCTTCTAAATCTCAAATATCCGTGATATTTTTAAATATCAATCTTTGGGCCCAGTGAAATTCAAACACCAAACAACCAATTATTTATTTTCTAACACATCATATATGACAATATATATGCAAACAAATAAACGAACAGGTAATATATTATTGAGGAATCCAGTTGGATTCCTCCAACCTGTTTTCCTGCATCCACAGACGTTAGTTAACAGAAATAATACCCATCCTGCTTCAAGGTAGGATATCGCAGTATAACAGGGGATCCACTTATATACGTAGGCGTAGGGTCATCCGCTAATGATACAGCGGGCATCCGCTAATAGTATTGCGGGAAATATCCAATAACCACAAAAATTCAACAATTCATTCATGCACACAAGCAACTAACAAATTTATTTTAAGATAAAAATAAATTTAAATATAAAACTGTGAGTGAGATTTACTCACCATGTATTTTATTTCTTTATATTCCATTCATTCTGATTCCAGTTAATTCCAAAAATTCCTAGCGAATTCCATTTCCCGTTACGAGTCCAACCCGCCTTGCATTTTTATTTTGGACCTTTATCCAATCTACCTTAAGCTCTCTAATAACCGATCTTCTCCAATTAAAAGAATCACGCCCTAAAACTGCAATTGATATTCACCAAACAAATCCTCCAATAAGTGAAACTATATCTGGTCAAGAGAACCTTCAACAACCAAGTACATTTTTTTAAGCTATTAAAGGATTTAAATGTAATAAAAATTAAATAAATTAATTAAGGTATTTACCTTAATCAAAACAATTATCCGCGCCTAATTACTGCTCTAAAACCATCTTCCCCGATACAACAAATGCCGCTCCTCCTATCTTCATCATGAACGGAATTTCCAGAGAATTTACTCTGTACTATGCACACATCCACCCTCGCTAACCATCATCGAGAAACTCTGTAAAAACCAGGAAATTCCCGCTCTTTGAATCGACCATAAACCACACAGGTCTGACCCAAAGGTTGGAAATCTTCGAATACTTTAACTTTGGGAATACAATACATCAGAACCATAACAGCAGACTTTTATTACATTATAATAATGTTACATCAGAGTACAGAATATATCAGAGTACATTGAAATAAAATTACAGCGGAAGATAAACTACAAAAGATTTAATACATTAAATAAAATACAGTAAACAGCGGAAGACTACTAAGCTCTGGACACAGCTTTAGGCTTCGATCCAGGATCCTGCTAAAAGAATAGATATCTGCAAAAAGCTACTCGACTGCCCGTGTGGAAAAGAGGGCACCCGAGTTTGCAAAGTGAAACAAACTACGAGTCAGTCATGGGACTGGTGTGAGAATTCTAAACTAATATAACTAATAAGACAAATCCAAGGACCACGCCACTTTCGCGGAACGGGTTTACTCCTATGGATTGCCAGTGCATAAACCAAAGTAAATCGAGAAATAACGCAATGTCTTTTTGGAAAAATGAAACCATTATAAGACCCAAGTCCCATCACACAATGCAACGCACACCAGAGGATAGGGTTTTACCTTATAATGGTCAAAAGATGCTTGATACGTATAAAACGGATTTGATATTATTATTAGTGTATATATGTTTTAATAAAAAGATTTGAATCATAAGTATCAATCCTAGACGGCATGGTTACCATATAGCATGTCGCCAATACTAGTTCTACAATCAAAACCGCAAGGGCGTATTGGAAATTTGGATTCCATCATGAGTCGAGGCTAGGGGCAAGCTCCTCTCCGATTCGAGACACTCTAGCAAATGCCTCAGGATCCCCCGCAGTGAACCCTTGGATCTTCAGGGCCGGTCCCCGCCTATGGGCAGTGGATTAGTTATGCCTGAACACACGCTTCCCGGTCCCTTTGGACCTATAGTATGACCACCAATGGCCTATAAAAATAACGAGGCGCCTCAAAATCCATCATCCACATAAGTAAAATGTCAGGGCTGGTAGGTCACTGACACCACTCTAGCTAGAAAGAAACGTGTGCACTCCCTGCAGTCCGTATCCCGTTTTTGACTCATACCGGGGTGTGAGGCTCGCGAAGTCACGCTATACACAAAGCTACGCCTAAACAGGCCGTGCTTTGAACATCAACCACAAGGCCTGCTTTTCAACAAAAGCCTTGATCAATGCATCTTAGCATGCCACATTGTCAGTCCAACCATATCATTGATTTCTGCCAATATATAACCTCTAAGCTCATATGTCTCAGAGAAGGGTGTTAACCACCAAACAGATATATATTAACAGAGATCAACGAATGTAGTATAAAGGACTACAATGTCAGACATACATTCCATTTATAAACTTATGCTCTGGGTCTGAGCGAAAGTCAAATCCGTACAAATCAGCACTACGTCCGGATAACTACCATCTTAGCCCCGTCTTGGGAGCAAATCAATCAAGGACCTCAACGCTAGTTACCCATTCGATGTGAAGATCGTCGGTCTTCAATCGCCGTCTTCAACTCTTAGATTTAAAACGTCGTATAATCATTTGAAATGAGATTTAACTCGGTCTTCTCAAATGATTCTCGCATATATATATATAATTTGAAAACATTTCATATCGTTATTAATATTTGATAACAACCTATTGCTATTTTATTTATATAAAAATAGCCTAAATTAATTTAACGACGCTTCGGGTCGATGGGCGACCCTGGCGCTGTTTTTAACCAAATTTTGATTTAAATATATCTTGAAATCTAACCGTTGGATTTTGGCGAAATTTATGTCATTGGAAAGATCTTCCCAAAGCGGTCCTAACGGTTCCAGTTTTGGGAAAATCCGACGGTCGGATCTCTCGGTATAACCGTTTAAAGTAACGATCATCGATACGCAAACTACCGCGCGCGTTTTGTTTAATTTATAATTTATATTTATATGTAAATATAAATACTTGGCGATTTCAAATATAAATTGTCAATTAAAAATTCGACTTTTAATTTAATCATTTATTTACCCTATGTGTAAATAAATTATACTTTTCTACATTTTGCTTTATTCACCTAAATGTAAATAAATATACTTACAATATTTTCCAACCCTAATGCGACAAAAATGATGTTTAAACATGTATATAAATTTATACAAAGTATATTTTTGTCCGCAAGTTCTAATGCGACAAAAATTATGGTTTAACTTCGTATACATTTTAAAAAGTATGTTTTTGTCCGCAAGTTCTAATGCGGCGAAAATTACATTTTAATAATGTATATTTAACTTTACTTACATTTAGATAACAAAATTGTACTTTTAACTTTTATTGCATTTTTAAAAAATGTATGTTGACTTTTATTGCATTTTTACTACATAAAAATGCATTTTAACTTTTATTTTCTTTTACATTAGAAAATGATATTGCTTTTATTATTTTCTTTTACGATCGATTAGGAAATAATGTTTCTTTATTTACATTGAACAAAAATGTAAATTCTTCTCTTTACTATGCTTTACATTGAAAATGTAAATTCTTTACCTCATTTATTTACAAAAAAAAAAAATGTAATTCTTTGTTTCATTTTATCTCACTTTGAAAAATGTAAATCTTAATTTCTCTTTATTTTACATTGAAAAATGTAAATCTTAATTTCTCTTTATCTTTACAATGACAAAAGTAAATCTTAACTATTTAATCTTTACTTTGACAAATGTAAATCTTAACTATTTAATCTTTACATTGACAAATGTAAACATTTTGTTTAATTTGAAATAAATGAAAATGTCTTTATTTCTTTTACATTGAAATAAATGTTTTCTATTTCTAATCCTTTAAATAGAAATGTAAGTTTTCAATTTCTTTCTTTC
This sequence comes from Allium sativum, assembly GCA_030737875.1. Classification (NCBI taxonomy): domain Eukaryota; kingdom Viridiplantae; phylum Streptophyta; class Magnoliopsida; order Asparagales; family Amaryllidaceae; genus Allium; species Allium sativum. The sequence continues at coordinate 218,760,359 of CM060918.1, read as the reverse complement.
ACATAGAAAAATAATGTTTTATACTTTCACATAGAAACATAATGTTTTCTATTTATTTCTTTTACTTTACTTACATTAGAAAAATGATTTCTTTTTAATCTCGTTTTCTTTACATTAGAAAATGTTTTCTTTCTATTTTCTTTTTAACATAGAAAATGTTTTCATTCCATTTTCTTTTAACATAGAAAATGTTTATATTCTATTTTCTTTTAACATAGAAAATGTTTATATTCTATTTTCTTTTAACATAGAAAATGTTTATATTTTCTTCTTTTCTTGAACAAAGAAAAATGTGTATTTTAATTTCATTTTAATCACATAAAATGTACCTTTCATATTTCACATTTTTACAACGTAAAATGTACTTTTATCTATTTTACATTTTAAAACATGTGTTACCTATAGCTTATGTAAATATCTTTACTAGCGCTAGCATTTCTAAATAGTTATATTTCTGATGCCAATCCATTTCAATTATACAGTATGACGATGAATGTGTGTCACAATACCCAAATTTTCACAACTATGTTTTTTTTTTTTTTGGTGTCCTAATACTCAAACTAACCTAATGATGGTATAGATGTCATAACAACTATTTTAACACAAGTATAATTGGGTGTATTTCTGATGAGTAACAATAAAAGTCCAAACTTCACTTTTATTTGTAAATGAAAATGAAGATTTAAAACTCACCTTTTATTTATACATAAAAAGTTATTCTTTTTATTCTCAACATAATTAACATAAAAAGTTATTCTTTTTATTCTTAACAAAATTAACATAAAAAGTTATTCTTTTTATTCTCAACATAAAAAGTAAATCTTTTTATCTTGACAAAGAAACATAAAAATTAAGTCTTTTGTTTTAACAACAAAATTAAGTAAAATGTCTTTTTGTTTCAACAACAAAAATGGTGACAAAGATGGTTCTTTTTGTTTAATCAACAAAATAGTGACAAAATGACTCTTTTAACTTTAACAACAAAAGTAGCGTCAAATTTGTTCTTTTAACTTTAATAATAAAAGTAGCGTCAAATTTGTCAACAAAAGAAACACAAAAATTTGATCTTTTGTTTTTAACAAACAACTATGTTAAAAATGGTCTTTTTATTTTTAACAAACAACTATGTTAACAATTAGTCTTTTTAATGTTAACAAACAACTATGTTAAAAATAGTCTTTTAAATGTTAACAAACACTTGCCTTTTATTTTGTAAACAAAATAAAGGTAAAATTGGCGGTTTATTTCATAAACAAAATAAAGGAAAACTTTGTCTTTTATTTCCAAATCATGTTTAACAAAAATAAATCCCTTTATTGACAAATAATATATAACCCTTTTTAATTAACAAATAAAAGTTATTTTTAACATGCCTTATAAATTAACAAATAAAAGGTTAATCTAAAAAGGTAAGTTATTCACGTCTTTTTAAAATGTTATTTTAATATGCCTTTAAATCAACAAATAAAATGTTAATTAAAAATGCAATTCGCCTACGTATTCAAATGACAAAATAAGAGAATATTTTTATTTGTTTCAATGACAAACAAAGAGTGATTTATTAATATGCCATTTGTATTCTACTTAACAAATAAAAGGATGACAATTTTATTTGTAAAAATTTCTAATTTAGCTTAACAAAAATGATAATTTTATTTATTAACCATTTCTAATCAAACAAAAGATATTTTGGTTTTAACTATTTTATTTCAATTAATATGATTTTTTCAATCCAACAAAGATGACAATTCAATTATTGTCCAATCCAATCAACAAAGACGACAATTCTAATTACACAAATATCAATTTTAACTGGTCTACAGAACACACAAATCATAGATCAAACAACATACAGATTACAGCACAAACAGATCTAGATTAGACACATACAGTTATCATATAACAAATAAAATAATTGAATCGATTAACTAATTATTTTTAAATAAAAGAAATCTCACCAATATTGTTGTTCATAGTTTCCAATACACAGTTGTTTCATATAGCATTTGTTTTCAACCAACAAAATAGGTGTTGTTACTTTTGTCTCAACTAAACAAGATAATAGTGTTGGGTTTATATCGTTTCAACTAACATGATGATAATGCTTGGGTTCATATCGTTTTAACAAAATAAAACAAAACAATTGGTTTATATGCTTCAACAAAATAAAACAAAACAATTGATTTATATGCTTCATTATTTCAACAAAAACAAAATGAAATGATTTATTTAGTTTCCAACAAAATATATACATGTTGATTTTTGTTTCAACGACGTGAATCATAAATTACCTTGTTTTCAACAACTCACCATAAAGATTTATTCTATTTTAACCAACTAAGATAAAAAGATTCATTTTATTTCTTTACAAACAAAATAAAAGAAAGGTTGTATCTTTTATCTCAATAAACAAATAAAATGTTCCAACCTTGTTTCAAATAAAACAAATAAAGTTGATTCAACATTTTCAACAAAGCAAAACAAAAATTTGGTTCTTTATTGTCATCAAAACAAAATAAAAATTGGATTTTTATTTACAAATCAAAAGAGTTACCTTTTAATAATAAAAGCAAAAGTTGAGTCTTTATTATTAAAACCAAAGATTAAATCTTTTATAATTAAAACAAACATGAATTCTTTAAAAAAAAAAAAATTAATCTTTGCTTTATAAAATAAAAGTTTGATTCTTTTATAATAAAACAAAAGATTTCATTATTTTTATTAAACAAAAAATTTCATTTTTGTTCAACCAAAAACAAATTAAACAAATCTCTATTTTTAAAATAAACAAAAATACCTTTATCATAAAATGATATTTCAACTTTTACAAATAAATTTGTCATCTTTTATTTATAAAACCAAATCCATCATCATCATAGTCCAACGATTTTTCAAGTTATGTCAACACCCAATTTCCAATACAATTCAATGATAATTCAACATAGTGTCATACACAACCAAATCAACATACACACAGAACTTTTCATATGAACATCAATAAATTAATTAGAATAACAACACAATTCGACATCATCATTCATACAATAATTTCAGATTATTTTCAGATTTAATTAAATAATTAATTAAATTTAAACTTAGAAAACTCACCTAGGCCTTTGGATAGATAAATCAAAGAGAGGTAGAACTTGTCACCGTTCCAAAATCATCACAATAGAATGAAACTTATTTTCTTTCTTTTGATGGAGGAAGAAAGAAGAGAACGGCGGCCATGGCTTGGAGAGGAAGAAAAAAAAAAGAGGCAGCTCATTTTTCACAAATGGGAATGGAGAAGTGCATGAGGTAGAAGTGGGAAAAGAAATTAATACATTAGAGGAAAGAAACGGATGTTCTATTAATAAGAAATAAAGTGGAGAGAACGTAGGTAGTAAGTTTAGGGAAAGAAAAATAAATAAATGATAGAAAAGAAATTAATAGTTAGAAAGAAAAAGGAATAAATGGAAGGAAATAAATGGAATGAAAGAGAAAGGAAATAAATGCAAATAAATGAATTATTTAAAGATTCAAGCTTCAGATATATATATATATATATATATATATATATATATATATATATATATATATATATATAATCACCTCATTAATCATATTTGTAATATACCTCAATTACCCATTAACACACATTGATTACTGTTGTAACATATGTTAATTGTAATTGTAATGTACATTGATTACCATTAATTCTTCAATCGTTTTTGTCATTATATGTATATATTTTTTTTAGTCATGCATTTCTTTAATTAATTTCTATACATATGTCTTATGTTTTTTTTTATAAAATAAATGTTAACATTAATTTCCATTAACTGTGGAAATTAAACGTACATTATATCGTTGACACACTGTTTTGTTACTATTCTTTCTATACAAAATTAAACTAGAAACATTCATAATTTTATTTCCAATTATCGTATTAATTCCTATATTGAATCTTTAAAATAAAGACAAGGTTCAACTGCTAATTTTTTTTTTGTCAACAATAGTTCAAAGTTAGATAGTCCAAATGTACAAACAATTTAATAATTTCCATTATCATCAATCACAGTTCATCTCAATGTAAGTTATTGTTTATCAAAATAAATTTTGGAGTCATAAATTAATGAATCATAAATTATGTTTTAATACCATTTTTAATTCAATAATTAAATTAAATTCTATATTTATTCTATTCCCATTTATTTAATATCTTACACTTTCCCAAAATGTGTAATTCTATTAATTTAACCCCCCTTATGTAAGTTATTTAATATAATCATTGTCCCTTTTACTATAAACAAATCATACTTTTCTTTCAATCTTTTCAATGTAATGATACATTTAAATGCAACTTTTTAATGCGATAAAAACGATACATTTCATTGCAACTTTTTAATGCAAATAAATATGGTACATTTGAAATTCTAATGCGACTAAATTAATGAGTTTTATTTTGTCCGTTCACATTCAACAAAAATATATTTTTTGTTTTATAAAATTTTAATGCAACAAAAATAATAAACTTAATATTCCAGCCATTATTAATAAAATAATTTAATAAAAATAGAATACTTTTATTTTCTGACTCGATTTCTTAGCAAAATTATTTAAAATAAAAATTTTAAATTGGCCCCAAAATTCCGGGTTGTTACAGTCGCCCCCACTTAAAATCTTTTCGTCCTCGAAAAGGCACTAAGGTAAAAGTTGTTTAATTTACTAACTAAATTTTAATTTTCTTTTATTAATTTTATTTGTTAGCTAACTTATCAAATATATATACTCTTATATATATATAAATCATATTTCCAAAAATAGATTATATAATCAAAAATACGCTAATTATAAACTTGTTACTCTTAACTCATTCTAGGGTATTGCTAACCCCATCTCTAACGAGTTTTCTCATTCTAGGACACTGCTGGTCCTATCTCTAATGAGTATTCTTATTGGATTTTACTAATCCAATCTCTGATGAGTCTTTGTTCAGTTCTAACGAGTTGTACCCCAAAGATTTGAGCTAACCAGAGCTCTGATACCACCTGTAAAGACCCGGAAATTCCCGCTCTTTGAATCGACCATAAACCACACAGGTCTGACCCAAAGGTTGGAAATCTTCGAATACTTTAACTTTGGGAATACAATACATCAGAACCATAACAGCAGACTTTTATTACATTATAATAATGTTACATCAGAGTACAGAATATATCAGAGTACATTGAAATAAAATTACAGCGGAAGATAAACTACAAAAGATTTAATACATTAAATAAAATACAGTAAACAGCGGAAGACTACTAAGCTCTGGACACAGCTTTAGGCTTCGATCCAGGATCCTGCTAAAAGAATAGATATCTGCAAAAAGCTACTCGACTGCCCATGTGGAAAAGAGGGCACCCGAGTTTGCAAAGTGAAACAAACTACGAGTCAGTCATGGGACTGGTGTGAGAATTCTAAACTAATATAACTAATAAGACAAATCCAAGGACCACGCCGCTTTCGCGGAACGGGTTTACTCCTATGGATTGCCAGTGCATAAACCAAAGTAAATCGAGAAATAACGCAATGTCTTTTTGGAAAAATGAAACCATTATAAGACCCAAGTCCCATCACACAATGCAACGCACACCAGAGGATAGGGTTTTACCTTATAATGGTCAAAAGATGCTTGATACGTATAAAACGGATTTGATATTATTATTAGTGTATATATGTTTTAATAAAAAGATTTGAATCATAAGTATCAATCCTAGACGGCATGGTTACCATATAGCATGTCGCCAATACTAGTTCTACAATCAAAACCGCAAGGGCGTATTGGAAATTTGGATTCCATCATGAGTCGAGGCTAGGGGCAAGCTCCTCTCCGATTCGAGACACTCTAGCAAATGCCTCAGGATCCCCCGCAGTGAACCCTTGGATCTTCAGGGCCGGTCCCCGCCTATGGGCAGTGGATTAGTTATGCCTGAACACACGCTTCCCGGTCCCTTTGGACCTATAGTATGACCACCAATGGACTATAAAAATAACGAGGCGCCTCAAAATCCATCATCCACATAAGTAAAATGTCAGGGCTGGTAGGTCACTGACACCACTCTAGCTAGAAAGAAACGTGTGCACTCCCTGCAGTCCGTATCCCGTTTTTGACTCATACCGGGGTGTGAGGCTCGCGAAGTCACGCTATACACAAAGCTACGCCTAAACAGGCCGTGCTTTGAACATCAACCACAAGGCCTGCTTTTCAACAAAAGCCTTGATCAATGCATCTTAGCATGCCACATTGTCAGTCCAACCATATCATTGATTTCTGCCAATATATAACCTCTAAGCTCATATGTCTCAGAGAAGGGTGTTAACCACCAAACAGATATATATTAACAGAGATCAACGAATGTAGTATAAAGGACTACAATGTCAGACATACATTCCATTTATAAACTTATGCTCTGGGTCTGAGCGAAAGTCAAATCCGTACAAATCAGCACTACGTCCGGATAACTACCATCTTAGCCCCGTCTTGGGAGCAAATCAATCAAGGACCTCAACGCTAGTTACCCATTCGATGTGAAGATCGTCGGTCTTCAATCGCCGTCTTCAACTCTTAGATTTAAAACGTCGTATAATCATTTGAAATGAGATTTAACTCGGTCTTCTCAAATGATTCTCGCATATATATATATAATTTGAAAACATTTCATATCGTTATTAATATTTGATAACAACCTATTGCTATTTTATTTATATAAAAATAGCCTAAATTAATTTAACGACGCTTCGGGTCGATGGGCGACCCTGGCGCTGTTTTTAACCAAATTTTGATTTAAATATATCTTGAAATCTAACCGTTGGATTTTGGCGAAATTTATGTCATTGGAAAGATCTTCCCAAAGCGGTCCTAACGGTTCCAGTTTTGGGAAAATCCGACGGTCGGATCTCTCGGTATAACCGTTTAAAGTAACGATCATCGATACGCAAACTACCGCGCGCGTTTTGTTTAATTTATAATTTATATTTATATGTAAATATAAATACTTGGCGATTTCAAATATAAATTGTCAATTAAAAATTCGACTTTTAATTTAATCATTTATTTACCCTATGTGTAAATAAATTATACTTTTCTACATTTTGCTTTATTCACCTAAATGTAAATAAATATACTTACAATATTTTCCAACCCTAATGCGACAAAAATGATGTTTAAACATGTATATAAATTTATACAAAGTATATTTTTGTCCGCAAGTTCTAATGCGACAAAAATTATGGTTTAACTTCGTATACATTTTAAAAAGTATGTTTTTGTCCGCAAGTTCTAATGCGGCGAAAATTACATTTTAATAATGTATATTTAACTTTACTTACATTTAGATAACAAAATTGTACTTTTAACTTTTATTGCATTTTTAAAAAATGTATGTTGACTTTTATTGCATTTTTACTACATAAAAATGTATTTTAACTTTTATTTTCTTTTACATTAGAAAATGATATTGCTTTTATTATTTTCTTTTACGATCGATTAGGAAATAATGTTTCTTTATTTACATTGAACAAAAATGTAAATTCTTCTCTTTACTATGCTTTACATTGAAAATGTAAATTCTTTACCTCATTTATTTACAAAAAAAAAAATGTAATTCTTTGTTTCATTTTATCTCACTTTGAAAAATGTAAATCTTAATTTCTCTTTATTTTACATTGAAAAATGTAAATCTTAATTTCTCTTTATCTTTACAATGACAAAAGTAAATCTTAACTATTTAATCTTTACTTTGACAAATGTAAATCTTAACTATTTAATCTTTACATTGACAAATGTAAACATTTTGTTTAATTTGAAATAAATGAAAATGTCTTTATTTCTTTTACATTGAAATAAATGTTTTCTATTTCTAATCCTTTAAATAGAAATGTAAGTTTTCAATTTCTTTCTTTCACATAGAAAAATAATGTTTTATACTTTCACATAGAAACATAATGTTTTCTATTTATTTCTTTTACTTTACTTACATTAGAAAAATGATTTCTTTTTAATCTCGTTTTCTTTACATTAGAAAATGTTTTCTTTCTATTTTCTTTTTAACATAGAAAATGTTTTCATTCCATTTTCTTTTAACATAGAAAATGTTTATATTCTATTTTCTTTTAACATAGAAAATGTTTATATTCTATTTTCTTTTAACATAGAAAATGTTTATATTTTCTTCTTTTCTTGAACAAAGAAAAATGTGTATTTTAATTTCATTTTAATCACATAAAATGTACCTTTCATATTTCACATTTTTACAACGTAAAATGTACTTTTATCTATTTTACATTTTAAAACATGTGTTACCTATAGCTTATGTAAATATCTTTACTAGCGCTAGCATTTCTAAATAGTTATATTTCTGATGCCAATCCATTTCAATTATACAGTATGACGATGAATGTGTGTCACAATACCCAAATTTTCACAACTATGTTTTTTTTTTTTTTGGTGTCCTAATACTCAAACTAACCTAATGATGGTATAGATGTCATAACAACTATTTTAACACAAGTATAATTGGGTGTATTTCTGATGAGTAACAATAAAAGTCCAAACTTCACTTTTATTTGTAAATGAAAATGAAGATTTAAAACTCACCTTTTATTTATACATAAAAAGTTATTCTTTTTATTCTCAACATAATTAACATAAAAAGTTATTCTTTTTATTCTTAATAAAATTAACATAAAAAGTTATTCTTTTTATTCTCAACATAAAAAGTAAATCTTTTTATCTTGACAAAGAAACATAAAAATTAAGTCTTTTGTTTTAACAACAAAATTAAGTAAAATGTCTTTTTGTTTCAACAACAAAAATGGTGACAAAGATGGTTCTTTTTGTTTAATCAACAAAATAGTGACAAAATGACTCTTTTAACTTTAACAACAAAAGTAGCGTCAAATTTGTTCTTTTAACTTTAATAATAAAAGTAGCGTCAAATTTGTCAACAAAAGAAACACAAAAATTTGATCTTTTGTTTTTAACAAACAACTATGTTAAAAATGGTCTTTTTATTTTTAACAAACAACTATGTTAACAATTAGTCTTTTTAATGTTAACAAACAACTATGTTAAAAATAGTCTTTTAAATGTTAACAAACACTTGCCTTTTATTTTGTAAACAAAATAAAGGTAAAATTGGCGGTTTATTTCATAAACAAAATAAAGGAAAACTTTGTCTTTTATTTCCAAATCATGTTTAACAAAAATAAATCCCTTTATTGACAAATAATATATAACCCTTTTTAATTAACAAATAAAAGTTATTTTTAACATGCCTTATAAATTAACAAATAAAAGGTTAATCTAAAAAGGTAAGTTATTCACGTCTTTTTAAAATGTTATTTTAATATGCCTTTAAATCAACAAATAAAATGTTAATTAAAAATGCAATTCCCCTACGTATTCAAATGACAAAATAAGAGAATATTTTTATTTGTTTCAATGACAAACAAAGAGTGATTTATTAATATGCCATTTGTATTCTACTTAACAAATAAAAGGATGACAATTTTATTTGTAAAAATTTCTAATTTAGCTTAACAAAAATGATAATTTTATTTATTAACCATTTCTAATCAAACAAAAGATATTTTGGTTTTAACTATTTTATTTCAATTAATATGATTTTTTCAATCCAACAAAGATGACAATTCAATTATTGTCCAATCCAATCAACAAAGACGACAATTCTAATTACACAAATATCAATTTTAACTGGTCTACAGAACACACAAATCATAGATCAAACAACATACAGATTACAGCACAAACAGATCTAGATTAGACACATACAGTTATCATATAACAAATAAAATAATTGAATCGATTAACTAATTATTTTTAAATAAAAGAAATCTCACCAATATTGTTGTTCATAGTTTCCAATACACAGTTGTTTCATATAGCATTTGTTTTCAACCAACAAAATAGGTGTTGTTACTTTTGTCTCAACTAAACAAGATAATAGTGTTGGGTTTATATCGTTTCAACTAACATGATGATAATGCTTGGGTTCATATCGTTTTAACAAAATAAAACAAAACAATTGGTTTATATGCTTCAACAAAATAAAACAAAACAATTGATTTATATGCTTCATTATTTCAACAAAAACAAAATGAAATGATTTATTTAGTTTCCAACAAAATATATACATGTTGATTTTTGTTTCAACGACGTGAATCATAAATTACCTTGTTTTCAACAACTCACCATAAAGATTTATTCTATTTTAACCAACTAAGATAAAAAGATTCATTTTATTTCTTTACAAACAAAATAAAAGAAAGGTTGTATCTTTTATCTCAATAAACAAATAAAATGTTCCAACCTTGTTTCAAATAAAACAAATAAAGTTGATTCAACATTTTCAACAAAGCAAAACAAAAATTTGGTTCTTTATTGTCATCAAAACAAAATAAAAATTGGATTTTTATTTACAAATCAAAAGAGTTACCTTTTAATAATAAAAGCAAAAGTTGAGTCTTTATTATTAAAACCAAAGATTAAATCTTTTATAATCAAAACAAACATGAATTCTTTAAAAAAAAAAATAATTAATCTTTGCTTTATAAAATAAAAGTTTGATTCTTTTATAATAAAACAAAAGATTTCATTATTTTTATTAAACAAAAAATTTCATTTTTGTTCAACCAAAAACAAATTAAACAAATCTCTATTTTTAAAATAAACAAAAATACCTTTATCATAAAATGATATTTCAACTTTTACAAATAAATTTGTCATCTTTTATTTATAAAACCAAATCCATCATCATCATAGTCCAACGATTTTTCAAGTTATGTCAACACCCAATTTCCAATACAATTCAATGATAATTCAACATAGTGTCATACACAACCAAATCAACATACACACAGAACTTTTCATATGAACATCAATAAATTAATTAGAATAACAACACAATTCGACATCATCATTCATACAATAATTTCAGATTATTTTCAGATTTAATTAAATAATTAATTAAATTTAAACTTAGAAAACTCACCTAGGCCTTTGGATAGATAAATCAAAGAGAGGTAGAACTTGTCACCGTTCCAAAATCATCACAATAGAATGAAACTTATTTTCTTTCTTTTTTTTTCTTTTGATGGAGGAAGAAAGAAGAGAACGGCGGCCATGGCTTGGAGAGGAAGAAAAAAAAAAGAGGCAGCTCATTTTTCACAAATGGGAATGGAGAAGTGCATGAGGTAGAAGTGGGAAAAGAAATTAATACATTAGAGGAAAGAAACGGATGTTCTATTAATAAGAAATAAAGTGGAGAGAACGTAGGTAGTAAGTTTAGGGAAAGAAAAATAAATAAATGATAGAAAAGAAATTAATAGTTAGAAAGAAAAAGGAATAAATGGAAGGAAATAAATGGAATGAAAGAGAAAGGAAATAAATGCAAATAAATGAATTATTTAAAGATTCAAGCTTCAGATATATATATATATATATATATATATATATATATATATATATATATATATAATCACCTCATTAATCATATTTGTAATATACCTCAATTACCCATTAACACACATTGATTACTGTTGTAACATATGTTAATTGTAATTGTAATGTACATTGATTACCATTAATTCTTCAATCGTTTTTGTCATTATATGTATATATTTTTTTTAGTCATGCATTTCTTTAATTAATTTCTATACATATGTCTTATGTTTTTTTTTATAAAATAAATGTTAACATTAATTTCCATTAACTGTGGAAATTAAACGTACATTATATCGTTGACACACTGTTTTGTTACTATTCTTTCTATACAAAATTAAACTAGAAACATTCATAATTTTATTTCCAATTATCGTATTAATTCCTATATTGAATCTTTAAAATAAAGACAAGGTTCAACTGCTAATTTTTTTTTTGTTAACAATAGTTCAAAGTTAGATAGTCCAAATGTACAAACAATTTAATAATTTCCATTATCATCAATCACAGTTCATCTCAATGTAAGTTATTGTTTATCAAAATAAATTTTGGAGTCATAAATTAATGAATCATAAATTATGTTTTAATACCATTTTTAATTCAATAATTAAATTAAATTCTATATTTATTCTATTCCCATTTATTTAATATCTTACACTTTCCCAAAATGTGTAATTCTATTAATTTAACCCCCCTTATGTAAGTTATTTAATATAATCATTGTCCCTTTTACTATAAACAAATCATACTTTTCTTTCAATCTTTTCAATGTAATGATACATTTAAATGCAACTTTTTAATGCGATAAAAACGATACATTTCATTGCAACTTTTTAATGCAAATAAATATGGTACATTTGAAATTCTAATGCGACTAAATTAATGAGTTTTATTTTGTCCGTTCACATTCAACAAAAATATATTTTTTGTTTTATAAAATTTTAATGCAACAAAAATAATAAACTTAATATTCCAGCCATTATTAATAAAATAATTTAATAAAAATAGAATACTTTTATTTTCTGACTCGATTTCTTAGCAAAATTATTTAAAATAAAAATTTTAAATTGGCCCCAAAATTCCGGGTTGTTACAGTCGCCCCCACTTAAAATCTTTTCGTCCTCGAAAAGGCACTAAGGTAAAAGTTGTTTAATTTACTAACTAAATTTTAATTTTCTTTTATTAATTTTATTTGTTAGCTAACTTATCAAATATATATACTCTTATATATATATAAATCATATTTCCAAAAATAGATTATATAATCAAAAATACGCTAATTATAAACTTGTTACTCTTAACTCATTCTAGGGTATTGCTAACCCCATCTCTAACGAGTTTTCTCATTCTAGGACACTGCTGGTCCTATCTCTAATGAGTATTCTTATTGGATTTTACTAATCCAATCTCTGATGAGTCTTTGTTCAGTTCTAACGAGTTGTACCCCAAAGATTTGAGCTAACCAGAGCTCTGATACCACCTGTAAAGACCCGGAAATTCCCGCTCTTTGAATCGACCATAAACCACACAGGTCTGACCCAAAGGTTGGAAATCTTCGAATACTTTAACTTTGGGAATACAATACATCAGAACCATAACAGCAGACTTTTATTACATTATAATAATGTTACATCAGAGTACAGAATATATCAGAGTACATTGAAATAAAATTACAGCGGAAGATAAACTACAAAAGATTTAATACATTAAATAAAATACAGTAAACAGCGGAAGACTACTAAGCTCTGGACACAGCTTTAGGCTTCGATCCAGGATCCTGCTAAAAGAATAGATATCTGCAAAAAGCTACTCGACTGCCCGTGTGGAAAAGAGGGCACCCGAGTTTGCAAAGTGAAACAAACTACGAGTCAGTCATGGGACTGGTGTGAGAATTCTAAACTAATATAACTAATAAGACAAATCCAAGGACCACGCCGCTTTCGCGGAACGGGTTTACTCCTATGGATTGCCAGTGCATAAACCAAAGTAAATCGAGAAATAACGCAATGTCTTTTTGGAAAAATGAAACCATTATAAGACCCAAGTCCCATCACACAATGCAACGCACACCAGAGGATAGGGTTTTACCTTATAATGGTCAAAAGATGCTTGATACGTATAAAACGGATTTGATATTATTATTAGTGTATATATGTTTTAATAAAAAGATTTGAATCATAAGTATCAATCCTAGACGGCATGGTTACCATATAGCATGTCGCCAATACTAGTTCTACAATCAAAACCGCAAGGGCGTATTGGAAATTTGGATTCCATCATGAGTCGAGGCTAGGGGCAAGCTCCTCTCCGATTCGAGACACTCTAGCAAATGCCTCAGGATCCCCCGCAGTGAACCCTTGGATCTTCAGGGCCGGTCCCCGCCTATGGGCAGTGGATTAGTTATGCCTGAACACACGCTTCCCGGTCCCTTTGGACCTATAGTATGACCACCAACGGCCTATAAAAATAATGAGGCGCCTCAAAATCCATCATCCACATAAGTAAAATGTCAGGGCTGGTAGGTCACTAACACCACTCTAGCTAGAAAGAAACGTGTGCACTCCCTGCAGTCTGTATCCCGTTTTTGACTCATACCGGGGTGTGAGGCTCGCGAAGTCACGCTATACACAAAGCTACGCCTAAACAGGCCGTGCTTTGATCATCAACCACAAGGCCTGCTTTTCAACAAAAGCCTTGATCAATGCATCTTAGCATGCCACATTGTCAGTCCAACCATATCATTGATTTCTGCCAATATATAACCTCTAAGCTCATATGTCTCAGAGAAGGGTGTTAACCACCAAACAGATATATATTAACAGAGATCAACGAATGTAGTATAAAGGACTACAACGTCAGACATACATTCCATTTATAAACTTATGCTCTGGGTCTGAGCGAAAGTCAAATCCGTACAAATCAGCACTACGTCCGGATAACTACCATCTTAGCCCCGTCTTGGGAGCAAATCAATCAAGGACCTCAACGCTAGTTACCCATTCGATGTGAAGATCGTCGGTCTTCAATCGCCGTCTTCAACTCTTAGATTTAAAACGTCGTATAATCATTTGAAATGAGATTGAACTCGGTCTTCTCAAATGATTCTCGCATATATATATATAATTTGAAAACATTTCATATCGTTATTAATATTTGATAACAACCTATTGCTATTTTATTTATATAAAAATAGCCTAAATTAATTTAACGACGCTTCGGGTCGATGGGCGACCCTGGCGCTGTTTTTAACCAAATTTTGATTTAAATATATCTTGAAATCTAACCGTTGGATTTTGGCGAAATTTATGTCATTGGAAAGATCTTCCCAAAGCGGTCCTAACGGTTCTAGTTTTGGGAAAATCCGACGGTCGGATCTCTCGGTATAACCGTTTAAAGTAACGATCATCGATACGCGAACTACCGCGCGCGTTTTGTTTAATTTATAATTTATATTTATATGTAAATATAAATACTTGGCGATTTCAAATATAAATTGTCAATTAAAAATTCGACTTTTAATTTAATCATTTATTTACCCTATGTGTAAATAAATTATACTTTTCTACATTTTGCTTTATTCACCTAAATGTAAATAAATATACTTACAATATTTTCCAACCCTAATGCGACAAAAATGATGTTTAACCATGTATATAAATTTATACAAAGTATATTTTTGTCCGCAAGTTCTAATGCGACAAAAATTATGGTTTAACTTCGTATACATTTTAAAAAGTATGTTTTTGTCCGCAAGTTCTAATGCGGCGAAAATTACATTTTAATAATGTATATTTAACTTTACTTACATTTAGATAACAAAAATGTACTTTTAACTTTTATTACATTTTTAAAAAATGTATGTTGACTTTTATTGCATTTTTACTACATAAAAATGTATTTTAACTTTTATTTTCTTTTACATTAGAAAATGATATTGCTTTTATTATTTTCTTTTACGATCGATTAGGAAATAATGTTTCTTTATTTACATTGAACAAAAATGTAAATTCTTCTCTTTACTATGCTTTACATTGAAAATGTAAATTCTTTACCTCATTTATTTACAAAAAAAAAAAAATGTAATTCTTTGTTTCATTTTATCTCACTTTGAAAAATGTAAATCTTAATTTCTCTTTATTTTACATTGAAAAATGTAAATCTTAATTTCTTTTTATCTTTACATTGACAAAAGTAAATCTTAACTATTTAATCTTTACTTTGACAAATGTAAATCTTAACTATTTAATCTTTACATTGACAAATGTAAACTTTTCGTTTAATTTGAAATAAATGAAAATGTCTTTATTTCTTTTACATTGAAATAAATGTTTTCTATTTCTAATCCTTTAAATAGAAATGTAAGTTTTCAATTTCTTTCTTTCACATAGAAAAATAATGTTTTATACTTTCACATAGAAACATAATGTTTTCTATTTATTTCTTTTATTTTACTTACATTAGAAAAATGATTTCTTTTTAATCTCGTTTTCTTTACATTAGAAAATGTTTTCTTTCTATTTTCTTTTTAACATAGAAAATGTTTTCATTCCATTTTCTTTTAACATAGAAAATGTTTATATTCTATTTTCTTTTAACATAGAAAATGTTTATATTCTATTTTCTTTTAACATAGAAAATGTTTATATTTGCTTCTTTTCTTGAACAAAGAAAAATGTGTATTTTAATTTCATTTTAATCACATAAAATGTACCTTTCATATTTCACATTTTTACAACGTAAAATGTACTTTTATCTATTTTACATTTTAAAACATGTGTTACCTATAGCTTATGTAAATATCTTTACTAGCGCTAGCATTTCTAAATAGTTATATTTCTGATGCCAATCCATTTCAATTATACAGTATGACGATGAATGTGTGTCACAATACCCAAATTTTCACAACTATGTTTTTTTTTTTTGGTGTCCTAATACTCAAACTAACCTAATGATGGTATAGATGTCATAACAACTATTTTAACACAAGTATAATTGGGTGTATTTCTGATGAGTAACAATAAAAGTCCAAACTTCACTTTTATTTGTAAATGAAAATGAAGATTTAAAACTCACCTTTTATTTATACATAAAAAGTTATTCTTTTTATTCTCAACATAATTAACATAAAAAGTTATTCTTTTTATTCTTAACAAAATTAACATAAAAAGTTATTCTTTTTATTCTCAACATAAAAAGTAAATCTTTTTATCTTGACAAAGAAACATAAAAATTAAGTCTTTTGTTTTAACAACAAAATTAAGTAAAATGTCTTTTTGTTTCAACAACAAAAATGGTGACAAAGATGGTTCTTTTTGTTTAATCAACAAAATAGTGACAAAATGACTCTTTTAACTTTAACAACAAAAGTAGCGTCAAATTTGTTCTTTTAACTTTAATAATAAAAGTAGCGTCAAATTTGTCAACAAAAGAAACACAAAAATTTGATCTTTTGTTTTTAACAAACAACTATGTTAAAAATGGTCTTTTTATTTTTAACAAACAACTATGTTAACAATTAGTCTTTTTAATGTTAACAAACAACTATGTTAAAAATAGTCTTTTAAATGTTAACAAACACTTGCCTTTTATTTTGTAAACAAAATAAAGGTAAAATTGGCGGTTTATTTCATAAACAAAATAAAGGAAAACTTTGTCTTTTATTTCCAAATCATGTTTAACAAAAATAAATCCCTTTATTGACAAATAATATATAACCCTTTTTAATTAACAAATAAAAGTTATTTTTAACATGCCTTATAAATTAACAAATAAAAGGTTAATCTAAAAAGGTAAGTTATTCACGTCTTTTTAAAATGTTATTTTAATATGCCTTTAAATCAACAAATAAAATGTTAATTAAAAATGCAATTCCCCTACGTATTCAAATGACAAAATAAGAGAATATTTTTATTTGTTTCAATGACAAACAAAGAGTGATTTATTAATATGCCATTTGTATTCTACTTAACAAATAAAAGGATGACAATTTTATTTGTAAAAATTTCTAATTTAGCTTAACAAAAATGATAATTTTATTTATTAACCATTTCTAATCAAACAAAAGATATTTTGGTTTTAACTATTTTATTTCAATTAATATGATTTTTTCAATCCGACAAAGATGACAATTCAATTATTGTCCAATCCAATCAACAAAGACGACAATTCTAATTACACAAATATCAATTTTAACTGGCCTACAGAACACACAAATCATAGATCAAACAACATACAGATTACAGCACAAACAGATCTAGATTAGACACATACAGTTATCATATAACAAATAAAATAATTGAATCGATTAACTAATTATTTTTAAATAAAAGAAATCTCACCAATATTGTTGTTCATAGTTTCCAATACACAGTTGTTTCATATAGCATTTGTTTTCAACCAACAAAATAGGTGTTGTTACTTTTGTCTCAACTAAACAAGATAATAGTGTTGGGTTTATATCGTTTCAACTAACATGATGATAATGCTTGGGTTCATATCGTTTTAACAAAATAAAACAAAACAATTAGTTTATATGCTTTAACAAAATAAAACAAAACAATTGATTTATATGCTTCATTATTTCAACAAAAACAAAATGAAATGATTTATTTAGTTTCCAACAAAATATATACATGTTGATTTTTGTTTCAACGACGTGAATCATAAATTACCTTGTTTTCAACAACTCACCATAAAGATTTATTCTATTTTAACCAACTAAGATAAAAAGATTCATTTTATTTCTTTACGAACAAAATAAAAGAAAGGTTGTATCTTTTATCTCAATAAACAAATAAAATGTTCCAACCTTGTTTCAAATAAAACAAATAAAGTTGATTCAACATTTTCAACAAAGCAAAACAAAAATTTGGTTCTCTATTGTCATCAAAACAAAATAAAAATTGGATTTTTATTTACAAATCAAAAGAGTTACCTTTTAATAATAAAAGCAAAAGTTGAGTCTTTATTATTAAAACCAAAGATTAAATCTTTTATAATTAAAACAAACATGAATTCTTTAAAAAAAAAAAATTAATCTTTGCTTTATAAAATAAAAGTTTGATTCTTTTATAATAAAACAAAAGATTTCATTATTTTTATTAAACAAAAAATTTCATTTTTGTTCAACCAAAAACAAATTAAACAAATCTCTATTTTTAAAATAAACAAAAATACCTTTATCATAAAATGATATTTCAACTTTTACAAATAAATTTGTCATCTTTTATTTATAAAACCAAATCTATCATCATCATAGTCCAACGATTTTTCAAGTTATGTCAACACCCAATTTCCAATACAATTCAATGATAATTCAACATAGTGTCATACACAACCAAATCAACATACACACAGAACTTTTCATATGAACATCAATAAATTAATTAGAATAACAACACAATTCGACATCATCATTCATACAATAATTTCAGATTATTTTCAGATTTAATTAAATAATTAATTAAATTTAAACTTAGAAAACTCACCTAGGCCTTTGGATAGATAAATCAAAGAGAGGTAGAACTTGTCACCGTTCCAAAATCATCACAATAGAATGAAACTTATTTTCTTTCTTTTTTTTTCTTTTGATGGAGGAAGAAAGAAGAGAACGGCGGCCATGGCTTGGAGAGGAAGAAAAAAAAAAAAAGAGGCAGCTCATTTTTCACAAATGGGAATGGAGAAGTGCATGAGGTAGAAGTGGGAAAAGAAATTAATACATTAGAGGAAAGAAACGGATGTTCTATTAATAAGAAGTAAAGTGGAGAGAACGTAGGTAGTAAGTTTAGGGAAAGAAAAATAAATAAATGATAGAAAAGAAATTAATAGTTAGAAAGAAAAAGGAATAAATGGAAGGAAATAAATGGAATGAAAGAGAAAGTAAATAAATGCAAATAAATGAATTATTTAAAGATTCAAGCTTCAGATATATATATATATATATATATATATATATATATATATATATATATATATATAATCATCTCATTAATCATATTTGTAATATACCTCAATTACCCATTAACACACATTGATTACTGTTGTAACATATGTTAATTGTAATTGTAATGTACATTGATTACCATTAATTCTTCAATCGTTTTTGTCATTATATGTATATATTTTTTTTAGTCATGCATTTCTTTAATTAATTTCTATACATATGTCTTATGTTTTTTTTATAAAATAAATGTTAACATTAATTTCCATTAACTGTGGAAATTAAACGTACATTATATCGTTGACACACTGTTTTGTTACTATTCTTTCTATACAAAATTAAACTAGAAACATTCATAATTTTATTTCCAATTATCGTATTAATTCCTATATTGAATCTTTAAAATAAAGACAAGGTTCAACTGCTATTTTTTTTTTGTCAACAATAGTTCAAAGTTAGATAGTCCAAATGTACAAACAATTTAATAATTTCCATTATCATCAATCACAGTTCATCTCAATGTAAGTTATTGTTTATCAAAATAAATTTTGGAGTCATAAATTAATGAATCATAAATTATGTTTTAATACCATTTTTAATTCAATAATTAAATTAAATTCTATATTTATTCTATTCCCATTTATTTAATATCTTACACTTTCCCAAAATGTGTAATTCTATTAATTTAACCCCCCTTATGTAAGTTATTTAATATAATCATTGTCCCTTTTACTATAAACAAATCATACTTTTCTTTCAATCTTTTCAATGTAATGATACATTTAAATGCAACTTTTTAATGCGATAAAAACGATACATTTCATTGCAACTTTTTAATGCAAATAAATATGGTACATTTGAAATTCTAATGCGACTAAATTAATGAGTTTTATTTTGTCCGTTCACATTCAACAAAAATATATATTTTGTTTTATAAAATTTTAATGCAACAAAAATAATAAACTTAATATTCCAGCCATTATTAATAAAATAATTTAATAAAAATAGAATACTTTTATTTTCTGACTCGATTTCTTAGCAAAATTATTTAAAATAAAAATTTTAAATTGGCCCCAAAATTCCGGGTTGTTACAAACTCCTCATACCTCCTTCTCTCCAGTGTCAACCCGAGATCTGGCTCGTCATCGTGAGTTTGCTGAATGAACTCTCCTTTCATTTTCAACCTAAAAAGATACGTCGTAACTTTCAAAACTCACTAGCTAAGAACGACGTTGAACTTCCCCTTCTACACTGCATCGCTATTATGGTATACCGAGTACAGAAACTCGCATCAACTAATTCAGGTGAAACAAGTCTCGCACCCACCTCAAAACCCATTGCTAGCTCCAAATCTGAAATAGTATTCAAACTGTTGAACTCTCCCCAATTCAATAACCAGTCATCGCAGCACTACAGTGGCATCAGACCAACGCCGGCTCCTGTTGTTGTCGAGCTTTAGTTGAATCTGTGGCTTTGTTTGTCGCACTTCCAATATTACTCGATTTTTAAAAATCGAAAATCCCCAACTATCTACCCTAATTTTGAATGATCTAAACTTGATCGAGTTTGATAATATATGTACAGTTTTATAGAGGAGAACTAAGCGAGCCCAATGGATCAGCCATCCTTTATTTTCATTGAATTTGTATAAGAGGAGTTTGGCCATTTTGGGCTGAAGCTTTTTATTTGTAAACGAGGATATGAGAGAATACACGCAATTTATAGAAGAAGGAGGGACATGAAGTATAACAAATCTTTGTATTTATTTAAAAGGATTTTCTAATTAATTCGATGTGATTTTGATTCGATATAAAGAGATCTTTCATTCTTTTTAAACAGATATCGATTTGATTTTCGATTCGATTTCGATCTTATCAATTATAAATATTTCGGGGTTCACAGTTAAAAATCGTGAATCACTATTTTAGCGTACCGACCGTCGTTCCAATATTATAACGTTATTCTGGATTGAACAGTATATATTCTGAATTTTAATTTTGAACGTATATTTAAAATAACCATATTAAATCGATATAATATATTTTTAATTCATAAACAAATAAATTCTCTGATAATAAAATATTTTTATTATTATCTATATTCAAATACAATTAATACTGATCATCTGAATTGTTTTGATTTATTTCTAACTTCGAATTCAATATATTTCATATTACATAATTATATCTATAATTCAATATAAAAATCGATTTATATTATCAGCTCTATATTCAAAATAATATTAAATATTCAAAATAAAACGACCAGAAAATCTGGGTCGTTACAAATGAACTAATCTATTATAGTTAATGAATAAGTAAACTCTTTTACTTTAGTAAATACTGAAATTGTAACGACCCGGATTTTCGGCGACTTTGGTTATCGACATAAACGCGATGCCGATAACCAAAACGTCGAAAAATCCTGGTAATTAGTGAAAGAAATTAGAGGGTGAGAAAAGATAAGATAGAAACTTAGAATAGAAGAAGAAGAAGAACACAATATCAGAGTAACACGAATCTCACAGCGGAACGAATAAATATATTTCATAACATAACTTTGAAATACAAATCTGTACTTGCATATACATATCATTATCAAAGTACAGCACTTACAACACAGCGGAAATAACTATAGCTATATGATCCTGAAGCCTCCTGCTCCAGCTCTTCAACTATATCTGTAAAATCCCGACTACTTGACTGCCCGTACAAATTTAGGCACCCAAGAGTTTAGGGGAAACAAAACAAATAAACTCCGGGTCAGTCATGGGACTGGTATGAGTAAACAGTTTAAAAATAGTTCGAACAAGTAAACGATATCTCATAAGACCACGCCGCATAACGGAACGGGTTTTTCCCTTATGAGAATCCAAAATATCTTTTATATCAAAAACCTTTTGATATTATAATAATGTCTATCAACCACAGTATATATATAATCATCTAGCAGAAACGCTTTCATCTCACGTCCTACATATATAGTATACAATCAAAACCGTAAGCACGTATTGGGTAATGGATTTCCAACTATGACAAGGTATGGAATCACCTTCCGCTTGTGTACCTCTAGAGAGGAATACACTGGGTTCAACAAGAACATCTTGCAACCCGTCCACACATGACCGACCACTCATTTCGCTTGAGTGTATCGAATGTATATCACCAACAGTTGGGATCAGCAACCATTTCCCGAATGGGACAGCATCAACAATAGATTTTTAGAAGTAAATGAAACTCTAGATCAGGTGATTATACACCCTACTTCGGTGCGACCGACTTAGCCATGCTGCCTGCCCGATTTCTGTCATTTACCGGATGATGAGGCTAGAAGCTACGCTTTATCATCAAACCAGATTCACTTTGAATGCCACATTGTCAAATCCATCAAATCACCGATTGACGTCCTCAACCATAAATTATGCGTTAGCTAAAAGAAGTTTCCTTCTCCGCTTCCACTCTTGGTACAGTTGGAGAAATCAATATACGTGATCGTTTGGACATACTCTGTCAGACATCCGTCCATACAAGTCACCCAGGAACAGGATGAACCGAAGGCACTATTCTGTAAACAGGATAGCCCTTGCATAACTCCGTCTTCAATTTCCTTTGGCATATATGATTCGCAACGCTTATGCCAATACAGAGTGGTTCTTTGGATAATAATCCAACCGGTCTCTCCATATTAACAACGTTAAAATGGTCAAAACTTCGATAGTCTGTGATTTAACTATCGAATAAAAACAAGTGTGCAACCAACGATATTGTTTCCAAATGGAAATTTATATCAATCGAACATCATTCAACATTTATCTCTTTATTTTCATAAATTTACTTATCTCATGTTTCCCTATATTCAATATTCCTTATTTTCTAAATTGGGAAAAATATACGTTATTAACAATGGAAAACATTTCCATTTCTTTGTTTCTTTATTAGAAAACATTTCTGGTTTCTTATTTGGAAAACATTTCCAAAGCTTCTTCATTGGACTTAGACAGATGTTTAAACAAACCATCGCGATGCCAACTCAAGCCATTTCCTTTACTGCCGAACCTTAACTATTCCTTAGTTAAAACGAAGCCAATTAAGTTGGGGTAGAACTACCTCTCAGACCTTAACTGAACAACATTTCGAACTTTGAAATAGACAAAGTTCACTTTATATTTCTTTAACAAACTTCCTTACTTAACCCTCCTTCGAATAGCTATATTCGATTGACTCCTTTCACTTAACTCTATTCGATTAACCCTTATCAATTAACTCTATTGGACTAACACTATTTGACTAACGCTATTTATTTACTCATTTCACTTACTCTTTTCGAATAAACTATATTCGATTTACTTTTACTTTCTATTCGAATAACTATTTTCGATTAACTCAATTGTTTCTATTCGAATAACTATATTCGATTTAACTCATTTGCTTCTATTCTAATCGATTAAACTAACATCGATTATCTCCTTTCAACTTTATTCTCTAATCGATTAACTAACATCGATTAACTTCTTTTTAACTAAACTACGTTTTCCGTTACAACTATTTCCTTTTTATAACGTTTACTTACCGTTACAAATATATCCTATTTATAACTTCTATTTACCGTTACAAATATTTCCTATTTATAACTTCTATTTACCGTTACAAATATTTCCTATTTATAACTTCTATTTACCGTTACAAATATTTCCTATTTATAACTTCTATTTATTTTCTAAATAAATATCCCTTTTATAAAACCGTGTTCGTTTTATAAATAATTCCTTTTATAAAATCCTGTGATTTTATAAAATTCCTTTATTTCAATATACATTGAAATAAATTCTTTTTACATCCCAGGGTCTTTTATGATATTTAAAATATCGAATAACAATGATCAACATCATCCTAACACACATAATCCATAGCAGATTATATAACACATCATATATCACAATATATGAAAACAGTAAAATAAATGTTGAGGAATCCAGTCGGATTCCTCCAACCTGTTTCCCTGCATCACAGATGTTAAACAATATAGATAACATCACTTTTCAGTTCCATATGATATATTCTGTTAAACAGAATCAATATAGAAATTTAACTAATTGACTAGCAGTTCAATCAAACAGTCAACACACAGTCAATCAGTCAACATCTAACAGTACTAAAAATATAACATGAAATTATAAACTGTTCAAAGTTGGTGAAATTTACTCACATTTGCGCGTTAGCCGTTAAATAACGGTTTGCGTTATTTGATTCAGTCGGACAATTTACTTTGCCATAAATTGTAATGAGCTCCGATGGACTTCCAGTCAGTCTCATTGTGTTGCTCTCGTCCATACGATCCCAACAGATCAAACCGTTCATAAAACTGACACTGTATGAACGAGGTTTACCTTTAAAAGTTAATACCCTAGTTTAAATTAAATTAAACTATTATTATAAATATTATTGGGCTTACCTTTTTTCTCGGCCCATCCTCCTTAAAAGAATCCACGCCAAACACTACAATGCTCCTTCTTTGATTAATCCATTTCGAACATTGCAGTAAGAAACCCGCAACTTCTCTTATCATATCCTCCCCCTTTCTTTTTTTATATATATTATTTTATTTAATGCCCAACGAGAAAGCCCAACAATTCACTCAAAACCCGGACCCACGTTAGCATTTCTTCCCAAACAATTCAACGCCGCCCTCATGTATACAAACATGCTCCAGCCTGAATGCATACACGCCATTCACACTTCTCAGTTTCACGGTTTGCTCCCATTGCAGTAAAAGCTTTGGATCCCCTTTTTTTATAACATACTTCTCTTTTACTTTCACCATATAACTGATGCCAACGCACAGCACGTCATTTCCAGTGGACTTCCTTCCTTCCCAACGCATGAGCTGCTTCATGTAATCCATGCACGGCCCTAACATTTTCCGATCACTGGTTGTCAACACAGTGGACCTCGACAGACCTGTCTTCTTCACTTACAAGTCCCAACGCAGGCTCCTGAATATACTTTTCATGCTAAAACTTGTATCCACCATGCTTTAACTTCTTCCCCAGTATTTCATTCAAACACAATACCCCCACGTTCTTCCTTGAACTGCTATGTTTCCGCAAGATCTAGTTTTCACTTCCCAGCGTTCAATATGTGGGTGAACGAGCATATCTATGTGTATATGTTTTCGGAAGTGTGTTTCGAGGTGAATGGGTTTTATTGATTTTCATTTCGCCATTTACTTGGCTTTACAGTTTTGATTAAAGAGGTGGCGGCGGCAAATGTTTGCTGAGTGAATGATATTAGGTTGAACGTTTAGGGTAGGATATTTATAGTGTCTTGATTTCTCTGATGCTTGTGAAGGCCACGTAACTTGTTTTTAGACCAAAGAAAACGGTGGTTGGTAAGGATGAAACGTGGACCTCTGTTTTGGGTTAAAATATTTTTTTGTTAAAGTTATCATATAAGCTTAGATATTTTATATCCATTTTCGTAAATTCCATTCATATACAACTGCTACAGACAGAGTTGATCATACCATTGTGACGAGCAACGTACCACGATCCCAAAGATATAATAATACCGGTAGATGGACTCATATTGTGAAACCCCAAAATGTTGATTACAAGGTGCACAATACCCCAAATAAAAAGTTGCTTATTTAATTAAATAAAAATTACAGTAAAATTCTAAAAATTAAATTATCGCTACGTCCCAAAAGAACCTTGTCTAAATTCACACCCGATATCTAGTTATTTTGAAATAACCGTTATGGCCGATAAACGATTCTATAGCGACTATTTTAAAATTTGATTTGGACATATCTCAAAATCTACACGACGAAATATCGATTTTTTCTCTTCCACTAGAAAGATATACTCCACTAGCTCCACACGTTTCTTGTTTCATAGAAATCCGGCTTCAAACGAATCCTGTACATTTAGTTGAAGTTCAAATCGCCAAATAGCGAACTACAGCGCCATTTCAAGCTCGTTTATAATTATATTATAAACTATACATTCAACTGTCGACGATTGAATATATTCGTTATTCAAATTCAATTCCAAGCTGAATTAAATATCACAGATGATCCGGTTCATACCATATCGCCATTTCAGCCAATTCTGATTATTTCAGAATTAAATATATTATTTAATTTATTATTTTAAATTAAATATTCACCATTATGTAATTCCACGACCATTAAATTCAATATACCACCATTTATACAATTAAATAAATTAATTCTAATACCCCTGCCAATGCGGGTCATTACAATCTTCCCCACTTAAAATAATTTCTTCCTCGAAATTGCTAAAAAGTAGGGGACGACCCTATCGACTGGTTAGAACATATTTGTTCACTTCCTAACTTCAGTTTTCAACTGAACCAATTTAATTTCAATTAAATTAATAATTAATCCTTATCAACGAAAATTTTCAAAAATCCTGAAAATTTTCTAACGCCTTAACTCTTCGAAAAATTTCGCCCGCGACTCCTTTGTACCGGCATATACGTCAAACCACAACTCGCCACTCCAGGCCATCTCCAACCCAAAAGAAAATCAAATAGCCAAGCGGCTTGCCAATTTGGCTCATCAAAATCTCGTACCGTATGAAATATAAACTTGTACCTTTTTGTCGGCATATCATTATATCCTTTCCACCGGTTATCAATTTAGCGGATACAAGGGTCATCCCAATCAAATTCCAATCTGCTTTTATCCACAACACAACCATTCGCTTATATCCAAGCCAAATCCCATTTCAACTCGAGTTTCTTCTCGATTCTCAACTCTTAACTTGATTATCACATCACACTTCAAATTTGAATCTCACAATCCATTTTGTCTTCATATCATTCTAATTCAATCTCAGTTACCATCTTACTGGCTTTACTATAATTCATATTTTCTTTCACAAATTTCTGTTAAATTTGCTTTTAATTCAAACAGTCTTTCCCTGGGAGTTTTCAAACAGTTTACTCTTTTCAAAAATCAAATTTTCCTTTTTGAAATTGAACTGAGCCATAATCAATATTCCATTAGTTAAATCACTTCTCCATTTCTTTATCAATATTTGTTAACCTAATATTTTCAATAACCATATTGGCCTTTTATGTTATTTGGAAAACATTTCCGAATATCGCCTTCCTTTATTTTCTAAACTTTAGAAAATACATGCTACTTATAATTGGAAAATATTCCAATTACTTATCTCCTTTCCGATCTCGTTTATTTCTATACTTAGGAAATATTCTTTATTATATTTCCAAGCTTACACTTATTTGGGTTAAAACGGATGTTGTGTAAAACATTGTTACGACAACCCAAATACTATATTCAACTAACTCTTATTCAACATTGACCTTCGAGCCTGAAATCTTACTATTTATTTGTTAATAATGAAATCAATCAAGTTGGGGTATAACTACCTCTCAGACCTTGACTGAATAACATTTACAACGTCAAAACAGATATGACTACTTACTTGAATAATCAATACCATACAACTACTTATTCACTTCTAAACACATATACACTTTCTCTTTCTATTCTTACTAGATTTTATTCTTAGTCTTCCTTTTTTATTTTAATATTTTATTTCTAAGTTCGTTTCCTTATCGACTTCTATATATATATCGATACGTTGAATTCTAACTATCAAATTATCTTGAAAATATTCTAACTCCTTAAATTCCCGGAAAAATTCGCCATAACCTCCTTTGTACCGGAAGCATCGGGAAAATTCCCAAACTGCCACACAGGCCTTCTCCAATCTAAAAGGAAAAGAAAAGCCAAGCGGCTAGCCGATACGGCGCATAAAATCTCATATATGAATTAAATACATACCTTCTCGTTGAGCATTCTATTTATATACCTTCATACCTTACCCATACCTATATCATGTATATTTATACCTGCACAATCTATTTTAACTATACTTGATCGTTTTAACTCAATTTGTTAAGTGATTTTCAAATTACTGGTTTGCCCATTTCACCTTCATATTTGAGTATAACATGTTCAAATATATTTTAACTTGTTTATCAACTAATTGAATTCCTTTTCAATTTTATTTGAATTTCCTATATTCAAATTCCATTTCGATTCTCTTATTCAAATTCCATATTTGAATTTTATTTCAAATCTCTTATTCAAATCCCATATTTGAATTTCATTATTCGAATCTATTTGAATTCTCTTTATTTCATTTTAATTCCTTTTGAAACTTCTATATTCAAATTTCAAATTCAACTCTATTTGAATCTTCTACATTCAAATTTCATTTTCAATTCTATTCAAATTCTATATATTCAAACTCCCTTTGAATTTCTATATTCAATTTCTATTTGAATTTCTCTTTATTCAAATCCCGTTTAAATTTTCTATATTCAAATCCTATGTTTGAACTTCCTTTATTCAAATTCCTTTTCAAACTTTCTTTATTCATTCTTTAAATAAGCCTTGATTTCAATTCCTTTTGAAATCGATATTTCCACCTTTGGAAAATAGGTTTTTCCTTTCAACTTCACACTTGTATTTTATTTCTGAATTATCCAAATGATAATTCTCTTCACTTCATTTATAAACTTCGTTTATAAAAGAACTATTTATAAACTTCGTTTATAAGGGAACTTCTCGTTTTATTTCTTTTAAAACAAGTTAATATTTCAAATCTATTTCAAAATTCAAATTCTATATTTTAAATCCCATTTTGAAATTCAACACAACTTGTCTTTCCCAAAACAATTTCAAAACAGTATCTTTGGTAGTACTTCGTCACTTACAACTCGAAAATGAATACTGATGATGCAGCTATCATCATCAGAATCTATTTTCCAGCGATCGAAGTGAGTTCAATACTATAAAACCATTTCTAAACATTTCCACTTTGAAATCCATTTCAAAATATAATTCACACTGCTTGTAAAACAATTTAAAATCTCCCAGGATCTTAAATTTTCCTTATTTTTAATCCCAATCCATTTACAAACACTTATCCAATTCTCTAGAGTTTTAACTCCATTTCTGGTTAAATTTCCAGATTTAACTTATCTGATTTCACGTATTTCAATTATATGAATTCTGATTGGTTATTCACATAACCATTTAATTTATAATCTTACTCGATTATAATAACAACCAACATATCCACTATATATCAAAATATACGTTGGGTAAACTATTTTCATTTACCCTCTTTTCAAAACATACCATGATGGTTCATCGTATTCAAGTGTTTACAAAATCCCTACCGATACAGTGGATCAAACTGATCGACCAGAACTCATAAACGACTCAACCAATGAATCTCCACAATATAAAACAAATTTTTATATCAATAACAAATACGTTCACTCGTATATATACACTCAATCTCAGTCTAGGGGTTACTAACCCTATCTCTACCGAGTCACGCCACAGAGCCAAGTAATTCTTAACTTAAGCTCTGATACCAACTGTAATGACCCGGATTTTCGGCGACTTTGGTTATCGACATAAACGCGATGCCGATAACCAAAACGTCGAAAAATCCTGGTAATTAGTGAAAGAAATTAGAGGGTGAGAAAAGATAAGATAGAAAATTAGAATAGAAGAAGAAGAAGAACACAATATTAGAGTAACACGAATCTCACAGCGGAACGAATAAATATATTTCATAACATAACTTTGAAATACAAATCTGTACTTGCATATACATATCATTATCAAAGTACAACACTAACAACACAGCGGAAATAACTATAGCTATATGATCCTGAAGCTTCCTGCTCCAGCTCTTCAACTATATCTGTAAAATCCCGACTACTTGACTGCCCGTACAAATTTAGGCACCCAAGAGTTTAGGGGAAACAAAACAAATAAACTCCGGGTCAGTCATGGGACTGGTATGAGTAAACAGTTTAAAAATAGTTCGAACAAGGAAACGATATCTCATAAGACCACGCCGCATAACGGAACGGGTTTTTCCCTTATGAGAATCCAAAATATCTTTTATATCAAAAACCTTTTGGTATTATAATAATGTCTATCAACCACAGTATATATATAATCATCTAGCAGAAACGCTTTCATCTCACGTCCTACATATATAGTATACAATCAAAACCGCAAGCACGTATTGGGTAATGGATTTCCAACTATGACAAGGTATGGAATCACCTTCCGCTTGTGTACCTCTAGAGAGGAATACACTGGGTTCAACAAGAACATCTTGCAACCCGGCCACACATGACCGACCACTCATTTCGCTTGAGTGTATCGAATGTATATCACCAACAGTTGGGATCAGCAACCGTTTCCCGAATGGGACAGCATCAACAATAGATTTTTAGAAGTAAATGAAACTCTAGATCAGGTGATTATACACCCTACTTCGGTGCGACCGACTTAGCCATGCTGCCTGCCCGATTTCTGTCATTTACCGGATGATGAGGCTAGAAGCTACGCTTTATCATCAAACCAGATTCACTTTGAATGCCACATTGTCAAATCCATCAAATCACCGATTGACGTCCTCAACCATAAATTATGCGTTAGCTAAAAGAAGTTTCCTTCTCCGCTTCCACTCTTGGTACAGTTGGAGAAATCAATATACGTGATCGTTTGGACATACTCTGTCAGACATCCGTCCATACAAGTCACCCAGGAACAGGATGAACCGAAGGCACTATTCTGTCAACAGGATAGCCCTTGCATAACTCCGTCTTCAATTTCCTTTGGCATATATGATTCGCAACGCTTATGCCTATACAGAGTGGTTCTTTGGATAATAATCCAACCGGTCTCTCCATATTAACAACGTTAAAATGGTCAAAACTTCGATAGTCTGTGATTTAACTATCGAATAAAAACAAGTGTGCAACCAACGATATTGTTTCCAAATGGAAATTTATATCAATCAAACATCATTCAACATTTATCTCTTTATTTTCATAAATTTACTTATCTCATGTTTCCCTATATTCAATATTCCTTATTTTCTAAATTGGGAAAAATATACGTTATTAACAATGGAAAACATTTCCATTTCTTTGTTTCTTTATTAGAAAACATTTCTAGTTTCTTATTTGGAAAACATTTCCAAAGCTTCTTCATTGGACTTAGACAGATGTTTAAACAAACCATCGCGATGGCAACTCAAGCCATTTCCTTTACTGCCGAACCTTAACTATTCCTTAGTTAAAACGAAGCCAATTAAGTTGGGGTAGAACTACCTCTCAGACCTTAACTGAACAACATTTCTAACTTTGAAATAGACAAAGTTCACTTTATATTTCTTTAACAAACTTCCTTACTTAACCCTCCTTCGAATAGCTATATTCGATTGACTCCTTTCACTTAACTCTATTCGATTAACCCTTATCAATTAACTCTATTGGACTAACACTATTTGACTTACGCTATTTATTTACTCATTTCACTTACTCTTTTCGAATAAACTATATTCGATTTACTTTTACTTTCTATTCGAATAACTATTTTCGATTAACTCAATTGTTTCTATTCGAATAACTATATTCGATTTAACTCATTTGCTTCTATTCTAATCGATTAAACTAACATCGATTATCTCCTTTCAACTTTATTCTCTAATCGATTAACTAACATCGATTAACTTCTTTTTAACTAAACTACGTTTTCCGTTACAACTATTTCCTTTTTATAACGTTTACTTACCGTTACAAATATATCCTATTTATAACTTCTATTTACCGTTACAAATATTTCCTATTTATAACTTCTATTTACCGTTACAAATATTTCCTATTTATAACTTCTATTTACCGTTACAAATATTTCCTATTTATAACTTCTATTTATTTTCTAAATAAATATCCCTTTTATAAAACCGTGTTCGTTTTATAAATAATTCCTTTTATAAAATCCTGTGATTTTATAAAATTCCTTTATTTCAATATACATTGAAATAAATTCTTTTTACATCCCAGGGTCTTTTATGATATTTAAAATATCGAATAACAATGATCAACATCATCCTAACACACATAATCCATAGCAGATTATATAACACATCATATATCACAATATATGAAAACAGTAAAATAAATGTTGAGGAATCCAGTCGGATTCCTCCAACCTGTTTCCCTGCATCACAGATGTTAAACAATATAGATAACATCACTTTTCAGTTCCATATGATATATTCTGTTAAACAGAATCAATATAGAAATTTAACTAATTGACTAGCAGTTCAATCAAACAGTCAACACACAGTCAATCAGTCAACATCTAACAGTACTAAAAATATAACATGAAATTATAAACTGTTCAAAGTTGGTGAAATTTACTCACATTTGCGCGTTAGCCGTTAAATAACGGTTTGCGTTATTTGATTCAGTCGGACAATTTACTTTGCCATAAATTGTAATGAGCTCCGATGGACTTCCAGTCAGTCTCATTGTGTTGCTCTCGTCCATACGATCCCAACAGATAAACCGTTCGTAAAACTGACACTGTATGAACGAGGTTTACCTTTAAAAGTTAATACCCTAGTTTAAATTAAATTAAACTATTATTATAAATATTATTGGGCTTACCTTTTTTCTCGGCCCATCCTCCTTAAAAGAATCCACGTCCAAACACTACAATGCTCCTTCTTTGATTAATCCATTTCGAACATTCCAGTAAGAAACCCGCAGCTTCTCTTATCATATCCTCCCCCTTTCTTTTTTTATATATATTATTTTATTTAATGCCCAACGAGAAAGCCCAACAATTCACTCAAAACCCGGACCCACGTTAGCATTTCTTCCCAAACAATTCAACGCCGCCCTCATGTATACAAACATGCTCCAGCCTGAATGCATACACGCCATTCACACTTCTCAGTTTCACGGTTTGCTCCCATTGCAGTAAAAGCTTTGGATCCCCTTTTTTTATAACATACTTCTCTTTTACTTTCACCATAAAACTGATGCCAACGCACAGCACGTCATTTCCAGTGGACTTCCTTCCTTCCCAACGCATGAGCTGCTTTATGTAATCCATGCACGGCCCTAACATTTTCCGATCACTGGTTGTCAACACAGTGGACCTCGACAGACCTCTCTTCTTCACTTACAAGTCCCAACGCAGGCTCCTGAATATACTTTTCATGCTAAAACTTGTATCCACCATGCTTTAACTTCTTCCCCAGTATTTCATTCAAACACAATACCCTCACGTTCTTCCTTGAACTGCTATGTTTCCGCAAGATCTAGTTTTCACTTCCCAGCGTTCAATATGTGGGTGAACGAGCATATCTATGTGTATATGTTTTCGGAAGTGTGTTTCGAGGTGAATGGGTTTTATTGATTTTCATTTCGCCATTTACTTGGCTTTACAGTTTTGATTAAAGAGGTGGCGGCGGCAAATGTTTGCTGAGTGAATGATATTAGGTTGAACGTTTAGGGTAGGATATTTATAGTGTCTTGATTTCTCTTATGCTTGTGAAGGCCACGTAACTTGTTTTTAGACCAAAGAAAACGGTGGTTGGTAAGGATGAAACGTGGACCTCTGTTTTGGGTTAAAATATTTTTTTGTTAAAGTTATCATATAAGCTTAGATATTTTATATCCATTTTCGTAAATTCCATTCATATACAACTGCTACAGACAGAGTTGATCATACCATTGTGACGAGCAACGTACCACGATCCCAAAGATATAATAATACCGGTAGATGGATTCATATTGTGAAACCCCAAAATGTTGATTACAAGGTGCACAATACCCCAAATAAAAAGTTGCTTATATAATTAAATAAAAATTACAGTAAAATTCTAAAAATTAAATTATCGCTACGTCCCAAAAGAACCTTGTCTAAATTCACACCCAATATCTAGTTATTTTGAAATAACCGTTATGGCCGATAAACGATTCTATAGCGACTATTTTAAAATTTGATTTGGACATATCTCAAAATCTACACGACGAAATATCGATTTTTTCTCTTCCACTAGAAAGATATACTCCACTAGCTCCACACGTTTCTTGTTTCATAGAAATCCGGCTTCAAACGAATCCTGTACATTTAGTTGAAGTTCAAATCGCCAAATAGCGAACTACAACGCCATTTCAAGCTCGTTTATAATTATATTATAAACTATACATTCAACTGTCGACGATTGAATATATTCGTTATTCAAATTCAATTCCAAGCTGAATTAAATATCACAGATGATCCGGTTCATACCATATCGCCATTTCAGCCAATTCTGATTATTTCAGAATTAAATATATTATTTAATTTATTATTTTAAATTAAATATTCACCATTATGTAATTCCACGACCATTAAATTCACTATACCACCATTTATACAATTAAATAAATTAATTCTAATACCCCTGCCAATGCGGGTCATTACAGAAATGGATTATTATTTTAAATAAAGTGATTATTTCTTGAATGGGATTCATTGAAGAAAGCAACTATGTTGTTATGAGGTCAAAATTGGTTATTTGGAAAAGTTGGTAAAGAGATTTTATTCCAAATATTATGGGAAGAGTTTATAAAGAGAATTCACAGCTAAGGTATAATTTTTAATGAAGTATTCACTTAATTAAATTAAACTTATTATTCAGATCGAAGGAGAAAGGTCGAAAGGAGATACTGAATAATGTAATCATTTTGGGTATAGAAATCATTAAATGGATCTTTGGTTATAATATAGTTTTATAATATGATGTAAAAATGAGATTTGAGACAAAAATATATAATTGATTTTTAAGAATCGATGAGATAATTTTTGATAAATTATTTTAAATAAAAAGGGTCTGAGATGCCAATGTACATAACCATATTGTTTGGAATTGATAGTTAAAAACTCAACTGTCAATAAAATATCTTACTGGACTTTTAACGTGTTGTTTCGAAGAGATCGGGATGGCAACTATACCCAAAACCACTTCGACCCAGCGTTGCATTCGAAACTAAAATGCCAGGATTTGAATAAAGATGGAGCATTGAAGACCGTAAATTTTCATGAGCGAAAGAACAACATGTTGAATTTCTCTAACTGATCCCTAGAGATACTTCGGTAGTTATTCTATCGTGATTGAAGTCTTCGGATTGCAAGGACCACTCGCTACTGATCCTTTGGGTGATTCCAAGGATGTGGTAGGAGGGTGCCTTCGATTCATCGTGTTCCTTGATGACTTGTATTTACGAATGTCTGACAGAGTATTTCCTGAAACTCACGTATGTTGATTTTTACAAATATACCAAGTTTTGTGGCGGAGAAGTTCTCTTAGGTTAACACCTAGAGTATATTTATGGACGTCGATTAGTGATTTGACGGATTTGTTGATGTGGCATTCAAATTTATTGATATGTTATCTGAAAGGTAAATCAAGACTTCAAGCCTCATCAACCGGGAAATGAAAATAATTGGGCAAGCAGCATGACTAATTGGGTCATTCCCAACAGGGTATATTTATTATCGATCTAGAGAAAATTTGTTTTGTTTTTCTTTCGCATCTGTATCTCCCGGGAACGATTATGTCGGTACTGACCGTTGGTGAGAATATATTCGATACACTCAAGTTGAGTGAGTGGTCAGTCATACGTGGTCAGATTGCAAGATGTTCTTGTTGAATCCCAGTGTATCCTATCTAGAGTATGCTGATTGGAAGGTATAACGTAGCTTGTCATGTTTGAAATCCAAACTCCAATACGATTCGTGCGGTTTTTGATTATAAACTAAGTATGTAAAGCGTGAGATGAAAGCGTTCTGCTAAATGGTTATTTGTTTGTAATTTGATAGATATTATTATAATATCACCGGATTTGATATATCAAAATATTTTGGCTTATCGTAAGGTAAAAACCGTTTGTGTTTATGTGTGGACTTGTCTTACGATTAACCTTTTCTTTCAAAGGATTTTCTAAAGTTAAGCAAGTTGGTATGCTATGAATTTAACACTAAAAGTATTGCAGACTTATCCGAGTGAATTTTGCTTTGCTTAAAATGTGCTTAGGTCAGACCGAGTATATTAACATGTTATGTTTCACTTAGAGCTTCAGGAAAGAAGCTGGAGTCGAGACGTAACCCCGTGTTTTCTGGTGAAGTTTATTCTACTATATGAGTTGTATTGATCTGTGTTGTACTCTGATATTGTGATCATATGTATACAGTTTTTCTTTTGAATAAGGTATTGTTGAGATATTATATTTTGTCCATTCCGCTGTGACTCTGATCTCCTTATTTTTCTATTCTGATATTCCTTTCTTTCTTCTCTCACCCTCTAATTTCATTTTATCAACAATCTTCTATTCTGTGCGATTTGAGTTGTAACGACCCGGATTTTCGGTAGGCTTTGGTTATCGACATAAGCTCGATGTCGATAACCAAAACATCAAAAAATCCCGGTAATTAATGAAAGAAATTAGAAGGTGAGAATAGATAAGATAGAAACTTAGAATAGAAGAAGAGGAACACAACATCAGAGTAACACGAACCTCACAGCGGAACGAATAACATATAATAGATAACATAACTTTAAAATATAACAGTTATGTATACAATAGCACTTATCAGAGTACAGCACTTACAACACAGCGGAAATAACTATAGCTATACGATCTTGAAACCTCCTGCTCCAAGCTCCCCAAGTATATCTGTAAATCCCGACTACTTGACTGCCCGTACAAATTTAGGCACCCAAGAGTTTAGGTAAAACAACAAAGTAAACTCTGGGTCAGTCATGGGACTGGTGTGAGTAAAATAGTTTAACACAGTTTAACATATATATGATATCTCATAAGACCACGCCGTGAATACGGAACGGGTTTTTCCCTTATGAGAATCCAACATCTTTGACAAGAAATATCATTCTGATATTATAATAATGTCTAAGTACAAATATATATCAATCTAGCAGAAACGCTTTCATCTCACGTTCTACATATATAGTATACAATCAAAATCGCAAGCACGTATTGGATAATGGATTTCCAACTATGACAAGGTATGGAACCACCTTCCGATCAGTGTACTCTAGGAACGATACACTGGAGTTCAACAAGAACATCTTGTAACTCAGCCACACATGACCGACCACTCATTTTGCTTGAGTGTATCAAATGTATATCACCAACGGTTGGGATCAGCAACCGTTCCCGTATATATATGGGACATCATTGATAGATTTAAGAAACAAATGAATATTCTCTAGATAGGTAATTATACACCCTACTTCGGTGCGACCGACTTAGCCATGCTGCCTGCCCGATTTCTGTCATTTACCGGATGATGAGGCTAGAAGTTACGCGTTATCATCACATCAGATTCACTTCAAATGTCACATCGTCAGATCCATTGAAAATCACTAATTGACATCTACAATAGTACATTATGTGTTAGCTAAAGAAGTTTCCTTCTCCGCTTCCACTCTTGGTACAGTTTAAGAAATCAAGGTACGTGACCTTTCTGGAAATACTCTGTCAGACATTCATTCATACAAGTCATCCTCATTCACTTAGAATGTCACATCGTCATACCCGCCAAATCACAAATTGACTTATCCAAAAATAACACGGGTATACAGCTAAGAGAAACGAATTCCTCCACCAACAAACGTGAACACGTTTGAACAGATCAACTTACGTGATCCATTGGATATACTCTGTCAGACCTTCATCCATACAAGTTGTCCTGGGACTGGAAAAACCGAAGGCACTATTCAGTATATCCATCTTAGTCACTGTTATCTAAGACTTATACAACAACACTTGCACTTTACTCCGTCTTCAATTATCTTTGGCATAAATGATTCGCAACACTTATGCCAATACATAGTGGTTCTTTGGATAATAATCCAGCCGGTCTCTCCGTATTAACAACGTTAAAAATGGTCAAAACTTTGATAGTCTGTGAGTTAACTATCAAAGAAAAACAAGTGTGCAAACAACGATATTATTTCCAGACGGAAATTATATCGAAAAAACATCATTTAACATTAATCTCTTTAGTTCATTTTACATCTCCTGTTTCCCTATATTCAACATTTGCTATTTTCTATATTTAGAAAATATACGTTATTTACATGGGGAACATTTCCATTTCTTGTTTTCTGTATTAGAAAACATTCCTGATTCTTGTTTGGAAAACATTTCCAAAACTCCTATGTTTGGATTAAACAAATGTTTAGATAAAACATCGCTATGCCAACTCAACCATTTTCTTTATTTACTAAATTCACTTTACCATCCTTTACTGCCGAACCTTAACCATTCCTTAGTTAAAACGAAGCCAATCAAGTTGGGGTAGAACTACCTCTCAGACCTTAACTGAACAACATTTCTAACCTTGAATTAGGCAGAGTTCACTTTATATTTCTTTAACTAACTTCCTTACTTAACCTTTCTTTTGAATAACTATATTCGATTAACTCTTTTCAATTAACTCTATTGGACTGACCCTATTGGGTAAACTCTATTTGATTTACTCTATTTGATTAACTCTATTCGATTAACCCCATTCACTTAACTCTTGTCGAATAAACTATATTCGATAACTCCTCTCACTCTATTCGAATAAACTATATTCGATTAACTCCTCTAACTCTATTCGAATAAACTATATTCGATTAACTACTTTACTATATTCGAATAAACTATATTCGATTAACTCCTTTACTATATTCGAATAAACTATATTCGATTAACTCCTTTGATTTAACTCTAATCGATTAACTCCATCGAATAAACTATATTCGATAACTCCTTCGATTTAACTAATATTCTATAACTCACTTAGATTAACTAATAATCGATAACTCCTTCGAATAACTATATTCGATAATCTCCTCTCGAATAAACGATATTCGATAATCTTCCCTTCTGATTTAACTAATATTCTATAACTCACTTCGATTAACTAATAATCGATAACTCCCTTCAATGAAACTAACATCGATACTCCTTTCGATGAAATTAACATCGAATAACTTATCTCGATAATCTAACTCAAGAACTTAACTCGATTAACTTATCTCGATAATCTAACTCCAGAACTTAACTCGATTAACTTATCTCGATAATCTAACTCAAGTTGATTAACTCCTATCGAATAATTAATATTCGATTTAACTCCATTCGCTTGACTCTAGATCGCAGCGATCACAATGGTTACGCCTGACTCCCTCAGGAAACATCCGACCGCCTTAGGCTATTTACAGCCCTGCGAATTATGCTAGCAGTCGTACAAGATGGCCACTTAACCTGAATACTATGTTTGACTAACTCTGTCTCAAATAACTATATTTGATTAACTCTAGTTCATTTTAACTCTAATCGATTAACTCTAACTGAGTAACTCTAACTCGATCAACTCGACTTGATTAACTCGACTTACTTAACTCAACTGGTTAACTTGACTTACTTAACTCACTGGTAAACTTGACTTACTTAACTCACTGGTTAACTCTATTGAACTGGTTAACTCTACTGAACTGGTTAACTCTACTGAACTAGTTAACTCTATTCAACTAACTCGACTCGACTAACCCCTTTCAAATAGCATATTCGTTTTACTAACTTTCGAATACCATATTCGATTTACTCCCTTCGAATACCATATTCGATTTAACTCCTTTCGAATACAATATTCGATTTACTTTATTCACTTTATGTAACGACCCGGATTTTGAGCGACTTTGGTTATCGACATAAGCACGATGTCGATAACCAAAACATCGAAAAATCCTGGTAATTAGTGAAAAAAATTAGAGGGTGAGGAAAGATAAGATAGAAAATTAGAATAGAAGAAGAAGAAGAACACAACATCAGAGTAACACGAAGCTCACAGCGGAACGAATAAATATATTTCATAACATAACTTTGAAATACAAATCTGTACTTGAATATACATGTCATTATCAAAGTACAACACTTACAACACAGCGGAAATAACTATAGCTATATGATCCTGAAGCCTCCTGCTCCAGCTCTTCAACTATACCTGTAAAATCCCGACTACTTGACTGCCCGTACAAATTTAGGCACCCAAGAGTTTAGGGAAAACAACAAAGTAAACTCCGGGTCAGTCATGGGACTGGTGTGAGTAAAACAGTTAAAAACAGTTGAACAAGTAAACGATATCTCATAAGACCACGCCGCATAACGGAACGGGTTTTTTCCTTATGAGAATCCAAATATCTTTATATCAAAAACCTTTTGATATTATAATAATGTCTATCAACCACAACTATAATAATCATCTAGAAGAAACGCTTTCATCTCACGTTCTACATATATAGTATACAATCAAAACCGCAAGCACGTATTGGGTAATGGATTTCCAACTATGACAAGGTATGGATCCACCTTTCGCTCGTGTACCTCTAGAGAGGAATACACTGGGTTCAACAAGAACATCTTGCAACCCGGCCACACATGACCGACCACTCATTTCGCTTGAGTGTATCGAATGTATATCACCAACAGTTGGGATCAGCAACCGTTTCCCGAATGGGACAGCATCAACAATAGATTTTTAGAAGTAAATGAAACTCTAGATCAGGTGATTATACACCCTACTTCGGTGCGACCGACTTAGCCAAGCTGCCTGCCCGATTTCTGTCATTTACCTGATGATGAGGCTAGAAGCTACGCTTTATCATCACAGCAGATTCACTTTGAATGTCACATCGTCAAATCCATCAAATCACCGATTGACGTCCTCAACAATACATTATGTGTTAGCTAAAGAAGTTTCCTTCTCCGCTTCCACTCTTGGTGCGGTTGGAGAAATCAATATACGTGATTGTCTGGAAATACTC
This sequence comes from Allium sativum, assembly GCA_030737875.1. Classification (NCBI taxonomy): domain Eukaryota; kingdom Viridiplantae; phylum Streptophyta; class Magnoliopsida; order Asparagales; family Amaryllidaceae; genus Allium; species Allium sativum. The sequence continues at coordinate 218,719,157 of CM060918.1, read as the reverse complement.
TGTCAGACATCCATCCATACAAGTCATCCAGGAACAGGATGAACCGAAGGCACTATTCTGTAAACAGGATAGCCCTTGCATAACTCCGTCTTCAATTTCCTTTGGCATATATGATTCGCAACGCTTATGCCTATACAGGGTGGTTCTTTGGATAATAATCCAACCGGTCTCTCCATATTAACAACGTTAAATGGTCAAAACTTCGATAGTCTGTGATTTAACTATCGAATAAAAACAAGTGTGCAACCAACGATATTATTTCCAAATGGAAATTTATATCAATCAAACATCATTCAACATTCATCTCCTTATTTCATAAATTTACTTATCTCCTGTTTCCCTATATTCAATATTTCTTATTTTCTAAATTTGGAAAATATACGTTATTAACAATGGAAAACATTTCCATTTCTTGTTTTCTTTATTAGAAAACATTTCGGGTTTCTTATTTGGAAAACATTTCCAAAGCTTCTTCATTGGACTTAGACAGATGTTTAAACAAACCATCGCGATGCCAACTCAAACCATTTCCTTTACTGCCGAACCTTAACTATTCCTTAGTTAAAAATGAAGTCAATCAAGTTGGGGTAGAACTACCTCTCAGACCTTAACTGAACAACATTTCTAACTTTGAAATAGACAAAGTTCACTTTATATTTCTTTAACAAACTTCCTTACTTAACCCTCCTTCGAATAACTATATTCGATTGACTCTTATCAATTAACTCTATTGGACTAACACTATTTGACTAACGCTATTTATTTACTCATTTCACTTACTCTTTTCGAATAAACTATATTCGATAATTCCTTTTACTTTCTATTCGAATAACTATATTCGATTAACTCATTTGCTTCTATTCGAATAACTATATCCGATTTACTCATTTGCTTCTATTCTAATCGATTAAACTAACATCGATTATCTACTTTCAACTTTATTCTCTAATCGATTAACTAACATCGATTAACTTCTTTTTAACTTTATTCTCTAATCGATTAACTAACATCGATTAACTTCTTTTTATAAACTACGTTTTCCGTTACAACTATTTCCTTTTTATAACGTTTACTTACCGTTACAAATATATCCTATTTGTAACTCCTATTTATTTTCTAAATAAATATCCCTTTTATAAAACCGTGTTCGTTTTATAAATAATTCCTTTTATAAAATCCTGTGATTTTATAAAATTCCTTTATTTCAATATACATTGAAATACTTCTTTTTATATCCCAGGGTCTTTTATGATATTTACAATATCGAATAACAATGATCAACATCATTCCAACACACATAATCCATAACAGATTATATAACACATCATATATCGCAATATATGAAAACAGTAAAATAAATGTTGAGGAATCCAGTCGGATTCCTCCAACCTGTTTCCCTGCATCACAGATGTTAAACAATATAGATAACATCACTTTCAGTTCCATATGATATATTCTGTTAAACAGAATCAATATAGAAATTAAATCAACTGACTAGCAGTTCAATCAAACAGTCAACATACAGTAAATCAGCCAATATCTAACAGTTCCAAAAATACAACATGAAATTATAAACTATTCAGAGTTAGTGAGATTTACTCACATTGGCGCGTTAACCGTTAAATAACCGTTTGCGTTATTTGATTTCGACGGACAATTTATTTCGCCATAAATTGTAACGAGCATCAATCCTCTCCTGGTCAGTTCCATTGTGACGCTCCCATCCATACAATTCCGAGGATCTTGATTCGTCCAATTCCTTAAAATAAAGCCCATACTTACTTCGGCCCATCTGCTTCTTTGAAAACCTTGTCCGCTTCTTCTATTTTCCACCGTTACAAACCCACTTCGAATCCTCATTCACTTCGACACCGCCAAAACGGGCTCGACGCCATCACCACTGTTTGGTCGAACAACAGAACTCAGGATAAACTGACATCGCGTGACCTGCTCTTTGACTAACCCTTCCATCATCTATCTCACGCTCCAGTATTTGTTTTCCACGTTTTACACAACTGCTCCACCAATTTTTTTCATGTACACCGTCATTTCCTGTTTGCTCAAGCAGTCCCTCCAGTTACCCAAACTATGCACCACGTCCTTTCTGCTTTCTCCTTGTGACCCCGTTCACCCTTTTCGCAAATGAGAGAAACCGCTCCCAGTAATACAAGTTCGAACGTAAGCTGCTTCCACCATTTACACTTGCTCATGTCCCACCCTTAAGTCCATCTCCACGTTGGAGATACACAGTCCGCTCCTCATGTCAAAAACTCCTCCCTATACTTTAAGCTTCTGCGCCAAACCCCATGGCCATTCTTACTTCTCCAAACTGCTCCGCCATGTCGGTGCTTACCAACGCATACCCCCATTCCCGACTGCCTCATCAACAAATAACAGAAACAACAGTACGGCTCCTTCTTACTGCAGCCCTAACCGACGCTCTACACATAGCAGCGGATTTTTTGTGGTGTTTGAACCCATATTTCAACAGTACTTCTTCATGGCCATTTCCGCACTCCCACCACCGAATACTACCCCATTTCTGCACTCTCTTCCTTCTTCTTTGAAACTGGCCAGCTCAACCTACTGTTGCGGTAGTTTCCTCCGCACCTTCCTACACAGTTAAACAACGCCTGCTCCACATTCGCGTTGAACAGCCCGCTTCCCTCGAGTTACAGAGGATCGAACAACCATTTTCGAGCTAGAAATTCATCATTCCAGCACTACTTTTCCTCCTGCATGTTGTTTTCCTTCACTTCCGTACCGCATGCATTCTCCTGGCCTGTTGCTTTCCTCCTCTCGTGTTCTCCATTTTACTGTGAACGAGATATCCCATGGCAGTCATTGTCTTTATTGGGTTTTCGAAAAAAAAGTGTTGAAAGAGAGGACGTGTATTTATAGGCTATGGAACTTCTTTGTTAATTTAGGAAGGAGGAGCTTCCACGTTTTCTTTTAATCCGCCAAACATCACTGCTGCCGTGTTCATTTTGCTACCTGATTTAGTTCAGACCCAAAAATGAACACGTGGACTATCCTCCACTACACGTGGTAATGTTTTCTGAGAGTTATCCTTAGTGCCCACGTTACTACATATTAGATTTTTAGGTTAAGAAAGGGTTTCCTTTTTGTTTTCCAGAACGAAGTTTTACGGCCTTCGTTACACCAATTTTCATCGCTTTACAAGCCACTATAGACAGAAATAAGAATACCGTTAAGATGAGTAACGTGCCACGATCCCAAAAATATATTAATACCGGTAGATTGACTCATATTTTGAAACCTCAAAATATCCATACAGGGTGCAAAATACTCCAAATAAAAAGTTGCGTATTTAATTAATTAAAAATTACAGTAAAATTCCAAAAATTAAGTTATCACTACTTCCCAAAAGAACCTTGTCTAAATTCGAATCTGATAACTAGTTATTTTGAAATAACCGTTATGGCCGATAAACGATTCTATAGCGACTATTCTGAAGTTTGATTTGGACATAAATCAAAATCTACACGACGAAATCCCAATTTTTCTCTTCCACTAGAAAGATATTCTCCACCAGCTCCACGCGTTTCTTGTTTCATAGAAATCCGATTTAAAACGAATCCTGTACATTCAGTTGAAGTTCGAATCGCCAATTTACGAACTACAGCACCATTTCAAGCTCTATTTTAATTATATTATAATTCTACGTTCAAACTATCGTTCAAATAATATATCCGTTATTCTACTTCAATTCTAAGCTGAATTAAATATCACAGATGATCCAGTTCACCCCATATCGTCATTTCGGCCAATTCTGTTTATTTCAGAATTTAATATATTATTTAATTTATTATTTTAAATTAAATATTCATCATTATTTAATTCCACGACCATTAAATACTCTAAACCACCATTTATATAATTAAATAAATTAATTCTAATACCTCTGCCAATGCGGGTCATTACAATCTTCCCCACTTAAAATAATTTCGTCCTCGAAATTGCTAAAAGGTAGAGGACGACCCTATCGACTGGTTAGAACATATTTCTTTACTTCTTAACTTCAGTTTTCAACTGAACCAAATTAATTTCAATTAAATATTAATTAATTCTTATCCACAAAAAATTTCAAAAATCCTGACAATTTTCTAACACCTTAACTTTTTCGAAAAATTTCGCCAGCACCTCCTTTGTACTGGTCAATACGTCAAACTTCAACTCGCCTCTCTGGGCCATCTCCATCCCAAAAGAAAATCAAACAGCCAAGCGGCTTGCCAATTCGGCTCATCAAAATCTCATATCATATGAAATATAAACTTGTACCATTTTGTCGGGCAAATCAACTCTATTACTTCCATATGCTATCAACTCAACATATACAAGGGTTATCCCAATCAAATCCCAATCACTTTTATCCACAATACAACCATTCGCTTATCTGAGCCAAATATCATTTCAAACTCAAGTTTCGTTCTTGATTCCCACTCTTAACTTGATTATCACATTACACTTCACATTTGAATCTCACAATCCAATTTGTCTTGATATCATTCTGATTCAACCTCAGTTACCACTTTACTGGCTTTACTTTAATTCAAATTTGCTTTCACAAATTTCTGTTAAATTTGTTTTTAATTCAAACAGTCTCTTCCTGGGAATTTTTAAACAGCTTACTCCTTTCAAAAATCAAATTTTCCTTTTTGAAATTTAACTGAGTCCATAATCAATATTCCATTAGTTAAATCACTTCTCTATTTCTTTATCAATATTTGTTGACCAAATATTTTCAATAACCATATTAGCCTTTTATGTTATTTGGAAAACATTTCCGAATATCGCCTTCCTTTATTTTCTGAACTTTAGAAAATATATGCTATTTATAATTGGAAAATATTCCAATTACTTATCTCTTTTCCATCTCGTTTATTTCTATACTTAGGAAATATTCTTTATTATATCTCCAAGCTTACACTTATTTGGGTTAAAACGGATGTTGTGTAAAACATTGTTACGACAACCCAAATACTATATTCAACTAACTCTTATTCAACATTGATCTTCGAGCCTGAAATCTTACTGTTTATTTGTTAATAATGAAATCAATCAAGTTGGGGTATAACTACCTCTCAGACCTTGACTGAATAACATTTATAACGTCAAAACAGATATGACTACTTACTCGAAAAATCAATACCATACAATTACTTATTCACTTTTAAACACGTACACACTTTCTCTTTCTATTTTTACTAGATTTTATTCTAGACTTCCTTTTTGATTATACTATTCTATTTCTAAGTTCGTTTCCTTATCGACTCCTATATATATTGATATATAGATTTCTAGTTATCAAATTATCTTAAAAATGTTCTAACTCCTTAAATTCCCGGAAAAATTCGCCATAACCTCCTTTGTACCGGGAGCTTCGGGAAAATCCCCAAACTGCCACACAGGCCTTCTCCAATCAAAAGAAAAAAGAAAAGCCAAGCGGCTAGCCGATACGGCGCATAAAATCTCATATGTGAATTAATTACATACCTTTTTGTCGAGCATTCTATTTATACCTTCATTAACCTTATCCATACCTATCTCATGTATATCCATACATTTCAAATTCATTTCAACTTAATCCAATCGTTTTAACTTATTTCGTTAAGTGATTTCCAAATTACTGGTTTTCCCATTTCACCTTCATATTTGAGTATAACATGTTCAAATATATGTTTAACTTGTTTATCAACTAATTGAATTCCATTTCAAATTTTATTTGAATTTCCTATATTCAAATTCCATTTCGATTCTCTTATTCAAATTCCATATTTGAATTTCATTTCAATTCTATTTGAATATTCTATACTTGAATTCCATTATTCAAATATATTTTCAAACTCCATTTGAATTCCTATATTCAAATCTATTTGAATTCTCTTTATTTCATTTTAATTCCCTTTGAATCTTCTATATTCAAATTTCAAATTCAATTCTATTTGAATCCTTTACATTCAAATTTCATTTCACTTTCGATATTCAAATCCTATATTTGAATCCCTTTATATTTTCTATATTCAAATTCTATATCTGAATTCCATTTGAATTTCTATATTCAAATTCTATATCACTTCCATTGAATTTCATATATTCAAACTCCATTTGAATTTCTATATTCAATTTCTATTTCAACTCTATTTGAATTCTATATTCAATTTTCCATTATTTAAATCTTCTTTATTCAAATCTCATTTGAATTTCTATATTCGAATCCCCTTTGAATTTTCTTATTTACATTCTATGTTTGAACTTCCTTTATTCAAATTCCTTTAAATAAGTCTCGATTTCAATTCCTTTTTAAAAATCGGTATTTCTACCTTTGGAAAATAGATTTCCCTTTCAATTTCACACTTGTATTTTTATTTCTGAATTATCCAGTGATAATTATTTTCACTTCATTTATAAACTTCGTTTATAAAGGAACTACTCGTTTTATTTCTTTTAAAACGAGTTAATATTTCAAATCTATATTATAAATCCCATTTTGAAATTCAACCCACTTGTCTTTCCCAAAACAAATTCAAAACGGTATCTCTAGTAGTAATTCGTCACTAACAACTCGAAAATGAATACTGATGATGCAGCTGTCATCGTCAGAATCTATTTCCCAGCGATTGAAGTGAGTTCAATACTATAAAACCATTTCTAAACATTTTCACTTTGAAATTCATTTCAAAATATAATCCACACGGCTTGTAAAACAATTTAGAATCTCCCAGGATCTTAAATTTTCCTTATTCTTAATCCAAATCCATTTACAAACAATTATCCAATTCTCCAGAGTTTTAACTCAATTTCTGGTTTTAATTTCAGATTCAACTCATCTGATTTCACGTATTTCACTTATATGAATTCTGATTGGTTATTTACATAACCATTTAATTTATAATCTTACTCGATTATAATAACAACCAATATATCCAATATATATCAAAATATATTTTGGGTAAAATTATTTTCATTTACCCTCTTTTCAAAACATACCATGATGGTCCATCGTATTCAAGTGTTTACAAAATCCCTACCGATACAGTGGATCAAACTGATCGACCAGAACTCATAAACAACTCAACCAATGAATCTCCACAATATAAAACAAATTTTTTATATCAATAACAAATACGTCCACTCGTATATATACACTCAATCTCAGTCTAGGGTATTACTAACCCTATCCCTACCGAGTCACGCCACAGAGCCAAGTAATTCTTAACTTAAGCTCTGATGCCAACTGTAACGACCCGGATTTCGAGCGACTTTGGTTATCGACATAAGAACGATGTCGATAACCAAAACATCGAAAAATCCTGGTAATTTGTGAAAGAAATTAGAGGGTGAGGAAAGATAAGATAGAAAATTAGAATAGAAGAAGAAGAAGAACACAACATCAGAGTAACACGAAGCTCACAGCGGAACGAATAAATATATTTCATAACATGACTTTGAAATACAAATCTGTACTTGAATATACATGTCATTATCAAAGTACAACACTTACAACACAGCGGAAATAACTATAGCTATATTATCCTGAAGCCTCCTGCTCCAGCTCTTCAACTATATCTGTAAAATCCCAACTACTTGACTGCCCGTACAAATTTAGGCACCCAAGAGTTTAGGGAAAACAACAAAGTAAACTCCGGGTCAGTCATGGGACTGGTGTGAGTAAAACAGTTAAAAACAGTTGAACAAGTAAACGATATCTCATAAGACCACGCCGCATAACGGAACGGGTTTTTTCCTTATAAGAATCCAAATATCTTTATATCAAAAACCTTTTGATATTATAATAATGTCTATCAATCACAACTATAATAATCATCTAGTAGAAACGCTTTCATCTCACGTTCTACATATATAGTATACAATCAAAACCGCAAGCACGTATTGGGTAATGGATTTCCAACTATGACAAGGTATGGATCCACCTTTCGCTCGTGTACCTCTAGAGAGGAATACACTGGGTTCAACAAGAACATCTTGCAACCCGGCCACACATGACCGACCACTCATTTTGCTTGAGTGTATCGAATGTATATCACCAACAGTTGGGATCAGCAACCGTTTCCAGAATGGGACAGCATCAACAATAGATTTTTAGAAGTAAATGAAACTCTAGATCAGGTGATTATACACCCTACTTCGGTGCGACCGACTTAGCCATGCTGCCTGCCCGATTTCTGTCATTTACCGGATGATGAGGCTAGAAGCTACGCTTTATCATCACAGCAGATTCACTTTGAATGTCACATCGTCAAATCCATCAAATCACCGATTGACGTCCTCAACAATACATTATGTGTTAGCTAAAGAAGTTTCCTTCTCCGCTTCCACTCTTGGTTCGGTTGGAGAAATCAATATACGTGATTGTCTGGAAATACTCTGTCAAACATCCGTCCATACAAGTCATCCAGGAACAGGATGAACCGAAGGCACTATTCTGTAAACAGGATTGCCCTTGCATAACTCCGTCTTCAATTTCCTTTGGCATATATGATTCGCAACACTTATGCCAATATAGAGTGGTTCTTTGGATAATAATCCAACCGGTCTCTCCATATTAACAACGTTAAATGGTCAAAACTTCGATAGTCTGTGATTTAACTATCGAATTAAAACAAGTGTGCAACCAACGATATTATTTCCAAATGGAAATTTATATCAATCAAACATCATTCAACATTCATCTCCTTATTTCATAAATTTACTTATCTCCTGTTTCCCTATATTCAATATTTCTTATTTTCTAAATTTGGAAAATATACGTTATTAACAATGGAAAACATTTCCATTTCTTGTTTTCTTTATTAGAAAACATTTCGGGTTTCTTATTTGGAAAACATTTCCAAAGCTTCTTCATTGGACTTAGACAGATGTTTAAACAAACCATCGCGATGCCAACTCAAACCATTTCCTTTACTGCCGAACCTTAACTATTCCTTAGTTAAAAATGAAGTCAATCAAGTTGGGGTAGAACTACCTCTCAGACCTTAACTGAACAACATTTCTAACTTTGAAATAGACAAAGTTCACTTTATATTTATTTAACAAACTTCCTTACTTAACCCTCCTTCGAATAACTATATTCGATTGACTCTTATCAATTAACTCTATTGGACTAACACTATTTGACTAACGCTATTTATTTACTCATTTCACTTACTCTTTTCGAATAAACTATATTCGATAATTCCTTTTACTTTCTATTCGAATAACTATATCCGATTTACTCATTTGCTTCTATTCGAATAACTATATTTGATTTACTCATTTGCTTCTATTCTAATCGATTAAACTAACATCGATTATCTACTTTCAACTTTATTCTCTAATCGATTAACTAACATCGATTAACTTCTTTTTAACTTTATTCTCTAATCGATTAACTAACATCGATTAACTTCTTTTTATAAACTACGTTTTCCGTTACAACTATTTCCTTTTTATAACGTTTACTTACCGTTACAAATATATCATATTTGTAACTCCTATTTATTTTCTAAATAAATATCCCTTTTATAAAACCGTGTTCGTTTTATAAATAATTCCTTTTATAAAATCCTATGATTTTATAAAATTCCTTTATTTCAATATACATTGAAATACTTCTTTTTACATCCCAGGGTCTTTTATGATATTTACAATATCGAATAACAATGATCAACATCATTCCAACACACATAATCCATAACAGATTATATAACACATCATATATCGCAATATATGAAAACAGTAAAATAAATGTTGAGGAATCCAGTCGGATTCCTCCAACCTGTTTCCCTGCATCACAGATGTTAAACAATATAGATAACATCACTTTCAGTTCCATATGATATATTCTGTTAAACAGAATCAATATAGAAATTAAATCAACTGACTAGCAGTTCAATCAAACAGTCAACATACAGTAAATCATCCAATATCTAACAGTTCTAAAAATACAACATGAAATTATAAACTGTTCAGAGTTAGTGAGATTTACTCACATTGGCGCGTTAACCGTTAAATAACGGTTTGCGTTATTTGATTTCGACGGACAATTTATTTCGCCATAAATTGTAACGAGCATCAATCCTCTCCTGGTCAGTTCCATTGTGACGCTCCCGTCCATACGATTCCGAGGATCTTGTTTTGTCTAATTCCTTAAAATAAAGCCCATACTTACTTCGGCCCATCTGCTTCTTTGAAAACCTTGTCCGCTTCTTCTATTTTCCACCGTTACAAACCCACTTCGAATCCTCATTCACTTCGACACCGCCAAAACGGGCTCGACGCCATCACCACTGTTTGGTCGAACAACAGAACTCAGGATAAACTGACATCGCGTGACCTGCTCTTTGACAAACCCTTCCATCATCTATCTCACGCTCCAGTATTTGTTTTCCACGTTTTACACAACTGCTCCACCAATATTTTTCATGTACACCTTCATTTCCTGTTCGCTCAAGCAGTCCCTCCAGTTACCCAAACTATGCACCACGTCCTTTCTGCTTTCTCCTTGTGACCCCGTTCAGCCTTTTCGCAAATGAGAGAAACCGCTCCCAGTAAAACAAGTTCGAACGTAAGCTGCTTCCATCATTTACACTTGCTCATGTCCTACCCTTAAGTCCATCTCTACGTTGGAGATACACAGTCCGCTCCTCATGTCAAAAACTCCTCCCTATACTTTAAGCTTCTGCGCAAAACCCCATGGCCATTCTTACTTCTCCAAACTGCTCCGCCATGTCGGTGCTTACCAACGCATACCCCCATTCCCGACTGTCTCATCAACAAATAACAGAAACAACAGTACGGCTCCTTCTTACTGCTGCCCTAACCGACGCTCTACACATAGCAGCGGATTTTTTTGTGGTGTTTGAACCCATATTTCAACAGTACTTCTTCATGGCCATTTCCGCACTCCCACCACCGAATACTACCCCATTTCCACACTCTCTTCCTTCTTCTTTGAAACTGGCTAGCTCAACCTACTGTTGCGGTAGTTTCCTCCGCACCTTCCTACACAGTTAAACAACGCCTGCTCCACATTCGCGTTGAACAGCCCGCTTCCCTCGAGTTACAGAGGATCGAACAACCATTTTCGAGCTAGAAATTCATCATTCCAGCACTACTTTTCCTCCTGCATGTTGTTTTCCTTCACTGCCGTACCGAATGCATTCTCCTGGCATGTTGCTTTCCTCCTCTCGTGTTCTCCATTTTACTGTGAACGAGATATCCCATGGCGGTCATTGTCTTTATTGGGTTTTCGAAAAAAAAGTGTTGAACGAGAGGACATGTATTTATAGGCTATGGAACTTCTTTGTTAATTTAGGAAGGAGGAGCTTCCACGTTTTCTTTTAATCCGCCAAACATCACTGCTGCCGTGTTCATTTTGCTACCTGATTTAGTTCAGACCCAAAAATGAACACGTGGACTATCCTCCACTACACGTGGTAATGTTTTCTGAGAGTTATCCTTAGTGCCCACGTTACTACATATTAGATTTTTAGGTTAAGAAAGGGTTTCCTTTTTGTTTTCCAGAACGAAGTTTTACGGCCTTCGTTACACCAATTTTCGTCGCTTTACAAGCCACTATAGACAGAAATAAGAATACCGTTAAGATGAGTAACGTGCCACGATCCCAAAAATATATTAATACCGGTAGATTGACTCATATTTTGAAACCTCAAAATATCCATACAGGGTGCAAAATACTCCAAATAAAAAGTTGCGTATTTAATTAATAAAAAATTACAGTAAAATTCCAAAAATTAAGTTATCACTACTTCCCAAAAGAACCTTGTCTAAATTCGAATCTGATAACTAGTTATTTCGAAATAACCGTTATGGCCGATAAACGATTCTATAGCGACTATTCTGAAATTTGATTTGGACATTAATCAAAATCTACACGACGAAATCCCAATTTTTCTCTTCCACTAGAAAGATATACTCCACCGGCTCCACGCATTTCTTGTTTCATAGAAATCCGATATAAAACGAATCCTGTACATTCAGTTGAAGTTCGAATCGCCAATTTACGAACTGCAGCGCCATTTCAAGCTCTATTTTAATTATATTATAATTCTACGTTCAAACTATCGTTCAAATAATATATTCGTTATTCTACTTCAATTCTAAGCTGAATTAAATATCACAAATGATCCAGTTCACCCCATATCGTCATTTCGGCCAATTCTGTTTATTTCAGAATTTAATATATTATTTAATTTATTATTTTAAATTAAATATTCATCATTATTTAATTCCACGACCATTAAATACTCTAAACCACCATTTATATAATTAAATAAATTAATTCTAATACCTTTGCCAATGCGGGTCATTACACTTTATAAAGATTTCCTTTTTAACAACGTTTTATTCATTTGAAAAGATTTACTTTTAAATAACGGTTCTACACTTTAAAAATGATTTCCTTTTTATAACGTTTCCTTTTCAATTCTATCTGTAAACGGTTTACAAATATTTCCTTTTCAAATTTATTCTTGAAATATTATAACTCTATAAATTCTCTGAAAAATTCGCCATAACCTCCTTTGTAACGGGAGCATTGGGAAAATCCCCAAACCCGCCGCACAGGCCTTTCCATTCAAAAAGAAAAATGGTTTGTAGTTATTTCCTTTTTGAATATCTCCTATTTATAAATATTCCAATTTATAAACATTTCTTATTTATAAATATTCCACTTTATAAATATCTCTTATTTATAAATATCCCATTTTATAAATATTCTATTTTCGATATCACTTTGAAAAATCTCCTTTATCAACATTTCGGTATGTTATGGTATTCAATCATATCAAATCACGATGTTCAATATCGTCCAAGCACATATGATCGCCCATAGATTTTATATCACATCATATAACAATATATGAAAAACAATAAAATAACCGTTGAGGAATCCAGTTGGATTCCTCCAACCAGTCTCCCTGCATCCACAGATGTTACACAATATGATTATCATCACTTTCAGTTCATATAAATTATTCTGATAGTAGAATCAATATATAAATATTTAACAGTTTATATATATATAATTACATATATATATATATATATAATTACATATATGTATATATATATATATATAATTTCCACTAACTGACTAGCAGTTCAATCACTCAACCAACACACAACAATCAACGGATGATTAACAGTTCTAAAAATACATTATAAAAATATAACAGTTCAGAGTTGGTAAGTTTTACTCACATTTGCAGTTCATCGTTGAAGAACGATAAACTGTTATTTGATCTGAATCAAACAGTTTATTTCGCCATAAATTGTAACGAGCTCAAATGGACTTCCAGACGGTTCCATGGCGTAGCCACCGTCCATACGATCCCAACGCAACTTACGGTTCGCGAATCCGACCTCGTATGAAATAGATATCGCGTTACGAAGTTTAATCACCATTTAAATTAAAAATAAACTATTCTAAATCGTAAATGGGCCTCACTCCTTTATTTTTCCACTTTGGCCCAAGCTCGTGTTCAAAACCTGTTTTCCCCAAAATCTCAAGACCGAGATCCTCCAGTAAAATCGAAAACCATTTCCCAATCTTGATCCCATCGTTCTCCTCCACCTCTTCATCGATTCTCCAACCGAATACACCATTGTTCATCACGTCGGAATCTCAACCACTTCCTCACCAAAGAACCACACTCGAACCCTCCTACCCGAATGCGTTGACCTCGTCCTAGGCGGACCCTGATGAAACCAACGAACTGTTTTTGCACCGAAACTCACAAAAATCCACCACGAGCTACTAACACACCCTCTGATCTCACAAATCACCATCAAACCGAGTGATACCGCTTCAAACTCACCAAATCCACAACCTTAGTCTCACGCTGCTTATTTCCAGCGTTACAAGATGATGTCGAACTGGTTGGAATGGGTACAAGGTAGAAGGAAATCACTTCAGTAATCAAAATATATGTGTTTGGGAATTTTAAAGGAATTTATATGATTTATTTTGGTTTTATGAAGAACGAACATTTACTGAAAGAGGAAAAATATAGCAGCGGCGCATTCTCTGAGGATTAGGTCTTAAGGAATGGGATTTGGGGGTACTTATAGGGAGAGTAGATATTTTAGATATTTTTTCCCTTTATTATTTTATTGATTTCTATTATAATGCTGCCAGTATTCACCTTCTAAAAATCCGTGAGCTCACACACGATACCTAAAAATCACGAAACTGGACATGTAGCTATAGCTCGACATTACGGTCCCAACGAAACTGGTTTCGTCGAAGTCCGACTCCGTATGCTCACACAGCGTATTTTTAACTGTCAAAATATCGACTGTATTTCACTCTAAAAATCCGTACGACCACATAGTGACTCTAAAAATCACGAAACTGGAAATCTAACAATAATTTGACATTGCGGATCCAACAAAATTAATTTCGTCGAATTCCGACTTCGTTTGCAAAAGTGGCTATTTTTAAAGCTCTGGATGACCCATTTAAATATATAAATATATTTTAATATTATTAAATTAAATATAAATAAATTTATATTATCGTATATCTTCACATATGATATCGTACAGCTCCAGAATCTCATATCAGAATTTACAGTTTGATATTTCAGATTTTAGATTTATCGATATTCAGTTTATATCGAAAATTCCTTTTATAACGTAAATAAAGCGTCGCAAATTATAAAGGAATTCTACAGCGACTTTTCTGAAAATTTGATTTGGACATACATCAAAATCTACACGAAGAAATCACGATTTTTCTCTTCCACTAGAAAGATATACTCTACCAGCTCCACACGTTTCTTGTTTCACAGAAATCCGGCTTAAAACGAATCCTGTACATTCAGTTGAAGTTCAAATCGCTAAATAGCGAACTGTCGCGCTATTTCAAGCTCTATTTTAATTATATTATAATTCTATGTTTCAAAATGACGTCGATTGAATATATTCGTCAATATAATTCTACTCTAAGCTGAACTAAATCCTAGGGACGACCCAGTTCACTGTATATTGTGATTTCCAATATTTTTGATTATTTCTGTATTAAATATATTATTCTATTATTTAAATTAATTAAATAATCACTTATAATTTAATTAACGATGACTTAATTCCCTAGATCACCATTTATATAATTAAATAAATTAATTGTACCCCTGGAAAATGCGGGTATTACATTCTTCCCCACTTAAAATAATTTCGTCCTCGAAATTGCTAAGTTAGAGGACAACCCTACCTATTGGAATTCCTAAGATTTGTTTACCCCTTATTTATGATTTCAACTGAACCAATTAATATCGACTAAAATATTAATTCCTTCCGACTAACTAAAATTTCAAAAAATTTGAAAATTTTCTAACACCTTAATTTTCGGAAAATTTCGCCAGCACCTCCTTTGTACTGGTCAATAGCTCAAACTCCAACTCGCCTCTCTGGGCCTTCTTCAACCCAAAAGAAAATCAAAACGCCAAACGGCTTGCCACTTCGGCTCATAAATTCCAAACTCATATAAAATATAAACTTGTACCTTTTTGTTGGGCATATCATTATATCCCTACAATCTGTTATCAACTCGGCATATACAAATGCCATCCCAATCAACTCCAACCAAGTTATTCTTAACACAACCATTCGCTTATTCAAGCCGAATTTAATTTCAAATTCGAGTTTCAAATTCCAAACTCTCAACTTATCATTTCAAATCCAGATTATTCTCTAATCACTTCAGTTTTTCTTAACCTATCATCTCAAGTTAAATTCTGGTTTATTATTTACTTTTACCATCCTATTCGAATTAACTTCACAAGTTAAATTTTAATTTCTAGAACTTAAATTCTTGGTTTTATTTCAAATCAAATTTGAAATCATAATACCAATCCAAAACCTTTGAATTTCTAAACAACTTGTTTTCTGAAAACAATTCAAATCAAAATCTCTGGTAGTAATCCACCACTTAGAACTCGAAAATCACACCGATGATACTGCGCAGTCATCATCGGAATTATTTTCCAGCGACCCAAGTGATTTCAATACTATATCATTTCAAAGCCCTTACTAAATATATCCATTTTGAAAACATCTCAAAATCTCCTAGGAACTTAAAATTTCCTTGTTTTAATTCCAAATCTGATTTAAATTCATATTTAATTCATCTTATTTCATATACTTTATTATATGATTATGATTGGTTATATATAAACATTTCACATGTTATAATCTTACTTGATTATAATCACAACCTATATATGATAATATACCACATATCCATACTGTGTCGGTCCATCGTATTCAAGTGTTTATTTACTCCTACCGATACAGTGGATCAAACTAATCGACCAGAACTCATAAACAACTCAGCCAATGAATCTCCATAATATAAAACCATTTTTATATCAAATACAAATACGCACTCGTATATATACACTCAAACTCAATATAGGGTATTACTAACCCTATCTCTACCGAGTCACGCCACAGAGCCAAGGTAATTCTTAACTTAAGCTCTGATACCAACTGTAACGACCCGGATTTTCGGTAGGCTTTGGTTATCGACATAAGCTCGATGTCGATAACCGAAACATCGAAAAATCCCGGTAATTAATGAAAGAAATTAGAAGGTGAGAATAGATAAGATAGAAACTTAGAATAGAAGAAGAAGAACACAACATCAGAGTAACACGAACCTCATAGCGGAACGAATAACATATAATAGATAACATAACTTTGAAATATAACAGTTATGTATACAATAGCACTTATCAGAGTACAGCACTTACATCACAGCGGAATCCAAGCTCTCCAAGTATATCTGTAAATCCCGACTACTTGATTGCCCGTACAAATTTAGGAACCCAAGAGTTTAGGGAAAACAACAAAGTAAACTCCGGGTCAGTCATGGGATTGGTGTGAGTAAAATAGTTTAACACAGTTTAACATATATATGATATCTCATAAGACCACGCCGTGAATACGGAACGGGTTTTTCCCTTATGAGAATCCAACATCTTTGACAAGCAATATCATTCTGATATTATAATATTGTCTAAGTACAAATATATATCAATCTAGCAGAACCGCTTTCATCTCACATTCTACATATATAGTATACAATCAAAATCACAAATTGACTTATCCAAAAATAACATGGGTATACAGCTAAGAGAAACAAATTCCTCCGCCACCAAACGTGAATACGTTTGAACAGATCAACTTACGCGATCCATTGGATATACTCTGTCAGACCTTCGTCCATACAAGTTGTCCTGGGACTGGACAAACCGAAGGCACTATTCAGTATATCCATCTTAGTCACTGTTATCTAAGACTTATACAACAGCACTTGCACTTTACTCCGTCTTCAATTATCTTTGGCATAAATGATTCGCAACGCTTATGCCAATACAGAGTGGTTCTTTGGATAATAATCCAACCGGTCTCTCCATATTAACAACGTTAAAAATGGTCAAAACTTTGATAGTCTGTGAGTTAACTATCAAAGAAAAACAAGTGTGCAAACAACGATATTATTTCCAGATGGAAATTATATCGAACAAACATCATTTAACATTAATCTCTTTAGTTCATTTTACATCTCCTGTTTCCCTATATTCAACATTTGCTATTTTCTATATTTAGAAAATATACGTTATTTATATTGGGAACATTTCCATTTCTTGTTTTCTGTATTAGAAAACATTCCTGATTCTTGTTTGGAAAACATTTCCAAAACTCATATGTTTGGATTAAACAAATGTTTAGATAAAACATCGCTATGCCAACTCAACCATTTTCTTTAATTACTAAATTCACTTTACCATCTTTACTGCCGAACTTTAACCATTCCTTAGTTAAAACGAAGCCAATCAAGTTAGGGTAGAACTACCTCTCAGACCTTAACTGAACAACATTTCTAACCTTGAATTAGGCAAAGTTCACTTTATATTTCTTTAACTAACTTCCTTACTTAACCTTTCTTTCGAATAACTATATTCGATTGACTCTTTTCAATTAACTCTATTGGACTGACCCTATTGGGTAAACTCTATTTGATTTACTCTATTTGATTAACTCTATTCGATTAACCCCATTCACTTAACTCTTGTCGAATAAACTATATTCGATAACTCCTCTCACTCTATTCGAATAAACTATATTCGATTAACTCCTCTAACTCTATTCGAATAAACTATATTCGATTAACTCCTTTATTATATTCGAATAAACTATATTCGATTAACTCCTTTACTATATTCGAATAAACTATATTCGATTAACTCCTTTGATTTAACTCTAATCGATTAACTCCATCGAAAAACTATATTCGATAACTCCTTCGATTTAACTAATATTCTATAACTCACTTCGATTAACTAATAATCGATAACTCCTTCGAATAACTATATTCGATAATCTCCTCTCGAATAAACGATATTCGATAATCTTCCCTTTTGATTTAACAAATATTCTATAACTCGCTTCGATTAACTAATAATCGATAACTCCCTTCGATGAAACTAACATCGATACTCCTTTCGTTGAAATTAACATCGATTAACTTATCTCGATAATCTAACTCAAGAACTTAACTCGATTAACTTATCTCGATAATCTAACTCAAGAACTTAACTCGATTTACTTATCTCGATAATCTAACTCAAGTTGATTAACTCCTATCGAATAATTAATATTCGATTTAACTCCATTCGCTTGACTCTAGATCGCAGCGATCACAATGGTTACGCCTGACTCCCTCAGGAAACATCCGACCGCCTTAGGCTATTTACAGCCCTGCGAATTACGCTAGCAGTCGTACGAGATGGCCACTTAACCTGAATACTATGTTTGACTAACTCTGTCTCAAATAACTATATTTGATTAACTCTAGTTTGTTTTAACTCTAATCGATTAACTCTAACTAAGTAACTCTAACTCGATCAACTCGACTTGATTAACTCGACTTACTTAACTCAACTGGTTAACTTGACTTACTTAACTCACTGGTTAACTTGACTTACTTAACTCACTGGTTAACTCTATTGAACTGGTTAACTCTACTGAACTGGTTAACTCTACTGAACCAGTTAACTCTATTCAACTAACTCGACTCGACTAACCCCTTTCGAATAGCATATTCGTTTTGCTAACTTTCGAATACCATATTCGATTTACTCCCTTCGAATACCATATTCGATTTAACTCCTTTCGAATACCATATTCGATTTACTTTATTCCCTTTATAAAGATTTCCTTTTTAACAACGTTTTATTCATTTGAAAAGATTTACTTTTAAATAACGGTTCTACACTTTAAAAATGATTTCCTTTTTATAACGTTTCCTTTTCAATTCTATCTGTAAATGGTTTACAAATATTTCCTTTTCAAATTTATTCTTGAAATATTCTAACTCCTTAAATTCTCTGAAAAATTCGCCATGACCTCCTTTGTAACGGGAGCATTGGGAAAATCCCCAAACCCGCCACACAGGCCTTTCCATTCAAAAAGAAAAATGGTTTGTAGTTATTTCCTTTTTGAAATATCTCCTATTTATAAATATTCCAATTTGTAGACATTTCTTATTTATAAATATTCCACTTTATAAATATCTCTTGTTTATAAATATCCCATTTTATAAATATTCTATTTTCGATATCACTTTGAAAAATCTCCTTTATCAACATTTCGGTATGTTATGGTATTCAATCATATCAAATCACGATGTTCAATATCGTCCAAGAACATATGATCGCCCACAGATTTTATATCACATCATACAACAATATATGAAAAACAATAAAATAACTGTTGAGGAATCCAGTTGGATTCCTCCAACCTGTCTCCCTGCATCCACAGATGTTACACAATATGATTATCATCACTTTCAGTTCAATATAAATTATTCTGATAGCAGAATCAATATATAAATATTTAACGGTTTATAAATATATATATAATTACATATATATAATTACATATATGTATATGTATATATATATATATATATATAATTTCCACTAACTGGCTAGCAATTCAATCACTTAACCAACACACAACAATCAACGGATGATTAACAGTTCTAAAAATACATTATAAAAATATAACTGTTCAGAGTTGGTAAGTTTTACTCACATTTGCAGTTCATCGTTAAAGAACGATAAACTGTTATTTGATCTGAATCTATCAGTTTATTTCGCCATAAATTGTAACGAGCTCAGATGGACTTCCAGTCGGTTCCATGGCGTAGCCACCGTCCATACGATCCCAACGCAACTTACGGTTCGCGAATCCGACCTCGTATGAAATAGATATCGCGTTACGAAGTTTAATCACCATTTAAATTAAAAATAAACTATTTTAAATCGTAAATGGGCCTCACTCCTTTATTTTTCCACTTTGTCCCAAGCTCGTGTTCAAAACCTGTTTTCCCCAAAATCTCAAGACCGAGATCCTCCAGTAAAATCGAAAACCATTTCCCAATCTTGATCCCATCGTTCTCCTCCACCTCTTCATCGATTCTCCAACCGAATACACCATTGTTCATCACGTCGGAATCCCAACCACTTCCTCACCAAAGAACCACACTCGAACCCTCCTACCGAATGCGTTGACCTCGTCCTAGGCGGACCCTGATGAAACCAACGAACTGTTTTTGCACCGAAACTCACAAAAATCCACCACGAGCTGCTAACACACCCTCTGATCTCAAAAATCACCATCAAACCGAGTGATACCGCTTCAAACTCACCAAATCCACAACCCTAGTCTCGCGCTGCTTATTTCCAGTGTTACAAGATGATGTCGAACTAGTTGGAATGGGTACAAGGTAGAAGGAAATCACTTCAGTAATCAAAATATATGTGTTTGGGAATTTTAAAGGATTTTACATGATTTATTTTGGTTTTATGAAGAACGAACATTTACTGAAAGAGGAAAAATATAGCAGCGGCGCATTCTCTGAGGATTAGGTCTTAAGGAATGGGATTTAGGGGTACTTATAGGGAGAGTAGATATTTTAGATATTTTTTCCCTTTATTATTTTATTGATTTCTATTGTAATGCTGCAAGTATTCAACTTCTAAAAATCCGTGTGCTCACACACGATACCAAAAAATCACGAAACTGGACATGTAGCTAGAGCTCGACATTACGGTCCCAACGAAACTGGTTTCGTCGAAGTCCGACTCCGTATGCTCACACAGCGTATTTTTAACTGTCAAAATATCGACTGTATTTCACTCTAAAAATCCGTACGACCACACAGTGACTATAAAAATCACGAAACTGGAAATCTAACAATAATTTGACATTGCGGATCCAACAAAATTAATTTCGTCGAATTCCGACTTCGTTTGCAAAAGTGGCTATTTTTAAAGCTCTGGATGACCCATTTAAATATATAAATATATTTTAATATTATTAAATTAAATATAAATAAATTTATATTATCGTATATATTCACATATGATATCGTACAGCTCCAGAATATCATATCAGAATTTACAGTTTGATATTTCAGATTTTAGATTTATCGATATTCAGTTTATATCGAAAATTCCTTTTATAACGTAAATAAAGCATCGCAAATTATAAAGGAATTCTACAGCGACTTTTCTGAAAATTTGATTTGGACATACATCAAAATCTACACGAAGAAATCACGATTTTTCTCTTCCAGTAGAAAGATATACTCCACTAGCTCCACACGTATCTTGTTTCACAGAAATCCGGCTTAAAACGAATCCTGTACATTCAGTTGAAGTTCAAATCGCCAAATAGCGAACTGCCACGCCATTTCAAGCTCTATTTTAATTATATTATAATTTTGTGTTTCAAAATGACGTCGATTGAATATATTCGTCAATATAATTCAACTCTAAGCTGAACTAAATCCTAGGGACGACCCAGTTTACTTTATATTGTGATTTCCAATATTTTTGATTATTTCTGAATTAAATATATTATTCTATTATTTAAATTAATTAAATAATCACTTATAATTTAATTAACGACGATTTAATTCCCTAGATCACCATTTATATAATTAAATAAATTAATTATAACCCTGGAAATTGCGGGTCATTACATGAGTTGACATGAGTTGATAAATGTTGGCTCAAACTATATGGAAAAAGTGGGTCATTAGATTTTTAGTGTTTCATAATTGCAATTCATGTAAATTTTAGTTTCCATTAAATTATCAGAGGAAATATAATATACGTATACTATAATCCATCAAAATGTGAAACAACTTTTAAAATGCAACAGAATAATTATTGTAAAAATTAATTTTAAATTACCGCTTGGTTCCATAATCCATAGAGCCTTTTGAGGATTGGAGGATCGATGACAGCTTCAAAAATCGTATCCTCCTCATTAGTAGTCAAGTCCGCCAGTCCTGTGTCCTAGAGCATCTATGCCCATTGTTGATGGAACCGTTATTGTTATGCAAAATACAATTGAATTTAGATAACTCTATTTTGATTAAATTATAATTTTAAGTTAACTATGTTATAATTATGTATGCAGTACGTGCTTTGTCATCATGGTCCCAAGAGTAGGAAACTGAGCATGAATCGTCGGTCTAATTCACTGCATGAGTATGCGCGAAAACATCCCAATATGACATAGGACCGTCGCGCTGTCTCTCCTGAAATATGTATATATAAATATATATTGACTATATTTTAACAATTTAGAACTTAAAATCTTTAAAAGTATAATTAATAAATATACCAAGTCCTCGTGATGATACATATTGACTTGGAGCCACAACGATGTGTGGGTTCTTGATCTTATTTACTGAATTTCTATGAAACTCCCTCTATAAATTAAAGTTGAAAAAATATTTTGCAGTTCTAATTCATATATTAATTAAGCAGAACAATTTAAATTAAATACGTAGTAAATTTTACTGAAACTTTGCGTTCCTCCACCAAGTGACAAAATCATCCCACACATTAGCGCTCATCCAATCGGCTTTTATCAGCTGTTTTTATGCTATTTATCATTTCTTTGTCATTTTTTGCAATTTTACTGTTCCAATGGCATTGTACGAGGGAAATATCATAATCTTGGAGGTCCACTGAAGCCTACATGTTTGAGAAACAGTATAAACATGAATTTATCGTATCCTTATAAAGATGAATTGATATTTAAACCTAAGATGTAAGATATACAACAAATCAATATACATGACAACTTAATGTAAAAATTGATATATCACACATACCAAAAAATCCTGCCAAAAAGTTTCCTTAACATTATATGGAATCAACGTCTACTTAGGCCAACACGATGTCATGTGACTCATGTAAGCTTTTCGTGATATCCCAAGTTCTATAATGGAGTGATCTAACTCAAATCCATTGTATTAAACTAGAAAAATAATAATATTTCATGACTACTTTATATATTGTTTACAATATATTGTACATAAATGAAATTTAATTTTCAAACTCAATACTTATGCTCCATTAGCTTTAGGCTGAAGCTACATCATAGGACGTGCTAGCTCCTATGATGGACCACATCCATCACCATCTGCTGGAGGACCTGCCCCCTCTTTGAGAAGTAAAAGGAGACCCAAAATTTGAAGATGTATGCCTATGTGACGTCATATCTATAGTACATGTTAAAGACAAACATTATACATAAAATAAAAGGAATATGTAAAACAATCATTATGGCATAACATAAGAAGCCTATGCGATACATTATCATATAAGCATAACATATCATTTTAATGAAAATGGGATATTATATAAAAATTACCTTCTTATAGTCTTCATCACTTTTGGATTTTGACTCCATTTCGTACTCTATATTTTGTTCCTTTGCATTCTCAAATGCTTCAATTAATGCATTTGATACATCGTTTAGATGTTCAAAATCTATTTCATCATCAATTATTGTTATTCCTTTATTTTTCTCGACATCTGCTAGATAAACTTGTTCGTCGAGAATATTCCATCCATGAAATGTAAACCTTGCCCTTGTTTTAAAAAACAAATGGCTAATCAATTTTATCACCTTCTTGACACGACCCGAAATCCCCCTTACGGGAAATCACGGATTGAGTTGAGCACGAGCCACATCAGAACGCAAACAGAAGAACATTTCATTGTATATTACAACAATTCCATCAGAATACAAGAATATACAGAGTAAGAATAAATATTACACAGAAATATCAGAGATTTAAATTATAATTAAATACATCGTAGCGGAAAATAATACAAAACACAACTAGAAGTAATACACGGATACAGAGCATTCCGAGTATCGTTCCAGCTGTAAACCAGGATCCTGTGAATATAAATCTGCAAAACCAAAACTACTAGCTGCCCCCGTCAAAATAAGGGCACCCAGAGTTTAGGTTAAAACAATAAACTCCAGGTCAGTCATAGGACTGGTGTGAGAACTAAAACAGTTATTTAAAACTTTACTTTAAATCAGATATATCAAGGGACCACGCGGTATAACACGGAACGGGTTTCCTCCCAAGAATTCCAGTGCACATAACAAAACAGCGCAATGCTTTTCCGGAAAAATGAAGATATTATAAGACCCAGGTCCTATCACACAATGCAACGCAAACCGGGGGATAGGGTTTCCCTTATAATAGCCAAACATGCTTAGTACGTTTAAAACAAATCATTTGATACTATTATAAGTGCATAGTGTATAAAACAACTTCAAATCATAAGTATCAATCATAGGAGGCATGGGTACCATATATCATGTCACCAATACTAGGCTCTACAAATAAAACCGCAAAGTCACATATTTGGAAATTGGATTTTCGTCTGAGAACCGAGGCTAAAGATAGTCCTCTACCGATTCGAGACTGTCTAGCCCGAGTCTCAGGACCCAGACATAGGTGAGCCCTTGGATCGTCAGGGTCAGTCCACCGATGTGGATTAAAATGCTTGAACACTGCATTTCCCCACCCTTTGGGGCGTAAATGAGCCAACAAATGACTCCTTCGGCTTCACATAGTCACCGATATATCCGGGGCGCCTTGCAAACCAACAACCACATAAGTCAAACTCATCAGGGCGTGTAAAACCTCTGACGCCACTTCTAGCTAGAAGGAAATGCATGCCCTCCCTGATGTCCTCTCCCGTTACTGTTAATCCAGAACGAACTTGTAAATGGACTGTGTGTCTGACATTGGATTTTAGTCTGTGTGATTGATTTCTATTAAATATATATCTGTTTGGCGGCGGAGAATTTATTCTCTTGCTTAACGCCCTTCTCTGAGACGTACGAGCTCAGGGGTTATGTATTGATGGATATCAAACGCATGGAGTGAATTGCCTGTGTGGCATGCCTAAGCGGCAATTGATCGAGGCTTCTGTTGAAAAGCAAAGTCTTGTGGTGATGATCAAAGCACGGCCTTTGTGGCGTAGCTTTGTGTAACGTTTACTTCGCGAGTTTCACACCCGGTATGAACCAAAAACGGGAGACGGACCTCAGGGAGGACTTGCGTTTCTTTCTAGCTAAAAGTGGCGTCAGTGGTTTTACACGCCCTGACGAGTTTGACTTATGTGGTTGTTGTTGTTGCGAGGCGCCTCGGATTGATCGGTCGTTCTAGAACCGATGGAGTCATTTGATGGCTCATTTGCGCCCCAAAGGGCGGGGAAACGTAGTGTTCAGGCATAATAATCCACATCGGTGGACCGGCCCTGACGATCCAAGGGGCAGTTGCGGCTGTTCCTGAGACATGGTAGGCTAGATTGTCTCGAATCGGTTGACGATCTTGCCCCTAGCCTCGGTTCATACCATAAATGATAACCCAACTTCCAATACGACGTCTTGCGGTTTTGATTGTAAACTTATATATGGCGACATAGTGTTATGGGCCATTCATGCCGCCTATGATTGATACTTATGATTTGAAGTTGTTTTATACACTATGCACTTATTATAGTATCAAATGATTTGTTTCAAACGTATCAAGCATTCTTTGGCTGTTATAAGGGAAAACCCTATCCTCGGCTGCGTTGCATTGTGTGATGGGACCTGGGTCTTATAACAGCTACATTTTTCTTTATTTAGCATTGCGCTGTTTGTTTTATGCACTGGTATTCTTGGGAGGAAACCCGTTCCGTGTTATACGGCGTGGTCCCTTGATTTACCTAACTTTTAAAATAAAGAATAACAACTGTTTTAGTTCTCACACCAGTCACATGACTGACCTGGAGTTTATTGTTTTAACCTAAACTCTGGGTGCCCTTATTTTGACACGGGCAGCTAGTAGTTTTGGTTTTGCAGATTTATATTCACAGGATCCTGGTTTACAGCTGGGACAATATCCGGAAAGATTTGTATCCGTATATCTACTTCTAGTTGTGTATTGTATTATTTTCCGCTGCGATGTATTTCAATGTAATTTAAATCTCTGATATTTCTATGTAATATATATTCATTTATACTCTGTATATTCATGCATGGTTGTAATATACAATGAAATGTTCTTCTATATGTGTTCTGTTGTGGCTTGTTCTCGAACTATCCGACGCTTTCCTTTACGGGGAAGTTACGGGTTTTCACAAACGGCCATCGAACTGCACTTACGGCGACCTTTTCCAAATTTGATTTGGACATAATTCCAAATCCAACCATTAGATTTCTAATTTCTAATATTCTTAGAAAGCTCTTTTCGATACAAACCCAATGGTTCCGGTTTTAGGAGAATCCGACGGTCGGATTTCCCGCAATATCCGTTCGAAGTCAATGGTCGAAATTCGTGAACTGCCGCGGCGCAGCGCGTTCTATTCAGGTCATTATATTATATATATTATATATATTTCATCGATTTCCTTTTAAAATGCATTATATAAATTGTTTTAGATTCATTTTCGAAACGATTTCAAATTCAAATCAAAATTGAATTTTTCCTTATAAATTCGTTTTAAATTCATTTCAAATTGATTTCATTTCAAATCGATTTTTTTTCAGTTTCAGTTCGTTTTGAATTCAATTCAATTTCAATTTGAATTCATTTCTATTCAATTTCAATTCGAATTCAATTCTATTCAATTTCAATTCGAATTCATTTTCAATTCGAATTCATTTCAAATTGATTTCCATTCAATTTCAATTCGATTCGAATTCATTTTCTTTTCAATTCAATTCGAATTCTAGTTCATTTCAATTCAATTTGAATTCTAATTCGTTTCAATTCAATTTAAATTCGAATTTCATTCCAAAATATTCGATTTTGAAATCACTTTTCAATATTCATTATAAAAACGAATATAATGGATACAAATATCGTTCGCGTCAAAATAGCGCATATCTAATCAACACAGCTTTATATCTTTCTTTTTTAAATATTCTATTCAAATATTTCGTTTCAAATATTTCTCTTCAAATATTATATTTCAAAACTGGAATGAGGCCCAATCAATTACCATAGTATGGATTACCATACAACGCATGTACATATCAACAATGACAAATAATCAACCATCATCCAAAGTGCATTCTACACTGTATAAGCATCAAATATAAATATTTAACGCTCTTGACAATCTGCCAATCAATCGATCGACATACAACTAATTATTGGGATTAGTGTATGTCATATATCATCCCAATACCCGTGTGGGGTTTCAAACAATCAAATGCAGATTTTATTTGTGCAGTTGTGTGATGTGTAAAATTTATCGTCCCAATCAATATCAGTCAAATCAGTGTATATAAACAAATCGTCCGATTTGTTTATATTATTTTATTTTATATACACGTTAAAATTTCTATTTTCAACTATAAAATATTTTTAACTATCTAAATATTTTATTTCATTTCACATCACATCACACAATCAACTACACATCAAAATCAAACAAACAAGCATATAAGTCGTCCATGGTCTGTGGACGACGGGTATCGGGTGCTACTAAACACCGTCTACACCCTAATAAATATTTTTAACTAGAAATTTAAATTAAAGGTGAGGAGTTCTCACCTTGGGGATCGACTCCACTAATTCATTATTTCTGAATTTCAGAACAGTGCTGACTTGCCTGAAATCCCAACTTCATTTTCATGCTGTTCATATTAAAATCACATTTTTAATATGATGTTCTATACATTAAAAATCATATTTTTAATACTCTACCGATATAAAAATCATATTTTTATTCCTTCTATAATATAAAAATCATATTTTTATTCTTTCTATAATATAAAATCATATTTTTATTCTTTCTATAATATAAAAATCTTATCTTTTCACATTTAAAAATCTAATCTTTTTATAGACAAAAAATCTAACCTTTACTTCTTGGAAAATCTAATTTTTGTACTTCCTTTTCATATATAAAAATTCAATTTTTTTTCTTCTATAACTAAATAAAAAAATTCTATCTTTTTCCTAAAATAGTTTATATAGAATTCATTTCCAAAACAATAGTTTTTAATATATAAAAACTGAATTTAAACTAGGGATTCAAATTCGAATTGATTAACTAAGATGAAAGAAGAAGAAAAAAGAAAGAAGACTCACCTTTCTTTTCTTTTTCTGTTTGCAGGGGGTTTCTTGGTGCTGTCGACTGGAGGGTTTGTTGAGGGGGGTGCGGTTTCGTCGGACTGAAGGGGGAGCGCGGAGGAGATGGAGGAAGAGGAGATGGAAGAGGGAGAAGGCGGAGCACATGGGTTGCCGCGATTTAGGGTGCGTCGATTTGGGGGGAGGGATTGACGGGTGTCGGATTAGAGAAGGAGAGCGGGGAAAGGAGGAAGAAGAAGGAGACAGGCTCGGCAAGAGGAGGGAGGAGTAGAAGGGGGAGGGCGCGCGCCAGGCACGGCGGACGTCGATCGTCCTCCATTCGATTCGTTTTTTTTTATTTCTGAAATGACCTAACAGGGGGCTGAGGGTATAAGAGAGGAAGGGAGAAATTTTTTTATTTAATTATTTCAAAAAGCAACTTTTAATTTCAACCTCAAAATCGAACCCATCGACTGTCAACCATAGCTAATTACCCTCATTCCGAACACAATGGAATCTGTATCGTAAGCTGATTCAATCGTTTCGACTAGTTTTCGTCAAAATCAAAATATAGCTCTATATATTGAATTTGAACGCACATTTCAATTTACCGGGGCCACATACTAACTCAAAAAATTCTAGAAAAATATTTTCGAACTTCGTATTGACGATATGGTCCTAATAAAACTAGTTTCATCGAATTCTGAGACCGTTTGAAAAATGGCCATTTTCCAGTTGATTAAAATCAAATAAACTGGTCAAACGCGTTTTCCTTTGCCGTGCTCACATATTGATTCGAAAAATTATGAATTTTGATACTTAGCAATAACTTGAAATCACGGATCCAACAAAAGTGGTTTCGTCGAAAACCGAGGTCGTTTGCAAAATTCCCATTTTTAAGGGCCAGAATTCCATAGCGACTATTCTGAACATTCAACTGGACATATCTTTTGATTCCCGCTATGAAATTTCAATTTTTCGGATTCTTTAGAAAGATATTCTCAATTAGATTCAAATATTTTTGGTTTCACTAAAATCCGGTTTATTTTGAATCCTGTACATTCATTTGAAACTCGAAATTGAATTATCGAACTATCGCGCCATTTCTAATTCCTTTTATAATTATAAATAATTATTTATATTCTAACGACGATTCAAATAAATATATATGTTTGAATTCAATTCAAAATAAATTTCTCGTCGTTATTATTTAAAATAATTCATTTTAAATATTCAAAATTCGCTAAAATTGCCAAAATAAAAAATTTAAATTGGCTCGGATTTCCGATTTATTACAATCTCCCACACTTAAAACTTTTCGTCCCCGAAAAGGAACGAAGCCGAAAGTTGTCTAACTAATCAACTTAACTTTCCTTATTTTCATTACGGCTTAAGTTCTTCAACTTTTCAGTTTCTAAGAACTTTTCAAAATTTTCAAAAATTTGGCTAACACCCTAAATTTTCAAAAAAATTCGCCATAACCTTCCCTGCACCGGGGACTTCAGGATATTTCATATAGCCTCCCATGGCCTTCTTCAATCCAAAAGAAAGCGAAAAAGCCAAGCGTCTTGCCAATCGTCTCATAAAATCATCATTACCCAAACAAAACAGTAAATTATGGTAAACATATACCTATTTGTTGGGCAAACAATTTTATTCTTCTGCTCTAGCCTCCTTGCTATGACCTGTTCAATGTAAGTACATGTACATGCATGCAAATGCGATAAATTTTCAATACAATTTACTATTTGGTTCAAATTGGCTATATGGTTCAAATTTATGAATCAAACAATAATCAAACAACACAATCATCAATCAATTAATGAATTATCTTTTCAAATTCATAATTTTGATATATAGTCAAAATCACATTTTTGATGCCAAGTCACAACAATAAGCCCTATCTAATTTTGGTTCTCACACCAGTCAATAGGAAGTATATGGAAATCTCACTTTCGAAACTTGAAAATAAATACTGGCGATGGTGCCCCGTCACCAGAATTATCCCCGGCAACTGGAGTGTGATTCTATAACTATCTAGTACATTAAAACTTCGAATACACGTTTGCAAGGCGTATAGGCAAAATCTTTATATATTGGATTGTCCGAATTCAATATAAAATAAATAATCAAATACGAATAAGTGATTTAAATTTCAAAACAAAACTCGTTTTCATTCTAATTTTTTAAAAACACTACTCTACACACCCGTTCTAGGATACAACTGATCCCATCTCTAACGAATCATTCTTATTGGATATTACTAATCCAATCTCTGATGAATTCTTTCGTTCGGTTCTAATGTGTCTTGTTCTCTGAGCTCTGTAAACCAAAGCTCTGATACCACGATGAAACGACCCGAAACCCCCCTTACGGGAAATCATGGATTGAGTTGAACACGAGCCACATCAGAACGCAAACAGAAGAACATTTCATTGTATATTACAACAATTCCATCAGAATACAAGAATATACAGAGTAAAAATAAATATTACACAGAAAATATCAGAGATTTAAACTACAATTAAATACATCGCAGCGGAAAATAATAAAAAACACAACTAGAAGTAATACACAGATATAGAGCTTTCCGAGTATCGTTCCAGATGTAAACCACGATCCTGTGAATATAAATCTGCAAAACCAAAGCTACTAGCTACCCGCGTCAAAATAAGGGCACCGAGAGTTTAGGTAAAAACAAAAAACTCTAGGTCAGTCATGGGACTGGTGTGAGAACTAAAACAGTTATTTAAAACTTTACTTTAAATCAGATATATCAAGGGACCATGCCCTATAACACGGAACAGGTTTCCTTCCAAGAATACCAGTGCATATAACAAAACAGCGCAATGCTTTTTGGAGAAATGAAGCTATTATAAGACCCAGGTCCTATCACACAATGCAACGCAAACCGGGGGATAGGGTTTTCCCTTATAATAGCGAAACATGCTTAGTACATTTAAAACAAATCATTTGATACTATTATAAGTGCATAGTGTATAAAACAACTTCAAAACATAAGTATCAATCATAGGCGGCATGGGTACCATATATCATGTCGCCAATACTAGGCTCTACAAATAAAATCGCAAAGTCACGTATTTGGAAATTGGATTTCCGTCTATGGACCGAGGCAAAAGATAGTCCTCTACCGATTCGAGACTGTCTAGCCGGAGTCTCAGGACCCAGACATAGGTGAGCCCTTGGATCGTCAGGGCCGGTCCACCGATATGGATTAAAATGCCAGAACACTGTGTTTCCCCACCCTTTGGGGCGTAAATGAGCCAACAAATGACTCCATCGGCTTCACATAGTCACTGATATATCCGAGGCGCCTCGCAAACCAACAACCACATAAGTCAAACTCGTCAGGGCGTGTAAAACCACTAACGCCACTTCTAGCTAGAAGGAAATGCATGCCCTCCCTGATGTCCTCTCCCGTTTCTGGTTCACAACCGGGGTGTGACACTCGCGAATCAACGCTACACAAAGCTACGCCACAAAGGCCGTGCTTTGATCATCAACCACAAGACTTTGCTTTTCAACAAAAGCCTTGATCATTTGCATCTTAGCATGCCACACAGGCAAACCACTCCATGCAACCGATATCCATCAATCACACAGAATGATATCCAATGTCAGACACACAGTCCATTTACAAGTCCGTTCTGGGTCTGAACGAAACCGGAGGAACTTTATTCCTTGCATATCCATCGATCTCCAAGTACGTCTGGACGATCACCAACTGATTCTCTCCTCTTGGGTGTACATCCCAATCAAGATCATCAGTAATCACCTAAACGACGTGAAGACCTTCGGTCTTCAACCACCGTCTTCATCTTCGACTCATCGTCGAATTAGTTATTCAGAATGGGATAAACCCGGTCTTTTTGAATAACTCACATATATAATAAACCAGTGTTACACAAACACAACATACGCCTCATTCCAGTTCATCAGTCACTAACCGTAAATTAGCAAGAGAATAATTCCCCAAACATTAAACCGAAGGCCGAAACCAACATCAGATCAATACCCAAGAAGCCATTCTTCTTAGCTAACCTACAGATAGTTTCTAAATTTCACTTTCTTAGGGAAAGGTTCCCTTTAATTTTATCAAAGATAAATTCTTTTAAATCTATTCTTTAATCTTCCTTTGAATATCAATTCAAACCAAATTATGGTTTATCCAAACTAGCAGGGATTAACGAACCTTAATGAAGTAATCATTGGTTTTAATTTCCCAATCCCAACCTATTCATCCCATGAAGTAAAACTGGTAATACTTCATATCTAACGCCACGGTGTTATCGGTAAATTCAATTACCATTTCACGTTCAAGTCTAATTAAAGATTTAACTATCGCCTGGAGTAAAACTGGTGATACTCCATTCTCCATATTTTCAATCTAATTAAAGATTCATTAAAACTCCACTTAGTTTTAATCTTTAACTGGGTTAAAGAATCAGTGTCATTTAAAACACGGTTCACGATAAACCCAAAATCACATTCCCTTCTATCATCTTTTAACCGTAAAATAGCAAGTGAGCAATTCCCTGAGTATTAACCCCGAAGGCCGAAACCAATATCAGATCAATACCCAAGAAACCATTCGGCTTAACTAATCTCTAGTTAGTTTCTGATTTTCTTAACTCCTTTGGGTCTAAGAACAGTATTATTGAAGATACCGTTCACGACAACCCAAAATCACATTCCATTAATTATCGGGTTAAAGAACAAGTGTTATTAAAAACACTGTTCACGATAAACCCAAAAATCAATACCAATTCAATTCCAATTAAATATTATTTAATTGGTACACTTCATTAAATCTAAATAAAAAGATTTAAACTTTTTCTCAACTGGGCTTAAGAACAGTGTTAATGAAGACACCATTCACGACAAAACCCAAATCACATTTGATATTAAATACAAGACTCTGAATAGAAAATATATCAGCTTATATTCAATATCAAATTCTACGATCGACAAATATCTTATTTGAAATAACGATATAAATATATCTTTCAAATTTCCATAACAATACCTATATAATCACGAAATCCAACATCGAAATATTCCAAAGATAATTTCGATTCAAATCCATTCCAATTCAATTATTGGAAATTCAGGTTATTTTCAAATCCAATTTATTTATTTATAAATAAATAGAATTATAATTCTAGTTCAAAACTAGTTCATTTCGATAAAAATCTATTTTTATCTTGTCAAATATGGAGTTTTTCATCCCAATTCTACCCGAATCATTTCTTATGATTTTACACAAATTATTACTATTTTTAATAATTTTATCAAGGCCCGTATAGTCGATTTCCATCAACGGCCATCGAACTGCACTTACAGCGACCTTTTCCAAATTTGGTTTGGACATAATTCCAAATCCAACTGTTAGATTTCCAATTTTTAATGTTCGTTAGAAAGCACTTTTCGATACGAACCCAACGGTTTTGGTATTAGGAGAATCCGATGGTCGGATCTCCCGCAATATCCATTCGAAGTCAATGGTAAAAATTCGCGAACTGCAGCGGCGCGACGCGTTCTATTCAAGCCATTATATTATATATATAATATATATAATATATATTTCATCGATTTCCTTTTAAAACGCATTATATAAATCGTTTTAAATTCATTTTCGAAACGATTTCAACTTCATTTCAAATTCAAATCAAAATTGAAATTTTCCTTATAAATTCGTTTTAAATTCATTTCAAATTGATTTCATTTCAAATCAATTTTTTTTTTCAATTTCAGTTCGTTTTCAATTCAATTTCAATTCGAATTCATTTCTATTCAATTTCAATTCGAATTCAATTCTATTCAATTTCAATTCGAATTCATTTTCAATTCGAATTCATTTCAAATTTATTTCCATTCAATTTCAGTTCGATTCGAATTCATTTTCTTTTCAATTCAATTCGAATTCTAATTCGTTTCAATTCGAATTCTAATTCTTTTCAATTCAATTTAAATTCGAATTTCATTTCAAAATATTCGATTTTGAAATCACTTTTCAATATTCATTATAAAAACGAATATAATCGATATAAATATCGTTCGCGTCAAAATAGCGCATATCTAATCAACACGACTTTATATCTTTCTATTTCAAATATTCTATTCAAATATTTCATTTCGAATATTTTATTCAAATATTTCTCTTCAAATATTCTATTTCAAAACTGGAATGAGGCCCAATCAATTACCATAGATTTTATTTCTATGGATTTCCATACAACGCATGTATAAATCAACAATGACAAATAATCAACCATCATCCAAAGTGCATTCTACACCGTATAAGCATCAAATATAAATATTTAACGCTCATGACAGTCTGTCAATCAATCGATTGACATACAACTAATTATTGGCATTAGTGTATGTCATATATCATCCCAATACTGTGATGTTACCGTGAAATCCGGTAGGCTTTGCAACCATCCCCTCATCCTCTAGTACAGCAGGTAAAACCTACCATGGCTCACAATGGTCCCCCAATCCCTTGTTTTACGGCGACCCTCTCGAGTCTCGCGGCTACTGCCGAACCAACCCTCTAAACTGGGACATGTAGGGGTAAGAGTTTCCTGTTCACTACCAAACTGCGAAGCGAGAACCCCTTATCATGCGTACCCGGCCTACTCAGGGCCATCAACAAGGACTGGTATGAGAAATCTACTCAACACATTTATAATATGGCTAATCACAGGACCACACCACTTTCGTGGAATGGGTTTACTCCATCGGATGGCCAGTGCTTTAAAAAAAATAATTCTTTTAAACATCGCAACGCTTTTTATAAAAAAATGAAGCCGTTATAAGACTCAGTTCCCATCACACAATGCAACGCAAACCGGAGGATAGAGTTTTTACCTTATAACGGCCAAAATATGCTTGATACGAATAAAAAAACATTTGATACTACTACTAGTGTTTATATGTTTCAAAAGTAATTTCAAATCATAAGTATCAATCATAGATGGCATTAATGGCCCATACCACTATGTCGCCATATATACGTATACAATCAAAACCGCACAGTCACGTATTTGGAAATTGGATTTCCGTCATGAACCAAGGCAAAAGATAGTCCTTACCGAATTCGAGGCTGCCTAGCCCGAGCCTCAGGATCAGAACGCATCGACCCTTGGAGCGACAGGGCCGGTCCACACGGAGTGGATTAAAATGCCTGAACACTACATTTCCCCGCCCTTTGGGGAGTAAGTGAGCCAACAAATGACTCAATCAGTCCCGGATCGACCGATATATCCGAGGCGCCTCGCAACAACAACAACCACATAAGTCAAACTCGTCAGGGCGTGTAAAACCACTGACGCCACTTATAGCTAGGAGGAAACGCATGCCCTCCCTGAGGTCCTTTCTCCCGTTTCTGGTTCATACCAGGGTGTGAGGCTCGCGATTTCACGTTATACACAAAGCTACGCCACACAGGCGGTGCTTTGATCTTCACCACAAGACTTTGCTTTTCAACAGAAGCCCTGATCACAGCATCTTAGCATGCCACACAGGCAATTCACACCGTGCAACTACTAGCTATCAATCACACAGAATAAATTCCGATGTCAGACACATTGTCCATTTGCAAGTCCGTTCTGGGTCTGAACGAAATCGGAGGTAGTATATACCTCGCAAACCCATCGATCACCACGTACGTCTGGACGATCACCACTCATTATCCATATTTCGGGATGCCTCCCAATCAGGACCTCAGTTACCATCCAAACGAGGTGAAGATCTCTGGTCTTCGGCCACCATCTTCATCTTCGATTTCTTATCGTCGATACAGTTATTCAGAATGGGATAAACCCGGTCTTTCTGAGCAACTCGCGTATATAATAAACAAGTGCTACACAAACACTACTACGCATCATTTCAATTCATTAGTCACTAACCGTGAATCAATAAGAGGACGATTTCCTAAATATTAACCCCGAAGGCCGAAACCAACATCAGATCAATACCCAAGAAACCATTCGACTTAGCCAACCTTCAGTTAGTTTCTAAATTTCACATCCATATCGTTTATAGTATTTTATAACGATTTATCGCTATTTTTATTTATTTTAAAATAGTCAATTTATTCAAAACGACGCTTCGGGCCATAACGCGACCGTGGCGCTGTTTTTCTTCAGATTTGATTTACACATATCTGAAAATCTAACCATTGGATCTTCACAAAATTTACATCATTAGAAAGATCTTTTCAAAACGAATCCAACGGTTCCAGTTTCGGGAAAATCCAACGGTCGGATCTCTCGGTACGATCGTATGAAGTTTCGATTTCAAAATACGAACTGCAGCGTCGTTATTCGATTTAATATAATTATATATATATATAAATATAATCGATTCTGGCACTGTTTTTCTTCAGATTTGAATTAAACATTCCAGAGAATCCAACTGTTGGATTTTTACAAAGTTGGTGTCGTTGGAAAGATATTTTCAAAGCGAACCCAACGGTTGCGGTTTCAGGAAAATTGGATGGTCGGATCTCCCGGTATAATTGTTTGAAATCACGATTTCAAAATACGAACTGCAGCGTTGTTATTCGATATATTTCAATTCTATTTATATATATATATATCGATTCTTCGATTTCAAAACCATATGAATTTCATACATTTGATGAAAATGATATTTTTATCCAACTTTCTTCTATTTCAACACTTCGCTGTTTTTAACAATTCATGTATATAATAATAATGTGGTTTTTATTGTAAAACAATTCATTTCAAAACACGATTATTTTATATAGTTCATATAGGTAACAAAAATAGGATTTTTATTATAAAACAATTTATTTCAAAACAAGATTATTTTATATAGTTCATATCGATAATAAAAATAGGATTTTTATTAGAAAACAGTTTCTTTCAAAATATGAATACCATTCAACACATGAATTTCAATTCAACGAATGAATTTCGATTCAACACATGAATGTTTTCTATAGTTTGTATATATCGATAAAAAGGTGATTTTTATATTTAAAACATGAATACCATTCAACACATGAATTTCAATTCAACGAATGAATTTCTATTCAACACATGAAGGTTTTCTATAGTTTGTATATATCGATAAAAAGGTGATTTTTTATATTTAAAAACACGAATACCATTCAACACATGAATTCTATTCAACGAATGAATTTAAATTCAACACATGAAGATTTTCTATTCACCGAATAAATATAGTTTCAACAAATGAAAATAATTCTAACACATGAATATTATTCAAAATTTCGGCAGCATAACGGCAGGGTAGTTAAAACCGGGACCGTCCCTAGTACGGCTCCTCGCTCTACCTTAAAGCCTCGCAGCTTTTGACAATGGGGAATCATGCATCTAGTTCGCACGTAGGCGGCATGTATATTTTTTTCCATTTCCACAAACTAATCTTACGTGGTTTCAACCAAATATTTCTCAACCACAAACGGGTATTTTTCAACCACAACCAATTAATTCCAACCACAAACAATTTCAATCAACCATTCGCTGTCAATCAATTTTCACACCAATCACAACCAATAAATATCGTCCATGGTTTGTGGACGAGGGGCGTGTGTATATATATATATATATATATATATATTTATATTTATATATAGCATTTCACTTCTATTTCAACACATATATAATTTTTACAACGCATATAACTTATACATCGAACGTACAACTTATACAACGCTTATACATGAGGTGTACAACGCTTATATAACCCATACATCGATTATATAATTTATACATCGTCGTTTTC
Organism: Allium sativum; assembly: GCA_030737875.1. Taxonomy (NCBI): domain Eukaryota; kingdom Viridiplantae; phylum Streptophyta; class Magnoliopsida; order Asparagales; family Amaryllidaceae; genus Allium; species Allium sativum. The sequence goes on along the minus strand of CM060918.1, from coordinate 218,680,843 downwards.
CATATCGTTTATAAATTAGAAATCTCACTTTGGGTTCCACTCCACCAAAAATAGCAGAAGGCTCAGAAAAATATGCGGTCTCTTCTACAAGGTAGAAGACGTCCTCACGGTCCCGGTGTCTCTTGTTTCACTGAATTTCGACAAGGAATGAAAAAGATATGATTTTTACAAGTTTGCAACACTTTTAAATGTGAAAATCAGTTCAAAATAATCAAAGTTGTACCTTTCTAAACCTGTTCAAAACTAGGTTTTGATTTTAATCCCAATCCGTAGCACTAGGTGGAAATCGAGTTGTACCACGCTGTAGGGCTTCGAAGCAGCTTCCCACGCGTGGTGGTGGGGTCAGGTGCGATGCAACATGATGGAAGCGGCGGAGCTCGAAACACGGCGGCTTTCAGGGCACAGTTCTCGAGGGAGGCGGAACGATAGGGGGTGATGCTGGTATGGATTGGAAGAGGATAGAGAGCCCTTCAAAAACCTCTAAAGGACCGAACAGATTCGTTGCGTGGTTGAGGAGTTATAGAGGAGAGAAGGACTCCGCTCCTATCGCCGTTGATTTCGAGGGCATCGGGGAAGAGGGAGAAAGTGATGGCCAATGGGGGATTTTTATTTTATTTATATATTTTAAAAATCCAAAAATACCCCTTGCCACACACGAACTCCAATCCAAACCCAACGACTATCGTCCCTAGCATTTTACCCCCATTCCGAACACAATGGGATATGTTTCGTAGGCCCATTCGAATGTTTCAATCAGTTTTTCTTCAAATTAAAATATAAAACATTCAATATTTAATTTGAACGTACATTTCAATTTGTCAGGGCCACAAACTAATTCGAAAAATTCCAGAAAAATAAATCTAGCTATGTTTTTACGATACGGTCCCAACAAAACTAGTTTCGTCGAATTCTGAGACCGTTTGCAAAATGGCCCATTTCTGGTCGATCCAATTTAACTGTAATTGACCAAAACACATTTTCCTTTGCCACGCTCACATACTAGCTTCAAAATTTATGAAATTTGAAACCTAGCAATTATTTGACATCCCGGATCCAACAAAAGTGGTTTCGTCGAATTCTGAGGTCGTTTGCAAAATGGCCAATTTCATGGGCTATATAAATTCCATAGCTACCTTTCTGAAAATTCATTTGGCCATAACTTTTTCCTTCCGCTATGAAACTTCGATTTTCCAGTTTCGTTAGAAAGGTATTCACTAACAGATTTAAATATTTTTAGTGTCACTCAAATCCGTTTTGTTTTGCACCTAGTATAGTACAGTCAAAGTTTGAAATGAAAATTTAAACTACCGCGCCATTTCAGGCCTTGTTTATAATTAGAATTAATTATATTCATTTTCAAATGTCGATTCAAACTTACTTTTCATCGTTATTATTTAAAATATTTATTTTAAATATTTAAAATCCATTATTTTAGCCAATTTAAAAAAAATTAAATTGGTTCAGATTTTCCGGGTCGTTACAAATACCCGTGTGGGGTTTCAAACAATCAAATACAGATTTTATTTGTGCAGTTGGGCGATGTGTAAAATTTATCGTCCCAATCAATATCAGTCAAATCAGTGTATATAAACAAATCGTCCGATTTGTTTATATTATTTTATTTTATATACACGTTAAAATTTCTATTTTCAACTATAAAATATTTTTAACTATCTAAATATTTTATTTCATTTCACAGCACACAATCAACTACACATCAAAATCAAACAAACAAGCATACAAGCCGTCCATGGACTGTGGACGACGGGTGTCGGGTGCTACTAAACACCGTCTGCATCCTAGTATATATTTTTAACTAGAAATTTAAATTAAAGGTGAGGAGTTCTCACCTTGGGGATCCACTCCACCAATTCATTATTTCTGAATTTCAGAATAATGCTGACTTGCCTGAAATCCCAACTTCATTTTCACGCTGTTCAGATTAAAATCACATTTTTAATATGATGTTCTTTAAATTAAAAATCATATTTTTATTACTCTATCGATATAAAAATCATATTTTTATTCCTTATATAGTATAAAAATTGAATTTTTATTCTTTCTATAATATAAAAATCATATTTTTATTCTTTCTATAATATAAAAATCTCATCTTTTCACATTTAAAAATCTAATCTTTTTATAGATAAAAAATCTAACCTTTACTTCTTGGAAAATCTAATTTTTATACTTCCTTTTCATATATAAAAATTCAATTTTTTTAACTTCCTTCTCACATATAAAAATTCGATTTTTTTATCTTCTATAACTACACAAAAAAATTCTATCTTTATCCTAAAATAGTTTATATAGAATTCATTTCCAAAACAATAGTTTTTAATATATAAAAACTGAGTTTAAACTAGGGATTCAAATTTGAATTGATTAACTAAGAAGAAAGAAGAAGAAAAAAGAAAGAAGACTCACCTTTCTTTTCTTTTTCCATTTGCAGGGGGCTTCTTGGTGCTGTCGACTAAAGGGTTTGTTGAGGGGGGTGCGGTTTCGTCGGTCTGAAGGGGGAGCGCGGAGGAGATGGAGGAAGAGGAGATGGAAGAGGGAGAAGGCGGAGCACAGGGGGTGTCGCGATTTAGGGTGCGTCGATTTGGGGGGAGGGACTGACGGGTGTCGGATTAGAGGAGGAGAGCGGGGCGAGGAGGAAGAAGAAGGAGAGAGGCTTGGCAGGAGGAGGGAAGAGCAGAAGGGGGAGGGCGCACGCCAGGCATGGCGGACGTCGATCATCCTCCGTTCGATTCGTTTTTTTATTTTTGAAATGACCTAACGGGGGGGGGGGAGGGGGCTGAAGGTATAGGAGAGGAAGGGAGATATTATTATTTTTTATTTTTTTTAATTATTTAATTATTTCAAAAAGCAACTTTTAATTTCGACCTCGAAATCGAACCCACCGACTGTCGTCCATAGCTAATTACCCCCATTCCGAACACAATGGGATATGTATCGTAAGCTGATTCAATCATTTCGATTAGTTTTCGCCAAAATCAAAATATAACTCTATATATTGAATTTGAACACACATTTCAATTTACTGGGGCCACATACTAACTCGAACAATTCTAGAAAAATATTTTCTAACTTCGTACTAACGATACGGTCCTAACAAAACTAGTTTCGTCGAATTCTGAGACCGTTTGAAAAATGGCCATTTTCCAGTTGATTAAAATCAACTAAAACTAATCAAACGCGTTTTCCTTTTCCACGCTCAGATATTGATTTGAAAAATTACGAATTTTGAACCCTAGTAATAACTTGACATCGCGGATCCAACAAAAGTGGTTTTGTCGAAAACCGAGGTCGTTTGAAAAATTCCCATTTTTAAGGCCAGAATTCCATAACGACTATTCTGAATTTTCAACTGGACATATCTTTTGATTCCCGCTATGAAATTTCAATTTTTTGTATTCGTTGGGAATATATTCTCAATTAGATTCAAATATTTTTGGTTTCACTAAAATCCGGTTTATTTTGAATCTTGTACATTCATTTAAAACTCGAAATCGAATTATCGAACTACCGCGCCATTTCTAATTCCTTTTATAATTATAAAAAATTATTTATATTCTAACGACGATTCAAATAAATATATACATTCGAATTCTATTCAAAATAAATTTCTCGTAGTTATTATTTAAAATAATTCATTTTAAATATTCAAAATTCGCTAAAATTGCCAAAATAAAAATTTTTAATTAGCTCGGATTTTCGGGTTATTACACGACCCGAACTTCCCCGTGAATGAAAGCACAGATTAATTTGAGAAAAACACACATCGGAACACAAACAGAAGAACATTTCATTGTTTGTTACAACAATTCCATCAGATACAAAAAAATACAGAGTATAAATGAATATTATTCATACGATAAATATCAGAGATTTTAATTACATAGCAGCGGAAAAAATATTACAAAACACAACTGAAAATAATACACGGATACAGAGCTTTCCGATTATTGTTCCAGCTGTAGACCTGGATCCTGTGAATATAAATTTGCAAAACCAAAACTACTAGCTGCCCGTGTCGAAAATAAGGGCACCCAGAGTTTAAGTTAAAACAATAAACTCCAGGTCAGTCATGTGAATGGTGTGAGAACAAAAACAGTTATTTAAAACTTTATTTTAAAGAGAGCACAAGGGACCACGCCATATAACACGAAACGGGTTTCCTCCCGAGAACACTATTGCATATAACAAAACAACGCCGTGCTTTTTGGAAAAATGATGCTATTATAAGACCCAGGTCCCATCACACAATGCAACGCAAGCCGGGGGATAGGGTTTTCCCTTTTAATAGCCAAACATGCTTGGTAGGTTTAAAACAAATCATTTGATACAATTATAAGTGTATAGTGTCAAAACAATTCCAATCATGAATATCAATCATAGACGAAATGGGTACCATACATCATGTCGCCATACTAGGCTCTACAAATAAAACTGCAAAGGTCGTATTGGAAATTGGATTTCCGTCATGAGTCGAGGCAAGGGGCAAGCTCCTCTCCGCTTCGAGACGCTCTAGCAAATGTCCCAGGACTACTCTCTGTGGGTAACAACTGGATCTTCAGGGTCGGTCCTCCCTTACGTTTAAGGATTAATTATTCCTGAACAGACGTTTCCCGGTCCTAACATACCTATATCTGAAGCACCTCGCATTCCAACAACCACATAGGTAAATATAATATAAATGTCAGCCAGTTTAAGCACTGACACTACCTCTAGCTAGAAAGAAACATCGTGTTCTCCCTGCAGTCACTATCTCGTTTTTGACTCATACCGAGATGTGCGGCTCGCTAATCCACGCTATACACAAAGCTATGCCACGTAGGCCGTGCTTTGATCATTAACCACAAGAATTTTCTTTTCAACAGAAGCTTTGATCATTTGCCACTTAGGCGTGCCACACAGGCAATTCACTCCATGCGATTGATGTCCATCGATATACAACATCTGAGCTCGTAGGTCTCAGAGAAGGGCGTTAAGCAAGAGAACAAATTCTTCGTCGCCAAATAGATGTATATTTAATAGAGATCAATCAGCACAGAATAAAATCCAGTGTCAGACACACAGTCCATTTACAAGTTCGTTCTGGGTCTGAACGAAACCGGAATCACTTTCCTCGCATATCCATCGATCTCCAAGTACGTCTAGAAGATCACTAACTGATTCCCTCATTTTGGGTGTACAACCCAATCAAGATCATCAGTAATCACCCAAACGATGTGAAGACTTCCGGTCTTCAACCACTGTCTTCATCTTCAACTTATCGTCGAATCGGTTATTCAGAATGGGTATAAACCCGACCTTTCTGAATAACCCGCGTATATAATAAAAAAGTGTTACATAAACACAACATACGCCTCATTCCAATTCATCAGTCACTAACCGTAAATTAGCAAGAGAACAATTCCCCAAATATTAACCCTGAAGGCCAAAACCAACATCAGATCAATACCCAGGAAACCATCCACCTTAGCTAGCCTACAACGAGTTTCTCGATTTCACATTCTCAGGGAAAGGTTCCCATTAATTTTATCAAGGATAAATTCTTTTAAATTTATTCTTTAATCTTCCTTTGGATATCATTTCAAACTATGTTATGGTTTTCTAAACTAGTCGGGATCAGCGAACCACACCGAAGTAATTATTTATTTTATTTCCCAATCCCAACCTATTTGTCCCATGGAGCAAAACTGGTAATACTCCATACCTAACACCACGGTGTTATCGGTAAAACTAATTACCATTTCATGTTCAAATTTAATTAAAGATTTAACTATCGCTTTGGAGAAAAACTGGTGATACTCCATTCTCGATCAATTTCCAAATTTGATAATTTAAATTATCAATTCACATTTCAATCTAATTACAGATTCATTAAAACTCCTTTTACTGGGTTAAAGAACTAATATCATTTAAAACACAGTTCACGATAAACCTAAATAACATTCTATTTATTATTGGGTTAAAGAACAAGTGTTATTTAAAACACCGTTAACGATAAACCCACAAACCAATTCTAATTCAATTCCAATTAACTATATTATTTAATTGGTATACTTCATTAAATCTAAATAAAAAGATTTAATCTTTTCTCAATGGGGTTTAAGAACAGTGTTGATGAAGACATCATTCCCGATAAACCCAAATCCCATTTGATATTAAATACAAGGCTCTGAATAGAAAATATATCGGCTTATATTCAATATCAAATCCTGAAACCTACAAATATCGCTTTGGAAATAACGATATAAAATATATCTTCCAAATTTCCTCCAAAATATCTGTATAATCGCGGAATCTAATATCGAAATATTCCAAAGACAATTTCGATTCAAATCCATTCCAATTCATATATTGGAAATTCTGGTTATTTAAAACCCATTTCAAATCCAATTTATTTATTTAAAAATAATTGGATTTTAATTCTAGTTCAAAACTAGTTCATTTCGATAAAAATCTATTTTTATCTTTTCAAATATGTATTTTTTCATCCCAATTCTTCACAAATCATTTCTTATGATTTTACACAAATTTTTGATAATTTTATCAAGGCCCGTACGGTCGATTTCCAATAACGGCCATCGAACTGCACTTACAACGACCTTTTCTGAAATTGATTTGGACGTATCTCCAAATCCAACCGTCAGATTTCAAATCTCTTGTATTCTTTAGAAAGCTCTTTTCGATACGAACCCAACGGTTCCGGTTTTAGGAGAATCCGACGGTCGGATCTCCCGCAATGTCCGTTGGAAGTCAATGGTCGAAATTCACGAACTGCCACGGCACGACACGTTCTATTCATACCATTATATATATAATATATATATTATATATATTTCATCGATTTCCTTTTAAAACGAATTTTATAAATCGTTTCAAATTTGTTTCAAAAACAATTTCAACTTTCATTTCAAATTCAAATCAAAATTGAATTTTCTATTATAAATTCTTTTTACATTCATTTCTATTTGATTTCAATTCAAATTGATTTCAATTCAATTTCTGTTCGTTTTCAATTCAATTTGAATTCATTCCAAACCGATTTCACTTCGATTTCTAATTGCATTTCTATTTAATTCAATTTCAATTCGATTACAATTCGATTTGAATTCATTTCAATTCGAATTCATTTTATATTCAATTCAATTCGAATTCATTTTATATTCAATTCAATTCGAATTCATTTTATGTTCAATTCGAATTCATTTTCTTTTCAATTCAATTCGAATTCATTTTCTATTCAATTCAATTCGAATTCATTTTCTTTTCAATTCAATTAGAATTCATTTTATATTCAATTCGAATTCATTTTCTATTCGATTCAATTCGAATTCATTTTCTTAATATTCGATTTTTAAATCTCTTTTCAATATTCATTATAAAAATGAATATAATCGATATAAATATCGTTCACATCAAAATTGCGCATCTCTAATCAACACGGCTTTATATTTTTCAATAACTTCGTTATTCTATTCAACAAATGAATATTTATTCTATTCAACACATGAATTTATATTTCTTTCAACACAAGACTAATCTCAACACATGAGTACTGTCAACACGTGACTATTTTTGTTATTCAATATATTTTATAAAATTATGATTTTTATCGTTTAATTTTTAATCAGACTCCAACCGTAAATTAGTAAGAGAACGATTCCCTAAGTATTAACCCCGAAGGCCGAAACCAACATCAGATCCATAACCAGGAGACCACTCATCTTATCTATTTTCTAGTTAGTTTCTAATTTTATATATGATAAAGATGTAAATTTTATTGTTAAAATATTTCATTCAACACATGAATCTATATTTCTTTCAACACATGACTATTCTCAACGCATGAGTACTGTCAACACATGACTATTTTTGTTATTCTTTGTTTTCCCAATTGGAATGAGGCCCAATCAATTATCATATAATGTTAATTATATGGATTCCGTACAACACATGTATATAATAGCAACGATAAATAATCAACCATCATCCAAAGTGCACCACACAACTGCATAAGCATTAAATATAAATTATTAATGCTCGTACAGTCTGTCAATCCAACGATCGACCTACCACTAAACAATTGGGATTAGTGTACGTCAAATATCATCCTAACACCCGTGTGGGGTTTCAATCCACAAACACTGAATATTATTTATGCAGTTGGGTGATGTATAAAATTTATCGTCCCAATCAATGTCCTTCAAATAGGTGTTCATAAACAAACCGTCCGGTTGTAAATGAATATTTATTTATTCACATTCACGTTAAAAATTATATTTTTAACGATATTTAATTTGTTTCAACACATGAATGTTTATTTTCATTTCACATCAACATCACAAACAAACTTCACAACACATCAAACAAGCATACAATTCGTCCATGGTCTTTGGACGACGGGTGTCGGGTGCTGTTAAACACCGTCTGCATCCTAGTATATATTTTTAACTAGAAAAAAGAAATTTAAAATGAGAAGTTCTCACCGACTAGCTAAACCAATATCACGACTCTTCATATGTAGAAATCTTCGGCGTGTTCGCCTTTTGTCAATTTCACTGTCCGTAGCCACTACATATATAAAAATCACAATTTTATATTGTTACTGTATAGATAAAAATTGTAACAAACTGAATTTTTATAACATGTTAAAACAAGAAATCAGGGCAGAATTAAATTATAAGTTAAGAATCAATGGGAACGGGTTACGCCATTGCGTTCGTCATGAAATTCTGCTTGAAAACGAGTCCGAAACTTCGTAAATCGGAGTCCGTATGACCAAGATATGTCCCATAGAAGATTTCTAAAAATTCAAAATTTAGCCCGAAATTCAAATTCAGCCCCAAACAGATTGGACGGGAAAATTTCCCGCTCATCCCCAGGTCGACTGGGGAGTCGACCTGCCCCAGCCCAGGTCGACTGCCCAATCGACTTGGGTGTCGACCTGGGGGTCGACTTCCCTGGTCGACCATGTTTGCCTGGTGCACCTGTTTGCTCCTTTGGGTCTGTTCAGTTGGCCTGTGACGGGATTTGATGGTTCAGATCTAAATTAGGGTTAACCCTATGGCCTAAACTTGTCTCTACACCTATAAAAACACCCTAAGACCTAGCTTAAACCACCACAAATCATCCTAACAACTAAGTGCTGCCAAAATGCTCCTAAATCAAGGCCTCCATCTTCATCATTGAGAGCTTGAGAGTTCTAAACTAAAGCTAAGGCAAAGGAGCAATCTTTCTCCATCAAATCAAAGGAGCTACTTATTTCTCAAGGCTTCCAGTGTTGCTACATCATTCCTAGAGCTTCTACAACGTCTCTATCTTGTTCTATTTTGTTCTAGTTCTCATAGCCACGATTTGTAAGCCCCACTCTACTCTTAGATTTAAACTATGAAATTAATATGAACACGTAGCAAGTTGAAATGAGATTTTTGTGTAATACTTGTCTTGGGGCTATTATTGTATGCATAGATCCATTCATGACTCTTTTGATCTAAGATTGTGGAACTATCATGAACCTAGTATCGTTCATCTTGATTTTTGGGTAAAAAGCTATGAGCTTTATTTGGGGATTATGCATAATGCAACATAGAACCCCTCATAACCTTGATGTTAACTTGCCTATGATGTTGAATTACATGCTAGTCACAAGTTTATCACTTTATGTCAACTATTATCACGTTATCACCCTATTTGCTAAGTTTGATGTCATATATGTTTTGAGGCCAATAATCCTATATGTTAGTTGTGATGAACACCTTTGCCTCAAATATCATCATGTTTAACTTATGACCAACTTTATCACCTTATGCCCATCTTTGTCATGTTGTTCTGTTCCCCTTCTTGATCTATTTGTATTGATGCAAATTTATGTGCGATGGGAATACGTTATGGGTAGTTAGGCGAACTAGAAATGACATGAAAAACATGATTTGAAATATGACATGAAAATTGATTATGCTTGAAAACTTGAATGTGGTCATGACATGTAGAAAACCATAAAGTGGCCAACTCGAGGTTGAGTTGAGTTTGTAGCGTAAATCTGCCCGGAACCGCCCGGCAAATCCAGTGGCTACAAACAATAGGATCCAATGTGAGTAGTTGGTCATATCGCGCTTGAAACCCGAGGTTAGACTAGGTTGTGGTGTAAATCTGCCCGGACCCGCCCGGCACATCCAGTAACAACAACAAAGTCTAATGTGAGAGGTTGGGCGCATTAAGTTAATTAATGCCACATGATAGGGTTAAGTCATGAACCACTTGGATACACTTAACCAACTTGAAACATGATTGGATAGGGTTAACCACACTTAACCCATTAGAAACCCTAGTTACGTGGTCCTTTTCAGCAGTAGCCCTCTTGGATATATCACGATACCCTAGGGACTAGGCTAGGGTGGGGCACGATTATTGGGCTGATTGTAAGCGACCAGAAAGACGGCTGAGTAGGTGCGCCAGTGTAGGTTCAGGCGAGCTATGGTCGTGCACATAGTCCGAAGTTGAAAAATAACAGACATGGGCACCAGTAGGTTTAGACTGTGCGTGCTTGATTCGTGTCAGTGGTTGGCACCCTAGGGCTTGATACACCCTAGGGTGGACCTAGCACAGTTGACTACATTCTGTGATTGGGCCGTATGACACCGACACTCGACGAGTTAGGCTTATAGGGAGCCGATCGACTAGATCGTATAATTGGACCTTGACTTGGGTCATCTCATGATATTGGGCCAAGGGATCATTTCGTGTTTATACTTGACATGGGTTAGAATACTAGTACTATTGGTGCAAAACTAAACCTTGTATATGCGATGCCACACTTGATCTACCTTGTTATCTATTTATCATGCCAGTTAGTTACCCTCTTTATGTTTCATCTCAGTTTCTCATGTTTGGTTAACTTCATTAGTTTTTATACTAATAGTAGGTAGGACTTACCAGTCTTTATGACTGACCCTTTTTCTTTCGCCTCTTTTCTTGCGTCCCCCCCCCCCTCCCCAGGTTCTCAGGGAGGGAACACTAGTGCTTAGCTTGGACATTTGGCTTGCTTTCTTGACAGCTCATGTACGGTTTGGACTTGAGCTTGCTATGGCTTCACCACATCTATTTTGGGGATAGTTTACTTTATGTTATTTTCAGTTTATGTTTCTAGACTTGTGGTAGTTGGAAAATAATGACTAAGTATTTTGATGTAAGTTGACTTTGGGTTGGAAATGGTTAACTATGGTTTTTAAATTTCTACCGCTGCTTTACTTATTTATTTATCTATGTTCTGTCTGGTGATATCTCTGTGCATGTTTCCCTAGACAACACCCCTCCAAAGCTAGTGCAATCACTCGTGAGTGGCCCTGGCGGACGTGGGGCATTACAAAAATTCCATTTTTACACCGCTACTATATAGATAAAAATTTTATTTTTATACCGGTGTTCATATAACAAAGATTATATTTTTATCACGCTATTCTCTATATAAAAATTATATTTTTATGTCATTGCCATAAAAATCATATTTTTATCCCAACATATATATAATAAAAAACAAAATTTTATTTTGTTGCATACGTAAAGATCAAATTTTTACTATCTATATAATATAAAAATCGTATTTTTATTCTTTCTACTATATAAAAATCAAATTTTTATTATCTCCACTATATAAAAATTATATTTTTAACTTCCTACTTATATAAAAATTATATTTTTAATTCTCCACGTATATAAAAATAATATTTTTAATACTCTTCCTATATAAAAAAAATATATTCTAAATATATAAAAACTATATTTTTATCATCGTCTAAAGTTATATATCTCAGATCTAATTTTTTTTTATAATGGTATCTATATTTAAAACTGAAAATTAACCATGTTTTTTTTTCTTAACCTAAAGAAATAAATAAAATAAGTAGAAAACTTACAGGGGGCTGTGTGCGTTCTACAGGGAGGAGGGGGGTGGTCTGCGTCATCACAGGTGGTGAGGGAAAGTGCTTGCGGGAGCGGACATCTGAGGGGCGACGCTGACCTTAGACTGGGCAGGCTGGGTCAGTTTTCGCAGTGGAGGAGAGAGAATCGAGAGGGTAGGGGCTGGGGATCTTCGGAGGGGATCGAAGGGGGTGCGCGCCACCTGGGGAGGTGCGATGATGAGGGGCGGCAGCGGCGGTATAGGGGGGAACGATCCCCTTCCGTTTCCTCTTTTTTTCTGAAAGTCGATTTTGACTTTGAGGGGAGGGAGAAGGGCCTCAGGCCAATATATACTAATATATATATTTATTTTATTTTAATCCAAAAAGTAACTTTTAATTTCTAACTCGAAACGAGGCCCATCGACTGTCGTCCATAGCTAATTACCCACATTCCAAACACAATGCGATATGTATCGTAAGCTGATTCGATCAGTTTTCGTCAAAATCAAAATATAACTCTATATATTGAATTTGAACGCACATTTCAATTTACAGGGGCCACATACGGACTCTAAAAATTCCCGAAAAATATTTTCTAGCTTCGTATTGATGATACGGTCCTAACAAAACCATTTTCGTCAAATTCTGAGACAGCTTGAAAAATGGCCATTTTCCAGTTGATTAAAATCAACTAAAACTGGTCAAACGCGTTTTCCTTCGCCACACTCACATATTGATTCAAAAAATTACGAATTTTGAAATCTAGCAATAACTTGACATCACGGATCCAACAAAAGTGGTTTCGTAAAAAACCGAGGTCGTTTGCAAAATTGGCATTTTTTAGGGCCAGAATTCCATAGCGACTATTCTGAATTTTCAACTGGACATAACTTTTAATTCCCGCTATGAAATTTTGATTTTTCGGATTCGTTGGAAAGATATTCTCAGTTAGATTCAAATATTTTTGGTTTCACTAAAATCCGGTTTATTTTGAATCCTGTACATTCATTTGAAGTTTGAAATCGAATTATCGAACTACCGCGCCATTTTCAATTCCTTTTTAATTTAAAATAAATATTTATATTCTAACGATGATTCAAATAAATATATACATTCTATTTCTATTCAAAATAAATTTCTCGTCGATATTATTTAAAATAATTCGTTTTAAATATTCAAAATTCGTTAAAATTGCCAAAATAAAATTTTTAAATTGGCTCAGAATTTCCGGGTTGTTACAATCTCCCCCACTTAAAACTTTTTGTCCCCGAAAAGGAACAAAGCTGAAAGTTGTTTAACTAATCAACTCAACTTCCATTATTTTCACTACAGCTTAAGTTCTTCAACTTTTTAGTTTCTAAGAACTTTTCAAATTTTTCAAAAATTTGGCTAACACCCTAAATTTTCGAAAAATTTCGCCATAACCTCCCGTGCACCGGGGTCTTTGGCATATTTCATATAGCCTCCCATGGCCTTCTTCAATCCAAAAGAAAAGGAAACAGCCAAGCGGCTAGCCAATCGGCTCATAATATCATCCAAACCCAAAGAAATACAATAAACATGTACCTATTTGTCGGGCAAACAATTTTGTTCTTCTGCTTTAGCCTCCTTGCTATGACCTATTCAATGTAAGTACATGTATATGCATGCAATTGTAATCATTTTTCAATACAGTTCAATATTTGGTTCAATTAGGCTAAACGGTTCAAAATTTCAAACAAATAAACAAACAACACAACCAGCAATCAGTTAGTAGATTATCGTTTCAAATTCATAACTTTGATATATATACAGAAAATCATGTTTTTAATGCCAAATCACAACAATAAATCTATCTAGTTTTGGGTTCTCACACCAGTCTAATGGAAATATATAGATATCACACCTTCGAAGCTCGAACATAAATGCTGATGATGTTTCGAACCACCATCAGAACATCCCCGGGCTACTAGAGTGTGAATCTATATCTATCCAGTATATTAAAACTTCGACTATACATTCATGATGCATATACGCGAAATCTTTATATACTCGATCGTCCCAATTCAAAATAAATAAATACTCAAATACGTATAAAACGATTTAAATTTTCAAAACAAAATTTTTTTTCATTTTAAAAATATACTCTTCACACTCGTTCTAGGATACTACTGATCCCATCTCTAACGAGTTATTCTAATTGGATATTACTAATCCAATCTCTGATGAATTCTTTCATATGGTTCTAATGTGTCTTGTTCTTGAGCTCTGTAAACCAAAGCTCTGATACCAAACAGACACGATCCGAACTTCCCCATGAAGGAAAGCACGGATTGAGTTGATAACAACACACATCGGAACACAAACAGAAGAACATTTCATTGTTTATTACAACAATTCCCTCAGATACAAGAAAATACAGAGTATAAATGGATATTATACATACGATAAATATCAGAGATTTAAATTACATGGTAGTGGAAAAAATTTACAAAACACAACTGAAAATAATACACGGATACAGGGCTTTCCGAGTATCGTTCCAGCTGTAGACCAGGATCCTATGAATATAAATCTGCAAAACCAAAACTACAAGCTGCCCGTGTCGAAAATAAGGGCACCCAGAGTTTAGGTTAAAACAATAAACTCTAGGTCAGTCATGTGACTGGTGTGAGAACAAAAACAGATATTTAAAACTTTACTTTAAAAGAGAGTAATTCAAGGGACTACGCCTTATAACACGGAACGGGTTTCCTCCCGAGAACACTAGTGCATATAACAAAACAGCGCCACGCTTTTTGGAAAAATGAAGCTATTATAAGACCCAGGTCCCATCACACATTGCATTGCAAGCCGGAGGATAGGGTTTTCCCTTATAATAGCCAAACATGCTTGGTACGTTTATAACAAATCATTTGATACAATTATAAGTGTATAGTGTCAAAACAATTCCAATCACAAATATCAATCATAGACGAAATGGGTACCATACATCATGTCGCCATACTAGGCTCTACAAATAAAACTGCAAAGGTCGTATTGGAAATTGTATTTCCGTCATGAGTCGAGGCAAGGGGCAAGCTCCTCTCCGCTTCGAGGCACTCTAGAAAATGTCCCAGGGCTACTCTCTCTGGGTAACCACTGGATCTTCAGGGCCGGTCCTCCCTTACGTTTGAGGATTAATTATTCCTAAACACACGTTTTCCGGTCCTAACATACCTATATCTGAGGCGCCTCACATTCCAACAACCAATAGGTAAAAATAATATAAATGTTAGCCAGTTTAAGCACTGATACTGCCTCTAGATAGAAAGAAACGTTGTGTTCTCCCTGCAGTCACTATCCCATTTTTGACTCATACCGAGGTGTGACGCTCGCGAATCCACGCTATACACAAAACTTTGCCACGTAGCTCATGCTTTGATCATCAACTACAAGACTTTTCTTTTCAATAGAAGCCTTGATCTTTTGCCACATAGGCAATTCACTCCATGCGATTGATGTCCATCGATATACAACCTCTGAGCACGTACGTCTCAGAGAAGGGCGTTAAGCTAGAGAATAAATTCACCGCCGCCAAACAGATGTATATTTAATAGAGATCAATCAGCACAGAATAAAATCCAATGTCAAACACACAGTCCATTTACAAGTTCGTTCTGGGCCTGAACGAAACCGGAGGCACTTTCCTCGCATATCCATCGATCTCCAAGTACATCTGGATGATCACCAACTGATTCCCTCATTTTGGGTGTACAGCCCAATCAAGATCATCAGTAATCACCGAAACGATGTGAAGACTTCCGGTCTTCAACCACCGTCTTCTTCTTCGACTTAACGTCGAATCGGTTATTCAGAATGGGTATAAACTCGGCCTTTCTGAATAACCCGCGTATATAATAAACAAGTGTTACATAAACACAACATACGCCTCATTCCAATTCATCAGTCACTAACCGTAAATTAGCAAGAGAACAATTCCTCAAATATTAACCCCGAAGGCCGAAACCAACATCAGATCAATACCCAGGAAACCATCCATCTTAGCTAACCTACAGTGAGTTTCTCAATTTCACATTCTTAGGGAAAGGTTCCCATTAATTTTATCAAGGATAAATTCTTTTAAATTTATTCTTTAATTTTCCTTTGGATATCATTTCAAACCATGTTATGGTTTTCTAAACTAGTCGGGATTAGCGAACCACACCAAAGTAATTATTTATTTTATTTCCCAATCCCAACCTATTTGTCCCATGGAGCAAAACTGGTAATACTCCATACCTAACACCACGATGTTATCGGTAAAGTTAATTACCATTTCACGTTCAAATCTAATTAAAGATTTAACTTTTGCTTTGGAGCAAAACTGGTGATACTCCATTCTCGATCATTTTCCAAATTTGATAATTTAAATTATCAATTCACATTTCAATCTAATTACATATTCATTAAAACTCCTTTTACTGGGTTAAAGAACTAATGTCATTTAAAACACAGTTCACGATAAACCCAAGTCACATTCTATTTATTATCGGGTTAAAGAACAAGCGTTATTTAAAACACCGTTCACGATAAACCCACAAATCAATTCTAATTCAATTCCAATTAAATATATTAATACTTCATTAAATCTAAATAAAAAGATTTAATCTTTTCTCAACGGGGTTTAAGAACAGTGTTGATGAAAACACCGTTCACGACAAACCCTAATCCCATTTGATATTAAATACATGGCTCTAAATAGAAAATATATCGGCTTATATTCAATATCAAATTCTGAAACCCACAAATATCGCTTTGGAAATAACGATATAAAATATATCTTCCAAATTTCCTCCAAAATATCTGTATAATCGCGGAATCTAATATCGAAATATTCCAAAGACAATTTCGATTCAAATCCATTCCAATTCATATATTGGATCTGGTTATTTAAAACCCATTTCAAATCCAATTTATTTATTTAAAAATAATTGGATTTTAATTCTAGTTCAAAACTAGTTCATTTCAATAAAAATCTATTTTTATCTTTTCAAATATGGAGTTTTTCATCCCAATTCTTCACAAATCATTTCTTATGATTTTACACAAATTATTGATATTTTTGATAATTTTATCAAGGCCCGTACAGTTGATTTCCAATAACGGCCATCGAACTGCACTTACAGCGACCTTTTCTGAAATTGATTTGGACGTATCTCCAAATCCAACCGTCAGATTTCAGACCTCTTGTATTCTTAGAAAGCTCTTTTTGATACGAGCCCAAGGTTCCCGTTTTAGGAGAATCCGACGGTCGGATCTCCCATGATGTCCGTTCGAAGTCAATGGTCGAAATTGACGAACTACCGCGGTGCGGCGCGTTCTATTCAGACCATTATATAAATAATATATGTATTATATATATATCATCGATTTCCTTTTAAAACTAATTTTATAAATCGTTTCAAATTTGTTTCAAAAACAATTTCAACTTTCATTTCAAATTCAAATCAAAATTGAATTTTCCATTATAAATTCTTTTTACATTCATTTCTATTTGATTTCAATTCAAATCGATTTCAATTCAAATCGATTTCAATTCAATTTCAGTTCGTTTTCAATTCGATTTGAATTCATTCCAAATCGATTTCACTTCGATTTCTAATTGCATTTCTGTTTAATTCAATTTCAATTCGATTATAATTCGATTTGAATTCATTTCAATTCGAATTCATTTTATACTCAATTCAATTCGAATTCATTTTATATTCAATTCAATTCGAATTCATTTTCTTTTCAATTCAATTCGAATTCATTTTCTATTCAATTCGAATTCATTTCTTTTCAATTCAATTCGAATTCATTTTATATTCAATTCAATTTGAATTCATTTTGTATTCAATTCAATTCGAATTCATTTTAAATTCAATTCAATTCGAATTCATTTTATATTCAATTCAATTCGAATTCATTTTCTTAATATTCGATTTTAAATCTCTTTTCAATATTCATTATAAAAATGAATATAATCGATATAAATATCGTTCGAGTCAAAATAGAGCATCTCTAATCAACACGGCTTTATATTTTTCAATAACTTCGTTATTCTATTCAACAAATGAATATTTATTCTATTCAACACATGAATCTATATTTCTTTCAACACATGACTAATCTCAACACATGAGTACTGTTAACACGTTACTATTTTTGTTATTCAATATATTTTATAAAATTATGATTTTTATCGTTAAATTTTTAATCAGACTCTAACCGTAAATTAGTAAGAGAACGATTCCCAAAGTATTAACCCCGAAGGCCGAAACCAACATCAGATCAATACCCAGAAGACGACTCATCTTATCTATTTTCCAGTTAGTTTCTAATTTTATATATGATAAAGATGTAAATTTTATTGTTAAAATATTTCGTTCAACACATGAATCTATATTTCTTTCAACACATGACTATTCTAAACGCATGAGTACTGTCAACACATGACTATTTTTCTTATTCTTTGTTTCCTAATTGGAATGAGGCCCAATCAATTACCGTATAATGTTAATTATATGGATTCCATACAACACATGTATATAATAGCAACGATAAATAATCAACCATCATCCAAAGTGCACCACACAACTGCACAAGCATTAAATATAAATAATTAACGCTCGTACAGTCTGTCAATCCAACGATCGACCTACCACTAAACAATTGGGATTAGTGTACGTCAAATATCATCGCAACACCCGTGTGGGGTTTCAATCCACAAACACTGAATATTATTTGTGCGGTTGGGCGATGTGTAAAATTTATCGTCCCAATCAATGTCCTTCAGATAGGTGTTCATAAACAAACCATCCGGTTGTAAATGAATATTTATTTATTCACATTCACGTTAAAAATTATATTTTTAACGATAATTAATTTATTTCAACACATGAATGTTTATTTTCATTTCTCATCAACATCACAAACAAACTTCACAGCACATCAAAAAAGCATACAAGTCGTCCATGGTCTGTGGACGACGGGTGTAGGGTGCTGCTAAACACCGTCTGCATCCTAGTATATATTTTTTACTAGAAAAAAGAAATTTAAAGTGAGAAGTTCTCACCGACTAGCTAAACCAATACCACGACTCTTCATATGTAGAAATCTTCGGCGTGTTCGTCTTTTGTCAATTTCACTGTCCGTAGCCACTGCATATATAAAAATCACATTTTTATATTGTTACTATATAGATAAAAATTCTATTTTTACACCGCTTCTATATAGATAAAAATTCTATTTATATTTCGGTGTTCATATAATAAAGATTATATTTTTATCACGCTATTCTCTATATAAAAATTATATTTTTATATCATCTCTATAAAAATCACATTTTTATCTCAACATATATATAATAAAAATCAAATTTTATTTCGCTACATATATGAAGATCAAATTTTTACTATCTATATAATATAAAAAAAGTATTTTTATTCTTACTACTATATAAAAATCAAATTTTTAACATCTCCACTATATAAAAATTATATTTTTAACTTCCTACTTATATAAAAAAAATATTTTTAATTCTCCACATATATAAAAATTATATTTTTAAGACTCTACCTATATAAAAAAATATATTCTAAATATATAAAAACTATATTTTTATCATCGTCTAAAGTTATATATCTCATATCTGAATTTTTTTTATAATGGTATATATATTTAAAACTGAAAATTAACCATGTTGTTTTTTTTCTTAACCTAAAGAAATAAATAAAATAAGTAGAAAACTTACAGGGGGGCTGCGTGCGTTCTACAGGGAGGATGGGGGTGGTCTACGTCATCGCAGGTGGTGGGGGAAGGTGCTGGCGGGCACGGACATCTGAGGGGCGACGCTGACCTTCGACAGGGCAGGCTTGGTCGATTTTCACAATGGAGGAGAGAGAATCGAGAGGGTAAGGGGGCTGGGGATATTCAGAGAGGGTCGAAGGGGGTGCACGCCACTTAGGGAGGCGCGATGATGAGGGGTGGCGGCGGTATAGGGGGGACGAGATCCCCTTCTGTTTCCTCTTTTTTTTCTGAAAGTCGATTTTGACTTTGAGGGGAGAGAGAAGGGCCTCAGGCCAATATACACTAATATATATATTTATTTTATTTTAATCCAAAAAGTAACTTTTAATTTCAAACACGAAACGAGGCCCACCGGCTGTCGTCCATAGCTAATTACCCCCATTCTGAACACAATGGGATATGTATCGTAAGCTGATTCGATCGTTTCGATCAGTTTTCGTCAAAATCAAAATATAACTCTATATATTGAATTTGAACGCACATTTCAATTTACTGGGGCCACATACGGACTCTAAAAATTCCCGAATAATATTTTCTAGCTTCTTTTTGACGAAACGGTCCTAACAAAACCAGTTTCGTCAAATTTTGAGACCATTTGAAAAATGGCCATTTTCCAGTCGAGTAAAATCAACTTAAACTGGTCAAACGCGTTTTCCTTCGCCACGCTCACATATTAATTCGAAAAATTACTAATTTTGAAATCTAGCAATAACATGACATCACGGATCCAACAAAAGTGTTTTCGTCGAAAACCGAAGTCGTTTGCAAAATTGCCATTTTTAAGGGCCAGAATTCCATAGAGACTATTCTGAATTTTCAACTAGACATAACTTTTAATTCCCGCTATGAAATTTTGATTTTTCGGATTCGTTGGAAAGATATTCTCAGTTAGATTCAAATATTTTTTGTTTCACTAAAATCCGGTTTATTTTGAATCCTGTACATTCATTTGAAGTTTGAAACCGAATTATCGAACTACCGCGGCATTTTCAATTCCTTTTATAATTTAAAATAAATATTTATATTCTAATGATGATTCAAATAAATATATACATTCTATTTCTATTCAAATTAAATTTCTCGTCGATATTATTTAAAATAATTCGTTTTAAATATTCAAAATTCGTTAAAATTGCCAAAATAAAATTTTTTAATTGGCTCAGAATTTCCGAGTTGTTACACTTCTAGAGATGGATAAGGAGCATAATAAACTTGAAGAGCTTGTTTGGAAAGTACAAAAGCATCGTACTTATAATATGGCGAAGTATGTTTTATTTTTGTAAGATTATATTTTGGGTGAATATTGATTCCAAAACCTGGAACGTTGCTGAATAAGTTGCATTTAAACAAAAATACTTCTTCCATGGCTCGCGTCAAATATATCAATTGCAAAGCCTAGGATAATAAACCATAAGAATCATTTATATGTTCATTGGATCATCACTACATTTGACAAATACACAAGTATTGTTAGTTAATTTTACAGCACCGTATTCTTTGGTATTAAATTTATATCAATTGACAAAGAAAATTGGATAGATTTTGACTTTCCTTTTTAGGCCCATGGCTAAATATTTCAATTCTTCGTCTACAACACAATTTATTATATCAAAAAAGTAATTAGAAAACAAAGTAGTGAACTCTTTGCCGATATCGTCGTTAGGATGTTGTGATTCGTAAATACTACAATAATAGAACAAATGTTACATTATTATTAAGATACACAAGTGCATATTTGTACATACACATGTATAGATGATATAAATGTATTACGGTGAATATAAGTATACTACCTAACAAATTGTGCAACTTCAGAGCAGTTGAGAAGAATATATATGTGTGCTACATGATAATCTCTATCATCCAACCATATTTCCATACATTTG
Source organism: Allium sativum (assembly GCA_030737875.1). Lineage (NCBI taxonomy): Eukaryota > Viridiplantae > Streptophyta > Magnoliopsida > Asparagales > Amaryllidaceae > Allium > Allium sativum. The sequence continues at coordinate 218,659,233 of CM060918.1, read as the reverse complement.
CCTGCAGGTCGACCATGTTTTTTAAAAATAGATAAAGTTGCTAGACAATCATCTTGATCAATGCCTTTCACTACGCGTAGCATTTTCAAATGATATGTTTACATGGTCATTTAAATAATGAGAGAAAAAATGAAGCTTCTTCTTCGATGCATGATGTAACACCCCGCCTTTATACTCACTTTAACCAATGTCATTGCAAGCAATGATGTCAACTAACCTGAAGAATAAGGCTGGTGAAGAACGATTATTTGTATAATAGCTTTGAATGGGTGTTAAACATATCAGATAATGTGGTCTTACTTTTTAGATCTCGGGAGAAAATTCAACACATCTAATTTAAGTTCAAAACTGCTACACAACGACTATATATAATTCGGAATCAGTATTACATAACGATAAAATCAGAGTCAGACAAAGATATTCACATCACTAAGGTGGAAATAGATATGAATATAACACATGAGTATAAATACAAAGATAGTGATCGTGATCGATGCAATATACAACAAAAGAATAGGTACAAGTTCTAGCCAAAAGATTAGGTATACATAAGTCGCATATACATATAATCCAAAATTTACTACAATGACAATGTACATACAAAAGCCAAATGTCAAGTGGTGGTCCCTTCTAGAAGTCCAATATAAGCACTTCTAATACCCGTTCTGACCTGAGTATTATTTTGAAGAATAAATAGTAAATAGATCAGTCTAATTGTACTCGTCATAATAAACAAAGATATGATAAGAGAAACAAGCACATAATGACATACACCCAAAAAAACAATGTTCACAAGAGAATGTGTAGGCTCGAAATGTCCATAAAATATGTCAAAAAAATCTCAGAGCTATATAAAAGAATGTCACATCCTAAATAATATAGCTACTCACAAGAGATGATGTCCCCTATCAAATCAACATGACATAGATAATATGATATCAACACTTGAATACAGTCCTAGACCAAAACGATGCTAAGATCGTCGCAAGAAGGGAACCTGAAAACTTTATGAACCGGAAGTTCCATGATTAGTTCGAAGACTCTCAACGATGAACCGAAGTTCCATAAAGATAACACAACTAGATATAATCCAAAGATATTGGAATACACGAATCCCACTTGGAACAAACAATTCCAATGAATGTATCAAAATTCAACAAATAGTCCGAAGACTCTCAAGATGAACCGAAGTTCCTCAGAATGATCTGAAGATCATCGATACAGAAGAATGAACCAAAGTTCCTCAAGATGATCCAGAGATCATCAATATAATCAAATGAACTGAAGTTCCTTAAGATGATCCAAAAATCATCAGAATGACCCGAAGGCCGGATTGATCTGAAGATCAAATATCATGTAAACTGCGAAAAGCTAGTAAATATAAGAGTTAAGCTACATGTTCCATAACCACTTGCTCTATTGAATATTTATGAACAAGTTGTATATTCCACTAGAAATACGAAACAATCATTGCCATACAATGTTCAATCGAACAAGTCCAAGAATTAACCGTCAAAGCAAATACATGTGGTCATAGTCCTAATTTTTACTAAGGCGTTTTATTAGAATTCTCATATGAACGAGAATAAGGTTTATCAAGTATGTACTAGTAGATTTGTATAACAATTTGGAAAATAATTTCATATAATGAAGTACAATTAAAAACCATTTAGTAAAAGATTTGGCATCTACTAATAATTTAAAATCCTTTTTATATAGTTTTAAAGTGGAAAATCTTGTGGAATAGTGATCGAAATAATAATCGAGCTTACATATTTTAATAATGTAAGTTAACTCTCAAATCTATCGATTATAAATCACCACGAATCAATCAAAAGTACATCAAAGGTCGATAATCAAGCTGCTCAAGCTGTGAATCAGAAAAACTGAATTGTCACATGAAAAGTCCAAACAGGCCGAAACTCGGCTGGGAAAGAGCCTGAAACAACCTAAATTGTTGACCATGGTCTCCACTGGTCAACAACAGAAATTTGGTCCTCAAACGTATAAGGCTTCATCTCAGATGTCTGAGCGGACAGGGTGTTGTTTTCTTATTTTTCCCGATAGCTAGGACAGACGTCTGACCTGTCTGGTCAGACGTCTGAGTTGAACCCTGGGAAACATTTTGCCTAGGCAATGAATAAGCAATTAGCCTCGGATGAGCCCGAACAAATGGTGATGGTTTGCGATATTTTCTAAGTGAAAATGAAAGCCAATATAACTCGCCGAATCGACTTAAAAACTCCAAACTAAATTCCCTACAACGATTTACACATCGAACTCATATAATCGAATTCAAAACTCATGAAACGGAATGTTCACTCAAACCAACCCAAATTACAAACTACATACGTAATACAAACATGCCATAGGCATACTATACAACTTAAAGCTTGAGGCATAGATGTGAGTTCTAAAAGAACTCACCTTTGCTTGCTAAAAGCAAGAAATCGATCCAAAGCTTGGCTAGAAAAACCTATGTTCCAATATAGCATGCAAATCTTCAATCTTAACACAAAAAATGATTTTCCTAAGAGTTAAATTTAGGAAATTTTAGAAATTAAAAAGGAGTTGAGTTGGTGATGATGGAGATGGAGCTTACTTAAGCATCTCCTTCGATTTGCACTTGATTTCAACAAGAACTGGAGCTCCTAGGATTAACTAGGTTAAGTGAATTTTAATTTCCCTTTCCTCTTCCCATTTTTATTTTATTTTAGGTGTTGAAAATGAATAGGAAGGAGAGGTGGTTATTGGGTTATAATGGTGTGGGCCAGGTTAGCTAACCTAAGCCCTAACCAAATTCCCAATTTTCACAAACTCCAAACATATTGATGTTTACAGTTTTTCTTGCAGTAAACAAAAATTTAAACTCCATAGAAGTGGTTTCAAGTCCAAATACATCTATATGCAAAAAGTGGCTTTTGAACCTATACTCGATTAACAACGTTATATTTAAATATATTATCCTGAAATATGTAGGTTGTTACGAATTTTCCCTTTTAAAAAATTACTTCCCCACAAATACATAGGGAAAAACTCAAAATTAATAACAACCAAGCACAAACAAAAAACTATATAGAAAATCAATTAACTCAAAAATGCACTCTTGAACAAATTTATAAAATTGAACTTTGACTTATAAATCACTATATAACTTAAGTCTATTCACATATAATGTTCTAATAAAATCCCGAACATATATGTGAAACTAATTTAATTCATCACACGTGGTTTCAATAAATTAGAATTTTCCTTACTTCAATTTTAAACGTTCTAAACCTCAATTTGATTTATTATTTGAAATTTTAATCGCGAACTACCGCACCATGATTTTTCTGAAAAATTGATTTACAATTTACTCAAAATCTACAAAGTGGAATTTAAATATTTTTCTTTCATTAGAAAATTATAATCCAATAAATCCAAATGATTCTTATTTCCAGGAATTTAGACTAATATTGGATTACTTACATTCAATTGAAGTTCAAATCGAAAATTACGAACTATCGCCATGCGATAAGCTCGTTTTAACTAAATTTAATTTATTCATTTAATGTTCAATAAGTTTATAAATTATAAACCTATTCTCTTACGTTTTCAATATGAACAAACTAAATATTCAAATTCATCTCTAAAATATCGACTATAAAAAATCTTCGAACATTCACTATCATGCTTTAGCTAAATAAAATTATCCCTTATAAAACTTCTTAAAAGTATTATAGCTTACCAAATTTTCATATATTGAAAAGGATGTATATGAAGGTCATATATATCCTATTCGCAAGGATAAGCGATTCCGTTAGGGAAACAAGATCACGAAATAAAAATTCGGGTTTAAATTGGAAATACTAGTATGTCCTCTAATTTCAAAAACAAATAAATTAGAACTTTTAAATTTTCAATAAACCACTAAAATCCCAGATTTGAAATATTAGCACGTCCTCTAATATTTCACGGAAAAACTTCTAAATCTTAAGAATATGGTAAATGATAAAAGTTGAAAGAATTTCATAGAACTTAAAAAAATTCGTTTTCAAATTCACAAGGATATCGCCAACAAGAGTGTGGTCAAACCAGTCGGGTTAGGACCTCAAAAGCATTGGTTTGTTAAGGTTAACAAAATAAATTGGAATATTTGTTAACCACTAATCACGAGAGCGTGGAGATCACGAATTAAAATCTGGAAATAAGAGTCCAGGATAAATAAGCAAAATATAGCTTATTATCTTTTGCAAGAAGATTTGAGATAGTTTTCAAATGATAACACGAACCACCCGAATTCTAGAAATCACACATAGAGATCTAGAAGAATATTAAATGGAAATATGCTCGAACAATAACAAGTGAGAGTGCACTAATTCCATATATCGTAAAGTGATTATGAACAATCAACAAGGAAAGAATTTTTTTACATTAAGTTAGTAAATAAGTGATTTTTTTCAATTGTCCTTTAACCACTGACTTAACTCAGGAACTTATGAACAAATTGCAAAAATCCACTATAATTCACGAATAAGCGCACGGCTCCCCGGATAAACATGTAATATACATGTGTCATAAATATACATAGAAACATACATATGATCCACAAATGGTCACTTATAAAAGAAAGAGTTTGCATATCGATGAAAAGCAGAGATAGCCAAAAAGAAGTAGTGACAAACTCAAACACAAAAATTACCGAATCCATTAGTTTTAAACTTGGTGGAAGGATAATCAATTTCATTCACCATGAGATTGCAAATCATCATACAAAACTTTTTATCCTTCGACAAGGTGGTCTGACACCGCAAAGAAATACAACTAAGTCGTTTGTCTCACCAATGTGGTAGCTTTGCATAGCCCATAGTAATTCCGTCCAAAGACTTGGTGGCTTAACATCCATGAAGCATTCCGTCTGAAGACTAGGTGGCTCTACACCATACGAAGAAATTTCGTATCACCGACGTGGTGGCTCCACACCACAAAGAAAGTTAAATAAGAAATTTTTGTCATAATACGAGGTGGCTTAACAACATACAAAGCATTCCGTCCGAAGACTAGGTGGCTTAACACCCTACGAAGCAATTCTGTCTCACCGACATGGTGTCTGCACACCACAAAGAAAGTTGAGTATGCAATTTTTTCATAAGACTAGGTGGCTTATCACCCTAGAAAGCAATTCCGTATGAATACTAGGTGGGCCCATACCATACGAAGCGGTTACGTTTGAAGACTAAGTGGCCCCGCACCATAAAAAACAATTCCATCTCGCTGACGTGGTGGCTCCATACCGCAAAGAAAGTTGTCTTATGACAAGGTGGCTTAACACCATATGATGCATTACGTTCGAAGACTAGATGGCTTTACACCGTACGAAGCAATTCTGTCTCGGCGCCGTGGTGGCTCCACACCGCAAAGAAAGTTCAACACATATGATCTCAAATGAAGATGTATATAAAATACACAACATATATGATCCTCAGATTTCATCGGAAAACGAAATCGAATCTCAACTGACTAAGCCCAGAAATTAACCGACGAAGCAAACGCAAGTGTGTCAACCCACTCATTTTTACCAAGATGCTTAATTAAGTCCCTTATTCAATCAAAAAGACGAAATTACTTATTTGAAAGAAGTATTACTACAAAGAAAATGAGAATACTCAATCATTGGCCAAGGAAAACTAAAGTCATCTCGATAGCAAAATAAATGGCTAACGAAAACTAAAGATAGCATAAGAATTTTCACAAAACATAAGTTTGGAAAATCTACATAATTAGATATAAAACGAGCGCCCTCTAATTCCTAAGGACATGGTGTCCTCAAGTTCTTTCGCAAAGAAGGAGGACGGTTATAATTCAAAAGAACTCTAATGAGATGATCGCGATAATCATTATCGTAAAGAATAAAGAGGATGGTACCTTTGTAGGCATTAGTTTCCTTACCAAAATAAGGTATCTTAAACTTTATAGTTAAAAATTCAAACTACGAAAGGTGTAGGATATATACGATGGTCATACGTATCCCATTCTCAAATCATTATCTTATTAAAATTCCTACGGTTGCAAATTAACAATCAACACTAATGATTTGCCTCGCCATTTATTTATCGATGGCAGTGCACATCATTAATATTTAATATAAGTGTTGTGTTAGAATTATCTCATCGGAGTGTTTAGAAACTCATATCGATATCGTGGCGTTCCACTTCTCGATTAGAATTCCTAACATACTGAATAGGCAACTCAACACAATAAAATAAATTACGTCCGAATAAGGGAGCAAATCTGTTGATGAATAATCAAAGGTACAACCATTTATTTAAGAACTAAATTTGTAATCATAAATAAATTAACAATCATTTCATAGTAATTAGCAAAAATAATTTATTTGTTTTCGACACGCAAAGCTAATCTCAAACGGATTAGTATTTTACTTAGCCAAAAAATTTTTTTAAACCATTTTATATAATAATTTAGAAATTTACAAAACTAAGTCCCCAAAAGTTATTTCAACCCAGAATTGGAAATAGTTCGAGTTCCTACCCAAGGAAAGGGACACGAGTGTAATAACCCGGAAATCTGAGCCAATTTAAATTTTTTTATTTTGGCCATTTTAGTGAATTTTGATTATTTAAAATGAATTATTTTAAATAATAATGAAGAGAAATTTATTTTGAATAGAATTCGAATGTATATATTTAATTGAATCGTCGTTAGAATATAAATATATATTTATAATTTTAAAAGGAATTGAAAATGGCGCGGTAGTTCGAAAATTCGATTTCAAAATTCAAATGAACGTACAGGATTCAAAATAAACCGGATTTTAGAGAAACCGAAAATATAAGAATCTATTTGATAATATCTTTCCAACGAATCCGAAAAATTGAAATTTCATAGCGGGGATAAAAAGTTATGCCCAGTTGAAATTTCAGAATAGTCGCTATGGAATTCTGGCAATTAAAAATGGGAATTTTGCAAACGACCTCGGTTTTCGACGAAACCACTTTTGTTGGATCCGTGATGTCAAGTTATTGCTAGGTTTTAAAATTCGTAATTTTTCTAATTAATATGTGAGCGTGGCAAAGGAAAACACGTTTGACCAGTTTTAGTTGATTTTAATCGACTGGAAAATGGCCATTTTTCAAACGGTCTAAAAATTCGACGAAATTAGTTCTGTTAGGGCTGTATCGTCAGTACGAAGTTAGAAAATATTTTTGGAGGATTTTTAGAGTCAGTATGTGACCCCAGTAAATTGAAATGCGCGTTCAAATTCAATATATAGAGTTATATTTTGGTTTTGACGAAAACTGATCGAAACGATCGTATCAGCTTGCGATACATATCCCATTGTGTTTGGAATGGGGGTAATTAGCTATGGACGACAGGCCTTAGGTTCGATTTCGAGTTCGAAGTAAAAAGTTGCTTTTTGAAATTTTAAATTAATAAAATATATATTATTTATATAAAAACCCCCATACCCTCCTTCTCTCCCGACAGTTAGAACATAAAAGAAAAAAATCGTTGAAGCCCTAACATCCGCCGCATCCAGTCGCATGCCACCCACCTGATACCGCCGCCCCTCCATCAGCTCGCACCTCCCCCTGGCCGCCGTCAGCTCTCCCTTCCTCCTCCTCCTAAATCGAAATCCCCCAAATGCCCCAATCCTCCCAGGCCTCGACCAAATCAGTCGCGCCACCCTTTGCTGACCCCCACCGCCGCTCCACCTCCCCATTCCGCCGTCGCCGCCTTCAAGGCCACCCCCGACCCCTCAGCCCTCCTCCAACGATCGGAAAAGGTGAGTTTTCAATATTTAAAATTAATTTAATTTAATTTGTTTTATGTATTGTTTTAAACTTTGTTTTTAAACGCTATAAAAATCTGAATATTTAGTGAAGATTGCAACGGAAATATATTTTTTACACATGAAAAGATTTTTTTTTATATGAAAATAAACGTGTGGTCTTTATAGGTAAAATTAAATAATACAAGAATAAAAATATGATTTCTATATTATAGAAAGAATAAAAATATGATTTTTATATTATAGAAGTATGAAAAATTCGATCTTTATTATGTAGAAGGAGCAAAGATGTGATTTTTATATGGGTGGCGATATAAAAATATAATCTTTATTATATGAACACCGTTATAAAAATAGAACTTCTATCTATATAGTAGCGATATAAAAATAGAATTTTTATCCATGTAGCGTAGTTATAAAAATGCGATTTTTATATATGTAGTGGATACGGTCGACGAAAGTGACAAAAGGCGAGCACGGCGAAGATTTCTACATATGAAGAGTCGTGGCGTTTGGTTTAGCTAGTCGGTGAGAACTCCTCAGTTTTATTATTATTTCTAGTTTGAAATATATACTAGGATGCAGAAGGTGTTTAGTAGCACCCGACACCCGTCGTCCACAGACCATGGATGACTTGTTTGTTTGATTGCTGTGTTGTGAAAACTGATTGTGTGATGTGAAATAAAATAAAATATTTTATAGTGGAAAATATTTTATAGTTAAAAATATAATTTTTAACGTGTATATAAAATAAATATTTATAAACAAATCGGACGATTTGTTTATATACACTGATTTGACTGATATTGATTGGGATGATAAATTTCACACATCGCCCAACTGCACAGATAAATTGTGTGTTTTTTGATTTGAAACCCCACACGGGTATTGGGATGATATTAGTCGTACATTAATCCCGATTGTTTAGTTGTATGTCAATCAATGGGTTGACAGACTATGTAAGTGTTAATTATTTATATTTAATGCTTATGCAGTTGTGTGGTGCACTTTGGATGATGGTTGATTATTCATCATTGTTGTTATGTACATGTGTTGTAGAAAATCCATATAATTAATGTTATATGGTAATTGATTGGGCTTCATTCCAATTTAGAAAATAAATTCATGTGTTGAATAGAATAAATATTCATGTGTTGAATAAAAGCTGTGTTGATTAGAATGACGCCATTTTGACGTGAACGATATTTATATCAATTTTATTCATTTTTCAATGAATATTGAAAGTGATTTCCAAATTTGAATTATATTGAAATGAATTGAAATTCGAATTAAATTGAAATGAATTGAAATTCGAATTAAATTGAAATGAATTGAAATTCGAATTAAATTGAAATGAATTGAAATTCGAATTAAATTTAAATGAATTGAAATTCGAATCAAATTGAAATTGAATTGAAATCGATTTGAAATGAAATTAAAACAAATTTATATTGAAAAATTCAATCTTGATTTGAATTTGAAAAGGAAGTTGAAATCGTTTTGAAAACAAATTTAAACGATTTATAAAATATGTTTTGAAAGGAAATCAACGAATATATATATAATATATATATATATAATGGCCTGAATAGAACGCGCCGCGGCATTTCGTGAATTTTGACCATTGACTTCGAGTGGACATTGCGGGAGATCCGACCGTCGAATTATCCTAAAACCGAAACCATTGGGTTCGTATCGAAAAGGGCTTTCTAATGAATATTAGAGATTTGAAATCTAACGGTTGGATTTGTAATTATGTCCAAATCAGATTTGGAAAAGGTCGTTGTAAGTGCAGTTCGATGGCCGTTGATGGAAATCGACTGTACGGACCTTGATAAAATTATTAAAAATAGTAATAATTTGTGTAAAATCATAAGAAATGATTTGTGAAGAATTGGGATGAAAACCTCCATATTTGAAAAGATAAAAATAGATTTTATCAAAATGAACTAGTTTTGAACTAGAATTATAATTCTATTTATTTTTAAAATAAATATAGTGGATTTGAAATGGTTTTTAAAATAAACAGAATTTCCAATAATTGAATTGGAGTGGATTGGAATCGAAATTATCTTTGGAATATTTCGATGTTGGATTTCGTGATTATACAGATATTGTTATGGAAATTTGAAAGATATATTTATATCGTTATTTCAATACGATATTTGTTGGTCGTAGAATTTGATATTGAATATAAGCCGATATATTTTCTATTCAGAGCCTTGTATTTAATATCAAATGTGATTTTGGGTTGTCATGAACGGTATCTTCAATAATACTGTTCTTAGACCTAAAGGAGTTAAGAAAATCAGAAATTAACTGGAGATTAGTTAAGTTGAATGGTTTCTTGGGTATTGATCTGATGTTGGTTTTGGCCTTCGGGGTTAATACTTAGGGAATTGCTCACTTGCTATTTTATGGTTAAAGGCTGATAGAATGGAATGTGATTTTGGGTTTATCGTGAACCGTGTTTTAAATGACATTGATTCTTTAACCCAGTTAAAGATTAAAACTAAGTGGAGTTTTAATGAATCTTTAATTAGATTGAAAAGATCGAGAATGGAGTATCACCAATTTTGCTCCAGGCGATAGTTAAATCTTTAATTAGATTTGAAAGTGAAATGGTAATTGAATTTACCGATAACACCGTGGTGTTAGATATGAAGTATTACCAGTTCTTCTTCATGGGATGAATAGGTTAGGATTGGGAAATAAAATAAATGATTACTTCGGTGTGGTTCGCTAATCCCGACTAGTTTGAAGAAATAATCAAAGGAAGATTAAAGAATAAATTTAAAAGAATTTATCTTTGATAAAATTAATGGGAACCTTTCCCTAAGAATGTGAAATTTAGCAACTAACTGAAGATTTGTTAAGATGAATGGTTTCCTGGGTATTGATCTGATGTTGGTATCGGCCTTCGGGGTTAATATTTGGGGAATTGTTCTCTTACTAATTTACGGTTAGTGGCTGATGAATTGGAATGAGGCGTATGTTGTGTTTGTGTAACACTTGTTTATTATATACGCGAGTTATTCAGAAATACCGGGTTTATCCCATTCTGAATAACTGATTCGACGTGGGGTCGAGGATGAAGACGGTGGTTGAAGACCGAAGGTCTTCACATCGTTTGGGAGATTACTGATGATCTTGATTGGGTTGTACACCCAAGAGGAGGGAATCAGTTGGTGATCATCCAGACGTACTTGGAGATCGATGGATATGCGAGGAATAAGGTTCCTCCAGTTTCGTTCAGACCCAGAACGGACTTATAAATGGATTATGTGTCTGACATTGGATATCATTCTGTGTGATTGATGGATATCGGTTGCATGGAGTGGTTTGCCTATGTGGCTTGCTAAGATGCAAATGATCAAGACTTCTGTTGAAAAGCATAGTCTTGTGGTTGATGATCAAATCACAGCCTTTGTGGCATCGCTTTGTGTAGTGTGAATTCGCGAGCCTCACACCCTGGTTGTGAACCAGAAACGGGAGAGGACTTCAGGGAGAGCATGCATTTCTTTCTACCTAGGAGTGGTGTCGGTGCTTGAACTGGCTGATATTTTACTTATGTGGATGATGGATAGCAAGGCGCCCCGGTTTGATCGGACGATTCGCGTCCGATGGAGTCATTCGTTGGCTCATTTACGCCCCATAGGGTGGGGAAACGTTGTGTTCAGGCATTTTAATCCACATCGGTGGACCGGGCATGACGATCCAAGGTGCAGTTGCGGCTGTTCCAGAGACATGGTAGGCTAGATTGCCTCGAAACGGTGAGGACGATCCCTGGCCTTGGTTCACAGGTGGAAATCCAATTTCCAAATACGTGACTTTGCGGTTTTGATTGTAGAGCCTAGTATCGCGACATGATATATGGTATCTATGCCGCCTAGGATTGATACATTTATGTTTGAAGTTGTTTTGGCACTATACACTAATTATAGTATCAAATGATTTGTTTTAAACGTATCAAGCATGCTTTGGCAATTATAAGGGAAAACCCTATCCTCTGGTTTGTGTTTCATTGTGTGATGGGACCTGGGTCTTATAATAGCTTCATTTTTCTTTATTTCGCATTGCGTTGTTGTTTTATGCACTGGTATTCTTGGGAGGAAACCCATTCCGTGTTATACGGCGTGGTCCCTCGATTTACCTAACTTTAAAGTAAAGATTAATAACTGTTTTAGTTCTCACACCAGTCACATGACTGACCTGGGGTTTATTGTTTTAACCTAAACTCTGGGTGCCCCTATTTTCAGCATGGGCAGCTAGTAGTTTTGGTTTTGCAGATTTATATTCACAGGATGTGACGACCCCATTCCCGATAAGACGGTGGCATTTCCCTGCCCTTTGGGGCGTAAATGAGCCCAATGACTCCGTCCGTCCTGGATCGACCGATATATCTGAGGCACCTCTCAACAGCAACAACCACACAGGGGAAAGTATATAAATGTCAGGGCTGGTAGGTCACTGACACCACCCTAGCTAGAAAGAAACGCATGTCCTCCCTGGATCCTTCTCTCGTTTCTGGTCCATCCCGGGGTGTGAGGCTCGCGAATTCACGTTATACACAAAGTTGTGCCACACAGGCTGTGCTTTGATCACCAACCACAAGACTTTGCTTTTCAACAGAAGCCTTGATCATCTATCACTTAGGCATGCCACACAGGCAATTCACCCCGTGCGACTGATTTCTATCGATAAATAACCTCTGGGCTCGTACGTCTCAGAGAAGGGCGTTAAGCAAGAGAATAAATTCTCCGCCGCCAAACAGATATATAATTAATCGAGATCAATCAGCACAGAACAAAATCCAATGTCAGACACACAGTCCATTTACACGTTCGTCCTGGGACTGAACAAAACTGGAGGCACTCAATACCTCGCATCTCCGTACAATCAGCAAGTACGTCTGGGTGGCTACTACTTTAACCCCATCAAGGTAGCTACTCCTATCATGAGCATCAGTAGCACCCATCCATTCGACGTGAAGATCATCGGTCTTGCACCGTCTTCATATCTTCGAGTTTCAATCGTCGATCAATTATTTGAAATGAGAATTAACTCGGCCTTTTCAAATAATTCACATATATTTAGAATTTCAAATCAATTCATTTCAATGGTTAAATTATTCGACATCACCAATTCTGTTCTTTAATGTAATTTTCACACCAAACATATTCAACCATCAGATATCACATAAACCGAGCAAATTCAGTTTATTTCTATTCCATATCATTTATAATATTTTATCATGATTTATCGCTATTTTTATTTATTTAAAAACAGCCAATTCATTCAAACGACGTTTTAGGCCATAACGCAGCCGTGGCGCTGTTTTTCTCCAGATTTAATTTACACATATTTGAAAATGTAACCGTTGGATCTTCACAAAATTTATATCATTTGAAAGATCTTTTCAAAACGAATCCAAGGTTTCAGTTTTTGGAAAATCCGACGGTCGGATCTCCCACACTAATCGGTTGAAGTTACGATTTCAAAATACGAACTGCACCGTCGTTATTCGATTTAATTTAATTATATTTATATATATAAAAATATAATCGATTCTGGAGCTGTTTTCCTTCAGATTTGAATTAAATATTCCAGGCAATCCAACTGTTGGATCTTTACAAAGTTGGTGCCATTGGAAAGATATTCCGAAGGCGAACCCAGCGATTGTGGTTTTGGGAAAATCCGATGGTCGGATCTCCCGCACTAATCGTTTGAAATCACGATTTCAAAACACAAACTACAGCGTCGTTATTCACTATATTTTAATTATATTTATATAAATATATATAAATATAATTCTTTCTTTGATTTAAAAACTATTTCCACTTTATATATTGATAAAAATGATATTTTTATCCAACAGACATTTATTTCAACACTTCACTATTTTTAACAATTCATGTATATAATAAAAATGTGATTTTTATTGTAAAACAATTTATTTCAAAACACGACTATTTTATATAGTTCATATAGATGATAAAAATATGATTTTTATTATAAAACAATTTATTTCAAAACATGAATGTCGTTCAACACATGAATTTTTATTCAACACATGAATTTCTATTCGACACATGAACTTCTATTCGACACAGGAATATAGTTCAACACATGAATTTTTATTCAACACATGAACTTCTTTTCGACACAAGAATATAGTTCAACACATGAAAATAATTCTAACACATGAATATTATTGAAAATTTCGGCAGCATAACGGTAGGGTAGTTCAAACCGGGGTTGTCCCTAGTACGGCTCCTCGCTCTACCTTAAAGCCTCGCAGCTTTTGACAATGGGGATTCATGCATCTAGTTCGCACGCATGCGGCATGTTTTATTTTCGTTTCCACAATCTATTCTAATTTTGTTTTCAACCACAGATGGGTATTTTTCAACCACAGTCAATCATTCACAACCACAAACAATTCTATCAACCATTCGTATTATTCACCAAATTTCACATCAACCAAATAATCCAAACAATATCACAACCAATAAATATCGCCCATGGTATGTGGACGAGGGGAGTATATATATATATATATATATATATATATATTCGTATATAAATATATTTCAATTCACTTCATTTCAATGTCATTTCAACACATATATAATTTTTACGATGCATATATAACTTATACATCGAACATACAACGTATACAACGCTTATACATGAGGTGTACAATGCTTATATAACTCATACATTGACTATATAAATTATACATTGTTGTTTTCCATATCGTTTATAAATTAGAAATCTCACATTGGGTTTCACTCCACCAAAAATTGCAGAGGGCTCAGAAAAATATGCGGTCCTTCAAAAATGTAGAAGACATCCTCACGGTCCCGGCGTCTCTTGTTTCACTGAATTTCGATCACACATGAAAAAGATACGATTTTTACAAGTTTGCAACGCTTAAAAGTGTAAAACCAGTTAAAAATTATACTTAGCCGTAATACCTCAGTTTTGTTCAAATCTAGATTTTAGATTTTCGCAAAGTCCGTAGCTCGATGTCTAGATCGGACGGCACCACTCCACAGATCTCTGAGAGGCGCGCAGAATGAGGGGCCCCACATGGAACTCGGTGGCGAACTCGAGACAGGGCGACGCGAGAAAGATCCGAACTTTGAGGGCTCGATTCAGGCGATACGGTGGACGAGGGGGTGCGAGGGTTGGTCGGATTTGAAGAGGGGAGGAAGGGCTTTTGATTGCGGGTGGTGGCCGAGGCTGGTTCGTCGTGGCGGCGCTGGAAAATGGCCAGGAAGATCAGAGTAGTTTCCGCCGTCGGGAGGAAGAATTATCGGGGAGAGAGAAAGTGAATAAGCCAATGGGAATTTTCCATTTATTTATATATTTTTAAAAATCCAAAAATACCCCTCGTCTCACACGAACACCAATCCAGACCCAACGACTGTCATCCCTAGCGTTTTACACCCATTCCGAACACAATGGGATATGTTTCGTAGGCCCATTCAACTGTTTCAGTCAGTTTTCTTTCAAATTAAAATATAAAACATTCAATATTTAATTTGAACGTACATTTCAGTTTGCCGGGGCCACATACTGATTCGAAAAATTCCAGAAAAATAAATCTAGCTATGTTTTGACGATACGGTCCTAACAAAACTAGTTTTGTCGAATTCTGAGACTGTTTGAAAAATGGCCCTTTTCTGGCCGATCCAATGTAACTGTAATTGACCAAAACACGTTTTCCATTGGCACGCTCACATACAAGCTTCAAAAATTATGAAATTTGAAACCTAGGAACAACTTGACATCCCGGGTCCAACAAAAGTGGTTTCGTTGAATTCTGAGGTCGTATGCAAAATGTCTATTTTCAAGGCGATATATTCTCTATAGCGACCTTTCTGAAAATTCATTTGGCCATATCTTTTGATTCACGCTATGAAACTTCGATTTTTCAGATTCGTTAGAAAGATACTCACTAACATATTTAAATATTTTTGGTTTCACTCAAATCCGTTTTATTTTGCACCCGGTACAGTTAGTTAAAGTTTGAATTCAATTATTGAAACTGCAGCGCCATTTCAGGCCATGTTTATAATTTAAAATAATTATATTTATTTTCAAACTTCAAATCAAACATACTTTTCATCGTTATTATTTTAAATATTTAAAATTCACTAAAATGGCCTATCTAAAAATTTTAAATTGGTTCAGATTTTACGGGTTGTTATAATCTCCCCCACTTAAAACTTTTCGTCCCCAAAAAGGAACAAAGTCGAAAGTGGTTTGATTAATCAACTCTACTTTCATTCGGGCTTCCATTCTCCAACTTTTCAGTTTCTGAGAATTTTCAAATTCTTCAAAAATTTGGCTAACACCCGGAATTTTCGAAAAATTTCGCCATAACCTCCTTTGTACGGGGAGGGGTTTGGAAATTTATTGGGCCGTATTAGGTACCCAATAAATCCTAATAAGCATACACATATTTATAGTGATATATTCTGGTGTTTACAAGGGAGCGTGTATAGATAATAACTCCAGAGAATAAATTCTCGTCACCCTGTCAAAGCCTGAGGGAGTGTGTATTTGTAATTACTCCAGAGGATAAATCCTCGTCACCTCGTCCTGTGTGGGAAATAAATAGTCCATGTGCCATATCTAATAACTAGAGAGACGTGATTATTGTCAACTCCAGACCCGTGTGAGTTTTTTATTAATCTGGCAATTTACCGTTATATTTTATATGGTCCATATCAGTCATCAGTTCAACCTGTAATATATAGTCATCGCCATACAAGTCTCTCGCTCGTATGGTAAATCTTCAACCTCGTCACACAAGCTCCAAATGCTTATGTGGTATATGATGAAGTATGCCTATCACCAAGAAGTATGCCATGTGGTGTAGTTCAAAATTAATTGTTACTATCCTATGGCGACGTTTATTATTACACACAGAACAACCAGCATTCCGCATCCAATGGCATTCACAGGAGTTGATATAATAATAAAATTGCGCATCCAACTCATTAAGGTTTACCTATTTGTCGGGCACGCAAATAATTTCTTTACTCAACAGCTAATCCATTTACATGTTCAAACATATATAATGCACATGTATATATTTCTATCTATTTTTAACTCAGGTCAATGTGTGATTTAATCGAATAAATTCTACCATTCATTCTCTTATTGATTAAATTAACTATCGTTCTAATAATTTAATTAATCAAATCTACTATCACACAACACAAACAACAATCAATTTTATTTTTAACTTTTCAAAATCATCCAAATTAATTCAAACATTCTTTTACCTTTCAAATATATTTTTTTATATATTCAAAAATTATATTTCTAAAACCAGACTATATATAATCACAAATACGTTATTTATAAACTTATAACTCTCAACTTGTTCTGGGGCACTTCTGACCCCATTTCTAACAAGTTATTCTGATTCTGCTATACACATACTAGGATATTGCCGATCCTATCTATAATGAGTTATTCGCCCTAGAACACTACTGGTTCTATCTCTGACGAGTTCGTTAATGTGTTATATACCAGAGCTAAGCTTAACCAAAGCTCTGATACCACGTTTGTGAAAACCCCATTCCCGATAAGACGGTGGCAAGGGTAATCTTTGGAATATAACACATAAAAAAATAACAGCAGAACGAAAATAAATAAATACACCGGATAAGGTACAATAGAATACACTGGATAAATATAATCATCAGAGTTACACAGTATATGGGATCATACTTAGAACAAATACAGTTCAGCTATACATAAATGTCTACTGTGGAAAAGGAAACATAATATGTACAACAGGAGCAGAACAGCATAAAAGAGATAAATGATAGAATCCATATTCAACTCCCGCTATCCAGAAAGAGCCTGCTAAAACTTGAATACAATGCCGCCTGTGCAGAAAAAGGGGCACCCGAGTTTGCAAGTGAAACAAGCTACGAGTCAGTCATGGTACTGGTATGAGAAATCTACTTAACACATTTTCAAATATGGCTAATCATAGGGCCACGCCACTTTCGCGGAACGGGTTTACTCCATTGGATTGCTAGTGCTTTAAAACAAATAATTCTTTTAAACATCGCAATGCTTTTTATAAAAATGAAGCCATTATAAGACTCAGTTCCCATCACACAATGCTACACAAACCAGAGGATAGAGTTTTTCCTTATAATGGCCAAAATATGCTTGATACGAGCAAAACAAATCATTTGATATTATTGCTAGTGTATATATTTTTCAAAAACAATTTCAATCATAACTACCAATCAAAGACAACATGGGTACCATATATCATGTCGCCATATATATATATACAATCAAAACCGCACAGTGTCGTATTTGGAAATTGGATTTCCATCATGGACCAAGGAAAAAGATAGTCCTTACTGATTCGAGACAATCTAGCCCATGTCCCAGGATCAAAACGCATCGACCCTTTGGAGCCACAGGGTCGGTCCACCGATGTGGATTAAAATGCCTAAACACTACGTTTCCCCGTCCTTTAGGGCGTAAATGAGCCCAATGACTCCATCGGTCCCGGATCGACCGATATATCTGAGGCGCCTCTCAACAGCAACAACCACACAGGTGAAAAGTATATAAATGTCAGGGCTGGTAGGTCACGGACACCACCCTAGCTAGAAAGAAACACATGTCCTCCCTGGATCCTTCTCCCGTTTTTGGTCCATCCCGGGGTGTGAGGCTCGCGAATTCACGTTATACACAAAGTTGTGCCACACAGGCTGTGCTTTGATCATCAACCACAAGACTTTGCTTTTCAACAGAAGCCTTGATCATCTATCACTTAGGCGTGCCACACAAGCAATTCACCCCGTGCGACTGATTTCTATCGATATATAACCTCTGGGCTCGTACGTCTCAGAGAAGGGCGTTAAGCAAGAGAATAAATTCTCCGCCGCCAAACAGATATATATTTAATAGAGATCAATCAGCACAGAACAAAGCCCAATTTCAGACGCACAGTCCATTTACACGTTCGTCCTGGGTTTGAACGAAATCGGAAGCACTCAATACCTCACATCTCCGTACAATCAACATGTACGTCCGAGTGGCTACTACTTCAACCCCGTCAAGGTAGCTACTCCTATCATGAGCATCAGTAGCACCCCTCCGTTCGACGTGAAGATCATCGGTTTTGCACCCTCTTCGTATCTTCGACTTTCAATCGTCGATCAATTATTTGAAATGAGAATTAACTCAAGCTTTTCAAATAATTCACATATATTTAGAATTTCAAATCAATTCATTTCAATGGTTAAATTATTCGACATCACCAATTCTGTTCTTTAATGTAATTTTCACACCAAACACATTCAACCATCAGATATCACATAAACCGAGCAAATTCAGTTAATTTCCATTCCATATCGTTTATAATATTTTATCATGATTTATCGCTATTTTATTTATTTAAAAACATCCAATTCATTCAAACGACGCTTCAGGCCATAACGCAGCCGTGGCGCTGTTTTTCTCTAGATTTTATTTACACATATCTGAAAATCTAACCGTTTGATCTTCACAAAATTTATATTATTAGAAAGATCTTTTCAAAACGAACCCAACGGTTTCAGTTTTGGGAAAATTCGACGGTCGGATCTCCCGCACTAATCGTTTGAAGTTTCAATTTCAAAATACGAACTGCAGCGTCATTATTCGATTTAATTTAATTATATATATATATATATATATATAATAGATTCTGGCGCTGTTTTCCTTCAAATTTGAATTAAACATTCCAGGCAATCCAACCATTGGATATTTACAAAGTTGGTGTCGTTGGAAAGATATTCCCAAGGCGAACCCAGTGGTTGTGGTTTCGGGAAAATCTGATGGTCGAATCTCCCGCACTAATCGTTTGAAATCACGATTTCAAAATACGAACTGTAGCATCATTATTCACTATATTTTAATTATATTTATATAAATATATATAAATATAATTCTTTCTTCGATTTAAAAACTATTTCCACTTTATATATTTGATAAAAATGATATTTTTATCCAACAGACATTTATTTCAACACTTCACTATTTTTAACAATTCATGTATATAATAAAAATGTGATTTTTATTGTAAAACAATTTATTTCAAAACACGACTATTTTATATAGTTCATATAGATGATAAAAATATGATTTTTGTTATAAAACAATTTATTTCTAAACATGAATGTCGTTCAACACATGAATTTTTATTCAACACATGAATTTCTATTCGACACATGAATTTCTATTCGACACAGGAATATAGTTCAACACATGAATTTTTGTTCAACACATGAGTTTCTTTTCGACACAGGAATATAGTTCAACACATGAATATTATAAAAACATTCGGCAGCATAACGGCAGGGTAGTTAAAACCGGGGCCGTCCCTAGTACGGCTCCTCGCTTTACCTTAAAGCCTCTCAGCTTTTGATAATGGGGATTCATGCATCTAGTTCGCACGCAGGCGGCATGTTTTATTTTCATTTCCACAATCTATTCTAATTTTGTTTTCAACCACAAATGGGTATTTTTCAACCAAAGTCAATCATTCACAACCACAAACAATTCTATCGACCATTCGTATTATTCACCAAATTTCACATCAACCAAATAATCCAAACAATATCACAACCAATAAATATCGCCCATGGTATGTGGACAAGGGGAGAATATATATATGTATATATATATATATATATATTCGTATATATTCGTATATAAATATATTTCAATTCACTTCAATTCATTTCAATGTCATTTCAACACATATATAATTTTTACAACGCATATATGACTTATACATCGAATATACAACTTATACAACGCTTATACATGAGGTGTACAACACTTATATAACTCATACATCGACTATATAATTTATACATCGTTGTTTTCCATATCGTTTATAAATTAGAAATCTCACATTGGGTTCCACTCCACCAAAAATTGCAGAAGGCTCAGAAAAATATGCGGTCTCTTCTAAAATGTAGAAGACGTCCTCACGGTCCCAACGTCTTTTGTTTCACTGAATTTCGATCACACAAGAAAAAGATACGATTTTTACAAGTTTGCAACGCTTAAAAGTGTAAAAACAGTTCAAAATTAAACTCAACCGTAATACCACAGTTTTGTTCAAATCTAGGTTTTAGATTTTCGCAAAGTGCGTAGCTCGATATCCAGATCGGACGGCACCACATCACAGACCTCCGAGAGGCACGCATAACGAGGGGCCCTACGTGGAATTCGGTGGCGAACTCGAGACAGGGCAGCGCGAGAAAGATCCAAACTTTGAGGGCTCGATTCAGGCGATACGGTGGACGAGGGGGTGCGAGGGTTGGTCGGATTTGAAGAGTGGAGGAAGAGCTTTCGATTGCGGGTGGTGGTGGAGGCTGGTTCGTCGTGGCGGCGCCGGAAAATAGCCAGGAAGATCGGAGCAGTTTCCGCCATCGGGAGGAAGAATTATTGTAACAACCCGAAAATCTGGGCCAGTTTAAAAATTTTATTTTGGCGATTTTAGCGAATTTTGATTATTTAAAATAGATTATTTTAAATAATATCGACGAGAAAAATGTTTAGAATATAATTCGAATGTATATATTATATACGTCGTCGTTAGAATATAAATAATTATATATAATTATAAATAGAATTGAAAATGGCGCGGTAGTTCAATAATTCGATTTCAAACTTCAATTGAATGTACCGGGTGCAAAACAATCCGGATCTTAGTGAAACCAAAAATAATAGGATCTAATTGATGATATCTTTCCAACGAATCCGAAAAATCAAAATTTCATAGCGGGAATCAAAAGATATGTCCAGTTGAAAAATCTGAATAGTCGCTATGGAATTCAGGCCCTTAAAAATAGCCATTTTGCAAATGACCTCGGATTTCGACGAAATCACTTTTGTTGGATCCGCAGTGTCAAGTTATTGCTAGGTTTCAAATTTCATAATTTTTCGAATCAATATGTGAGCGTGGCAAAGGAAAACGCGTTTGACCAGTTTCAGTAAATATTAATCGACTGGAAATTGGCCATTTTTCCAACGGCCTCAGAATTCAACGAAACTAGTTTTGTTAAGACCATATCGTCAATACGAAGCTAGAAAATATTTTTTGGGAATTTTTATAGTTACTATGTGACACTAGTAAAATGAAATGCGCGTTCAAATTCAATATATGGAGTTATATGTTGATTTTGATGGAAACTATTCGAAACGATCGAATCAGCTTGCGATACATATCCCATTGTGTTCGGAATGGGGGTAAAACGCTATGGACGACAGGCGGTGGACCTCGTTTAGAGGTCGTATGTAAAAGTCAACTTTTTAGGAATTAAAATAATTAAATAAAATAATTTAAATTCTTTCTCTCCCCTCTATAACTCATCTCCCCCCCCCCCCGGTTGAAAATTCATTCCAGAGAAAAAGAAAAGGAAAAAAAAGAGAACGAAGCCATCGCTCCTCCGTTCGACGCGCCGCCTGGCCTCACCCCATCCCCGTCGCCTTCTTCCCTCCTCCGCCTCCCACCCCTTAGTCGATCGCCCTCACTCCTCTCTCATCTTCCAACTGGAAACCGCAATATCCCTAAACCACGAGCCCCGTCGATCGAGCGCGCCACCGCGTTCGAAGCCTCCCCCTCGCTTTGGCCCGCTCGCGCAGTGCCCCAAATCGACGCCATCACCCCCCCCCCCCCATCCTCGCGCCGACCCCCTGACCAACCACCGCACCCCCTCTCTTGCCTCAGCCGCGTCGACAGACTCCCCCTTCCCCCTTCGATCGACGAACCACCTCAGAAACCACCACCATCCCAGTGAGTTTTCCTTTTATTATTTTATTTATATTTATTTATTTTCAGTTTTATTATATACGTATATAATTAAAATCTGAAATTTATATGTATGCATATGGAAAAATATTAGATTTTTAAACAAAGCAAGATTAGATTTTTGTCATAGTAAAGACCTGATTTTAAATTAGAAAAGGCGAGATTTTTTAATTAGAAAAGGCGAGATTTTTAAATTAGAAAAGGCGAGATTTTTTTTTTAAATTAGTAAAAACGAGATTTTTATATATTGAATAGCAAAGTAAAAATATGATTTTTATACATCGAATAGCGAAATAAAAATATGATTTTTATATATTGAATAGCGAAGTAAAAATGAGATTTTTATATATTGAACTTCAAAGTAAAAATATGATTTTTATATATTGAATAGCTAAGTAAAAATGAGATTTTTATATATTGAACTTCAAAGTAAAAATATGATTTTTATATATTGAATAGCGAAGTAAAAATATGATTTTTATATATTGAATAGCGAAGTAAAAATATGATTTTTATATATTGAATAGCGAAGTAAAAAAAAAAATTCGATTTTTACATATGTAGTGAAAGCGGACAACGAAGGTGACAAAAAGGCGAGAACGAAGAAGATTTATATCAAAGAAGAGTCAAGATGTTTGGATAGCTATCGGTGAGAATTTCTCACCTTTCACTTTCTTTTCTCTAGTTATATATATATACTAGGATGCAGACGGTGCTTAGTAGCACCCGACACAATCGTCCACAGACCATGGACTTGTTTGTTTGGTTGCATAATTTAGTTAGATGCTTTGGTTTGAATTGAATTGTTTGGTGAAATGAAATTGATTTGATTGATGTGTGAATGGTGTGGGCCTTCACTAGACCGGGGATAAGGCTAGGCCTCGTCCCGTTTCTAGT
The DNA here is from genome assembly GCA_030737875.1 of Allium sativum. Lineage (NCBI taxonomy): Eukaryota > Viridiplantae > Streptophyta > Magnoliopsida > Asparagales > Amaryllidaceae > Allium > Allium sativum. The sequence goes on along the minus strand of CM060918.1, from coordinate 218,635,684 downwards.
ATCGTGCCGTTATGCCGCCGAAATTTTCTAAAATAAGTTAGAAAAATAAAAATATCATTTTATTTAAAGAATGAACTGAATAGAAATTCATATGTTGGAATAAAATGTTTTGTCGTTAAAAATATAATTTTTAACGTGAATGTGAATAAATAAATATTCATTTACAAACCAGACGGTTTGTTTATGTACACCTATTTGAAGGACATTGATTGGGTCGATAAATTTTACACATCGCCCAACTGCACAAATAAAATATGCGTTTGATTGTTTGAAACCCCACATGGGTGTTGGGATGAAATTTGAAGTTCACTCATCCTGATTGATTTAATATGTCGATCGATTGATTGACAGGCTATTATAAGCGTTAGATATCTATATTTGATGCTTATACAGTGTAGTGCACTTTGGTTGATGGTTGATTATTTTTCAATGCTATTATATACATGTGTTTTATGAAAATCCATATAATTAATTTTATATGGTGATTCATTGGGCCTCATTCCAGTTTAGAAAATAAAGAATAATATAAAATAAAGGTTCATGTGTTGACAGTACTCATCCATTGAGATTGGTCATGTGTTGAACGAAATATTTTAGTAATAAAATTTACATCTCTATCAATATAAAATAAATGTTCATGTGTTGACAGTACTCATCCATTGAGATTGGTCATGTGTTGAATGAAATATTTTAGTAATAAAATTTACATCTCTATCAATATAAAATAAAGGTTCATGTGTTGACAGTACTCATCCATTGAGATTGGTCATGTGTTGAACGAAATATTTTAGTAATAAAATTTACATCTCTATCAATATAAAATAAAGGTTCATGTGTTGACAGTACTCATCCATTGAGATTGGTCATGTGTTGAACGAAATATTTTAGTAATAAAATTTACACCTCTATCAATATAAAATAAAGGTTCATGTGTTGACAGTACTCATCCATTGAGATTGGTCATGTGTTGAACGAAATATTTTGATAATAACAACTATTTTGAAAAAGAAATATTTGAAATAGAATATTTGAAAATAGAAATTTATGAAGCCGTGTTGATTAGATTGACGCCATTTTGACGTGAACGATATTTATATCGATTTTATTCATTTTGAAATGAATTGAATTAAAAACGATTTCGAAATGAATTGAATTGAAAACGATTTCGAAATGAATTGAATTGAAAACGATTTCGAAATGAATTGAATTGAAAATGATTTCGAAATGAATTGAATTGAAAACGAATTCAAATTGAATTGAAAACTATTTCGAAATGAATTGAATTGAAAACGATTTCGAAATGAATTGAATTGAAAACGATTTCGCAATGAATTGAATTGAAAACGATTTCAAAATGAATTGAATTGAAAACGAATTCAAATTGAATTGAAAACGATTTCGAAATGAATTGAATTGAAAACGATTTCGAAATGAATTGAATTGAAAACGAATTCAAATTGAATTGAAAACGATTTCAAAATGAATTGAATTGAAAACGATTTCGAAATGAATTGAATTGAAAACGATTTCGAAATGAATTGAATTGAAAACGATTTCGAAATGAATTGCATTGAAAACGATTTCGAAATGAATTGAATTGAAAACGATTTCGAAATGAATTGAATTGAAAATGAATTCAAATTGAATTGAAAACGATTTCGAAATGAATTGAATTGAAAACGATTTCGAAATGAATTGAATTAAAAACGAATTCAAATTGAATTGAAAACGATTTCGAAATGAATTGAATTGAAAACGATTTCGAAATGAATTGAATTGAAAACGAATTCAAATTGAATTGAAAACGATTTCGAAATGAATTGAATTGAAAACGATTTCGAAATGAATTGAATTGAAAACGATTTCGAAATGAATTGAATTGAAAATGATTTCGAAATGAATTGAGTTGAAAACGAATTCAAATTGAATTGAAAACGATTTCGAAATGAATTGAATTGAAAACGATTTCGAAATGAATTGAATTGAAAACGAATTCAAATTGAATTGAAAAGGATTTTGAAATGAATTGAATTGAAAACGAATTCAAATTGAATTGAAAGCGAATTGAAATGAATTCAAATTGAATTGGAATTTGAATTGGATAGAAATGAATTTTAAAACGAATTTATAAAGAAGAATTCAATTTTGATTTGAATTGAAATGGAAGTTGAAAATGTTTTTGAAACGAATTCAAAACTATTTATATAATTCGTTTTAAATAGAAATCGACGAAATATATATTATATATATTATATATATAATATAATGGCCTGAATAGAACGCGCCGTGCCGCGGCAGTTCGCGAATTTCGACCATTGACTTCGAACGGATATTGCGGGAGATCCGACCGTCAGATTCTCCTAAAACCGTAACCGTTGGGTTCGTATCGAAAAGAGCTTTCTAACGAATGTTAGAAATTTGAAATCTAACGGTTGGATTTGGAGATACGTCCAAATCAAATTCGAAAAAGGTCGTTGTAAGTGCAGTTCGATGGCCGTGGTTGGAAATCGACTGTACGGGCCTTGATAAAATTATTAAAAATAGTAATAATTTGTGTAAAATCATAAGAAATGATTAGAGAAGAATTGGGATGAAAAACTCCATATTTGAAAAGATAAAAATAGATTTTTATCGAAATAAACTAGTTTTGAACAAGAATTATAATTCTATTTATTTTTAAGTAAATAAATTGAATTTGAAAAGGGTTTTAAAAATAACCAGAATTTCCAATGATTGCATTGGAGTGGATTTGAATCGAAATTGTCTTCGGAATATTTCGATGTTAAAATTCGTGATTATACAGGTATTGTTATGGAAATTTGGAAATATATCGTTATTTCCAATACGACATTTGTTAATCGTAGAATTTGATATTGAATATAAGCCGATATATTTTCTATTCAGAGCCTTGTATTGAATATCAAATGTGATTTGGGTTTGTCGTGAATGGTGTCTTCACTAACACTGTTCTTGAACCCAGTTGAGAAAAGATTAAATCTTTTTATTTAGATTTAATGAAGTGTACCAATTAAATAATATTTAATTAGAATGGAATTGATATTGATTTTTGGGTTTATCGTGGACAGTGTTTTAAATAACACTTGTTCTTTAACCCGATAATTAATGGAATGTGATTTTGGGTTTATCGTGAACCGTGTTTTAAATGACACTGATTCTTTAACCCAGTTAACGATTAAAACTAAGTGGAGTTTTAATGAATCTTTAATTAGATTGAAATGATCGAGAATGGAGTAGCACCAATTTTGCTCCAGGCGATAGTTAAATCTTTAATTAGATTTGAACGTGAAATTGTAATTGAATTTACCGATAACACTGTGGTGTTAGATATGAAGTATTACCAGTTTTACTTAATGGGATGAATAGGTTGGGATTGGGGAATTAAAACAAATGATTACTTCGGTAAGGTTCGTTAATCCCGACTAGTTGAATCGAAATTCATAAGATGATTAAAGAATAAATTCAAGAGATTTATCTTGGATAAAATTAATGGGAACCTTTCCCTATGAATGTGAAATTTAGAAACTAACTATCGGTTAGCCAAGTAGAATGGTTTTCTGAATATTGATCTGATGTTGGTTTCGGCCTTCGGGGTTAATATTTGGGGAATTATTCTCTCGATTAATTTACGGTTAGTGACTGATGAATTGGAATGAGGCGTATGTTGTGTTTGTGTAACACTTATTTAAAATATACGCGAGTTATTCGGAAAGACCGGGTTTATCCCATTCTGAATAACTGATACGACGTTAAGTCGAAGATGAAGACGATGGTCGAAGACCGGAGGTCTTCACGTCGTTTGGGTGATTACTGATGATCTTGATTGGGCTGTACACCCAAGAAGATGGAAACAGTTGGTGATCGTCCAGACGTACTTGGAGATCGATGGATATGCGGGGTACTAGGTGCCTCCGGTTTCGTTCAGACCCAGAACGGACTTGTAAATGGACTGTGTGTCTGACATTGGAATTTAGTCTGTGTGATTGATCTCTATTAAATATATATCTATTTGGCGGCGGAGAATTTATTCTCTTTCTTAACGCCCTTCTCTGAGACGTACGAGCTCAGGGGTTATATATTGATGGATATCAATCGCATGGAGTGAATCGCCTGTGTGGCATGCTTAAGTGGCAAATGATCAAGGCTTCTGTTGAAAAGCAAAGTCTTGTGGTGATGATCAAAGCACGGCCTTTGTGGCTTAGCTTTGTGTAACGTTTACTTCGCGAGTTTCACACCCGGTATGAACCAAAAACGGGAGACGGACCTCAGGGAGGGCATGCGTTTCCTTCTAGCTAAAAAGTGGCGTCAGTGGTTTTACACGCCCTGACGAGTTTGACTTATGTGGTTGTTGCTGTTGCGAGGCGCCTCGGTTTGATCAGACGATCCGGGTCCGATGGAGTCATTCGTTGGCTCATTTACGCCCCAAAGGGCGGGGAAACGTAGTGTTCAGGCATAATAATCCACATCGGTGGACCGGCCCTGTCGCTCCATGGGGCAGTTGCGGCTGTTCCTGAGACATGGGCTAGATTGTCTCGAATCGGTTGAGGACTATCTTTTGCCTCGGTTCATAGATGGAAATCCAATTTCCAAATACGTGACATTTGCGGTTTTATTTGTAAACCTATATATGGCGACATAGTGTTATGGGGCATTCATGCCGCCTATGATTGATACTTATGATTTGAAGTTGTTTTATACACTATGCACTTATAATAGTATCAAATGATTTGTTTTAAAACGTATCAAGCATTCTTTGGCTGTTATAAGGGAAAACCCTATCCCCCGGCTTGCGTTGCATTGTGTGATAGGACCTGGGTCTTATAACAGCTTCATCTTTCTTTATTTAGCATTGCGCTGTTTGTTTTATGCACTGGTATTCTTGGGAGGAAACCCGTTCCGTGTTTTACGGCGTGGTCCCTTGATTTACTTAACTTTAAAATAAAGATTTATAACTGTTTTAGTTCTCACACCAGTCCCATGACTGACCTGGAGTTTATTGTTTTAACCTAAACTCTGGGTGCCCCTATTTTGACACGGCAGCTAGTAGTTTTGGTTTTGCAGATTTATATTCACAGGATCCTGGTTTACAGCTGGAACGATATCCGGAAAGCTTTGTATCCGTATATCTCTTCTAGTTGTGTATTGTATTATTTTCCGCTGCTATGTATTTAAATTTAATTTTAAATCTCTGATATTTCTGTGTAATATTTATTCATTTATACTCTGTATTTTCTTGTAATCTGATGCATTGTTGTAATATACAGTGAAACGTTCTTTTGTATGTATTCTGTTGTGGCTTGTTCTCGAACTATCCGACACTTTCCTTTACGGGGAAGTTGCGGGTTTTCACAGTTGGTATCAGAGCTTTGGTTTGCAAAGCTCAGAGAACAAGACACATTAGAACCATATGAAAGAATTCATCAGAAACTGGATTAGTAACATCCAATGGGAATGACTCGTTAGAGATGGGATCAGTAGTATCCTAGAACGAGTGTGAAGAGTATATTTTTAACGGGAAAACAAATTTTGTTTTGAAAATCTAAATCAATTATTCGTATTTGATTATTTATTTGTATTGATTTGGACAGTCCAGTATATAAAGATTTTGCATATGCGCCTTGCAAACATATATTCGAAGTTTTAATATACTGGATAGATATAGAACCACACTCTAGTCACCCGGGGATGATCCTGATGATGGTGCATCATCATCAGCATTTATATTCGAGTGTCGAAGGTGTGATATCTATATATTTCCATTAGACTGGTGTGAGAACCAAAATTAGATAGGGCCTATTGTTGTGATTTGGCATCAAAAATCTGATTTTTGTATATGTATCAAAGTTATGAATTTCAAAAGCTAATCAACTAATTGATTGATGTTTGTGTTGTTAGTTTATTTGTTTGCTAGTTTTTAGCCATTAAGCCTTATTGAATCACATATTGAATTGTATTGAAATTGGTTGCGTTTGCTTGCATATACTTGTACTTACCTTGAACAGGTCATAGCAAGGAGGCTAGAGCAGAGAATAAAATTTGTTTGCCCGACAAATAGGTACATGTTTACTACATAATTTACTGTTTTGTTTGGGTGATGATGATTTTATGAGCCTATTGGCTAGCCGCTTGGCTTTTTCTTTTTCTTTTTGAGATCTGAAGGACCGGGGAAGCTATTTGAAATTCCCCGATGCTCCCATTGCAGGGGAGGTTATGGCGAAATTTTTCGAAAATTTAGGGTGTTAGCCAAATTTTTGAAATTTTTTAAAATTCTCAGAAACTGAAAAGTTGGAGAATGGAAGCCAGATCGAATGTAGAGTAGATTAATCAAACCACTTTCGACTTTGTTCCTTTTCGGGGACGAAAAGTTTTAAGTGGGGGAGATTGTAACAACCCGAAAATCTGGGCCAGTTTAAAAATTTTATTTTGGCGATTTTAGCGAATTTTGATTATTTAAAATAGATTATTTTAAATAATATCGACGAGAAAAATGTTTAGAATATAATTCGAACGTATATATTATATACGTCGTCGTTAGAATATAAATAATTATATATAATTATAAATAGAATTGAAAATGGCGCGGTAGTTCAATAATTCGATTTCAAACTTCAATTGAATGTACCGGGTGCAAAACAATCCGGATCTTAGTGAAACCAAAAATAATAGGACCTAATTGATGATATCTTTCCAACGAATCCAAAAAATCAAAATTTCATAGCAGGAATCAAAAGATATGTCCAGTTGAAAAATCTGAATAGTCGCTATGGAATTCAGGCCCTTAAAAATAGCCATTTTGCAAATGACCTCGGATTTCGACGAAATCACTTTTGTTGGATCCGCAGTGTCAAGTTATTGCTAGGGTTCAAATTTCATAATTTTTCGAATCAATATGTGAGCGTGGCAAAGGAAAACGCGTTTGACCAGTTTCAGTTAATATTAATCGACTGGAAATTGGCCATTTTTCCAACGGCCTCAAAATTCGACGAAACTAGTTTTGTTAAGACCGTATCGTCAATACGAAGCTAGAAAATATTTTTTGGGAATTTTTATAGTTAGTATGTGACCCCAGTAAAATGAAATGCGCGTTCAAATTCAATATATAGAGTTATATGTTGATTTTGACGGAAACTATTCGCAACGATCGAATCAGCTTGCGATACATATCCCATTGTGTTCGGAATGGGGGTAAAACGCTATGGACGACAGGCGGTGGACCTCGTTTAGAGGTCGTATGTAAAAGTCAACTTTTTAGGAATTAAAATAATTAAATAAAATAATTAAAATTCTTTCTCTCCCCTCTATAACTCATATGCCCCCCCCCCCCCGGTTGAAAATTCATTCCAGAGAAAAAGAAAAGGAAAAAAAAGAGAACGAAGCCATCGCTCCTCCGTTCGACGCGCCGCCTGGCCTCACCCCATCCCCGTCGCCTTCTTCCCTCCTCCGCCTCCCACCCCTCAGTCGATCGCCCTCACTCCTCTCTCATCTTCCAACTGGAAACCGCAATATCCCTAAACCCCGAGCCCCGTCGATCGAGCGCGCCACCGCGTTCGAAGCCTCCCCCTCGCTTTGGCCCCCTCGCGCAGTGCCCCAAATCGACGCCATCACCCCCCATCCTCGCGCCGACCCCCTGACCAACCACCGCACCCCCTCTCTTGCCTCAGCCGCGTCGACAGACCCCCCCCCCCTTCCCCCTTCGATCGAAGAACCACCTCATAAACCGCCACCATCCCAGTGAGTTTTCCTTTTATTATTTTATTTATATTTATTTATTTTCAGTTTTATTATATACGTATATAATTAAAATCTGAAATTTATATGTATGCATTTGGAAAAAGATTAGATTTTTAAACAAAGCAAGATAAGATTTTTGTCATAGTAAAGACGTGATTTTAAATTAGAAAAGGCGAGATTTTTAAATTAGAAAAGGCGAGATTTTTAAATTAGAAAAGGCGAGATTTTTTTTTAAATTAGTAAAAACGAGATTTTTATATATTGAATAGCAAAGTAAAAATATGATTTTTATATATTGAATAGCGAAATAAAAATATGATTTTTATATATTGAATAGCGAAGTAAAAATGAGATTTTTATATATTGAACTTCAAAGTAAAAATATGATTTTTATATATTGAATAGCGAAGTAAAAATGAGATTTTTATATATTGAACTTCAAAGTAAAAATATGATTTTTATATATTGAATAGCGAAGTAAAAATATGATTTTTATATATTGAATAGCGAAGTAAAAATATGATTTTTATATATTGAATAGCGAAGTAAAAAAAATCGATTTTTACATATGTAGTGAAAGCGGACAACGAAGGTGACAAAAAGGCGAGAACGAAGAAGATTTATATAAAAGAAGAGTCAAGATGTTTGGATAGCTATCGGTGAGAATTTCTCACCTTTCACTTTCTTTTCTCTAGTTATATATATACTAGGATGCAGACGGTGCTTAGTAGCACCCGACACAATCGTCCACAGACCATGGACTTGTTTGTTTGGTTGCATAAATTAGTTAGATGCTTTGGTTTGAATTGAATTGTTTGGTGAAATGAAATTGATTTGATTGATGTGTGAATGGCGTGGGCCTTCACTAGACCGGGGATAAGGCTTGGCCTCGTCCCGTTTCTAGTATCGTGCCGTTATGCCGCCGAAATTTTCTAAAATAAGTTAGAAAAATAAAAATATCATTTTATTTAAAGAATGAACTGAATAGAAATTCATATGTTGGAATAAAATGTTTTGTCGTTAAAAATATAATTTTTAACGCGAATGTGAATAAATAAATATTCATTTACAAACCAGACGGTTTGTTTATGTACACCTATTTGAAGGACATTGATTGGGTCGATAAATTTTACACATCGCCCAACTGCACAAATAAAATATGCGTTTGATTGTTTGAAACCCCACACGGGTGTTGGGATGAAATTTGAAGTTCACTCATCCTGATTGATTTAATATGTCGATCGATTGATTGACAGGTTGTTATAAGCGTTAGATATCTATATTTGATGCTTATACAGTGTAGTGCACTTTGGTTGATGGTTGATTATTTTTCAATGCTATTATGTACATGTGTTGTATGAAAATCCATATAATTAATTTTATATGGTGATTGATTGGGCCTCATTCCAATTTAGAAAATAAAGAATAATATAAAATAAAGTTTCATGTGTTGACAGTACTCATCCATTGAGATTGGTCATGTGTTGAACGAAATATTTTAGTAATAAAATTTACATCTCTATCAATATAAAATAAATGTTCATGTTTTGACAGTACTCATCCATTGAGATTGGTCATGTGTTGAACGAAATATTTTAGTAATAAAATTTACATCTCTATCAATATAAAATAAAGGTTCATGTGTTGACAGTACTCATCCATTGAGATTGGTCATGTGTTGAACGAAATATTTTAGTAATAAAATTTACATCTCTATCAATATAAAATAAAGGTTCATGTGTTGACAGTACTCATCCATTGAGATTGGTCATGTGTTGAACGAAATATTTTAGTAATAAAATTTACACCTCTATCAATATAAAATAAAGGTTCATGTGTTGACAGTACTCATCCATTGAGATTGGTCATGTGTTGAACGAAATATTTTGATAATAACAACTATTTTGAAAAAGAAATATTTGAAATAGAATATTTGAAAATAGAAATTTATGAAGCCGTGTTGATTAGATTGACGCCATTTTGACGTGAACGATATTTATATCGATTTTATTCATGTTGAAATGAATTGAATTAAAAACGATTTCGAAATGAATTGAATTGAAAACGATTTCGAAATGAATTGAAAACGATTTCGAAATGAATTGAATTGAAAACGATTTCGAAATGAATTGAATTGAAAACGATTTCGAAATGAATTGAAATGAAAACAATTTCGAAATGAATTGAATTGAAAACGAATTCAAATTGAATTGAAAACGATTTCGAAATGAATTGAATTGAAAATGATTTCGAAATGAATTGAATTGAAAACGATTTCGAAATGAATTGAATTGAAAACGATTTCGAAATGAATTGAATTGAAAACGAATTCAAATTGAATTCAAATTGAATTGAAAACGATTTCGAAATGAATTGAATTGAAAACGATTTCGAAATGAATTGAATTAAAAACGAATTCAAATTGAATTGAAAACGATTTCGAAATGAATTGAATTGAAAACGATTTCGAAATGAATTGAATTGAAAACGATTTCAAAATGAATTGAATTGAAAACGATTTCGAAATGAATTGAATTGAAAACGATTTCGAAATGAATTGAATTGAAAACGATTTCGAAATGAATTGAATTGAAAACGGATTCAAATTGAATTGAAAACGATTTCGAAATGAATTGAATTGAAAACGATTTCGAAATGAATTGAATTAAAAACGAATTCAAATTGAATTGAAAACGATTTCGAAATGAATTGAATTGAAAACGACTTCGAAATGAATTGAATTGAAAACGAATTCAAATTGAATTGAAAACGATTTCGAAATGAATTGAATTGAAAACGATTTCGAAATGAATTGAATTGAAAACGATTTCGAAATGAATTGAATTGAAAACGATTTCGAAATGAATTGAATTGAAAACGATTTCGAAATGAATTGAATTGAAAATGGATTCAAATTGAATTGAAAACGATTTCGAAATGAATTGAATTGAAAACAATTTCGAAATGAATTGAATTAAAAACGAATTCAAATTGAATTGAAAACGATTTCGAAATGAATTGAATTGAAAACGACTTCGAAATGAATTGAATTGAAAACGAATTCAAATTGAATTGAAAACGATTTCGAAATGAATTGAATTGAAAACGATTTCGAAATGAATTGAATTGAAAACGATTTCGAAATGAATTGAATTGAAAATGAATTCAAATTGAATTGAAAACGATTTCGAAATGAATTGAATTGAAAACGATTTCGAAATGAATTGAATTAAAAACGAATTCAAATTGAATTGAAAACGATTTCGAAATGAATTGAATTGAAAACGATTTCGAAATGAATTGAATTGAAAACGAATTCAAATTGAATTGAAAACGATTTCGAAATGAATTGAATTGAAAACGATTTCGAAATGAATTGAATTGAAAACGATTTCGAAATGAATTGAATTGAAAACGATTTCGAAATGAATTGAATTGAAAATGAATTCAAATTGCATTGAAAACGATTTTGAAATGAATTGAATTGAAAACGATTTCGAAATGAATTGAATTAAAAACGAATTCAAATTGAATTGAAAACGATTTCGAAATGAATTGAATTGAAAACGATTTCGAAATGAATTGAATTGAAAACGAATTCAAATTGAATTGAAAACGATTTCGAAATGAATTGAATTGAAAATGATTTCGAAATGAATTGAATTGAAAACGATTTCGAAATGAATTGAATTGAAAACGATTTCGAAATGAATTGAATTGAAAACGAATTCAAATTGAATTGAAAACGATTGCGAAATGAATTGAATTGAAAACGATTTCGAAATGAATTGAATTGAAAACGAATTCAAATTGAATTGAAAACGAATTTGAAATGAATTGAATTGAAAACGAATTCAAATTGAATTGAAAGCGAATTGAAATGAATTCAATTTGAATTGAAATTTGAATTGGATAGAAATGAATTTTAAAACGAATTTATAAAGAAGAATTCAATTTTGATTTGAATTGAAATGGAAGTTGAAAATGTTTTTGAAACGAATTCAAAACTATTTATATAATTCGTTTTAAATAGAAATCGACGAAACATATATTATATATATAATATAATGGCCTGAATAGAACGCGTCGCGCCGCGGCAGTTCGCGAATTTCGACCATTGACTTCGAACGGATATTGCGGGAGATCCGACCGTCGGATTCTCCTAAAACCGGAACCGTTGGGTTCGTATCGAAAAGAGCTTTCTAACGAATGTTAGAAATTTGAAATCTAACGGTCGATTTGGAGATACATCCAAATCAAATTCGAAAAAGGTCGTTGTAAGTGCAGTTCGATGGCCGTGGTTGGAAATCGACTGTACGGGCCTTGATAAAATTATTAAAAATAGTAATAATTTGTGTAAAATCATAAGAAATGATTAGAGAAGAATTGGGATGAAAAACTCCATATTTGAAAAGATAAAAATAGATTTTTATCAAAATAAACTAGTTTGGAACTAGAATTATAATTCTATTTATTTTTAAGTAAATAAATTGAATTTGAAAAGGGTTTTAAAAATAACCAGAATTTCCAATGATTGCATTGGAGTGGATTTGAATCGAAATTGTCTTCGGAATATTTCGATGTTAGAATTCGTGATTATACAGGTGTTGTTATGGAAATTTGGAAGATATATATTTATATCGTTATTTCCAATACGACATTTGTTAATCATTGAATTTGATATTGAATATAAGCCGATATATTTTCTATTCAGAGCCTTGTATTGAATATCAAATGTGATTTGGGTTTGTCGTGAATGGTGTCTTCACTAACACTGTTCTTGAACCCAGTTGAGAAAAGATTAAATCTTTTTATTTAGATTTAATGAAGTGTACCAATTAAATAATATTTAATTGGAATGGAATTGATATTGATTTTTGGGTTTATCGTGGATAGTGTTTTAAATAACACTTGTTCTTTAACCCGATAATTAATGGAATGTGATTTTGGGTTTATCGTGAATCGTGTTTTAAATGACACTGATTCTTTAACCCAGTTAACGATTAAAACTAAGTGGACTTTTAATGAATCTTTAATTAGATTGAAATGATCGAGAATGGAGTAGCACCAGTTTTGCTCCAGGCGATAGTTAAATCTTTAATTAGATTTGAACGTGAAATGGTAATTGAATTTACCGATAACACTGTGGTGTTAGATATGAAGTATTACCAGTTTTACTTCATGGGATGAATAGGTTGGGATTGGGGAATGAAAACAAATGATTACTTCGGTAAGGTTCGTTAATCCCGACTAGTTGAATCGAAATTCATAAGATGATTAAAGAATAAATTCAAGAGATTTATCTTGGATAAAATTAATGGGAACCTTTCCCTATGAATGTGAAATTTAGAAACTAACTGTCGGTTAGCCAAGTAGAATGGTTTTCTAAATATTGATCTGATGTTGGTTTCGGCCTTCGGGGTTAATATTTGGGGAATTATTCTCTCGATTAATTTACGGTTAGTGACCGATGAATTGGAATGAGGCGTATGTTGTGTTTGTGTAACACTTATTTAAAATATACACGAGTTATTTGGAAAGATCGGGTTTATCCCATTCTGAATAACTGATACGACGTTAAGTCAAAGATGAAGACGATGGTCGAAGCCCGGAGGTCTTCACGTCGTTTGGGTGATTACTGATGATCTTGATTGGGTTGTACACCCAAGAAGATGGAAACAGTTGGTGATCGTCCAGACGTACTTGGAGATCGATGGATATGCGGGGTACTAGGTGCCTCCGGTTTCGTTCAGACCCAGAATGGACTTGTAAATGGACTGTGTGTCTGACATTGGATTTTAGTCTGTGTGATTGATCTCTATTAAATATATATCTGTTTGGCGGCGGAGAATTTATTCTCTTTCTTAACGCCCTTCTCTGAGACGTACGAGCTCAGGGGTTATATATTGATGGATATCAATCGCATGGAGTGAATCGCCTGTGTGGCATGCTTAAGTGGCAAATGATCAAGGCTTCTGTTGAAAAGCAAAGTCTTGTGGTGATGATCAAAGCACGGCCTTTGTGGCTTAGCTTTGTGTAACGTTTACTTCGCAAGTTTCACACCCGGTATGAACCAAAAACGGGAGACGGACCTCAGGGAGGGCATGCGTTTCCTTCTAGCTAAAAAGTGGCGTCAGTGGTTTTACACGCCCTGACGAGTTTGACTTATGTGGTTGTTGCTGTTGCGAGGCGCCTCGGTTTGATCGGACGATCCGGGTCCGATGGGGTCATTCGTTGGCTCATTTACGCCCCAAAGGGCGGGAAACGTAGTGTTCAGGCATAATAATCCACATCGGTGGACCGGCCCTGTCGCTCCATGGGGCAGTTGCAGCTGTTCCTGAGACATGGGCTAGATTGTCTCGAATCGGTTGAGGACTATCTTTTGCCTCGGTTCATAGATGGAAATCCAATTTCCAAATACGTGACATTTGCGGTTTTATTTGTAAACCTATATATGGCGACATAGTGTTATGGGGCATTCATGCCGCCTATGATTGATACTTATGATTTGAAGTTGTTTTATACACTATGCACTTATAATAGTATCAAATGATTTGTTTTAAAACGTATCAAGCATTCTTTGGCTGTTATAAGGGAAAACCCTATCCCCCGGCTTGCGTTGCATTGTGTGATAGGACCTGGGTCTTATAACAGCTTCATCTTTCTTTATTTAGCATTGCGCTGTTTGTTTTATGCACTGGTATTCTTGGGAGGAAACCCGTTCCGTGTTTTACGGCGTGGTCCCTTGATTTACCTAACTTTAAAATAAAGATTTATAACTGATTTAGTTCTCACACCAGTCCCATGACTGACCTGGAGTTTATTGTTTTAACCTAAACTCTGGGTGCCCCTATTTTGACACGGGCAGCTAGTAGTTTTGGTTTTGCAGATTTATATTCACAGGATCCTGGTTTACAGCTGGAACGATATCCGGAAAGCTTTGTATCCGTATATCTCTTCTAGTTGTGTATTGTATTATTTTCCTCTGCTATGTATTTAAATGTAATTTTAAATCTCTGATATTTCTGTGTAATATTTATTCATTTATACTCTGTATATTCTTGTAATCTGATGCATTGTTGTAATATACAGTGAAATGTTCTTTTGTATGTATTCTGTTGTGGCTTGTTCTCGAACTATCTGACACTTTCCTTTACGGGGAAGTTGCGGGTTTTCACAATTATCGGGGAGAGAGAAAGTGAATAAGCCAATGGGAATTTTCCATTTATTTATATATTTTTAAAAATCCAAAAATACCCCTCGTCTCACACGAACACCAATCCAAACCCAATGACTGTCGTCCCTAGCATTTTACCCCCATTCCAAACACAATGGGATATGTTTCGTAGGCCCATTCGACTGTTTCAGTCAATTTTCTTTCAAATTAAAATATAAAACATTCAATATTTAAATTGAACGTACATTTCAATTTGTCGGGCCCACATACTGATTCGAAAAATTCCAGAAAAATAAATCTAGCTGTGTTTTGACGATACGGTCCCAACAAAACTAGTTTCGTCGAATTCTGAGATCGTTTGAAAATGGCCATTTTCTGGCCGATCCAATTTAACTTTAATTGACCAAAACACGTTTTCCTTTTCCACGCTCACATACTAGCTTCAAAAATTATGAAATTTGAAAACTAGCAATAACATGACATCCCGGGTCCAACAAAAGTGGTTTCGTCGAATTCTGAGGTCGTATGCAAAATGTCTATTTCAAGGGCGATATATCCTCTATAGCGACCTTTCTGAAAATTCATTTGGCCATAACTTTTGATTCCCGCTATGAAACTTCGATTTTTCAGATTCGTTAGAAAGATACACACTAAATATTTTTGGTTTCACTCAAATCCATTTTATTTTGCACCTGGTACAGTCAGTTAAAGTTTGAATTCAATTATTGAAACTGCAACGCCATTTCAGGCCATGTTTATAATTTAAAATAATTATATTTATTTTCAAACTTCAATTCAAACATACTTTTCATCGTTATTATTTAAAATATTTATTTTAAATTTTTAAAATTCACTAAAATGGCCAATTTAAAAATTTTAAATTGGTTCTGATTTTACGGGTTATTACATAGGATCCTGATTTACAGCTGGAACGATACTCGGAAAGCTCTGTACCCATGTATTACTTCTAGTTGTGTATTGTATTATTATCCGCTGCTACGTAATGTATTGTAATCTTTGATATTTTATAATGTATATTATTTGTTAACACTCTGTATATTCTTGTATTCAGATGAATTGTTGTAATAAGCAATGAAATGTTCTTCTATTTGCATTCCAATTTGTCTTGTCCTCAAGGTATCCGCTCTTTCCTCAACGGGGAAGTTACGGGTCCTTTCAATGAGTATGTCTGGGTCAAGATACTCAAAGTTGAACTCAGTTAAATTTGATTGGTCAAATGAAGGATCATGATATAAGATAGGATATGACGGGTCCTAAGACTCGATCAAATCCTAAACACGATTTCCTAAGAGAGACTCAGGACAATGATCCTCGCCATAATATCTTTTATTGTTCCGAACTCGGCTCTGATACCAAGTGTGACGACCCACCTTTATACTCGCATTAGCCAAGGTCATCGTAAGCAATGATGTCAACTAACCTAAAGAATAAGGCTGTTGAAGAGCGACCATCTGTATAATAGCTTCGATTGAGTGTTAAATGCATCGAATAATGTGGTCTTACTATTCAAAACTCATGAGGAAATCTGACACGTCTAATTCAAGTTCAAAACTGCTAGAAAGTGGCTATATGTAATCCGGAATCAATATAATATACATAACAATAAAATCAAAGTCAGACACTGTAACGGTAAGGAATTATGCTCGATCTGAATCGATTGTTAAACCGACCAAGACCGTTCAAAACCCCTGATCGTTTTTTGAGAACACGACAAATCAGAACGCACACAGAAGAACATTTCATTGCTTATTACAACAATTCCATCAGAATGCAAGAATATACATCAGAGAAATATCAGAGACTTAAATTACATAGCAGCGGAAAAACAATACAAAACACAACTGAAAGTAATACACGGATACAGAGCTTTCCGAGCATCGTTCCAGCTGTAAATCAGGATCCTATGAATATAAATCTGCAAAACCAAAACTACTAGCTGCCTGTGTCGAAACTAAGGGCACCCAGAGTTTAGGTTAAAACAATAAACTCCCGGTCAGTCATGTGACTGGTGTGAGAACTAAAACAGTTATTAAAACTTTACTTTAAAAGAGAGTGATTCAAGGAACCACGCCGTATATCACGGAACGGGTTTCCTCCCAAGAATACCAGTGCATATAAATAGGCCGCGCAATGCCTTTTTTGAAAAATGAAGCTATTATAATACCCAGGTCCCATCACACAATGCAATGCAAGCCGGAGGATAGGGTTTTCCCTTATAATAGCCAAACATGCTTGGTACGTTTAAAACAAAACATTTGATACTATTATAAGTGTATAGTGTCAAAACATTTCAATCATAAATATCAATCATAGACGGCATAAGTGCCCCATCTCATTATGTCGCCATACTAGGCTCTACAAATAAAACGAAATATCTCGTACTGGAAATTGGATTTCCGTCATGAGTCGAGGCAAGGGGCAAGATCCTCACCGCTTCGAGACACTCTAGTAAATGCCCCAGGACTACACACTCTGGGTAACCCTTGGAATCAGCTGGGCCGGTCCTCTCTTACGTTTGAGGATTGGAAATTCCTGAACACACGTTTCCCAGTCCTTACAAACCTATAATCGAGGCGCCTCGCAATCCAACATCCACATAGGTATAATAATCAACGATGTCAGGGCTAGTAAAACGCTGACACCACCCATAACTTGAAAGAAACATCGTGTTCTCCCAGCGGTCTATATCCCATTTTTAACTCATACCGAGGTGTGAGGCTCGTGAATTCACGCTATACACAAAGCTATGCCACATAGGCCGTGCTTTGATCATCAACCACAAGACTCCGCTTTTCAACAGAAGCCTTGATCATTGCATCTCAGCGTGTCACA
The DNA here is from genome assembly GCA_030737875.1 of Allium sativum. NCBI lineage: Eukaryota > Viridiplantae > Streptophyta > Magnoliopsida > Asparagales > Amaryllidaceae > Allium > Allium sativum. Next base: position 218,617,905 of record CM060918.1, on the reverse strand, counting down.
CAGGCAATTCATGTCATGCGACTGATATCTATCGATATATAACCTCTGAGCTCGTACGTCTCAGAGAAGGGCGTTAAGCAAGAGAATAAATTCTCCACTGCCAAACAGATATATATTTAACAGAAATCAATCAACACAGAATGAAATCCAATGTCAGACGCACAATCCATTTACACGTCCGTTCTGGGTCTGAACGAAACCGGAGGCACTTTATACCTTGCATATCCATTGATCTCCAAATACGTCTGGACGATCACTAACTATTTCCATCTTCTTGAGTGTACAGCCCAATAAAGATCATTAGTAATTATCCAAACGATGTGAAAACCTCCGGTCTTCGACCACCGTCTTCATCTTCGACTTATCGTCGAAACAGTTATTCAGAATGGGTATAGACCCGGCCTTTCCAAATAACTCGCGTATATAATAAACATGTGCCAGAAAACACAACATACGCCTCATTCCAATCCATCAGTCACTAACCGTAAATCAGTAAGAGAGCAATTCCCCAAATATTAATCCCGAAGGCCAAAACCAACATCAGATCAATACCCAGGAAACCATTATTCTTAACTAAACTAAAGCTAGTTTTTAAATTTCATATTCTTGGGAAAAGATTCCCATTAATTTTATCAAAGATAAATTCTATTAAATTTATTCTTTAATCCTCCTTTGGACGTAATTTCAAACCAAATTATGGTTTTCCAAACTAGTCGGGATTAGCGAACCACATCGAGGTAATTATTTATTTTATTTCCCAATCCCAACCTATTCATCCCATGAAGCAAAACTGGTAATACTCCATATCTAACACCACGGTGTTATCGGTAAAATTATTTACCATTTCACATTCAAATCTAATTAAAGATTTAGCTATCACTTTGGAGCAAAACTGGTGATACTCCATTCTCGCTCACTTTCCAAATTTGATAATTTAAATTATCAATTCACATTTCAATCTAATTACAGATTCATTAAAACTACTTTTACTGGGTTAAAGAACTAATGTCATTTAAAACACAGCTCACGATAAACCTAAATTACATTCTATTTATTATCAGGTTAAAGAACAAGTGTTATTTAAAACACCGTTCACGATAAACTCAAATCCCATTTTATATTAAATACAAGGCTCTGAATAGAAAATATATCGGCTTATATTCAATATCAAATTCTGAAACCCACAAATATCGCTTTGGAAATAACGATATAAAATATAACTTCCAAATTTCCTCCAAAATATCTGTATAATCGCGGAATTTAATATCGAAATATTCCAAAGACAATTTCGATTCAAATCCATTCCAATTCATATATTGGAAATTCTGGTTATTAAAAACCCATTTCAAATCCAATTTATTTATTTAAAAATAATTGGATTTTAATTCTAGTTCAAAACTAGTTCATTTCGATAGAAATCTATTTTTATCTTTTTAAATATGGAATTTTTCATCCCAATTCTTCACAAATCATTTCTTATGATTTTACACAAATTATTGATATTTTTAATAATTTTATCAAAGCCCGTACAGTCGATTTCCATCAACAGCCATCGAACTGCACTTACAGCAACCTTTTCTGAAATTGATTTGGAAGTATCTCCAAATCCAACCATCAGATTTCAAATCTCTTGTATTCGTTAGAAAGCTATTTTCGATACGAACCCAACGGTTCTAGTTTTAGGAGAATCCGACGGCCGGATCTCCCGTAATATCCGTTCGAAGTCAATGGTCCAAATTTACAAACTATCGCGGCGCGGTGCGTTCTATTCAGGCCATTATATATATAATATATATATGATATATATTTCGTCGATTTCCTTTTTAAATGAATTTTATAAATCATTTCAAATTTGTTTCAAAAACAATTTCAACCTTCATTTCAAATTCAGATCAAAATTCAATTTTCCATTTTAAATTCTTTTTACATTCATTTCTATTTGATTTCAATTCAATTTCAGTTCATTTTCAAATCGATTTGAATTCATTTCAATTCGAATTCATTTTATATTCTATTCAATTCGAATTCATTTTATATCCTATTCAATTCGAATTCATTTTCTAAATATTTGATTTTTAGGTCTCTTTTCAATATTCATTATAAAAACGAATAGAATCGATATAAATATCGTTCGCGTCAAAATAGCGCATCTCTAATTAACACGGCTTTATATTTTTCAATAACTTCGTTATTCTATTCAACAAATGAATATTTATTCTATTCAACACATGAATCTATATTTCTTTCAACACGTGACTAATCTCAACAAATGAGTACTGTCCACACGTGACTATTTTTGTTATTTAATATATTTTATAAAATTATGATTTCTATCGTTAAATTTTTAATCAAACTCTAACCGTAAATTAGCAAGGGAGCAATTCCCTAAATATTAACCCCGAAGGCCGAAACCAACATCAGATCAATATCCAGGAGACCACTTATCTTATCTATTTTCCAGTTAGTTTCAAATTTTATATATAATAAAGATGTAAATTTTATTGTTAAAATATTTCGTTCAACACATGACTAATCTCAACAAATGAGTACTGTCAACACATGAACCTTTATTTTATAATATTCTTTATTTTCCCAATTGGAATGAGACCCAGTCAATTACCATATAATGTTAATTATATGGATTCCATACAACACATGTATATAATAGCAACGATAAACAATCAACCATCATCCAAAGTGCATCACACAACTGCATAAGCATTAAATATAAATAATTAATGCTTACACAGTCTGTCGGCCTATCGATCGACATACAATTAAATAATTGGGATTAGTGTATGTCAAATATCATCCCAATACCCGTGTGGAGTTTCAAACAATCAAACACGGATTTTATTTGTGCAGTTGGGCGATGTGTAAAATTTATCGTCCCAATCAATGTCCTTCAAATAGGTGTACATAAACAAACCGTTCAGTTTGTAAATGAATATTTATTTGTTCACATTCACGTTAAAAATTATATTTTTAGCGATAAAATATTTTCAACTATATAAATATTTTATTTCACATCACACAATCAATTTTCATCACAATAAACAATCAAACATACAAGCCATCCATGGTCTGTGGACGACGGGTGTCGGGTGCTACTAAACACCGTCTGCATCCTAGTATATATTTTTAACTAGAAAATTAAATTAAAGGTGAGAAGTTCTCATCGACTAGCTAAACCAAACACCACGACTCTTCTTATGTAGAAATCATCGTCGTGCTCGCCCTTTGTCAATTTCGTTGCCCGTAGCCACTACATATATAAAAATCACATTTTTATATTGTTGCTATATATATAAAAATCTTATTTTTACAGCGCTACTGTATAGATAAAAATTCTATTTTTACAACGCTACTATGTAGATAAAAATTCTATTTTTACAACGCTACTATATAGATTAAAATTCTATTTTTATCGAAGTAAAAATCATATTTTTAAACTTCATGCTTATGTAAAAATTATATTTTTACTTCGCCCTTACATATATGAAAAATCTGATCTTTTTGTTTTCAAAAATCTTAACTTTATGGTTTTAAAAATCTTAACTTTTCATATTCTATTTCTTACCATTTCATTAAAAACATCATAACCTTTTCGTAAATAAACATATACCCTTTCATATCATAAAAACTAATTATTATTTTTATAATATGGCTATAATATATATAAAAATCATATCTTTCATATGAATAAAGATCGTATCTTTACTTTGCTAACAACTAAATAAAAATCCCATTTTTATATGTTATTCATATAAAAATCATATTTTTATGAACCACTGTTTTATATAGAAATCAAACTTGTTTTTATATTTTCTCTAATAACCATTTACATTAAACAAAACAAATAAAAAATTAAAAACTCACAAATTTTCTGTTTTTACAGAGGAGGGGGTCGAAGGTGCTCCACCTGAGCTCGCAGTGGTCGTCGCTGGTTGCTGGAGGTGGGGTTGCGCCAATGGGTAGCGGCGGTGCTGATTTGGGTGGCTAGGGTTGGCGTTGGTTTCGAGGGGGAGGGTGTTGCGGTTCGTACAGAGGAGGAGGGGAGAGGGAAGAGAGGGCAGAGCTTGTGGATGGTCGGAGGTGACCGCAGGGGCGCGGTGACTGGGTGGAGGGCGGCGGCGGTGGTGCGAGATCGGGAGGGGGGCGACGCATCGATTAAGAAAAGGGGGAGGAAGAAGAGCGGAGGAGAGAGGATAGAGGAGGAGGGGAGAGGCGCGATGGCCACGCCGACGGTGGCAGCGGCGGCGGCGGGTTCTCCCCCCCATCGTTCTCTTCGCTTTTTAATTTTATTTTCTAAATCGATTTCTAAGTTGTGAGGGGAGGTGAGGATATATATATATTATTTGTATTATTTTATTATTTTAATTTCAAAAAGTTGACTTTTTATTCGACCTCTAAACGAGGCCCACCGCCTGTTGTCCATAGCTAATTACCCCCATTCCGAACACAATGGGATATGTATCGTAAGCTGATTCGATCATTTCGATAAGTTTTTGTCAAAATCAAAATATAACTCTATATATTGAATTTGAACGCACATTTCAATTTACCGGGGCCACATACGAACTCTAAAAATTCCCGAAAAATATTTTCTAGCTTCGTATTAACGATACGGTCCTAACAAAACTAGTTTCGTCAAATTCTGAGACCGTTTGAAAAATGGCCATTTTCTGGTCGATCGAAATTGACTGAAACTGTTAAAACACGTCTAACTACGCCACTCTCACCTATTGATTCAGAAAATCATGAATTTTGAAATCTAGCAATAATTTGACATCGATCCAACAAAAGTGATTTCGTCGAAAACCGAGGTCGTTTGCAAAATTTCCATTTTTAAGGGCCAGAATTCCATAGCGACTATTCTGAATTTTCAACTGGACGTAACTTTTGATTCCCGCTATGAAATTTTGATTTTTCGGATTCGTTGGAAAGATATTCTCAAATGGATTCTATTATTTTTTGTTTTGCTAAATTCCGGTTTATTTTGCAACCGGTATGTTCAATTGAAATTTGAAATCGAATTATCGAACTACCGCGCCATTTTCAATTCCTTTTATAATTATAAATAAATATTTATATTCTAACGGCGATCTATATAAATATATATGTAACAAATCGAATTTTTATAAGAGGTTAAAATAAGAAATCAGGGAAGAATTAAATCATAAGTTAATAATCAATGGGAACGGGTTAAGCCATTGCGTTCGTCTCGAAATTCTGCTTGAAAACGAGTCCGAAATTTCGTAAATCGGAGTCCGTATGACCAAGTTATGGCCCATAGAAGATTTCAGAAAATTCAAAAATTCAGCCCGAAATTCAAAATCAGCTCCAAGCAGATTGGGCGGGAAAATTTCCTGCCCTACCCCAGGTCGACTGGGGAGTCGACCTGCCCCAGCCCAGGTCGACTGCCCAGTCGACTTGGGTGTCGACCTGGGGGTCGACCTCCCTGGTTGGCCATGTTTTCCCGGTGCACCTGTTTGCTCCTTTGGGTCTACTCAACTAGCCTGTGACGGAACATGTATTTTCATGGTTAGCATATCTTTCTTTTGCTATCCATGTTTATCTTGTTATCTCGTTAATCTTGTCATGAGAACCTTAGGTAGAAATCCTTTGGATGAAACATGTATTTGAAACATGTTATGCTTGATGGTTGCAAATGGTTGCAAGTGTTTGCAAGTTGTTACTCGTGGATGCATGATACACGTTAGGCACTATGATCGGCTCACACACCTTCATATTGCATATGCATGAGTGTTTATGGTTATTCATGGATGAAACTTGTTATGCTATCACGTGGATGTTGCATATGAATGAATGTTATGTGCACTCATGTAGAGATTATAAATTATGTTAGGAATTTGCATACATTTGGACTCATTTCACTAAAACATTCTGCATTAAAGAGGTTTACTAAGTCAGTAACCGCCTGATTTTCGCATTAGATAAGTGCATATACACACACTTTTACATATGTTCATACAACATTAGAAACCTTTTAAGGACAATGATTACTTGTGGATGATGTTTGAGTAGATGGATGATGGATGGTAGGATACGTTCTTCCTAATTTGGAAATTTCGAGGACGAAATCCTCTAAGGTGGGGATAATGTAACAACCCAAATTTTTATAACATGTTAAAACAAGAAATCAGGGCAGAATTAATCATAAGTTAAGAATCAATGGGAACAGGTTACGCCATTGCATTCGTCTCGAAATTCTGCTCGAAAACGAGTCCAAAATTTCATAAATCAGAGTCCGTATGACCAAGTTATGGCCCATAGAAGATTTCAGAAAATTCAAAAATTCAGCCCGAAAATCAACATCAACTCCAAGCAGATTGGGCGGGAAAATTTCCCGCCCTACCCCAGGTCGACTGGGGAGTCGACCTGCCTAATCCCAGGTCGACTGCCCAGTCGACTTGGGTGTCGACCTGGGGGTCAACCTCCCTGGTCGGCCATGTATTCCTGGTGCACCTGTTTGCTCCTTTGGGTCTGCTCAGCTAGCCTATGACGGGATTTGATGGTTCAGATCTAAACTAGGGTTAATCCTATGGCCTAAACTAGTCTCTACACCTATAAAAACACCCTAAGACCTAGCCTAAACCATCACAAATCATCCTAACAACTAAATTCTGCCAAAATGCTCCCTAATCATGGCCTCCATCTTCATCTTGAGAGCTTCTAAGGCAAAAAGGAGCCACGTTTCTTCATCAAATCAAAGGAGATACTTATTCTCAAGGCTTCTAGTGTTGCTACATCATTCCTAGAGCTTCTGCAATGTCTCTATCTTGTTCTATTTGGTTCTAGTTCTCATATCCACGCTTTGTAAGCCCCACTCTACTCTTAGATTTAAACTATGAAATTAATATGAACGTGTAGCAAGTTGAAATGGGATTTTTGGTGTAATACTTGTCTTAGGGCTATATTTGTATGCATAGATCCATTTATGACTCTTTTGATCTATGATTGTGGAACTATTATGAACCTAGTACCGTTCATCTTGATTTTTGGGTAGAAAACTATGAGCTTTATTTGGGGATTATGCATAATGCAACATAGAACCCCTTATAACCTTGATGTTAACTTGCCTATGATGTTGAACTACATGCTACCCACAATTTTATCACCCTATGTCAACTATTATCATGTTTCACCTTTGCCTATGTTGTTGAACTACATGCTACCCACAAGTTTATTTGCTAAGTTTGATGTCATACATGTTTTGAGGCCAATAATCCTATATGCTAGTTGTGATGAACACCTTTGCCTCAAATATCATCATGTTTAACTTATGACCAACTTTACCACCTTATGCTCATCTTGGTCATATTTTTATGTTCCTTGATTCACTTGTGTTGATGTGAATTTATGTGCGAATGGGAATACGTTATGGGTAGTTAGGCAAACTTGAAATGACATGAAAAAACATGACTTGAAAATGTGACATGAAACTTGATTATGCTTGAAAACTTGAATATGGTCATGACATGTAGAAAACCATAAAGTCGCTAACTCGAGGTTGGTTTGAGTTTGTAGCATAAATCTGCCCGGAACCGCCCGGCAAATCCAGTGGCTACAAACAATTGGACCCAATGTGAGAAGTTGGTCATATCGCGCTTGAAACCCGAGGTTAGACTAGGTTGTGGTGTAAAGCTGCCCGGACCCGCCCGGCATATCCAGTAACCACAACAAAGTCTAATGTGAGAGGTTGGGTGCATTAAATTAATTAATGCCACATGTTAGGGTTAAGTCATGAACTACTTGGATACACTTAACCAACTTGATGCATGATTGGATGGGGTTAACCACACTTAACCCATTGGGAAACCCTAGTTACGTGGTCATTTTCAGCAGTAACCCTCTTGGATGTATCACGATACCCTAGGGACTAGGCTAGGGTGGGGCACGATTACTGGGCTGATTGTAAGCAACCAGAAAGACGGAAGAGTAGGTGCGCCAGTGTAGGTTCAGGCGGACTATGGTCGTGCACATAGTCCGGAGTTGAATAAAACAGACATGGGAACCAGTAGGTTTAGACTGTGCGTGCTTGATTTGTGTCAGTGGTTGGCACCCTAGGGCCTGATACACCCTAGGGTGGACCTAGCACAGTTCGACTACATTCCGTGATTGGGCCGTATGACACCGACACTCGACGAGTTAGGCTTATAGGGAGCCGATCGACTAGATTGTATAGTTGGACCTTGATTTGGGCCAACTCATGATATTGGGCCAAGGGATCATTTCTTGTTTATACTTGACATGGGTTAGAATACTAGTACTATTGGTGCAAAACTAAACCTTGTATATGTGATGCCACACTTGATCTACCTTGTTATCTATTTATCATGCCAGTTAGTTACCATCTTTATGTTTCATCTCAGTTGCTCATGTTTAGTTAACTTCATTAGTTTTTATACTAATAGTAGGTAGGACTTACCAGTCTTTATGACTGACCCTTTTTCTTTTGCCTCTTTTCTTCTGTTCCCCCCCCCCCCTTAGGGAGGGAACACTAGTGCTTAGCTTGGACATTTGGCTTGCTTTCTTGATAGCTCATGTATGGTTTGGACTTGAGCTTGCTATGGCTTCACCACATCTATCTTGGGGATAGTTTACTTTATGTTATTTTCAGTTTATGTTTTCTAGACTTGTGTTAGTCGGAAAATAATGACTAAGTACTTTGATGTAAGTTGACTTTTGTTTGGAAATGGTTAACTATGGTTTTTAAATTTCTACTGCTGCTTTACTTATTTATTTATCTATGTTCTGTCTTGTGATACCTCTATGCATGTTTACCGTGACAACACCCCTCCAAAGCTAGTGCATTCTCTCATGAGTGGCCCTGGCGGAGGTGGGGTGTTACATTTGGTATCAGAGCATGAGGTTTACTAGACCGGACAAAAGTTTTAAAAACCCTTTTTGAAAAACTATTTTCAAAACCAATTAAGTATTTTTCCAAGGAAAGTCTAGTTTATTTTAAAAGGCTATTCCCCAAAAGCTATTAGCACTATCCTTCGTTTCCTCGTTCTAAATCTATCTTTTCCTTTTTCAGCATGGCCGATCTTAATCTTCCCGAGGGAATACCCATACCCGGATGGTCCCGAAGGTACTTGGAAGCTAGGGCCAATGATGCCGGCCCAGCAAATACTCCCACTCCTCCTCCCGTACCTGAGGTTCCTCCTCCTCCTCCTCCTCAGTGTCCGCAAGCGGATTTCGCGAAGATTTGCAAGGACTTTAAGGCGATGGGTGGCAAGAATTTTGTTGGGACAGAGACTTATGTTGAGGCAAGAAACTGGTTAAGGGAAACTAAAGACCTTTTTGTTATCTTTGATATAGAAGATCGTAGGAAAGTTCTATTGGCAGTATGGCTATTGAAAGAGGAAGCTGCTTATTGGTGGGAAGTCACCAACGCTACTAGGCCTATAGAGACTTGGGCCGACTTTAGGATGAAGTTTGGGCTTAAGTTTCTATCATCTGCTGAAAAGAATATGCAATTGGATAGGTTTATATCTTTGAAGCAAGGGGACATGACCGTGAGGGAGTATGTGAATAAGTTTAACCAGCTTGCTCGATTCGGTTTAGACATGGTTAACACACCTCAGAAGAAGGCTCTACGCTTTGCTCGAGGATTGAATGAGCCATTGCAAGGTTTGGCCATGTCTCATATACCCATGGGGGCCACTTTTGAGAGCTTAGTGGATATGGCCTTGCGTCAAGTAGATGATAAGAATGGAAAGAAAGAAGTTGAGCATAATGAGACTCAAACCAAGAAGGCGGACTCCAAGTGGGGAGGCAATCAGAGCAACCAGAACAACAAGAACAACAAGAACAACAAGGGTAACAAGGCCAACAACAACAAGGCAAGGGAGACAAGGAAGTGCAACTTCTGTGGGATCACTGGACACATAATCAAAGATTGTAGGAAGAAGAAAAGGAAGTTGGGAGAGTGCTTTTATTGCGGAGAGTCTGGACACTTCACCAAGGATTGCCCAAAGAAGCAAGGGCAAAGGCAAGGACAGACTCAGCGGGCAGGACCTTCTGGAGGGCAGATGCATGCTCTCAACACTACTCCAGCTCCGGACCGAGGTAGTATTTCTGTAGAAAGCCTTGTTTACATTTCTGGTTTTCCTGTTCGAACTTTATTTGATTCTGGTGCATCGCATACCTTTATTTCTTCTAACATTGTTGAAAGTTTGCACCTAAGTACTAGTTTAGTTGAGGATCCCGTTATTGTTTCAAATCCAATTGGGGGTTCTGTCCATCTATCTATGATTTGTATGGATTTGAGGATTTCTATCTTGACCGTAGAATTCACATGTAATGCTTATGTTCTCGGGTTCATGGGATACGGGTTGATTTTGGGCATGGATTGGTTGTCCAGTTATGGAGCCATTCTCGATTGTGAGCATAGGGTAGTGAGGCTTATGACTCGCCTTGGCAATACCCTAGAGATTTTTGTAACCCTCTGGATCTCGTCATGTTATGTTATCATGAATCCCTCGACTCGTCTATTGACAATCTTCAATCTGTGAGGGTGGTCCGAGAATATCCTGATGTTTTTGATGAGTTAAAGGGGTTACCCCCTAAATGCGAGATAGACTTCCGTGTTTATCTTGTTGATAATGCCAAGCCAGTTTCATTGCCTGTTAGGCACATGGCCCCACGAGAAAGAAGAGAGCTTAACAAGCAAATCAAGGAGTTGCTTGAGAAAAATTTCATTAGGCGAAGCATTTCTGAATGGGGTGCTCCTGTGGTATTCGCTACTAAGGCGGATGGTTCGCTTCGCCTATGTGTTGATTATCGTGAGTTAAACAAGCTGACAAAGAAGAATAGGCACCCGTTACCGAGGATTGATGATCTCTTTGACCAACTTGTAGGTGCTTCTGTTTTCTCTCAGCTCGATCTAGCCACCGGATTCCATCAGCTTAGAGTGGCTGAGGATAGTATTGACAAGACTGCGTTTAGGACTCTAGATGGATTCTTCAAATGGCTCGTCATGCCGTTCGGTTTGACTAATGCACCCGCATACTTCGTTGATTTGATGAGTAGGGTGTTTAGGGAGTTCCTTAACAAGTTTGTGGTTGTCTTCGTGGATGATATTCTGATATTCTCTAAGGACGAGGAAGAGCATGCTATACATCTCAAGGAGGTTATGGATACGCTTAGGGCTCATCAGTTAAAAGCCAAGTTCTCCAAATGCCATTTCTGGAGAAGGGAAGTTCGGTTCCTTGGGCATATAGTTTCTAAGCAAGGCATAGTTGTGGATTCCGCTAAAGTAGTGGCGGTACAAGACTGGAAAGTTCCGAAGAATGCAACTGAAGTGAGAAGCTTTCTTGGTCTGGCAGGATTTTATAGGAAGTTCATTAAGGACTTCGCTAAGATTTCAGCCCCTCTTACTAAGTTAACAAAGAAGAACTTAGTCTTTGCATGGGACTTAGAGTGTGAGCTTTCTTTTCAAAGGCTCAAGAAAGCCCTCACCACAGCTCCAGTCCTAGCATTACCCGATGGAGGGAAGTTGTTTACCGTGTACACCGATGCATGTGGCACGGGATTGGGCGCTGTCCTGATGCAAGAAGGGAGAGTGATATGCTTTTGGGGTAGGCAACTCAAAGTTCATGAGAAGAACTATCCCACTCATGATTTGGAGTTGGTGGCGATCGTCTTTGCACTCAAATCCTAGCGCCATTATCTTCTAGGTGAATGGTTTGAGTTATATACTGATCACAAGTCGCTCAAGTACCTCTTCTCGCAGAAAGATTTGAACCTAAGGCAGCAGAGATGGATGGAATTCTTGGCATCATATGACTTCGATATAGCTTATACCCCTGGCAAGGGTAATATTGTGGCGGATGCGCTAAGTAGAAGAAGGTTGACTTTGAGTCCCTTGTTTTTTGAGATGAAGAGCCTAGAGTTCTTGGCAACCTTTGATTTTACACCTGCTGTTGAGTCGATGACTGGTTCGTTAGCATCCCTTGAGCTTAGACCTACACTTCTTGATCAAGTTGGGGCTTCACAGAGGGAAGACCCGCAGATAGTCGAGATCATGGACAAGTTGATTCGGGGTGAGACGTCAAGTCACCTCGCTAGATATACTATTGATGACAAGGGGTGGCTAAGGCGTGATGGAAGACTATGTGTCCCACAAGTGAGAGACTTAGTAAATAAAGTTCTTGAGGAGGCGCATCACTCGAGGATGACCATACATCCCGGAGGGGATAAGATGTACCGGGATATGAAGCGCATTTTCTTTTGGGATGGGATGAAAAAGGATGTTGCAGAGTTTGTTTCTAGATGCATTGTTTGCCAACAAGTAAAGGCCGAGTCGAAGAAGCCTAGTGGGCTACTGCATCCATTGGAGGTCCCGCAATGGAAGTGGGAAAGTATCTCTATGGATTTTGTGGATGGGTTGCCGAGATCAAGGAAGGGGAATACTAGCATATGGGTCATAGTGGATAGACTCACGAAGAGCGCTCATTTCATTCCAGTGAAGAGCAAGAGGACCGCATCAGGGCTAGCATCTATTTATCTTCGAGAGATAGTGCGATTGCATGGAGTTCCTTCTAGCATAGTGAGCGATCATGACCTAATCTTCACTAGCCAATTTTGGAATGGTTTGCAAGAAGCGATGGGTACGCGACTGAATCTAAGTACAGCCTATCACCCACAGACTGATGGTCAGGCCGAAAGGGTGAATAGGGTACTAGAAGATCTGTTGAGGCTATGCATTCTCAACTTTGGTGGCACTTAGGAAGACCACCTTCCTCTCGTAGAGTTTGCTTATAATAACAGCTACCAAGCAAGCATAGGGATGGCACCATTCAAAGCTTTGTATGGGAGGCCGTGCAAGTCACCAACATGTTGGTGGGAGACGACGGATAAGCTTATACTTGGGCTCGACATGATAAGGGACACATCCGAGAAGGTTGAGTTGATTAGAAGGCGGATGAAAAAGGCCCAAGATAGACAGAAATCCTATGCAGACAAGCGAAGGACAGACTTAGAATTTGAAGTTGGAGATATGGTCTTTGTGAAGGTTTCTCCTTTGCGAAATGTGGTTCGTTTTGGAGCTGTTGGAAAGCTAGCACCAAGGTTCGTAGAACCCGTCCCTATTATCGAAAAGATTGGGCAAATGGCTTACAGGGTGGAATTGCCTGAGAAGCTGGCTGGAGTGCAAATGTCTTTCATGTCTTGCATCTCCGAAAATGCCTACATGAATCAGCTGAAGTAGTTGAGCCTAGCATTCTTGAAGACGTGGAGGTAGAGAAAGAGGCAAACCTGAGGCGAGCTCTGATTCATATCTTGGGAACGGAGATCAAGAAGCTGAAAAATCGAGAAGTCAAGTTAGTAAAGGTTCAGTGGAGTGAAGCCGATGAAGATGCAACTTGGGAAACCGAGGAGAAGATGCGTGGGCTTTATCCATTTCTTTTTTAGGGTACATTCTCGATCTCTTTTCCTAGTTAGCATATCTTTCTTTTGCTATCCATGTTTATCTTGTTATCTCGTTAATCTTGTCATGAGAACCTTAGGTAGAAATCCTTTGGATGAAACATGTATTTGAAACATGTTATGCTTGATGGTTGCAAATGGTTGCAAGTGTTTGCAAGTTGTTACTCGTGGATGCATGATACACGTTAGGCACTATGATCGGCTCACACACCTTCATATTGCATATGCATGAGTGTTTATGGTTATTCATGGATGAAACTTGTTATGCTATCACGTGGATGTTGCATATGAATGAATGTTATGTGCACTCATGTAGAGATTATAAATTATGTTAGGAATTTGCATACATTTGGACTCATTTCACTAAAACATTCTGCATTAAAGAGGTTTACTAAGTCAGTAACCGCCTGATTTTCGCATTAGATAAGTGCATATACACACACTTTTACATATGTTCATACAACATTAGAAACCTTTTAAGGACAATGATTACTTGTGGATGATGTTTGAGTAGATGGATGATGGATGGTAGGATACGTTCTTCCTAATTTGGAAATTTCGAGGACGAAATCCTCTAAGGTGGGGATAATGTAACAACCCAAATTTTTATAACATGTTAAAACAAGAAATCAGGGCAGAATTAATCATAAGTTAAGAATCAATGGGAACAGGTTACGCCATTGCATTCGTCTCGAAATTCTGCTTGAAAACGAGTCCAAAATTTCATAAATCGGAGTCCGTATGACCAAGTTATGGCCCATAGAAGATTTCAGAAAATTCAAAAATTCAGCCCGAAAATCAACATCAACTCCAAGCAGATTGGGCGGGAAAATTTCCCGCCCTACCCCAGGTCGACTGGGGAGTCGACCTGCCTAATCCCAGGTCGACTGCCCAGTCGACTTGGGTGTCGACCTGGGGGTCAACCTCCCTGGTCGGCCATGTATTCCTGGTGCACCTGTTTGCTCCTTTGGGTCTGCTCAGCTAGCCTATGACGGGATTTGATGGTTCAGATCTAAACTAGGGTTAATCCTATGGCCTAAACTAGTCTCTACACCTATAAAAACACCCTAAGACCTAGCCTAAACCATCACAAATCATCCTAACAACTAAATTCTGCCAAAATGCTCCCTAATCATGGCCTCCATCTTCATCTTGAGAGCTTCTAAGGCAAAAAGGAGCCATCTTTCTTCATCAAATCAAAGGAGCTACTTATTCTCAAGGCTTCTAGTGTTGCTACATCATTCCTAGAGCTTCTACAACGTCTCTATCTTGTTCTATTTGGTTCTAGTTCTCATAGCCACGCTTTGTAAGCCCCACTCTACTCTTAGATTTAAACTATAAAATTAATATGAACATGTAGCAAGTTGAAATGGGATTTTTGGTGTAATAATTGTCTTGGGGCTATATTTGTATGCATAGATCCATTTATGACTCTTTTGATCTATGATTGTGGAACTATTATGAACCTAGTACCGTTCATCTTGATTTTTGGGTAGAAAGCTATGAGCTTTATTTGGGGATTATGCATAATGCAATATAGAACCCCTCATAACCTTGATGTTAACTTTCCTATGATGTTGAACTACATGCTACCCACAAGTTTATCACCCTATGTCAACTATTATCATGTTTCACCTTTGCCTATGATGTTGAACTACATGCTACCCACAAGTTTATTTGCTAAGTTTGATGTCATACATGTTTTGAGGCCAATAATCCTATATGCTAGTTGTGATGAACACCTTTGCCTCAAATATCATCATGTTTAACTTATGACCAACTTTACCACCTTATACCCATCTTAGTCATATTTTTATGTTCCTTGATTCACTTGTGTTGACGCGAATTTATGTGCGAATGGGAATACGTTATGGGTAGTTAGGCAAACTTGAAATGACATGAAAAAACATGACTTGAAAATGTGACATGAAACTTGATTATGCTTGAAAACTTGAATATGGTCATGACATGTAGAAAACCACAAAGTGGCCAACTCGAGGTTGGGTTGAGTTTGTAGCGTAAATCTTCCCGGAACCGCCCGGCAAATCCAGTGGCTACAAACAATTGGACCCAATGTGAGAAGTTGGTCATATCGCGCTTGAAACCCGAGGTTAGATTAGGTTGTGGTGTAAAGCTGCCCGGACCAGCCCGGCATATCCAGTAACCACAACAAAGTCTAATGTGAGAGGTTGGGTGCATTAAATTAATTAATGCCACATGTTAGGGTTAAGTCATGAACCACTTGGGTACACTTAACCAACTTGATGCATGATTGGATGGGGTTAACCACACTTAACCCATTGGGAAACCCTAGTTACGTGGACATTTTCAGTAGTAACCCTCTTGGATGTATCACGATACCCTAGGGACTAGGCTAGGGCGGGGCATGATTACTGGGCTCATTGTAAGCGACCAGAAAGATGGCAGAGTAGGTGCGCCAGTGTAGGTTCAGGCGGACTATGGTCGTGCACATAGTCCGGAGTTGAATAAAACAGGCATGGGCACTAGTAGGTTTAGACTGTGCGTGCTTGATTTGTGTCAGTGGTTGGCACCCTAGGGCCTGATACACCCTAGGGTGGACCTAGCACAATTCGACTACATTCCGTGATTGGGCCGTATGACACCGACACTCGACGAGTTAGGCTTATAGGGAGCCGATCGACTAGATTGTATAGTTGGACCTTGATTTGGGCCAACTCATGATATTGGGCCAAGGGATCATTTCTTGTTTATACTTGACATGGGTTGGAATACTAGTACTATTGGTGCAAAACTAAACCTTGTATATGCGATGCCACTTGATCTACCTTGTTATCTATTTATCATGCCAGTTAGTTACCATCTTTATGTTTCATCTCAGTTGCTCATGTTTAGTTAACTTCATTAGTTTTTATACTAATAGTAGGTAGAACTTACCAGTCTTTATGACTGGCCCTTTTTCTTTCGCCTCTTTTCTTCCGTCCCCCCCCCCCCCCCCCCAGGTTCTCAGGGAGGGAACACTAGTGCTTAGCTTGGATATTTGGCTTGCTTTCTTGACAGCTCATGTACGGTTTGGACTTGAGCTTGCTATGGCTTCACGACATCTATCTTGGGGATAGTTTACTTTATGTTATTTTCAGTTTATGTTTTCTAGACTTGTGGTAGTTGGAAAATAATGACTAAGTACTTTGATGTAAGTTGACTTTGGTTTGGAAATGGTTAACTATGGTTTTTAAATTTCTACCGCTGCTTTACTTATTTATTTATCTATGTTCTGTCTTGTGATACCTCTGTGCATGTTTACCTTGACAACACCGCTCCAAAGCTAGTGCATTCTCTCGTGAGTGGCCCTGGCGGAGGTGGGGTGTTACAATGTACGTTTGAATTCTATTCAAAATAAATTTTCGTTGTTATTATTTAAAATAATCTATTTAAATATTCAAACTTCATTAAAATTTCCAAAATAAAATTTTTAAATTGGCTCGCATTTCCAGGTTATTACAGACATAGATATTCACATCACTAAGGCAGAAATAGATATGAATATAACACACGAGTATAAATACAAAGATAGTGGTCATAGTCGAACCACTATACAACAAAAGAATAGGTATAAGTTCTAGCCAAAAAATATGTATACATAAAAGTCACATATACATATAATCCAAAATTTACTACAATGATGATGTAGATACAAAAGTCAAAAGTCAAGAGGCGGTCCCTGTTAGAAGTCCAATATAAGCACCTGTAATACTCGGTTTGACTCGGGTATTATTTATAAGAATAAACAACAAACGGGTCAATCTTACTGTACTCATCGTAATAAACAAAGATATCATAAGAGATATAAGCAGATACTGACATATACCCAATAAAAACAATGTTTAGAAGAGAATGTGAAGGCTCGAAATGTCCATAAAATATGTCAAAGAAATCTCAGAGCTTTATAAAAGAATGCCACGTCCTAAATAATATAGCTACTCACGTGAGATGATGTCCCCTATTAAATCAACATGACATAGACAATACGATATCAACCGATGAATACGGTCCTAGACCAAAACAATGCTAAGATCTTCGTAAGAAGGGAACCTAAAAACTCCATGAACCGAAGTTCCATGATTAGCCCGAGGACTCTCAACGATGATTCAAGGTTCCATAAAGATAACACAACTCAATATGATCTGGAGATTGGGGAATACACAAATCCCACTTGGAACACACAATTCCAATGAATAAATTGAAGTTTAATAAATAGTCCGAAGACTCTCAAGATTAACCAAAGTTCCTCAGGATGATCCGAAGATCATTGATACAGACGAATGAACAAAAGTTCCTCAAGATGATTTGGAGATCATCGATATAATCAAATGAACCGAAGTTCCTCAAGATTATCCAAAAATCATCAGAATGACCCGAAGGTCGGATTGATCCGAAGATCAAATATAGTGTGAACTATGCCAAGCTAGTAAATATAAGATTTAAGCTATTCGAATATTTTCAAACAATTTGTATATTCCACTAGAAATACGAAAGGATCATTGCTATAATGTTCAATCGAACGAATCCAAGAATTAACAGTCGAAGCAAGCACAAGTGGTCATAATCCTTGTTTTTACTAAGACGTTTAATTAGATTTCTCACACGAACTAGAATAAGGTTTACCAAGTATATACTACTAGATTTGTACAACGAAAATTTGGGAAATAACTTCATGTAATGAAGTAGAATTAAAAACCATTTAGTAAAAGATTTGGTATCTAATAAAACCCTTTTTATATGGTTTTGAAGTGGAAAATCTCGTGGAATAGCGATCGAGCTATGAATTCACGTTTTAATAACGTAAATTATATCTCATGACTATTGATTACAAATTCGTTCACCATGAATCAATCAAAAGTCCATCAAAGGTCGATAATCAAGTTGCTGAAATCTATGAATCAGAGAAATTGAAAAGTCATAGAAAAAGGTCAAATGGTCCGAAACTCATCTAGGAAAGAGCCTAAAACAACCTAAAATGTTGACCGTGGTCTCCACATGTCAACAGGAGAAATTTGGTCCTCAGATGTATGAGGCTTCAGGTCAGACGTATGAGCTGATAGGGTGTCTTTTTATTATTTTTCCCAAGTGCTTGGACAAATGTCTGACTTATCCGCTTAGATGTTTGAGCATAAGCCTGGGAAACAATTTGCTTAGGCAATGAATGAGAAATCGGCCTTGGACGAACCCGAACTAGCGGTGATGGTTTGCGATGTTTTCTAAGCTAAAATGAAGCCTGTATAGCTTGATGAAGCGACTCAAAATTTCCAAACTCAATTCCCTATGACGATTTGCACATTGAATTCATATAATCGAATTCAAAACTCATGAAATGGAATGTTCACTCAGATCAACCGAAATTACGCACTACATACGTAATGCAAACTTGTCATAGACACACTATACAAGCTTAAAACTTGAGGCATAGATGTGAGTTCTAAAAGAACTCACCTTTGCTTGCTAGAAGTAAGAAATCGATCCAAAGCTTGGTTAGAACAACCTCTATTCCAATATAGCATGCAAATATCCAATGTAAACACATATAGAATGTATTTCCTAAGAGTTTGTTTTAAGGAATTTCAGAAATTAAAGAGGAGTTGAGTTAGAGAAGATGGAGATGGACTTTGCCTAAGCTTCTCCTTTGATTTGCACTTGATTTCAACAAGAAATGGAGCTCCTAGGATTAACTAGGTTTATTGAATTTTAATTTCCCTTTCCTTTCCTCGTTTCTATTTTCTTTTAAGTGTTGAAAGTGAATAAGAAGGAGAGGAGGTTGTTGGGTTAGGCTAGGTTAGATAACCAAAGTCTCAATTTTCAAAAACTCCAAACATATCGATGTTTATAGGTTTTCTTGTCGTAAAAACTCAATGGAAGTGGTTTCGAGTCCAAATACATCCATATGCAAAAAGTGACTTTTTGGACTTATACTCGATTAATGACGTTATATTTAAATATATTATTACGAAATATGTGATTTAAGTACTTACTAAGAATTATTTTAAATTCTTACTTTTTTCTTGACATGATTTAAGTACTTACTAGGAATTATTTTGATTTAATTTTTTATATATTTTATTAAACCAATATTTTTTTAATCTAAATTTTTATATACCTTTCAAATGAATACATCCGTCCATATTGCACATGCCTCAAAGATATGCTTCTAATAGAAGATGAATAGGTAAAAGCTCCATAACATTGAAAAAAACCTAAAGGAAATATTTTGTCCAGTTCGCAAAGCAACATAAGGATTTCTTTCTTCCAAAACATCATGCAACCGTTCAGACATGTATCTATTTTTTCATATAGCAAACCAAAAGCCGACGTCATTTTTTTTAACTTTATAATGCATTTCGCACATTAAATTATCGGAAGGTATATGCCGCTTCGCAAGTTGTACAACAAATGTAAATTCAACTTCTATGATGTTGTATTTAGATTTCATTGCAATGTATTCAACAATTAATAATAATTGGGTTCTGCTTATACAGCCTTCCCAATTGGGTTTTTTGTGACATCTAATAAATCATATAATTTTTTTGTTTCAATATTTGTTTCTTCTTCAACATTACCAACATTATCGATAAATTGTGGAACATGGAACATTGAATGTAATAACCCAGAATTTCAGAACCAATTTAATTTTTTTAATTTAAGCTATTTTGATTAATATGGAATGTAAATTGGTTATTTTTTATAAATAAAATTTTGAGAATAATTTTATATTTAGTTTTTATATTTTATTTGACTCAAAACAAACTTAGAAAAATTATTAAATTGATACGTAAGCCTTGTTTTTGAAAATTTTAAAAATTCTATTTTTAAAATCATTGCATAGCCCCTTAAAAGTGAAATTTTGCTAGGAAGCTCAGAATTAGACGAAACCAATTTTTTTGGATTCATAATAACAAAGCATTGCTGAGTTTCAAATTTCGCACCAAACGGACTCAGTATGTGGTCGTGAGAGGAAAACACATTTGCTAAGAAACTAACAGTCAGTTTACAGAGGAACATTATTGGGATGACCTCGGAATTCGATTACACTTTTTTTCGGATTTCTATCATCAAATAATGGTAGACCCCAAACTCACATAATTTTTGGAGTTAGAGTGTGGGTGTGCAAGAAGAAAATGTACGCTAAAATCGCATTTACTGAAGATAATTTGAGCATGTTTGAGAAATTAAACAGATTGTCAAACGAACTCGGAATTCAAAGAAACTGATTCGTTGGATTCATAATGACGCGTATTAGGAGAATATTTTAGATATAACTAGCCATTCAAATTTAAATTTCATATATTCGTTTGAAAGATCTTACGAACCCAACGGTTTCAGTTTAAGGAGAATCCGACGGTCGGATCTCTCGTTACGTCCATTTAAAGTTAATGGTCGAAATTCACGAATGGTCACTGTGCGGCACGTTCTATTCAAGACTACTAAACATATATAATTTATTTCATCGATTTCTATTCAAAACATATTATATAAATGTTTATAAATTCGTTTTAAAATGATTTCACTTCCATTACCAATTAAAATTAAAACTGAACCTCCTATATTCTTATAATCTCAAAATGATAATATTTTCAAAATGTCAATTTTTGAAATTCAGTCTTTTTGATATTCGTTATAAAAATGAATAGAATCGATATAAAATCCATTTCAGTTAAAATAGCTTTTACATACTTAACTTGGCTTCATATTTTTAATATTTTTGTGTCCATCCAAAATCGGACATCAAACTCAGACTTCTAATTTTCGTTGAATATTACATTATACAAATATTTACATTTATCCCGGATTGGAATAAAATTTCAACCAATATCCATTAAATAAATTTATATGGATTACATTCAGCATAAACATCCAACAATAGTTGCAAACAACTATCAACATCAAATATGACATTCATTATGCGTTTTATTTTTTACATAAGCTTCAATCAAATAATTGACGCTTATATTTATCCGTCAATCAATCAATTAACTGTGTGGGGTTTTCAAACAACGACAATCAATTTAAATTCATTACTGATTAATAAATTTAATCATTTCATTTTTATTTCAATTTGAATATATTTTTCAAACCAACTAATTTTCACTGTCCAATTCATAAATGGGTATTTATACCAAATTTCAACTACCCCAGTAATATTAACACTATTATTAACTTGTTAAACATTTCAAATCCACAATCAAAACAAAACTAATCAACAAATCATCCATGGGTTTGCAAACAACTGTGATGTGAGAAACCATACACCGTATAACATTTGTGATAATTAACAGATAAAAATTAACTTAGACGATCTATATATTTTAAATATGAATATAATAGCATAATAAAATATTTGACTGAGAAAGAGTTCTCACCTTGGTTGTTTTGCTAAATATTGTCAAACGATCGATTGACTGAATCTGACATTTTCCTCCACCAAAAATTGAGACGAGCTCCAAATCAGTTTCATTGCAAAGCTCTCATTGACACGGTTCCAATGCATCGTGTTTCGCTGAATTCTGAGTTCGCATGAAAAGTTTATGTTTTTTATAAGATTGCATACATATATAATGTCATTAACACAACTAATTACCAATTAACTACCTTAATCACTCTCCTCATCCTCTTCCTCTCCAAATACACAACACGCAGTAGCACCATCTCCAAACGCACGCTGCCCTCATTCCACTTAACAAAAATTCTCTCTGAATCGCTCCAAACTTTGCATACAAGTGCTATTATACTTCAAAAACTCCAAAACGTGGGTCGTTGCTTGTATTCGCCAAAAATCCAAGCCCTAATCACCTATGGATCACGCTACAAATAATTTGGGCATACTAGAATTTTGTTGAACCCAACAATATATACATGGGGATAAAGCTCTGCTCATAAGGGTCACAAATATATTTATTTCATGATTTTTAGTGGAATATTGGATTTGATTTTGATTTTTGAATATTACATTTAGGTTTACAGAAGGGAGAAAGAAAGGCTGCCGTGATTTTTGAGTTTAGGTCAGGTTAGGATGTGTTAAGACAATTTATAGTGGAGCTAATTTATTTTTTTAACGATTTTTTTTATATATACTCAAATTATGCATGTTTTCATGGCTTAAAAATCTGTATGATCACATACGGATTCCGTTTTCAATGAAAATTGACATGCAGCTACTTTTCGACATTACGGACCTAACGAAACTAGTTTCGCCGAATTCTGAGTCTGTATGCACAAACAACGAATTTTTAAAGTCAAAATATTGTATGTTTTTCACTTTAGAAATCACGCCAGATCACATACTAACTCTAAAAATCAAGAAATTTGGAATCTTACCATTATTCGATGATACGAATCCAAAAAAAAGTGGAATCGAATTCTGAGATCGTCTGTAACAACCCGAAAATCTGGGCCAGTTTAAAATTTTTATTTTGGCAATTTTAGCGAATTTTGATTATTTAAAATGAATTATTTTAAATAATATCGACGTGAAATTTATTTTTGAATATAATTCGAACGTATATATTATACGCGTCGTCGTTAGAATATAAATATTTATATATAATTAAAAAAGGAATTGAAAATGGCGCGGTAGTTCGATAATTCGATTTCAAACTTCAATTGAATGTACCGGGTGCAAAACAATCCGGATTTTAGTGAAACCAGAAATCATAGGATCTATTTGATAGTATCTTTCCAACGAATCCGAAAAATCGAAAGTTCGTAGCGGGAATCAAAAGATATGTCCAGTTGAAAATTCTGAATAGTCGCTATGGAATTCAGGCCCTTAAAAATGGAAATTTTGCAAAAGACCTCGGATTTCGACGAAACCACTTTTGTTGGATCCGTGATGTCAAATTATTGCTAGGTTTCAAATTTCATAATTTTTTCGAATCAATAAGTGAGCGTGGCAAAGGAAAACGCGTTTGACCAGTTTTAGTTGATTTTAATCGACTGGAAATTGACCATTTTTCTAACGGTCTCAGAATTCGGCGAAACTAGTTTTGTTGGGACCGTATCGTCAATACGAAGCTAGAAAATAATTTTCGGGAATTTTTAGAGTCCGTATGTGGCCCCGGTAAATAGAAATGTGCGTTCAAAATCAATATATAGATTTATATTTTGATTTTTACGGAAACTGATCGAAACAGTCGAATCAGCCTGCGATACATATCCCATTGTGTTCAGAATTGGGGTGATTAGCTAGGGGCGACAGTCGTTGGGTTGGATTTCGAGTTCGTATCAACACAAGGGTATTTTCGAAATTAAATAAATTAAAATATAAAGTTATATTAACCTAACCCTAAACATCATTGGTCAAAGCCCAACCCACGGTCAAACGACGAGTCGCGCCTCTCTCCTCCTGAGCGACGGAAATCGCTCGATCGTTCCAACCCGTTTCCCTATCCACCACAAATTAGGTCCTCCTCCTGAAACGAAAATCATAGAAGAATCCGTAGGCTTTAAATCCATACGAGTATGAAAATCTATCGTTGAGGGGTTCAAAGGAATTGGGGCTTTGAAAGGCCTTCGGTCGAAGGCAAATTCTGGCGACAGAAGGGGCGCGAGCTGGCCATCGTGGCTGGCACTGGTAGAACTCGCCAAGGTGGTTCGAGGGAGGCCCGCCGATCTAGTTCCGGCTATCCATGGTGCATGCAGTTCGAGGATGAACGCGGCGATGACGGTTCTGAAAGGGGAGGACGATTTACAGAAGGTAATTAACGTAATGCTTTATTTAAACGTGGTTATGCATTAATTAGTTAATTGAATTGATTATGTATAATAACATGGTTTTAGAAATGATTATACAAGAAAAATATACATTGTTCTTGAAAATAAAATACTCATTGTTTCTGAAAATAAACTTTTACATTGTTTTTTTAGAAATAAAAATATATAATTTATATATATGTAGCTAAATTAAAATATGGTTTTTATTATAAATATTATTGTAATATAAAGGTAACTTTTATATAAAATACCATAGGATAAAATACAATTTTTAAATATAAATTAGCATTGTAAAAATATTACTTTTATACGAAATAGTTTTAGCTTAAAAACATGACTTTTGTATAAAGAATGTAGATTTAAAAACGTGATTTTCAAAATGAATAGAATTTATATAGACATGGTTTTAGAAATGAGACTAAAGTAAATAAGATCATATTTTTAAAGTAAGCAAGATTTGATCTTCAAAGGGAATGGGATTTGAATTCTAAAATAAAAAGATTTGACTTTTAGAAATGAAAAAGATTATATTTTTATATAGAAAATGACGATCCAAGAATATAATTTTTATTATGAAGTTAGTTTTTAAAATAGGATCTTTGTTTATATATGTTGTTTTGAAAATGAAAATGAAAATAATACGATTTGTATGTATTTAGATTTGAAATAAAAATACGACCTATACGTATAAAGATTTAGAATAAAAATATGATTTTTATTTTATTAGAATGAAGTGATAAGAATATAATTTTTATATATGTAGTGGTTGCGGACAAGGAAAGTGACAAAAGGCGAAAACAACAAAGATTTCTATAAATGAAGAGTCGTGGTATTGGATAGCTATTGGTGAGAACTTCTCACCTTTCAATTTAATTTTTCTAGTTATATTTATATACTAGGATGCAGACGGTGCTTAGTAGCACCCGACACAATCGTCCACAGACCATGGACTTGTTTGTTTGGTTGCATAGATTAGTTAGATGATGTGATTTGAAATTGAATTGTTTGGTGAAATGAATGGATTGATTGATGTGTGAATGGCGTGGGCCTTCACTAGACCGGGGATAAGGCTAGGCCTTGTCCCGTTTCTAGTATCGTGCCGTTATGCCGCCGAAATTTTCTAAAATATGTTAGAAAAATAAAAATATCATTTTTATTGTGTAAATGAAATGAATAGAAATTCATGTGTTAAAATAAAATATATTATCATTAAAAATATAGTTTTAACGCGAAAGTGAATAAATAAATATTTATAAACAAATCGGCCGATTTGTTTATATACACTGATTTGACTGATATTGAATGGGTCGATAAATTTTACACATCGCCCAACTGCACAACTAAAAATCTGTGTTTGATTGTTTGAAACCCCACACGGGTGTTGGGATGAAATTTGAAGTTCACTCATCCTGATTGATTAAATATGTCGATCGATTGATTGACAGGCTGTTATAAGCGTAAGATATCTATATTTGATGCTTATACAGTGTAGTGCACTTTGGTTGATGGTTGATTGTTTATTATTGCTATTATATACATGTGTTGTATGGAATCCATATAATTAACGTTGTATGGTGATTGATTGGGCCTCATTCCAATGGGGAAAGTAATGAATATTATAAAAGAAAATTCATGTGTTGAATATAAAAATAGTGATGTGTTGACAGTACTCATGTGTTGAGATTAGTCGTGTGTTGAAATAAATATAGATTCATGTGTTGAATGGGATAAATATTCATTTGTTGGATAGAATAAAGAAGTTTTGAAAATATAAAGTCGTGTTGATTAGATTGACGCCATTTTGACGTAAACGATATTTATATCGATTTTATTCATTTTGAAATGAATTGAATTGAAAACGATTTCGAAATGAATTGAATTGAAAACGATTTCGAAATGAATTGAATTGAAAACGATTTCGAAATGAATTGAATTGAAAACGATTTCGAAATGAATTGAATTGAAAACGATTTCGAAATGAATTGAATTGAAAACGATTTCGAAATGAATTGAATTGAAAACGATTTCGAAATGAATTGAATTGAAAACGATTTCGAAATGAATTGAATTGAAAACGATTTCGAAATTAAATGAATTGAAAACGATTTCGAAATGAATTGAATTGAAAATGATTTCGAAATGAATTGAATTGAAAACGATTTCGAAATGAATTGAATTGAAAACGATTTCGAAATGAATTGAATTGAAAACAATTTCGAAATGAATTGAATTGAAAACGATTTCGAAATGAATTGAATTGAAAACGATTTCGAAATGAATTGAATTGAAAGCGAATTCAAATGAATTCAAATTGAATTGAATAGAAATGAATTTTAAAACGAATTTATAAAGAAGAATTCAATTTTGATTTGAATTGAAATGAAAGTTGAAATTGTTTTGAAACGAATGTAGAACTATTTATAAAATTCGTTTTAAAAGGAAATCGACGAAATATATATGATATATATATAATGGCCTGAATAGAACGCGCCGCGCCGCGGCAGTTCGTGAATTTCGACCATTTATTTCAAACGGACATTGCGGGAGATCCGACCGTCGGATTCTCCTAAAACCGGAACCGTTGGGTTCGTATCGAAAAGATCTTTCCAATGAATATTAGAAATTTGAAATCTAACGGTTGGATTTGGAGTTATGTCCAAATCAAGTTCGAAAAAGGTCGCCGTAAGTGCAGTTCGATGGCCGTTGTTGGAAATCGACTGTACGGGCCTTGGTAAAATTATTAAAAATATCTATAATTTGTGTAAAATCATAATATATGGATTGGAAAGAGTTGAGCTGGAAAATTCCACATTTGAAAAGATAAAAATAGATTTTTATCGAAATAAACTAGTTTTGAACTAGAATTAAAATCAATTTTTTTTGAAATAAATAAATTGAATTTGAAAGTGATTTTAAAAATAATCAATACTCCCAATACGTGGATTGGACTGGAGTTGAATCGAAATTATCTTCGGGATATTTCGATGTTGGATTTCGTGACTATACAAATATTGTTATGGGTATTTGAAAGATATATTTTATATCGTTATTTCCAATGCGATATATGTTGGTTTCAGAATTTGATATTGAATGTAAGCCGATATATTTTCTGTTCAGAGCCTTGTATTTAATATCAAATGTGATTTGGGTTTATCGTGAATCGTGTTTTAGAAGACATTGGTTCTTTAACCCAGTTAAAGGCAAGATATCGATTTTTGAGAAGATTAAAACTAAGTGGAGTTTTAATGAATCTTTAATTAGATTGAAAAATGAATTGATTATTTAAATTATCAAATCTGAAAGGTGATCGAGAATGGAGTACCACCAGTTTTGCTCCAAAGCGATAGTTAAATCTTTAATTAGATTTGAACGTGAAATGGTAATTAATTTTACCGATAACACAGTGGTGTTAGATGTGGAGTATTACCAGTTTTCTCCATGGGATATATAGGTTGGGATTGGGAAATAAGATAATAATTACTTCGGTGCGGTTCGCTAATCCCGACTAGTTTGGAAAACCATGATATGGTTTGAAATGATATCCAAAAGAAGATTAAAGAAAAAATTTAGAAGAATTTATCTTGGATAAAATTAATGGGAACCTTTCCCTAAAAATGTGATTTTGTGAATAAAAGAATATTCTGAATTGGAATGAGGCGTTTGATGTGTTTGTGTAACATTTGTTTATCATATACGTGGGTTATTCAGAAAGGCCGGGTTTACACCCATTCTGAATAACCGATTCGACGAGATGTCGAAGATGAAGACGGTGGTTGAAGACCGGAAGTCTTCACATCGTTTGGATAATTACTGACGATCCTGATTGGGTTGTACACCTAAGAGGATGGAAATAGTTGGCGGTCGTCCAGACGTACTTGGAGATGGATGGATATGCGAGGAAAGTGCCTCCGGTTTCGTTCAGACCTAGAACGGACTTGTAAATGGATGGTGTGTCTGACATTGTATTCCTTTATATTGTATTTGTTGATCTCTGCTAAATATATATATCTGTTTGGCGGCGGAGAATTTATTCTCTTGCTTAACGCCCTTCTCTGAGACATATGAGCTCAGAGGTTATATATTGGAAGAAATCAGTGGTACGATATGGATTGATAGTGTGGCATACTGAGATGAAGTGATCCAGACTTTTGTTGAAAAGCAAAGTTTGGTGGTTGATGATCAAAGCGCAGCTGATATAGCATGGCTTTGTGTATAGCGTTGATCCGCGAGCCTCACAGCCCGGAATGGTGGTAAACTGATGGTTTGATCAGTATACATTTTTAGTGTAGTGGATTCGGTCGACCGATATTGAGCTTCGTGCTCGGAGGGATAGAGTAAGCGGTGTTTTCTCTTGCTGGGACGTAAGCCGCGGTGATACTTGAGTCCCAAAAGTGCGGATGTGCATAGCGGTGTTTTCTCTCGCTGAGACGTAAGCCGCGGTGATTTGTACTACGCGATCGATCTTTCGAATCAGGAGCCACCATGATGGAAATCCAATTTCCAATACGTGTATTTCGGCTTTATTTGTAGAGCCTAGTATGGCGACATAGTGGGATGGGGCACTCATGCCGTCTATGATTTATATTTATGATTGAAATTGTTCTTGACACTATACACTTATTATAGTATCAAATGATTTGTTTTAAACGTATCAAGCATGTTTGGCTGTTATAAGGTAAAACCCTGTCCTCCGGCTTGCGTTGCATTGTGTGATGGGACCTGGGTCTTATAATAGCTTCATTTTTCGAAAAAGCATTGCGCTGTTTATTCTATGCACTAGTATTCTTGGGAGGAAACCCGTTCCGTGTTATACGGCGTGGTCCCTTGAATTACTCTCTTTTAAAGTAAAGTCTTAAATAACTGTTTTAGTTCTCACACCAGTCACATGACTGACCTGGAGTTTATTGTTTTAACCTAAACTCTGGGTGCCCTTATTTTCGACACGGGCAGCTAGTAGTTTTGGTTTTGCAGATTTATATTCACAGGATCCTGGTTTACAGCTGGAATGATATCCGGAAAGCTTTGTATCCGTATATCTCTTCTAGTTGTGTATTGTATTATTTTCCGCTGCTAGTTATTTAAATGTAATTTAAATCTCTGATATTTCTGTGTAATATTCATTTATACTCTGTATATTCTTATAATCTGATGCATTGTTGTAATAACAGTGAAATGTTCTTCTGTTTGTGTTCTGATTTGTCTTGTCCTCACAGTAATTCGTTCTTTCTCATCTCTTCGGAGACCGGGGAAGTTTCGGGTCGCTTCATTTGGTATCAGAGCTTTGGTTTACAGAGCTCGAGAACAAGACACATTAGAACCATATGAAAGAATTCATCAGGTATTGGATTAGTAATATCCAATTAGAATTACTCGTTAGAGATAGGATCAGTAGTATCCTAGAACGAGTGTGAAGAGTATATTTTTCAAATGAAAACAATTTTGTTTAGAAATTTAAATTACTTTTTACGTATTTGAATATTTATTTATTTTGAATATGGACAATCTAGTATATAAAGGTTTTGCATATACGCGTCATGAACGTATATTCGAAGTTTTAATATATTAGATAGATATAGAATCACATTCTAGTTGCCCGGGAATGATTCTGATAATGCTGCAGCGTTACCAGTATTTATTTTCGAGTGACGAAGGTATGATATCTATATATTTCCATTAGGCTGGTGTGAGAACCAAAACCTATATAGTTAGAACACATTGTTGTGAATTGGCATCAAAAACATGATTTTCTTTATATATATCAAAATTATGAATTTGAAACGTTAATCCACTAATTGATTGATGTTTGTGTTGTTTGTTTATTTGTTTGCTAATTTTTAACCATTTAGCCTAATTGTATCAAATATTGAATTATATTAAAAATTGGTCGCATTTGCTTGCATATACATATACTTACATTGAACAGGTCATAGCAAGGAGGCTAGAGCAGAGAATAAAATTTGTTTGCCCGACAAATAGGTACATGTTTACTACATAATTTCCTGTTTTGTTTGGGTGATGATGATTTTGTGAGCCTATTGGCTAGCCGCTTGGCTTTTTCTTTTTCTTTTTGAAATCTGAAGGACCGGGGAAGCTATTTGAAATTCCCCGATGCTCCCGGTGCAGGGGAGGTTATGGCGAAATTTTTCGAAAATTTAGGGTGTTAGCCAAATTTTTGAAGAATTTGAAAATTCTCAGAAACTGAAAAGTTGGAGAAGGCAAGCCAGATCGAACGTAGAGTTGATTGATCAAACCACTTTCGACTTTGTTCCTTTTCGGGGACGAAAAGTTTTAAGTGGGGGAGATTGTAACAACCCGAAAATCTGGGTCAGTTTAAAATTTTTATTTTGGCAATTTTAGCGAATTTTGATTATTTAAAATGAATTATTTTAAATAATATCGACGTGAAATTTATTTTTGAATATAATTCGAACGTATATATTATACGCGTCGCCGTTAGAATATAAATATTTATATATAATTAAAAAAGGAATTGAAAATGGCGCGGTAGTTCGATAATTCGATTTCAAACTTCAATTGAATGTACCGGGAGCAAAACAATCCGGATTTTAGTGAAACCAGAAATCATAGGATCTATTTGATAGTATCTTTCCAACGAATCCGAAAAATCGAAAGTTCGTAGCGGGAATCAAAAGATATGTCCAGTTGAAAATTCTGAATAGTCGCTATGGAATTCAGGCCCTTAAAAATGGAAATTTTGCAAAAGACCTCGGATTTCGACGAAACCACTTTTGTTGGATCTGTGATGTCAAATTATTGCTAGGTTTCAAATTTCATAATTTTTTCGAATCAATAAGTGAGCGTGGCAAAGGAAAACGCGTTTGACCAGTTTTAGTTGATTTTAATCGACTTGAAATTGACCATTTTTCTAACGGTCTCAGAATTCGGCGAAACTAGTTTTGTTGGGACCGTATCGTCAATACGAAGCTAGAAAATAATTTTCGGGAATTTTTAGAGTCCGTATGTGGCCCCGGTAAATAGAAATGTGCGTTCAAAATCAATATATAGATTTATAT
Organism: Allium sativum; assembly: GCA_030737875.1. Taxonomy (NCBI): domain Eukaryota; kingdom Viridiplantae; phylum Streptophyta; class Magnoliopsida; order Asparagales; family Amaryllidaceae; genus Allium; species Allium sativum. The sequence continues at coordinate 218,586,673 of CM060918.1, read as the reverse complement.
TTTGATTTTTACGGAAACTGATCGAAACAGTCGAATCAGCCTACGATACATATCCCATTGTGTTCAGAATGGGGGTGATTAGCTAGGGGCGACAGTCGTTGGGTTGGATTTCGAGTTCGTATCAACACAAGGGTATTTTCGAAATTAAATAAATTAAAATATAAAGTTATATTAACCTAACCCTAAACATCATTGGTCAAAGCCCAACCCACGGTCAAACGACGAGTCGCGCCTCTCTCCCCCTGAGCGACAGAAATCGCTCGATCGTTCCAACCCGTTTCTCCCCCTATCCACCACAAATTTGGTCCTCCTCCTGAAACGAAAATCATAGAAGAATCCGCAGGCTTTAAATCCATACGAGTATGAAAATCTATCGTTGAGGGCTTCAAAGGAATTGGGGCTTTGAAAGGCCTTCGGTCGAAGGCAAATTCTGGCGACAGAAGGGGCGCGAGCTGGCCATCGTGGCTGGCACTGGTAGAACTCGCCAAGGTGGTTCGAGGGAGGCCCGCCGATCTAGTTCCGGCTGTCCATGGTGCATGCAGTTCGAGGATGAAGGCGGCGATGACGGTTTTGAAAGGGGAGGACGATTTACAGAGGGTAATTAACGTAATGCTTTATTTAAACGTGGTTATGCATTAATTAGTTAATTGAATTGATTATGTATAATAACATGGTTTTAGAAATGATTATACAAGAAAAATATACATTGTTCTTGAAAATAAAATACTCATTGTTTCTGAAAATAAACTTTTACATTGTTTTTTTAGAAATAAAAATATATAATTTATATATATGTAGCTAAATTAAAATATGGTTTTTATTATAAATATTTTTGTAATAAAAAGGTAACTTTTATATAAAATACCATAGGATAAAATACGATTTTTAAATATAAATTAGCATTGTAAAAATATTACTTTTATACGAAATAGTTTTAGCTTAAAAACATGACTTTTGTATAAAGAATATAGATTTAAAAACGTGATTTTCAAAATGAATAGAATTTATATAAACATGGTTTTAGAAATGAGACTAAAGTAAATAAGATCATATTTTTAAAGTAAGCAAGATTTGATCTTCAAAGGGAATGGGATTTGAATTCTAAAATAAAAAGATTTGACTTTTAGAAATGAAAAAGATTATATTTTTATATAGAAAATGACGATCCAAGAATATAATTTTTATTATGAAGTTAGTTTTTAAAATAGGATCTTTGTTTATATATGTTGTTTTGAAAATGAAAATGAAAATAATACGATTTGTATGTATTTAGATTTGAAATAAAAATACGACCTATACGTATAAAGATTTAGAATAAAAATATGATTTTTATTTTATTAGAATGAAGTGATAAGAATATAATTTTTATATATGTAGTGGTTGCGGACAAGGAAAGTGACAAAAGGCGAAAACAACAAAGATTTCTATAAATGAAGAGTCGTGGTATTGGATAGCTATTGGTGAGAACTTCTCACCTTTCAATTTAATTTTTCTAGTTATATTTATATACTAGGATGCAGACGATGCTTAGTAGCACCCGACACAATCGTCCACAGACCATGGACTTGTTTGTTTGGTTGCATAGATTAGTTAGATGATGTGATTTGAAATTGAATTGTTTGGTGAAATGAATGGATTGATTGATGTGTGAATGGCGTGGGCCTTCACTAGACCGGGGATAAGGCTAGGCCTTGTCCCGTTTCTAGTATCGTGCCGTTATGCCGCCAAAATTTTCTAAAATATGTTAGAAAAATAAAAATATCATTTTTATTGTGTAAATGAAATGAATAGAAATTCATGTGTTAAAATAAAATATATTATCATTAAAAATATAGTTTTAACGTGAAAGTGAATAAATAAATATTTATAAACAAATCGGCCGATTTGTTTATATACACTGATTTGACTGATATTGAATGGGTCGATAAATTTTACACATTGCCCAACTGCACAACTAAAAATCTGTGTTTGATTGTTTGAAACCCCACACGGGTGTTGGGATGAAATTTGAAGTTCACTCATCCTGATTGATTAAATATGTCGATCGATTGATTGACAGGCTGTTATAAGCGTAAGATATCTATATTTGATGCTTATACAGTGTAGTGCACTTTGGTTGATGGTTGATTGTTTATTATTGCTATTATATACATGTGTTGTATGGAATCCATATAATTAACGTTATATGGTGATTGATTGGGCCTCATTCCAATGGGGAAAGTAATGAATATTATAAAAGAAAATTCATGTGTTGAATATAAAAATAGTGATGTGTTGACAGTACTCATGTGTTGAGATTAGTCGTGTGTTGAAATAAATATAGATTCATGTGTTGAATGGGATAAATATTCATTTGTTGGATAGAATAAAGAAGTTTTGAAAATATAAAGCCGTGTTGATTAGATTGACGCCATTTTGACGTAAACGATATTTATATCGATTTTATTCATTTCGAAATGAATTGAATTGAAAACGATTTCGAAATGAATTGAATTGAAAACGATTTCGAAATGAATTGAATTGAAAACGATTTCGAAATGAATTGAATTGAAAACAATTTCGAAATGAATTGAATTGAAAACGATTTCGGAATGAATTGAATTGAAAACGATTTCGAAATGAATTGAATTGAAAACGATTTCGAAATGAATTGAATTGAAAACGATTTCGAAATGAATTGAATTGAAAACGATTTCGAAATGAATTGAATTGAAAACGATTTCGAAATGAATTGAATTGAAAACGATTTCGAAATGAATTGAATTGAAAACGATTTCGAAATGAATTGAATTGAAAACGATTTCGAAATGAATTGAATTAAAAACGATTTCGAAATGAATTGAATTGAAAGCGAATTCAAATGAATTCAAATTGAATTGAATAGAAATGAATTTTAAAACGAATTTATAAAGAAGAATTCAATTTTGATTTGAATTGAAATGGAAGTTGAAATTGTTTTGAAACGAATGTAGAACTATTTATAAAATTCGTTTTAAAAGGAAATCGACGAAATATATATAATATATATATATTATATATATAATGGCCTGAATAGAACGCGCCGCGCCGCGGCAGTTCGTGAATTTCGACCATTTATTTCAAACGGACATTGCGGGAGATCCGACCGTCGGATTCTCCTAAAACCTGAACCGTTGGGTTCGTATCGAAAAGAGCTTTCCAATGAATATTAGAAATTTGAAATCTAACAGTTGGATTTGGAGTTATGTCCAAATCAAGTTCGAAAAAGGTCGCCGTAAGTGCAGTTCGATGGCCGTTGTTGGAAATCGACTGTACGGGCCTTGGTAAAATTATTAAAAATATCTATAATTTGTGTAAAATCATAATATATGGATTGGAAAGAGTTGAGCTGGAAAATTCCACATTTGAAAAGATAAAAATAGATTTTTATCGAAATAAACTAGTTTTGAACTAGAATTAAAATCAATTTATTTTTGAAATAAATAAATTGAATTTGAAAGTGATTTTAAAAATAATCAATACTCCCAATACGTGGATTGGACTGGAGTTGAATCGAAATTATCTTCGGGATATTTCGATGTTGGATTTCGTGACTATACAAATATTGTTATGGGGATTTGAAAGATATATTTTATATCGTTATTTCCAATGCGATATATGTTGGTTTCAGAATTTGATATTGAATGTAAGCCGATATATTTTCTGTTCAGAGCCTTGTATTTAATATCAAATGTGATTTGGGTTTATCGTGAATCGTGTTTTAGAAGACATTGGTTCTTTAACCCAGTTAAAGGCAAGATATCGATTTTTGAGAAGATTAAAACTAAGTGGAGTTTTAATGAATCTTTAATTAGATTGAAAAATGAATTGATTATTTAAATTATCAAATCTGAAAGGTGATCGAGAATGGAGTACCACCAGTTTTGCTCCAAAGCGATAGTTAAATCTTTAATTAGATTTGAACGTGAAATGGTAATTAATTTTACCGATAACACAGTGGTGTTAGATGTGGAGTATTACCAGTTTTCTCCATGGGATATATAGGTTGGGATTGGGAAATAAAATAATAATTACTTCGGTGCGGTTCGCTAATCCCGACTAGTTTGGAAAACCATGATATGGTTTGAAATGATATCCAAAGGAAGATTAAAGAATAAATTTAGAAGAATTTATCTTGGATAAAATTAATGGGAACCTTTCCCTAAAAATGTGATTTTGTGAATAAAAGAATATTCTGAATTGGAATGAGGCGTTTGATGTGTTTGTGTAACATTTGTTTATCATATACGTGGGTTATTCAGAAAGGCCGGGTTTACACCCATTCTGAATAACCGATTCGACGAGATGTCGAAGATGAAGACGGTGGTTGAAGACCGGAAGTCTTCACATCGTTTGGATAATTACTGACGATCCTGATTGGGCTGTACACCCAAGAGGATGGAAATAGTTAGCGGTCGTCCAGACGTACTTGGAGATGGATGGATATGCGAGGAAAGTGCCTCCGGTTTCGTTCAGACCTAGAACGGACTTGTAAATGGATGGTGTGTCTGACATTGTATTCCTTTATATTGTATTTGTTGATCTCTGCTAAATATATATCTGTTTGGCGGCGGAGAATTTATTCTCTTGCTTAACGCCCTTCTCTGAGACATATGAGCTCAGAGGTTATATATTGGCAGAAATCAGTGGTACGATATGGATTGATAGTGTGGCATACTGAGATGCAGTGATCCAGACTTTTGTTGAAAAGCAAAGTTTGGTGGTTGATGATCAAAGCGCAGCTGATATAGCATGGCTTTGTGTATAGCGTTGATCCGCGAGCCTCACAGCCCGGAATGGTGGTAAACTGATGGTTTGATCAGTATACATTTTTAGTGTAGTGGATTCAGTCGACCGATATTGAGCTTCGTGCTCGGAGGGATAGAGTAAGCGGTGTTTTCTCCTTCTGGGACGTAAGCTGCGGTGATACTTGAGTCCCAAAAGTGCGGATGTGCATAGCGGTGTTTTCTCTCGCTGAGACGTAAGCCGCGGTGATTTGTACTACGCGATCGATCTTTCGAATCAGGAGCCACCATGATGGAAATCCAATTTCCAATACGTGTATTTCGGCTTTATTTGTAGAGCCTAGTATGGCGACATAGTGGGATGGGGCACTCATGCCGTCTATGATTTATATTTATGATTGAAATTGTTCTTGACACTATACACTTATTATAGTATCAAATGATTTGTTTTAAACGTATCAAGCATGTTTGGCTGTTATAAGGTAAAACCCTATCCTCCGGCTTGCGTTGCATTGTGTGATGGGACCTGGGTCTTATAATAGCTTCATTTTTCGAAAAAGCATTGCGCTGTTTATTCTATGCACTAGTATTCTTGGGAGGAAACCCGTTCCGTGTTATACGGCGTGGTCCCTTGAATTACTCTCTTTTAAAGTAAAGTCTTAAATAACTGTTTTAGTTCTCACACCAGTCACATGACTGACCTGGAGTTTATTGTTTTAACCTAAACTCTGGGTGCCCTTATTTTCGACATGGGCAGCTAGTAGTTTTGGTTTTGCAGATTTATATTCACAGGATCCTGGTTTACAGCTGGAATGATATCCGGAAAGCTTTGTATCCGTATATCTCTTCTAGTTGTGTATTGTATTATTTTCCGCTGCTAGGTATTTAAATGTAATTTAAATCTCTGATATTTCTGTGTAATATTCATTTATACTCTGTATATTCTTGTAATCTGATGCATTGTTGTAATAACAGTGAAATGTTCTTCTGTTTGTGTTCTGATTTGTCTTGTCCTCACAGTAATTCGTTCTTTCTCATCTCTTCGGAGACCGGGGAAGTTTCGGGTCGCTTCATCGTCTCAATAATGTTCTTTTGTAAAACTGCTTAGATTATTACATCGAATAGTTTTATCGTGCACAGCCACATACTAAGTCCGTTTGGCACGAAATTTGAAACTCAACAATGATTTGTTATTATGAATCCAACAAAATTGGTCTCGTCCAATTCTAAACTTCCTAGCAAAATTTCACTTTTCAAGGGCTATGCGATGATTTTAAAAATGGAATCTTTAAAATTTTCAAAAACAAGGCCTATAAATTCCATAGCGACTATTCTAAATTTTAATTTGAATATAACTTACAAATTGGAACATGAAAACTCAATTTCTTACATTCGTTACAAAGATATAGTTAATTAGATCCTAACGTTTCCGGTTTCATCAAACTCTGATTTATATTGAATCATGTACATTCATTCAAAATTTAAAATCGAATTTTCAAACTACCACTCCATTACGAGCTTGTTATATATAAATTATAAATTTATAATTTCTTACTTTGTATAATATAAATTTTAAATCGTTTATTCTCAAAATAAATCATTTAAAATATTTAATTTTCGTGAAAATCAATTAAAAATAAATTTTAAATTAGTTCCAAAAATACGGGTTGTTACAGTTGGTCGAGCAATTTTATTACTATTATACTACTGTGAATGATTTGGATGCATTGTTTATGATTGCTCTATGTGCAATTAACCATACACCATAGGATAGTAACAAATAAATTATGGATCATACCGCATAATATATATTGAAGACAACATAACATATTTCATACAAGCATTTGGCGCTTATATGACGAGGTTTGGATTACCATATGAGCAAGATGCTTATATGGAGAGGAATGAATTACAGGTTGAACCGAAGACTGATTATGGACTTAATTATCTATAAAAGAAATTGCAGGATTTATTAATAAACCTGTAGTGGCCCGCAAATCTGTACTATCTGAGCTGACTAATACACCATACGTCCAACCCAAATAACACAGAAATACGAACCATTATTGAAAGAAATTAGAGGGTGAGAATAAATAAGATAGAAAATTAGAATAGCAGAAGAAGAACATAACTACAACACAAAGTCTCACATCGCAGCGGAATAAAATATAATATATATATATATATATAACAGATTTTGAATTACAAAATTTTCTGTATACATATACATGCCATCATCAGAGTACAACACCTAAAATACAGGGGAAATAAAAAAAATTATAACTAACACTGAAGCATCCTGCTCCAAGCTACTTTAGATAAATCTGTAAATCCTGAACTACTTGACTGCCCATACAAAATTGGGCACCCAAGAGTTTAGGGAAAACCTAGAAAATAAACTCTGAGTCAGTCATATGGGACTGGTATGAGTAAACAGTTTAAAACAGCTTGAGACAATAAACGATATCTCATAAGACCACGCCGTGAATACGGAACGGGTTTTTCCCTTATGGGTATCCAAAATGATCTTTATATCAAAACTCTTTTTGATATTACAATAGTGTCTAAATACAAATAGATATCAATCTAGCAGAACGCTTGCATCTCACATTCCACATACATAGTATACAAACAAAAGCGTGGGTGCTTATTGGTTAATGGATTTCTAACTATGACAAGGTATGAAACCACCTTCCGCTAGTGTATCTCTAGAGGAGAATACACTAGGTTCAACAAGAACATCTTGCAACCCGACCACACATGACCGACCACTTGTTTTGCTTGAGTGTATCGAATGTATACCACCTACGGTTGGGATCAGCAACCGTTTCCCGTTAAGGGACATCATCGAATAGATTAAGAATGAAATGAAATATCTCTAGATAGGTGATTATACACCCTAATGGGAGCTACCCACATAGCCATGCTGCCTGCCCGATTTTTCTCATTTCCCGGAAAAGTTTGCCATAACCTCCTTTGTATGGGGTTACCGAAAAACATCAAACCTTGCCACACAGGCCCTCTCTAATCCAAAAAGAAAAAAGAAAAGCCAAGTGGCTAGCCGATATGGCGCATAAAATCTCATATACGAATTAAATACATACCTTTTTGTCGAGCATTCTAATATATGTCTTCATTAACTTCATTCCATACCTGTCTCATGTATATCCATACATTTCTAATTCATTTCAACTTAATACACTCGTTTTAACTCAACTCGTTAATTAATTCGTTAATTAAATCTTTGCATATTTCACTTGTTTATTTGAATATAACATGTTTCAAATATATTTCAGCGTACTCATAAACTAACTAAATTCCATTTTCCAACTCAGGTTTCATATTCGATTCGAATATGAAGTCACAAGTTAAATTTACTTATTCAAAGTCAACTTGATTCAGTCGTTTTAACTTAATTCATTAATCAGTTTGCTAATTAACTCTTTTGCCAATTTCACTTTGAACATGACATGTTCAAATATATTTTAACTTGTTTATACTCTAATTGAATTCTATTTTTCGATTCAAGTTCCATATTCGATTTCGAATATACATTTACAATTCCAATTCACTTTACAAGGTCTTATTTCGATTCAAAACTTTGATTAACTAATTTCTCTTCTACTTAGTTAATTCTATTCAATAATCAAAAATATTATTATTATTTCAAAAATCATTTCATTTACTTCACTTGAGTTCATATATATTTTATAACTCAAGTCAAGAATTTTCTAATGAACATTCGGATTTTTATTTCCTTAAAATCCTTTTATTTACTTAAATGAACCGTTATAATTTATATGATTATGGCGCTGTTTTTCTGAAAAATTGATTTTGACATAACTCAAAATCTATACGATGAAATACAGATTTTTCTCTTTCATTAGAAAACTATTATTCAACCGGTCCCGACGATTCTTGTTTCAAGGAATTTTGATTTCAATCGAGTTCTATAAACTCAATTAAAGTTCGAAACGCCAATTTACGAACTACCGCACTGTGGCGAGTTTGTTTTAATTATATATATATATATAAACAGTTAAACGTCGTTTATACTTGATATTTCCATCTCATTCGAATATATATAAACATATATATATTCAAATCTAGTTTTCAATCCAACCTAACATTTCTGTTTTTTTCTTACTTGTCAATTATTTCACTACTCAGTTATAATTTCATTTATAACTCTATCTTTTATACTATATTCCAATTCCTTTATAAATTATTTATAAAGTTTGATATAATCGAGTTCTAATTATAAATCCTTCGATTTAACTTAACTCATTTTATATTCCGAATTCCGGAATAAAAATCTATTGTTCTATTTTCAGTCGCTTCCCAATTCACCCTTTAAATTCATATTCGAATTTAAATCTCTAAATTATCTAATGATAATTTATTTCACTTAATTTATAAACAAAGTTTATACTTTTACTTGTTTATTATCTATTTAAACCAAATTTTCATTTCAAATCTAATTGAAACTTAATTCCTTTAATATTCCGAATTTCGGAATAAAACCATCCTCCCTTTTTTGAAACGATTCCCAATTAATTTTATAAATTCATATTTGAATTTAAACTTCTAACTTGTCTAACGATAATTTATCTCACTAAGTTATAAAACATTGTTTATAATTTGTAACACCCCGTAATTCTGTTAATATTAATATTCATAAATTAAAGAATAACCAATCTCAGACGTGAGAATTGTGGGAAACTGGTTGCGCCATTGTGTTCGTCTTGGAATTCTGGTTGAAATAGAGTCCGAGTTTGCGTGATTTGAACTTCGTATGAAGGAAATATGACCATCGGAAGTTTCAGAAAATTCAAAATTCAAAATTCGAAGTCAAACAGGCTAGGCGGGAAATTTCCCGCCCAGCACCCAGGTCGACTGGGCAGTCGACACCCCCAGGACCAGGTCGACTACGCAGTCGACCTAGGTGTCGACCTGGTCAGGTCGGCTAGGGTTTGGCTGAGCCCAGTCTTGAGCTGCTGATGTGTCTTTAGGGCTGAGTTGGATAATTTAACGGTTCAGGTTAGTTCTGAGTTGATCTGACGGTCTAAATAAATCCTAAACTCTATAAATACCTAGGTAGTCTCTCACTCTAATTCACATGAAAAATAGAATAGCCACCGTCATACCACCGCCATGGAACTCAGTGTAGCCGCCACCAACTAAGAAGGAAGAAAGCTAATCAAAACTCTAATTCTACTCAACTCTAAAGCAAATCAAGACTCTCTTTCTTCTCTAATTGTGAGTATGCTGATTTTAATAAGATTATTAGCAAACTAATTAGATTGAGATGTGATATGGATCATAAGAAAATGATGTGAATTGTCATATATGTTGTTGTAAACCTTATGTTATCATGTATGTTGTAAATCCTATGTTATGTGATGATGATATCCTATATGTTGTAAATCATGCTATGATGATATTGTATAGGTTGTAATTTTCTATGCTAAGTTGTGATAAATCATACATGTTATAAAGTCATGATGTTATTATCTATGCTAATTAGTTCATGCTAATCAAATTGTAATGTTGATATTATTTGGGCTATGTTGATTTATATGACAAATCATGTATGCAAGTTTAGATTGATTAGTAAAGATTATGAACATATGCCATGACATCTATTTAGATCTAGAATTATGCTATGACAAGGGTGAGTTCTATGGGTTAGATGCTAGTTTACACCATCATTATGTTGCATAAACCACATATGTCAGTTTATACATGAATTGGGATTATGATCATATTATGTAAGTTGTGACATTTAACCAAACAAGTTGACACCTTTAGATCCATGACATGTGTAGTTTTATGCAAGTTGTAGTTTTGCCTATGCAAGTCTAGGTGTTGGAAATCTATCACACATGCAAGTTTCACCCTTTTTATGATTAGATCTATTTTAGTCATATGTATATGTTGTTGTTGTGATAATTTCTTTTTATGCTATGAGTTAGACTATTCGAGTCTAACGTATATTTTGCGTTGAATAAGCGAACGTATAACGTGGGGTAGGGGTAATATTAAGGATTTAATATTGAGAAAATTGGATGTAATTGATATGATTTTGCATGCCATAAGTGGATGGCCATAATTGAGTCAATTATGGACATCATTAAAATTGGAATTAATTAATGATTTGAATAGGGATATGTTTAAAACTGGGGTAAAAGATTATAAGTAATAATCAATGCTTAGGATAGGAGGTTGGACTCGTTTGTGACGTAAACCTGCCCGGACCCACCCGGCAAGTCCAGTGGTCACAAATGTCAGCCCAATGTGAGAGGTCCTAGGCCCAAATTAAAGCATAACAGTTGTAAAGACACGAGGTTAAACTCTTTTGTGGTGTAAGACTGCCCGAACCCGCCCGGCAAATCCAGCTGCCATAAATGCCAGTCTAATGTGAGAGGTCTTTATAAGGTTATGGCCTTAATGAATTAAGAAATACTTAACCAGATAAACATGTAAGGTGGGACATGGGGGTTAAGTAGGTGCCTTGGGTGGCATGAGGAATCTAGTGGTTGCCTTTAGTGGCATTTGAAATACGATTAGTAAGACTTAACCAAACACACATGTAAATGAACAGGACTAAGAAGAGGGTTAAGTGGGATATACTAGTAGGGACAAGCTTAGGTGGATAGCTTGTCGGAGGCCCATTTCAACCTGTAACCCAAACGTATCTATGTGGGCTCGACCCAAGTCGAGGACGGGACACGCATACTGGGCTTGACTATAAGAGGCCAAAACGGGTTAGCGGTGGCAACGCAAGTCTAACGGGTTTCATATGCGTGTGTGGACCCAGGCTGGTTGGTAAGACGTTGTTGCATCGTGTAGGTATAAGCCGTGCATTCTCAAGTTGTATCGGGTTGCCACTTTACGGGAGTGATACACCCCACTGTGGGACCAGCACGGGTATCTACGAGTAGTGAGCCGATCGAAAGTGGGTAGTGGGTATACCTAGCGGAGATAGGAGCAGGCGGCACCTATGTAGTCAGCTAGGGGTACACAAAGCTATATATATAATTTCTATGTTCGTTGAGTGGGAACAACCTTTAGGGTGACTGGTGTGGTGTAGTGTAGTAATTATTCGTTAGTATTAGGTGTGCTTTTAACGCTATCTTTATCTGCTCTTCCATACCCAATAGTTCATAGATATTTCCTTGTTTTCCAGCTTATGCCTTAGTATAGTTACTTTGATAATAGTATTGTTAGAATTATCATACTCGCCAGACTTTATGTCTGACCCCCTCTATTTCTATCTTTTTCCCCCTCCAGGTCCTCAGGGTGGGCCCAGCTCTAGTGGAGCTTGATTGGATTGCTTTATCTCTCTTTTGGAAAGCTTGGACCATTGAAGTAAAGTCCAGCTTGTTATCTTCTTTAATGGCTATCTATGTAATGGGATTATGTATTTTGTTTTATCAAGATGGATATTGTACTTGACTCTGGTTTATGATTTTTATGATGTAACAAACATGTTTAACTTCTGTTGCAATGAAATAAAGTTTTAGATTTCCAAGTACTACTTATTATCTGTCTTGTTGTAATTTTTATGTTCTATATTCACTTAAAACCTCCATGGAACTTAATGCATTCCCTTTGTGAGTGACATTAATGGACGTGGGGTGTTACACGTGGTATCAGAGCTTAAGGTTACCAGAACAGATAATTTTTTTAGAAAAACTATTTTTCTAAAGTATTTTTGGAAGAAGTGTTTTCAAAAACATGTCTTAATGAGTTATTTTAAGATGAAAGTTTTTATGAAAAACATAATCCCCAATAGCCATATATCTTTATCTTTCGAATTCTCCATTTTGAATCTTTCCTTTTTCGTTTCAGCATGGTTGAAGATCTTAACCTTCCGGATGGTGTAACGATACCAGGATGGTATAGGAGGTTATTAGAGGCTAGGGCCACTGCTGGTCCAGCCAATGTTCCTCCACCACCAGTTGCACCCGCTCCTCCTCCCCCTCATCGCACTGATACTTTTGCGAAGACATGAAAGGAATTTAAGGCTATGGGTGGAAAACCTTTTCAATGGTCAGAAACGTTTTTGGAAGCTAGAGATTGGCTTAAGGAGGTGGAAGAATTGCTAGAAATCTTTGAAGTAGAAGAAGGGAGGAAAGTCAAATTAGCAGCTTGGTTAATGAAGGGAGAGGCCTCGTTTTGGTGGGAGGTCACTAAAGGGGAGCGTCTTGTTGACTCTTGGGTGGATTTCAGGCGTAGGTTTGAGGCGAAGTTTCTCTCACGTGCGGAAGAAAATCTATATATGGAAAGGTTCTTGACATTAAAGCAAGGAAGCTCATCAGTGAAAGAATATGTCAACAAATTTAATCAGTTAGCAAGGTTTGGCTTGGACTTAGTGAACACGTCGGAGAAGAAGGCTCTGAGGTTTGTTAATGGCTTGAATGAGCCGTTGCAAGGGTTGGCTATGACCCGCATCCCTATGGGGGCCACCTTTGAGTAACTAGTAGACATGGAACTCATGCACGAGGAGAAAGGCGCTAATGCTAATAAGGCACCCGAGAAGAAAGGGGATCAGAAGAAACCACAACAGCAAAACAAGAAGGGTGGTAAAGACAATAATGGAAAGGGAAAGAAAAAATGCTTTAACTGTGGGACACCAGGCCATGTCAGCAAGGATTGCAGAAAGAAAAAGAAGACTGACTGTTTTCACTGTGGTGAAGCGGGACATCTAGTGAAGGACTGCCCAAAGAAGGGGCAGAGGGCAGGGTCTACCTCAGGAGGACAGGTGCAGGCTCTTATAGCACCAGGGCAGGCAAGGGGACAAGTTCAGGCTCTCGCGGTCCCACCGCTGCAAGAACGAGGTAGAACCATTTCTGTTGAAAGCTTAGTTTTTCTGTTTGATCATCATGTCCGTACCTTATTCGATTCGGGCGCATCGCATTCGTTTATCTCTACATCATTAGTTGAATCACTACACTTAAACACCAGTTTAGTACAGGATCCCTTAGTTGTTTCGAATCCAATTGGGGGCTCAGCTTATTTGTCCATGATGTGTTTGGATTTGAAAATTTCTATACTTAGCGTTGATTTTAGATGTGATGCTTATGTTTTGGGCTTCACGGGCTATGGGCTAATCTTAGGAATGGATTGGTTATCCAGAAATGGGGTCGTTCTTGATTGTGAAAGGAGAGTAGTTAGGCTCATGACTCGCCTTGGCAACACTTTCAAAATCTTTTGTAATCCCATAAATTCCGTTATGCTAAGTTATCTAGAATCGCTTGACGCGTCTGTGGAGAATCTACGATCTGTTAGAGTGGTTCGAGAATACTCGGATGTGTTTGAGGAGGTGAAGGGCTTGCCTCCGAAGCGGGAGATAGATTTTCAAATATATCTTGTGGATAATGCAAAACCAGTATCGTTGCCAGTACGCCACATGGCTCCTCGTGAAAGGAGGGAACTCAATAAGCAAGTGAAGGAGTTGCTTGAGAAGGGGTTCATAAGACGAAGTATATCGGAGTGGGGTGCTCCAGTAGTATTTGCCACGAAGGCGGATGGCTCCCTTAGACTTTGTGTGGACTATAGAGAACTTAATAAGCTTACTAAGAAGAACAGACACCCACTGCCGAGGATTGACGATCTCTTCGATCAGTTAGTTGGCGCCTCAGTGTTTTCGCAGTTGGACTTAGCCACTGGTTTCCATCAGTTGAGAGTGGCTGAGGATAGCATAGACAAGACTGCCTTTAGGACTCCGGACGGTTTCTATGAATGGCTAGTGACGCCCTTCGGTTTGACAAACGCCCCGCATACTTTGTTGATTTGATGAGTAGGGTGTTTGGGGAGTACCTTAATAAATTCGTGGTGGTCTTTGTAGACGACATCTTGATCTTTTCTAAGGATGAAGAAGAGCATGCCCTACATCTTAGGGAAGTGTTGGAGACCCTACGAGCGCATAACCATAAAGCTAAATTTTCTAAGTGTCACTTCTGGAGGAAGGAAGTACGATCCTTAGGGCACGTGGTTTCCAAAGAAGGGATAGCTGTGGATCCTGCGAAGGTGGTGGCCATCCAAGATTGGAAGGTCCCTAAAAATGCCACCGAAGTAAGGAGTTTCTTGGGGTTGGCTGGCTACTATAGGAAGTTTATCAAAGACTTCGCAAAGATATCAGCTCCATTAACACGTTTGACGAAGAAGAACCTAGTTTTCAATGGGACGTAGATTGTGATGATGCGTTCCAACGTTTAAAGAGAGCTTTGACCTCAGCTCCAGTCTTAGTGCTGCTAGACAGGACTAAGCCATTTACTGTTTATACCGATACTTGTGGGACAGGACTAGGCGCAGTCTTAATGCAAGAGGGAAGGGTAATAGCCTATGGTGGAAGGCAGTTGAGGGCGCATGAGAAAAATTACCCTATACATGACCTAGAGTTGGCCGCTATTGTTTTCGCGCTTAAGTCTTGGCGTCATTATCTTCTTGGCGAGAAATTCGAATTATCCACTGACCACAAATCTTTAAAATACTTATTCTCTCAGAAGGACTTGAATTTAAGACAGCAAAGGTGGATGGAATTCTTAGCGTCCTACGACTTCGAAATAGCATATACCCCTGGCAAGGGTAACGTGGTGGCAGATGCCTTAAGTAGAAAAAGGTTGTCCTTGAGTCCGTTATTTGTTGAATGGTGAAACTTAGAATTCATCTCTATGTTTGATTTTAGACCCTCCGTTGACTTTGTACCCGGTTTGCTAGCATCCTCGGAGGTCAGACCTACGCTTTTGGGACAGATTGGCGAGGCACAGCGAGACGACCCACAGTTGGTTGAGTTAGTAGAAAAGCTCAAAGGAGGGGAGTCATCGTGTAATAACCCGGAAAATGTGAACCAGTTTAAAATTTTTAAATTAGGTTATTACCAAAGAATTTGAATAATTGAAATAGCCTATTTCAATAAAATATAGAATTGGGTATAGTATGGCAGTTTGAAATTTTGAATACAAACTTTGTCTGACTGTACCGGGTGGAAAATATAACGGATTTTAACGAAACTGAAAATATTTAAATCTGTTTATCAATACCTTTCTAACGAATCTGAAAAATCGAAATTTCATGACGGAAATCCAATTTCCAATACGAAATAATGGAGTCGATTGTAGAACTAGTATGGCGACATAGTATATGGTAGCTATGCCGCCTATGATTGATATTTATGATGCTATTCGCTTTTGAAACATATATGCACTAGTAATAATATCAAATGATTTCGCTTTATACGTATCAAGCATATTTGGCTATTATAAGGTAAAACTCTATCCTCCGGCTTGCGTTTCATTGTGTGATGGGACCTGACTCTTATAATGGCTTCATTCTTTCTAAAAGCATTGCGTTGTTTTAAAAGAATTTACTTTGTTTTAAATGCTCTAGCAATCACTGGAGTAAACCCGTTCCGTGAAAGTGGCGTGGTCCTATGATTTTCTATTACTGTTGTTTAACTGTTAAATAGATTCCTCATACCAGTACCCATGACTGACTCGTTGTTTGTTTCACTTTGCAAACGCGGGTGCCCTTATTTTCACACGGGCAGCCTAGTTCACAGGTGACAGGTTGTTTTTGGTTCTGCACTACTGCATAGGGTGCATTTTTGGCTCGTGGTGAGGCTGACTCCACAGAGACGACTTGTCAGCTAGTGGAGGTCAATGAAAAGAGATGTCTCATTATATGTTAGCAGATGCCCCACTTGTCAGCTAGTTAAGAGTGATCAGCAGAAATTAGATGGATTATTACAACCATTAGAAATTCCAGGATGGCAGTGGGAACAAATCTCGATGGACTTCATCGATGGTTTGCCTCGAATTAGAAAAGGAAACGACAGTATATGGGTAATCGTAGATCGCTTCACGAAGACTGCCCATTTCATACCTGTCCGATCCAACAGAACGGCTCAAAGTCTAGCACAGATTTACTTCAAAGAAATAGTTAAACTACATGGAGTGCCGCTCAATATAGTCAGTGATAGAGACCCCCTATTTACTAGCAAGTTCTGGGAAGCATTCCAAGAAGAGTTGGGAACCAAATTGAATCTAAGCACCGCTTATCACCCACAGACAGACGGCCAAACTGAGCGGGTGAATAGAATTCTAGAAGATTTGCTGCGGGCTTGCGTTATTGATTTCGGAGGTTCATGGGAAGATCACTTACATTTATCCGAATTCTCTTGCAACAATAGCTATCAAGCAAGTTTGGGAATGTCTCCATTTGAAGCATTATACGGTAGACCGTGCAGATCTCCCGCATGTTGGGTAGAACCTGGCAACAGACTTGTGTTAGGGCCCGATATGATTCAAGAAGCATCGGATAAAGTCGATTTCATTAAGAAGAGATTGAAAACCGCGCAGAGCCGACAGAAAAGTTATGTCGATGCGAGAAGAAGGGATATATCGTTTGTCGTTGGCGATTATGTTTATTTAAGAGTTTCTCCAATGCGAGGAGTAATCAGATTTGGCAAGACTGGGAAGTTGGCACCGAGATTTATTGGTCCCTTTCCTATACTTGAACGGATTGGAACTCTTGCATATAGGGTTTCATTACCTAATTGGTTGCCTGGTGTACATGATGTGTTCCACGTATCTCAACTCAGAAAACATGTTCATGATCCAGATCTTGTTGTAGAAGAAGCAGCGCAACAGGATATTGACATAACTCCAGAATTAGCACTCAGAAGAGAGCCATTAAAGATAGTTAGCAAAGAAACTAGAGAGTTGAGGAGGAAAATGATTCATTTAGTCAAAGTGCAGTGGAGTAGTGATCCTAGAGACTGTACTTGGGAGACTGAGGAAAGCATTAAACAAGCCTATCCCAAATGCAGAGTGGACATCTCCGACTAACTCCGGTGCAAGGTACCTTTACAATACTTTGCATTTACATTTTATTTTCTGCTTAGCTGTAATTTCCTTTTCGAGGACGAAAAGTTTTAAGTGGGGGAGATTGTAATAACCCGGAAAATGTGAACCAGTTTAAAATTTTTAAATTAGGTTATTACCAAAGAATTTGAATAATTGAAATAGCCTATTTCAATAAAATATAGAATTGGGTATAGTATGGCAATTTGAAATTTTGAATACAAACTTTGTCTGACTGTACCGGGTGGAAAATATAACGGATTTTAACGAAACTGAAAATATTTAAATCTGTTTATCAATACCTTTCTAACGAATCTGAAAAATCGAAATTTCATGACGGAAATCCAATTTCCAATACGAAATAACGGACTCGATTGTAGAACTAGTATGGCGACATAGTATATGGTAGCTATGCCGCCTATGATTGATATTTATGATGTTATTCGCTTTTGAAACATATATGCACTAGTAATAATATCAAATGATTTCTCTTTATACGTATCAAGCATATTTGGCTATTATAAGGTAAAAGTCTATCCTCCGGCTTGCGTTGCATTGTGTGATGGGACCTGAGTCTTATAATGGCTTCATTCTTTCTAAAAGCATTGCGTTGTTTTAAAAGAATTTACTTTGTTTTAAATGCTCTAGCAATCACTAGAGTAAACCCGTTCCGCGAAAGTGGCGTGGTCCTATGATTTGCTATTACTGTTGTTTAACTGTTAAATAGATTCCTCATACCAGTCCCCATGACTGACTCGTTGTTTGTTTCACTTTGCAAACGCGGGTGCCTTTATTTTCACAAGGGCAGCCTAGTTCACAGGTGACAGGTTGTTTTTGGTTCTGCACTGCTGCATAGGGTGCATTTTTGGCTCATGGCGAGGCTGACTCCACAGAGACGACTTTGACTTTTTCCGCCATTACTATGCTTATGTTATGATTCCGCCACTGGCGATGCAGACTGATTTACTTTCCGTACTTCTTATTGTATGTATATGTATTCCGCCTTCGGCGATGTGGACTGATACCCTTATTATGTCTCACTGCATGTATGTATTCCGCCTCTGGCGATGATGACTGATCACTTTCCTTTTTATTTACTAAGTTATATCCCACGTTATGCTATTCTGATGTTCCTACATGTTGTGATTCCGCTGTCATATCCATGTAAAATTATTCTATTTATTGTTTTTGCTATTATCTATTCTCTGCTATGATGATTAATGAGTTATTTCCCAATGATTATCCTTAATACCTCCCCTCGGATTTTAGGATCGTCACAGTTGGTATCAGAGCTTTGGTTAACCTTAGTTCCGGGATCTAACACATTAAACACCTCGTCAGAATAGAATCAGTAGTGTTCTAATGCGAGTAGCTCATTAGAGATAGGATTAGCAATGTCCTAGAATGAGCTAAGCAGAGTAGCAAAACAATTTGATCAGTACATCATCATTATCTTTCCTTGTATTCCCCTGCTTTATCATTTATGAAAATTATCAAATCTGTGAGCTTGACTCTTTTCTTGCTTATACAGTTCTCTTAGATGGCTACATGTGGAGAAGCAGCTAGAGGAGGCCGTGGAGGCCGAGGAGATGCAGCAGGAGGACGGGGGAATATCCCCGTAGTTGTGGAAGGCCCTATTGTTCAGCCACCAGCACCTGAAGACTTTGAGCTTGACAAAGTAGCAAAGAGGTACAGAAATCTTGGGGGAAAACCCTTTACTGGCACTGGTATAGTGACCGAGGCTATAGCTTGGCTGAAGACCTATGAGAAAATCTTCGAAGGCATGGGTATGGGAACCAACAACAAAGCCCGACTTGGTATTTGGCTCTTTCAGGAGGAAGCAGAGCTGTGGTGGGATGCCATTACCTCAGAAGATGCAGCTGGTACTGTCAGAACATGGGAGCAATTCAAAACTATGTTCAATGAGAAGTTTGTGCCTGAGCAAGCTCTAGAGAGGATGCGAGAGCAGTTTGCTAATCTCCAGCAAGGAGATCTCTCTATTCAGGATTATCTAAATAAGTTCACTCAGTTATCGCGCTATGCTCCAGAGCTGATTTTGACCAACAAAGCAAAGAACAAGATATTCATAATTGGGCTGAAGCGCAAGTACCACGATAGAGCTATGAGCAACATAAAACTCTCTTTTTCAGAATTAGTAGAGATGGCTTGCAATTACGAAGACATGGATGAGAGGCACACTAGCCAAGACCGCGCCAAAAGCCAAGCTGGGAATAAGCGCAAGGCCTCAGCAGATCAACCCGAGTCTAGCATTACCGCGGCCGCTACTCAGAAACCTGCAAAGATCCCGAAAGGAAATTGCTACAACTGCGGGAAGCCAGGTCATTTCTCTAATGTATGCAAAGCTCCGAGGAAGCCAAAGGCAAATGACTCAGCCGAATGCTACAACTGCCATAAGAAGGGGCACTATAGCAGGAACTGTCCTCTGAAGCAGAATGCACAAGTGGCTCATGTCTATGACGGGAAGACCCCGCCAGCTACCACCGATGGATCAGGTAAACCCGATGTCTTGGGAGGTACCCTTACCATTAAAAATATTCCTGTTTCTGTACTTTTTGATACTGGTGCATCACGTAGCTTCATTTCTGGTAACATTGTTCACAAATCAAAATTGAAACGAAGAAAACTTAAAGAACCAATTAAAGTTCAAAACCCGATAGGAGGTTCTGTTAGTCTCAGTATGTATTGTAAAGTACCTATTTCCTTTTCTCGATACCGATTTCCTTTTGATTCGATTGTCATGGACCTTTCCGAATTTGATATTATTCTGGGACTTGATTGGTTGACAAACTTTAAGGCCGAAGTTAGATGTGCCGAAAGGATCGTGAAAGTTGAAACAAAATCGGGGTGTATCACTATACCATGTCATGGCTCAGAAATTAATAGAACAGAATTTTGGTCTTCTTTAGAAGTTATTCCCCCTTCATTAGAAAAGATACCGGTCGTTAAAAACTATGCGGATGTGTTCGAAGAAGTAGAAAACTTACCGCCGCAAAGGGAAACTGAATTTAAAATAGATCTAATTCCTAACGCCCGACCAGTAGTACATCCAATTAGAAGAATGGCCCCGAAAGAAAACGAAGAGTTAAGTAGTCAAACCCGAGAATTGCTTTGGAAAGGTTTGATCAGACCGAGCTTTTCAGCATGGGGAGCCGCAGTAGTATTTGTCCCGAAATCTGACGGTACTCTAAGACTTTGTGTTGATTACCGAGATCTCAATAAGCAGACACTGAAGAACAAATATCCCTTGCCCCGTATAGATGATCTGTTAGATCAATTAAATGGAGCAACAGTATTCTCCAGAATGGACCTAGCTACAGGTTTCCACCAATTACGTATAGCAGAAGACTGTGTTCCTTTGACAGCCTTCAGGGGTCCCGATTTATTCTACGAATGGTTAGTAATGCCGTTCGGCTTGTGTAACGCTCCGGCATACTTCCTTGATCTTATAAACAGAGTGTTCCATGGTGTATTGAATAAATTTGTTCTAGTCTTCATCGATGACATTTTAATCTACTCCAAGTCGGAGGATGAGCATGCAAACCATTTAGAACAAGTGTTGAAAATTCTAAGGAGAAATGTCTTGAAAGCTAAATTTTATAAATGTGTCTTCTGGCAGAATGAAGTTAAGTTCCTAGGCCATGTCGTATCAAAAGAAGGAATTGCTGTAGACCCAAGAAAAATTACAGCAATTCAGAACTGGAAACAACCTACTACGCCCACAGAAGTTCGAAGTTTCCTTGGATTGGCTAGTTACTATCGGAAGTTCGTTCAGGATTTTTCAAAGATATCAGGAGTTTTGACAAAGCTTACAAAGAAGCATGAGAAATTCAAATGGACACCCGAATGTGAAGAAGCTTTCCAAGAGCTAAAACTGAAATTGACAACCGCTCCAGTATTGATAATTATAGAAGGCAACCAAGACTTGACTGTATGGACAGACGCTTCTATCAGAGGGCTAGGAGCAGTTCTAATGCAAAAAGGCCAAGTGATCGCTTATGCCAGCCATCAACTAAAGCCACATGAAAGAAACTATGCAACTCATGATCTTGAGTTATTAGCTATCGTGTTTGCTTTAAGAATCTGGAGGCATTATTTATTGGGCGAGAAGTTCGAACTATTTACCGATCATCAATCCTTGAAATATCTGTTCACTCAGAAAGATTTAAACTTGAGGCAACAGCGTTGGTTAGAATTCCTTGCAGCATACGACTTTGAAATTCTATACACTCCAGGGAAAGCCAATGTCGTAGCAGATGCGCTCAGCAGAAAGAATGAAATCATCGCCAGTTTTGTCATCACGTCTTCATTAATAGATAGGATCTCGACCCTTCAGAAAGACGATGAATTTATTCAAAGAATCAGTCAGAGAGTAAAAGGAGGTGAATCCACAAGTTTTCGACTCGATGACAAAGGAGTTCTAAGATTAAAGGGCAGAATTTGCATCCCGAATCTTCCAGAGCTCAGAAGAGAAATACTTGATGAGTGCCACAAATCCAAATTAAGTATCCATCCCGGTGTGAGCAAAATGTATAACAACATTAAACGCACATTCTGGTGGAGGTCAATGAAAAGAGATGTCTCATTATATGTTAGCAGATGCCCCACTTGTCAGCTAGTTAAGAGTGATCAGCAGAAATTAGATGGATTATTACAACCATTAGAAATTCCAGGATGGCAGTGGGAACAAATCTCGATGGACTTCATCGATGGTTTGCCTCGAATTAGAAAAGGAAACGACAGTATATGGGTAATCGTAGATCGCTTCACGAAGACTGCCCATTTCATACCTGTCCGATCCAACAGAACGGCTCAAAGTCTAGCACAGATTTACTTCAAAGAAATAGTTAAACTACATGGAGTGCCGCTCAATATAGTCAGTGATAGAGACCCCCTATTTACTAGCAAGTTCTGGGAAGCATTCCAAGAAGAGTTGGGAACCAAATTGAATCTAAGCACCGCTTATCACCCACAGACAGACGGCCAAACTGAGCGGGTGAATAGAATTCTAGAAGATTTGCTGCGGGCTTGCGTTATTGATTTCGGAGGTTCATGGGAAGATCACTTACATTTATCCGAATTCTCTTGCAACAATAGCTATCAAGCAAGTTTGGGAATGTCTCCATTTGAAGCATTATACGGTAGACCGTGCAGATCTCCCGCATGTTGGGTAGAACCTGGCAACAGACTTGTGTTAGGGCCCGATATGATTCAAGAAGCATCGGATAAAGTCGATTTCATTAAGAAGAGATTGAAAACCGCGCAGAGCCGACAGAAAAGTTATGTCGATGCGAGAAGAAGGGATATATCGTTTGTCGTTGGCGATTATGTTTATTTAAGAGTTTCTCCAATGCGAGGAGTAATCAGATTTGGCAAGACTGGGAAGTTGGCACCGAGATTTATTGGTCCCTTTCCTATACTTGAACGGATTGGAACTCTTGCATATAGGGTTTCATTACCTAATTGGTTGCCTGGTGTACATGATGTGTTCCACGTATCTCAACTCAGAAAACATGTTCATGATCCAGATCTTGTTGTAGAAGAAGCAGCGCAACAGGATATTGACATAACTCCAGAATTAGCACTCAGAAGAGAGCCATTAAAGATAGTTAGCAAAGAAACTAGAGAGTTGAGGAGGAAAATGATTCATTTAGTCAAAGTGCAGTGGAGTAGTGATCCTAGAGACTGTACTTGGGAGACTGAGGAAAGCATTAAACAAGCCTATCCCAAATGCAGAGTGGACATCTCCGACTAACTCCGGTGCAAGGTACCTTTACAATACTTTGCATTTACATTTTATTTTCTGCTTAGCTGTAATTTCCTTTTCGAGGACGAAAAGTTTTAAGTGGGGGAGATTGTAATAACCCGGAAAATGTGAACCAGTTTAAAATTTTTAAATTAGGTTATTACCAAAGAATTTGAATAATTGAAATAGCCTATTTCAATAAAATATAGAATTGGGTATAGTATGGCAATTTGAAATTTTGAATACAAACTTTGTCTGACTGTACCGGGTGGAAAATATAACGGATTTTAACGAAACTGAAAATATTTAAATCTGTTTATCAATACCTTTCTAACGAATCTGAAAAATCGAAATTTCATGACGGAAATCCAATTTCCAATACGAAATAACGGACTCGATTGTAGAACTAGTATGGCGACATAGTATATGGTAGCTATGCCGCCTATGATTGATATTTATGATGTTATTCGCTTTTGAAACATATATGCACTAGTAATAATATCAAATGATTTCTCTTTATACGTATCAAGCATATTTGGCTATTATAAGGTAAAAGTCTATCCTCCGGCTTGCGTTGCATTGTGTGATGGGACCTGAGTCTTATAATGGCTTCATTCTTTCTAAAAGCATTGCGTTGTTTTAAAAGAATTTACTTTGTTTTAAATGCTCTAGCAATCACTAGAGTAAACCCGTTCCGCGAAAGTGGCGTGGTCCTATGATTTGCTATTACTGTTGTTTAACTGTTAAATAGATTCCTCATACCAGTCCCCATGACTGACTCGTTGTTTGTTTCACTTTGCAAACGCGGGTGCCTTTATTTTCACACGGGCAGCCTAGTTCACAGGTGACAGGTTGTTTTTGGTTCTGCACTGCTGCATAGGGTGCATTTTTGGCTCATGGCGAGGCTGACTCCACAGAGACGACTTTGACTTTTTCCGCCATTACTATGCTTATGTTATGATTCCGCCACTGGCGATGCAGACTGATTTACTTTCCGTACTTCTTATTGTATGTATATGTATTCCGCCTTCGGCGATGTGGACTGATACCCTTATTATGTCTCACTGCATGTATGTATTCCGCCTCTGGCGATGATGACTGATCACTTTCCTTTTTATTTACTAAGTTGTATCCCATGTTATGCTATTCTGATGTTCCTACATGTTGTGATTCCGCTGTCATATCCATGTAAAATTATTCTATTTATTGTTTTTGCTATTATCTATTCTCTGCTATGATGATTAATGAGTTATTTCCCAATGATTATCCTTAATACCGCCCCTCGGATTTTGGGATCGTCACAGATCGAGCCATCTCCATAGGTATACCCTAGATGATAAGGGTTGGCTACGTAGGGACGGTAGACTTTGTATACTAAAAGACGATGACCTAAGGAAGACCATTCTTGATGATGCACATCGTTCGAAGATGACCATCCATCCCGGCGGGGACAAGAGGTACATGAGACGAGTTTACTTTTGGGCCGGCATGAAGAAAGATGTGGCTGAGTATGTTGCTAAATGCTTGGTGTGCCAACAAGTAAAAGCGGAGAAAAAGAAGCCTGGTGGATTGCTTCATCCATTGGAGGTCCCACAATGGAAGTGGGAAAGCGTCTCGATGGACTTTATTTACGGATTACCGAGATCGAGGAAGGGTAATACGGGTATTTGGGTCGTGGTAGACAGACTTACTAAGAGCGCCCATTTCATTCCCGTGAAGTGTAAGAGGACTGCTCCATGGTTAGCCTTTGTATACATTCGAGAAATAGTTCTTTTGCACGGTGTTCCTTCTAGCATAGTGAGCGACCGCGATCCTATTTTCACTAGCGAATTTTGGAGAAGCTTGCAAGAGGCGGTAGGGACTCAGTTATGTTTGAGCACCGCATATCATCCTCAGACGGACGGCCAGACTGAGAGGGTGAATCGTATTCTAGAGGACTTGTTGAGGTTATGTGTCTTAGATTTCGGAGGTACATGGGAGGAACATCTTCCGTTGGTAGAATTCGCATATAATAATAGCTTTCAGTCCAGCATTGGCATGGAACCTTTCGAAGCTCTTTATGGACGACCTTGTCGTTCACCTACATGTTGGTGGGAATCTACGGATAAAATCTTACTTGGGCCCGATATGATTAGAGGGACTTCGGAAAAGATCGACTTGATTCGAAGAAGGATGAAGACAGCGCAAGATAGGCAGAAATCTTATGCGGATAAGAGGAGGACAGATGTTGAGTTTGATGTTGGGGACATGGTCTTTATCAAAGTATCTCCATTACGGAACGTAGTTCGCTTTGGGTCCGTTGGGAAATTAGCACCAAGGTTCGTAGGGTTGTTTCCTATTAAGGAGAAGATTGGATAGATGGCGTATAGAGTGGAGTTGCCTGAGAGACTTAGTGGTGTACACGACGTATTCCATGTATCACATTTGAGGAAGTGCCTACACGAGACCGCGGAGGTGGTAGAGCCGAATTTGCTTAGAGAGGTGGAGATAGAGCGTGATGCGACGATTCGACAAGCTCCTACGTGCATTCTTGGGTCGGAGATCAAGAAGTTGAGGAATCGAGAGGTCAGACTAGTCAAAGTGCAATGGGGAGATGATGAGAGCAACGCTACTTGGGAGACAGAAGCGAAGATGCGTTCGTTGTACCCTATTCTTTTTGAGGGTATGTCTTTTAATTTCTCCTTTATCGCTTAGCTTGTACTTATCTTATCTTTAGTATGTCCTCTCGCTAGTATCTTTGACCTTTAGTTAGGATAATCCTATGGTTGAAACATGTGTTTGATACATGTTATGTATGATGGATGCAAAGTGGATGCAAGTGTTTGCTAGTGGTTGCTCGTGGACGCATATACACACACTATTAGGCACTTGATCGGCTCAGTCACTTCATATTGCATATTGCATATAAATGGATGTATTTAGTAAAATGGATGTATGATGATTGTATTATCATATGGATGCTGCATTCAGATGACGATTGTGCACGCATATAGAGATAATACGTAGCATTAAGGAACTTTTGCATACATAATGGACGCATGTCACTATCATGATTTGCATTAAGGAGGTCAACTGAATCAGTGGACCACCTGATTTTGCATTAGATATGGACATATACACACACTGTGCATTTAAACATGAAAGCATTAGAAGACTATAAGGACAATGGATGCCAGTGTTTGATGGTTGAGTAGATGGTTGTTTGGATGTTAGGATATACATTATTCTTGACTTGAAGATTTCGGGGTCGAAATCTTTTAAGGAGGGGAGAATGTAACACCCCGTATTTCTGTTAATATTAATATTCACAAATTAAAGAATAACTAATCTCAGACGTGAGAATTGTGGGAAACGGGTTGCGCCATTGTGTTCGTCTCGGAATTCTGGTTGGGGTAGAGTCCGAGTTTGCGTGATTTGGACTTCATACGAAGGAAATATGGCCATCGGAATTTTCAGAAAATTCAAAATTCAAAATTCGAAGTCAAACAGGCTAGGCGGGAAATTTCCCGCCCAGCACCCAGGTCGACTGGGGAGTCGACTGGGCAGTCGACATCTCCAGGACCAGGTCGACTGCGCAGTCGACCTGGGTGTCGACCTGGTCAGGTCGGCTAGGGTTTGGCAGAGCCCAATCTTGAGCTGCTGATGTGTCTTTAGGGCTGAGTTGGCTAATTTAACGGTTCAGGTTAGTTCTGAGTTGATCTGACGATCTAAATAAATCCTAAACTCTTTAAATACCTAGGTAGTCTCTCACTCTAATTCACATGAAAAATAGAATAGCCACCGTCATACCGCCACCATGGAACTCAGTGTAGCCGCCGCCAACTAAGAAGGAAGAAAGCTAATCAAAACTCTAATTCTACTCAACTCTAAAGCAAATCAAGACTCTCTTTCTTCTCTAATTGTGAGTATGATGATTTTAATAAGATTATTAGCAAACTAATTAGATTGAGATGTGATATGGATCATAAGAAAATGATGTGAATTGTCATATATGTTGTTGTAAACCTTATGCTATCATGTATGTTGTAAATCCTATGTTATGTGATGATGATATCCTATATGTTGTAAATCATGCTATGATGATATTGTACAGGTTGTAATTTTCTATGCTAAGTTGTGATAAATCATACATGTTATAAAGTCATGATGTTATTATCTATGCTAATTAGTTCATGCTAATCAAATCATAATGTTGATATTATTTGGGCTATGTTGATTTATATGACAAATCATGTATGCAAGTTTAGATTGATTAGTAAAGATTATGAACATATGCCATGACATCTATTTAGATCTAGAATTATGCTATGACATGGGTGAGTTCTATGGGTTAGATGCTAGTTTATACCATCATTATGTTGCTTAAACCACATATGCCAGTTTATACATGAATTGGGATTATGATCATATTATGTAAGTTGTGACATTTAACCAAACAAGTTGACACCTTTAGATCCATGATATGTGTAGTTTTATGCAAGTTGTAGTTTTGCCTATGCAAGTCTAGGTGTTAGACATCTATCACACATGCAAGTTTCACCCTTTTTATGATTAGATCTATTTTAGTCATATGTATATGTTGTTGTTGTGATAATTTCTTTTTATGCTATGAGTTAGACTATTCGAGTCTAATGTATATTTTGCATTGAATAAGCGAACGTATAACGTGGGGGTAGGGGTAATATTAAGGATTTAATATTGAGAAAATTGGATGCAATTGATATGATTTTGCATGCCATAAGTGGATGGCCATAATTGAGTCAATTATGGACATCATTAAAATTGGAATTAATTAATGATTTGAATAGGGATATATTTAAAACTGGGGTAAAAGATTATAAGTAATAATCAATGCTTAGGACACGAGGTTGGACTCGTTTGTGACGTAAACCTGCCCGGACCCGCCCGGCATGTCCAGTGGATACAAATGTCAGCCCAATGTGAGAGGTCCTAGGCCCAAATTAAAGCATAACAGTTGTAAAGACACGAGGTTAGACTCTTTTATGGTGTAAGACTGCCCGGACCCGCCCAGCAAATCCAGCTGCCATAAATGCCAGTCTAATGTGAGAGGTCTTTATAAGGTTATGGCCTTAATGAATTAAGAAATACTGAACCAGATAAACATGTAAGGTGGGACATGGGGGTTAAGTAGGTGCCTTGGGTGGCATGAGGAATCTAGTGGTTGCCTTTAGTGGCATTTGCAATACGATTAGTAAGACTTAACCAAACACACATGTAAATGAACATGACTAAGAAGAGGGTTAAGTGGGATATACTAGTGGGGACAGGCTTAGGTGGATAGCTTATGGGAGGCCCATTTCAACCAGTAACCCAAACGTATCTTTGTGGGCTCGACCCAAGTCGAGGACGGGACACGCATACTGGGCTTGACTATAAGAGGCCAAAACGGGTTAGCGGTGGCAACGCAAGTCCAATGGGTTTCATATGCGTGTGTGGACTCGGGCTGGTAAGTAAGACGTTGTTGCGTCGTGTAGGTATAAGCCGTGCATTCTCAAGTTGTATCGGGTTGCCACTTTAGTGGGAGTGATACACCCCACTGTGGGACCAGCACGGGTATCTACGAGTAGGGAGTCGATCGAAAGTGGGTAGTGGGTACACCTAGCGGAGATAGGGGCACGAGGCACCTATGTAGTCAGCTAGGGGTACACAAAGCTATATATATAATTTCTAAGTTCGGTGAGTGGGATCAACCTTTAGGGTGACTGGTGTGGTGTAGTGTAGTAATTATTTGTTAGTATTAGGTGTGCCTTTAACGCTATCTTTATCTGCTCTTCCATACCCAATAGTTCATAGACATTTCCTTGTTTTCCAGCTTATGCCTTAGTCTAGTTACTTTGATAATAGTATTGTTAGAATTATCATACTCGCCAGACTTTATGTCTGACCCCCTCTATTTCTATCTTTTTCCCCCTCCAGGTCCTCAGGGTGGGCCCAGCTCTAGTGGAGCTTGATTGGATTGCTTTATCTCTCTTTTGGAAAGCTTGGACCGTTGAAGTAAAGTCCAGCTTGTTATCGTCTTTAATGGTTATCTATGTAATGGGATTATGTATTTTGTTTTATCAAGATGGATATTGTACTTGACTCTGGTTTATGATTTTTATGATGTAACAAACATGTTTAACTTCTGCTGCAATGAAATAAAGTTTTAGATTTCCAAGTACTACTTATTATCTGTCTTGTTGTAATTTTTCTATTCTATATTCACTTAAAACCTCCATGGAAGTTAATGCATTCCCTTTGTGAGTGACATTAATGGACGTGGGGTGTTACATAATTTAACTTCCTTGTTTTATAAAGTTAAAACAAGTTTTCCATTTTGAAATCTATTTTAAACCAAAACGTTGTTTTGGAGTATTCTATTTCTTATAACTTATCTATATAAATATTGATCTATTTTCTTGTCTTATCTCAGTCTCTATTTAAACTAAATTTAAATATCTCATTTGGGAATAATCTTTTTTTTTTCCGACATTGTCGAATTTAAACATAAATCCTAAGGATTTATTCAACTTCATTTATATTCCGCATATCGGGATAAAGTTAATCATTTATTATTTAAAACGATTCTAAGTTCTCATTTTAAGTTCACAGGTTGAATTTAAATATTTGAATTATCCAAATGATAATTTTTTTCCTTTTTATTTACAAACACTATTTATTTTACTTGTTTATATATTCTGAAACAAGTCTCGATTTCAATTTCTTTTGAAATAGATATTTCTGCTTTGGGAAAATAGATTTCCCTTTTCAAATTCACACTTTATTTCTGAATTATCCAATGATAATTCTTTTCACTTCAAACTTCGTTTATAAATGAACTACTTGTTTTTTTTATTCTTTTAAAACAAGTTAATATTTTTATTCCATTCTAAATTTCAAATTTCTATTTTAAAAAAATAGAATTTTCCTTTTTAAATCTCAAAATCTATATGAGTAATCCAGATTTTTCTCTTTCATTATAAAACTATTATTCAACCGGTCCCGACGATTCTTGTTTCAAGGAATTCCGATTTCAATCGAGTTCTATAAACTCAATTAAAGTTCGAAACACCAATTTATGAACTATCGCGCCGCGGCGAGTTCGTTTTAATTATATATAAAAATACAAACGGTTAAATGTCATTTATACATTATATATCAATCTCATTCGAGTATATATATATATTCAAATCTAGTTTTCAATCCAACTTAACATTTCTGGTTTTTCTTACTTGACTATTATTTCACTACTCAATTATAATTTCATTTATAACTCTATCTTTTATACTATATTCCAATTGCTTTATAAATTATTTATAAAGTTCGATATAATCGAGTTCTAATTATAAATCCTTCGATTTAAATTAACTCATTTTATATTCCGAATTCCAGAATAAAAATCTATTGTTCTATTTTCAATCGCTTCCCAATTCACCCTTTAAATTCATATTCGAATTTAAATCTCTAAATTATCTAACGATAATTTATTTTATAAACAACGTTTATAATTTTACTTGTTTATTATCTATCTAAACCAAGTTTTCATTTCAAATCTAATTGAAACTTAATTCCTTTAATATTCCGAATTTCGGAACAAAACCCGTCCTCCCCTTTTTGAAACGATTCCCAATTAAATTTATAAATTCATATTTGAATTTAAACTTCTAACTTATCTAATGATAATTTATCTCACTAAATTATAAAACATCGTTTATAATTTAACTTCCTTGTTTTATAAAGTTAAAACAAGTTTTCCTTTTCGAAATCTATTTTAAACTAAAATGTTATTTTGGAGTATTCTATTTCTCATAACCTATCTATATAAATATAGATCTATTTTCATGTCTTATCTCAGTCTCTATTTAAACTAAATTTAAATATTTCGTTTGGGAATAATCTATTTTTTTTTTCGACATAGTCGAATTTAAACATAAATCCTAAGGATTTATTCAACTTCATTTATATTCCGCATATCGGAATAAAGTTAATCGTTTATCATTTAAAACGATTCTAAGTTCTCATTTTAAATTCACAGGTTGAATTTAAATATTTAAATTATCCAAATGATAATTTATCCTTTTTATTTACAAACACTATTTATTTTACTTGTTTATATATTCTTAAACAAGTCTCGATTTCAATTTCTTTTGAAATAGATATTTCTGCTTTGGGAAAATAGATTTCCCTTTTCAAATATCCACTTGTATTTTTATTTCTGAATTATACAATGATAATTCTTTTCACTTCAAACTTCGTTTATAAATGAACTACTTGTTTTTTTATTCTTTTAAAACAAGTTAATATTTTTATTCCATTCTAAATTTCAAATTTCTATTTTAAAATAAAACAGAATTTTCCTTTTTAAATCTCAAATATCCTTTACAGGATATTTCTAAATATCAACATTTAGGCCCAGTGATATTTAAACACACATAACATCCAATTATTAATTACAGGTTTTGTAACATATCATATATGATAGTATATATGCAAACAGACAGTAATAAATTTTGAGGAATCCAGTCGAATCCCTACAACCTGTTTTCCTACATCCATAGATGTTAGCCAACATAAATAATACCATCCTGCTTCGAGGTAGGATATCGCGGTATGAAGGTCATCCACTAATATATGCTTGTGGGGTGCATAGGGAAATCATCCGCTAATAGTACCGCGAGCATCCGCTAATGATACTGCGGGAACTATCCAACCACCCAATATACATATAATAACCAAGCCTTAATAACTATATATTTTAATCACAAAAACATATTTAAATGCATTCAAACAAACAACAAACAATTGTTTTTAACTGATAAAAATAATTCTAAATGAAATACGAGTGAGATTTACTCACCAAGATTTTTATGGTGATCTATCCCAATTCATTTTCATTGTGTATGTGACAGTAAGGAATTTCGCTCGATCCGAATCGATCGCTAAGCCGACCAAGACCGTACGAAACCCCTAATTGTTTTGAGAACACGACAAATCAGAATGCAAACAGAAGAACATTTCATTGTATATTACAACAATTCCATCAGAATACAAGAATATACAGGGTATGAATAAATATTACATAGAAAATATCAGAGATTTAAATTACATTTAAATTCATCGCAGCGGAAAATAATACAAAACACAACTAGAAGTAATACACGGATACAGAGCTTTCCGAGTATCGCTCCAGCTGTAAATCAGGATCCTGTGAATATAAATCTGTAAAACCAAAACTACTAGCTGCCCGTGTCAAAATAAGGGCACCCAGAGTTTAGGTTAAAACAATAAACTCAGGTCAGTCATGGGACTGGTGTGAGAACTAAAACAGTTACTAATCTTTATTTTAAAGTTAGGTAAATCGAGGGACCACGCCGTATAACACAGAACAGGTTTCCTCCCAAGAATACCAGTGCACAAAATCACAACGCAATGCTAAATAAAGAACAATGAAGCTATTATAAGACCCAGGTCCCATCACACCATGCAACACAAGCCGGAGGATAGGGTTTTACCTTATAATAGCCAAAGAATGCTTGATACGCTAAATTTCATCTTTTATTATTACTATAAGTGTATAGTGCCAAAACAATTTCAATCATAAATATCAATTATAGATGGCATGGGTACCATATATCATGTCGCCATACTAGGCTCTACAATCAAAACCGCAAATGTCACGTATTGGAAGTTGGGTTTCCATCTGTGAACTGAGGCAAAAGATAGTCCTCACCGATTCGAGACGCTCTAGCCCGTGTCTCAGGATCAGAGCTCGAGTGACCCTTGGAGCGTCAGGGTCTATCCACCGATGTGGATTAAAATGCCTGAACAGTGCGTTTCCCCGCCTTTTGGGGGTATCAATGAGCCAAATGACTCCATCGGCTCCACACAGTCACCAATATATCTGAGGCGCCTCGCAACAACCACACAGGTGAAAATAATATAAATGTCAGGGCTGGTAGGTCACTAACACCACCCTAGCTAGAAGGAAACGCATGCCCTCCCTGATGTCCTCTCCCGTTTCTGGTTCACAACCAGGGTGTGAGGCTCGCGAATCAACGTTACACAAATCTATGCCATACAGACGGTGCTTTGATCATCAACCACAAGACTTTGCTTTTCAACAGAAGCCTTGATCAATTGCCACTTAGGCATGCCACACAGGCAATTCACTCCGTGCGATTGATATCCATCAATATATTACCCCTGAGCTCGTACGTCTCAGAGAAGGGTGTTAAGCAAGAGAATAAATTCTCTGCCGCCGAACAGATATATATTTAATAGAAATCAATCACACAGAATAAAATCCAATGTCAGACACACAGTCCATTTGCAAGTTCGTTCTTGCATATCCATCGATCTCCAAGTACGTCTCGACGATCACCAACTGATTCCCTCCTCTTGGGTGTACAGCCCAATTAGGATTATCAGTAATCACCCAAACTATGTGAAGACCTCCAGTCTTTTATCACCGTCTTCATCCTCGACCCCACGTCGAATCAGTTATTCAGAATGGGATAAACCCGGTCTTTCTGAATAACTCGCGTATATAATAAACAAGTGTTACAGAAACACAACATACGCCTCATTCCAATTCAGAATATTTGTAAAGGCCCGCAAATCCATACTATTTGAGTTGACTAGTA
The DNA here is from genome assembly GCA_030737875.1 of Allium sativum. Taxonomy (NCBI): domain Eukaryota; kingdom Viridiplantae; phylum Streptophyta; class Magnoliopsida; order Asparagales; family Amaryllidaceae; genus Allium; species Allium sativum. The sequence continues at coordinate 218,552,634 of CM060918.1, read as the reverse complement.
GCACAACACGTCCAACCCAAATTGCACAGAAATACGAATCATATTTAGAAAGAAGTTAGAGGATGAGAAATAGAAGGAAAGAAATATTAGAATAGAAGACAAATCTCACAGCGGAACGAATAAAATATATTATATAACATAACTTTTGAAATACAAATATGTTTTGAATACGCATACCATTATCAGAGCACAACAGTTATTCCTGGAACATTTATAAACACCTGTTTCCAGATACAAACATGGTTCACAGCGGAATATATGATCGTCTATAGCTAACTGGTGAAGCCTCCTGCTTCCAGCTCTTCCAAGTGAATCTGAAAAATCCCGACTACTTGACTGCCCGTACAAATTTGGGCACCCAAGAGTTTAGGGAAAACAAACAAAATAAACTCTGGGTTAGTCATGGGACTGGTGTGAGTAAACTCCATCCAATTGTTTAACTTTCAAAAATCCTTTCGAATAATAGTAAGACCAGCCCACACATAAACATGAATGGTTTTTACCTTACTATAACCCAAAACACTTTGATACAAAATCCAGTTATATTATAATAATGTCTAAATCAAATAAATAGAATCTAGCAGAACGCTTGCATCTCACGCTCCACATACATAGTATAAAATCAAAATCCGCATGGCGCTTATTGGAGACTGGATTTCCAACATGACAAGGTATGGGACCACCTTCCGATGGTGTATCTCTATAGGCGAATACACCTGGGTTCAACAAGAACATCTTGCAACCCGGCCCACACATGACCGACCACTCATTTCGCTTGAGTGTATAGAATGTATATCACCAACGGTTGGGATCAGCAACTGTTTCCCGACTGGGACAACATCGAATAGAATATGGAATTAAATGAATCTCTAGATAGGTGATTATACATCCTAATGGGAGCGACCCACAAAGCCATGTTGCCTGCCCGATTTTTGTCATTTCCAGGTTGTTGAGGCCTGAGGCTACGATTATGTTCTATCCACTGATAGCACAATCACTTTGAATGTCACGTTGTCAGATCCGTTAATCACTAATTGATTTGCACAAATATTCTGGATGTTATGCTAAGGGAATAAATCCGTTGTAACCATATATATTTATATAGACCAACCCATTTGATCATTGGAAATACTCTGTCAAACATTCGTCCATATACATTCGTTCTGGGATTGAACGAAACCGAAGGCACAATTTCTATTAATAGAAAAATCCCTTGCACTTCACTCCGTCTTCGATTATTTTCATATAATCTGATTCGCAACGCTACTGCCAATACAGAGTGGTTCACGGATAATAATCCAACCGGTCTCTCCATATTGACAACGATATTGGCAAACACTTCGATAGTTGGTTATTTAACTATCGAAGAAAAATAAATAAACATCCATTCAAAACAATCAAACATTCACTGGGCCCCTTGATTACTATTCATTAATTAAATCATCCTTTCCATTTCCTTATCCATATTTGTTAAACAAATATTTTCAATTATCCTCTCGTCTCTTACATTCTTCGGAAATCATTTCTATATCTCACCTTCTTTTATTTTCTACACTTAGAAAATATATTCTATTTGAAATTGAAACCATTTCAATCACTTATCGCTTTCCCGACTACTTTAATTAGACTCAGGAAATATTTACTTTTATATCACTTGGGTTAAACGAATGCTATATAAAACATCGTTATAACAACCCAAAATATTTTATTCACTAACTCTTATTCAAACACTCCTCTTCGAGACTGAATCCTGCTATTTATCAATTAAAAATGGAATCAATCAAGTTGAGGTAAAATTACCTCTCAGACCTTGACTGAAAACATCCTCAACTTCAAAACGGCAAAACCACTTACCTCGAACAAACACACTATAAAACCCAATTATTCATTTAAAACATGTATATGGTTCGCTTTCTAATTTATAGATTTCCTTTTTGTTTACAATATTATATTTTAAATTCGGTTTTCCTTATCGAATTCAATATATATTGATATATTGATTTCCAACTATCAAATTATCTCAAAAATATTCTAACTCCTTAAATTTCTGGAAAAACTCACCATAACCTCCTTTGTATCGAAGCATCGGGATATTTCAAATAGCCTCCCATGGCTCTTACCAATCCAAAAGAAAAAGGAAAAGCCAAGCGGCTTGCCGATACGGCGCATAAAATATCATATATGAATTTAAACATGTACCTTTTTGTCGGGACATAAATTAAAATCTTCATATACTTCATCCCATACCTGTCTAACACATGTTCACCTGTTTCAAATCAACTCAATCCAATCGTTTGAATTCAGTTTCACTCATTTATTCTTTAATTAGCCATTTTCCTATTTCACTTCTTTGTTTGAACATAACATTTTCAAACAAAATATATAACTTGCTCAATTCAAAATTGAATTTCAATTCTAGTTTCTTTTTTTTTTAATTTCAAATATAAATTTCCAAATCGAATTCACTTATTCAAAGCCCAATATCAATTCAAAATCCCATTAACTAATTACTATTCAAATTAGTTAATTCTATTCAATAATCAAAAATATGATTTCTGTTTAAAAAATCAACTCATTACTCCACTTGAGTTCAGATATATTTCATAACTCAAATCTGGATTTTTCTAAATAGAAATTTGGATTTTATTTGCTTAAAATCCTTTTATAAAATTAAATAAAACGTTCTGGTTTTTAAATGGTTATGGCGCTGCTTTTCTGAAAATTTTATTTTGATGTAACTCAAAATCTATACGATGAAATCTAGATTTTTCTTATCCATTAGAAAACTATTATCAAATCGGTCCTGACGTTTCTTGTTTCAAAGGATTCCGACTTCAATTGAGTCTTGTACATTCAATTGAAATTCAAATCGCCAATTTATGAACTACAGCGCTGCGGCGAGTTCGTTTTTAATTATATTTATATATATAAACGTTTTAAAACTTCATTTATATAAATTCAACTCCATTCTGATATATTTTTAATATATATCAAATCCATTTCAACATAACATTTCTGATCTATTTTACTTCCATTTGAAACTCTATATTCGAGTTCCATTTCACTACTATTTGAATTCTATATCCCAATTCCTTTTCAATCTCCATTTGAATTTCTATTCAAATCTATTTTCCAACTTCATTTAATCTCTATAAACAGATTCCATTTACATTTCTATATTCAAATTATAAATTTGAATTCCCTTTTGTTTAAATTCCATTTAAATTCTAATTGAATTCCATATTCAAATTTCATTTGAATTTCTATATTTAACTTCATTTGAATTCTATTTTCAAATTCTATATTTTTAATTTCATTTGAACTTCCTTTATTCAAATCCATTTGAATTTCTTTGAATTCAAATTCTATTTGAATCCCTTTGAATTCAAATTTTATTTCAATGCCTTTGAATTCAAATCTATTTCAATTCCTTTGAATTCAAATCTATTTCAATTCCTTTGAATTCAAATATTCAATTTATCTCTTGATAATTTATTCATTATATCTATCAACATTATTTTATAAATTTTCCTGTTTTATTTAAACAAGCCTATTTCAAAATCCATTTAAAACCAAAATCTTACTTTCGAAAATTTTCTTTGCATTTTCTATATTCAAATTCCATTGAATTTCTCATATTCAAACTTCTATTTGCATTTCTCATATTCAAATTCTATTTGAATTCCTCATTTGAAATTTCAAATTCTATTTGAATTCCTCACTTGAGATTTCAAATTCTATTTGAATTCCTCACTTGAAATTTCAAAATTCTATTTTAGAAAAATAGAATTTCCTTTTGAATCTACGAAATTCCTTTTCATGATATTTTTAAATATCAATATTTGGGCCCAGTGATATTTAAACACCAAATAACCAATTATTTATTTTTCTAACTCATTATATATCACATTATATATGCAAACAAATAAACAAACAGATAATATATTTTTGAGGAATCCAGTTGGATCCCTCCAACCTATTTTCCTACATCCACAGACGTTAGTCAACATAGTAATACCCATCCTGCTTCGAGGCAGGATATCGCGGTATAAAAGGGGATCCACTTATAAACGTGGGCGTAGGGTCATCCGCTAATGATACAGCGGGCATCCGCTAATGATACTGCGGGAACAATCCAATCACCAAGCCAATATATAAAATAATCAACCTTAAATAACTAATATTTTTAAATCAACCAAACAACATTCAAGCAAGCAACAACATTTATTTTAACAAATAAAAATAATTTTAAATGAAAGGTGAGTGAGATTTACTCACCGGGATTTATTATTTGCGTTGAACATCCACTGAAGCATATTATATAATTTCATCGCAATTTCTGCATACGTCTATTTTCCAATGTAAAACAATGATAAAATTTCAGTTATCGAATTATACTAATTTAATTTAATTAATTACTCATGTATAAACTAAATTCCAATTTAAACCTTAACTGATTTGTCTACAGATATTATTTCTTTCCTAACTGCTGGGTTTTGAACGACTATTGACTTTAAGTTTAGATATTTCACTTATCTAAATTTAAAATCTTATATAATAATTCACTAACTAAATTTCCCTTTTTAGTTTCCAAATCCCAAACTAATGGTTAATGATATTTTCATTTAACAGTATACACATTTTTAGTTTAAACTAATACACTAAAAAAAATACTTCCAAACAAGAATTCACCTTCTGATTCTGCGATATTGCCAAAGACCTACCCAAATCCCACAGTACACGCTAAAACCCCTGAAGCCATTTTAACTATGTTGACCTTCCCAGTAACCAAAATCAGATACACAGACAACTCCCCAGTCTCAGACAGTGAAGCCAGCGAGCATCCCATCACCACTTTTCTGCAACCGTGCCCACCAACCCGAGCTCCAGTCGCACCCATACCCTCATCGCCTCTTCCAAATCCATCCTCCTGAAGTTCGTCGTCTTTCTTTCCACCGCACCATTTTTTTCCTCAATGAAAAATCACCCAGCACTCATAATAGATGTCACCGTTCACAACAACTTTAAAACAAGCCTCAGCTCTCCCTTCGACTTCGCCTAAATCGAGAATGAGCCAATCCTAGGTCACGGGTTCAAATCGAACGCCAAACTTCCACTATCGCGATGCCCAGCGAGCTGTCCTTATCGCCTAAATCATGCCTAAGAACTCCAGTTTGATTTCGATTTCGCCTTCTTCTATTTATTTTCTTTTCTTCTGATTTACTGGCACTCGATTTATGCTTGTGTAAACAAAGAAGAAACTGCGGCTTTGATTTAAATGCTGAAGAGAGATAGCGGAATCAAAGAAAGTGGTCGGGGTTTTGATTTGAGAAGATGCGTCTTTGATAAAAAAAAATTTATTTTATTGTGGAAAAAAGAAAATATTTAATGGTGAGGAAGGGACTGAATTCGACAATCATATTCTCATTTAAACTTTCAGTTGATTTTGAAGAAAAATAGAGAGGTCACGATGTGTATATATAAACGAAGAGAGGAAACAAAGGTACGAAGGCCATTAATTGAGTTTTGTTTAGATATCGAAGCTGGGAGGCAATCTTTACAGCTCGAGGAAGGAAACAGACTGTGCGAAATGAAATGTTAGGGTGGCTGAAAGTGATGTTCATTAATTTGATTTGATTTCTATTTAATGTGATTTGGAATAAATGGATTTTTACCTTTTTTTAAATAGATATCAATTTGACATCGATCCTATCCACTGATCAAATAAATCGGGGTTCAAAATTAAAAATCGTGAACCGCTATTTTAGCGTACCGACCGTCGTTATAATGTTATAACGCTATTTTGAATTCAACGAAATAGATTACACAATTAAATTTGAACGTATATTCAAAATAGCCATATTAAATCAATTTAAATTCAAAACAAATAAATTCTTCAACAATAAATTTCTATTATCATCGTTTATATTCAAATAGAATATATATTGATCATCTGAACCATTTCGATTCAATTTTACCTTCGAATTGAATTATTTCAGTTCTCGTATTTCGATTATTTAATCGATAACCAAATAAAATACCATTTATTATAAATTCAATATTTAAAACCATACTAAATATTTAAAATAAACTGTTCAAAAATCTGGGTCATTACAATATTCTTTTATTCAAATATTCTCATACTTTGGGAAAGGTTTCCATTAATTTTATCAAAGATAATTTCTTTAAATTTATTCTTTAATCTTCCTTTGAATATCAATTCAAATTAGTCGGGATTAGCGAACCACACCGAAGTAATCATTTATTTTATTTCCCAATCCCAACCTATTCATCCCATGAAGTAAAACTAGTAATACTTCATATCTAACACCATGGTGTTATCGGTAAATTCAATTACCATTTCACGTTCAAATCTAATTAAAGATTTAACTATCGCCTGGAGCAAAACTGGTGATACTCCATTCTCGATCATTTCAATCTATTAAAGATTCATTAAAACTCCACTTAGTTTTAATCTTCCCAAAAATCAATATTATTGGTTGCTTAACTTGGGAAATCATATCCTGTCTTTAACTGGGTTAAAGAACCAATGTCATTTAAAACACTGTTCGCTATAAACCCAAAATCACATTCCATTCGAATTCAATCATTGAAACTTCGGGTTACTTTTAAAACCCTTTCGAATCCAATTTATTTATTTCAAAAATAAATAAATTATTATTCTAGTTCCAAACTAGTTCATTTCGATAAAAATCTATTTTTGTCTTTTCAAATTTGTAATTTTTCATCTCAATTCTTCACAAATCATTTATTATGATTTTACACAAATTATTACTATTTTTAATAATTTTATCAAGGCCCGTACAGTCGATTTTCCTCAACGGTCATCGAAGTGCACTTACATCGACCTATTCCAAATTTGATTTGGACATAATTCCAAATCCAACCGTTAGATTTCAAATCTCTAATATCCGTTAGAAAGCTCTTTTCGATACGAACCCAACGGTTCCGGTTTTAGGAGAATCCGACGGTCGGATCTCCCGTAATATCAATTTGAAGTCAATGGTCTAAATTCGCGAACTACCACGGCGCGGCGCGTTCTATTCAGGCCATTATATATATAATATATATATTATATATATTTCGTCGATTTCCTTTCAAAACGTATTTTATAAATCGTTTTAAATCCGTTTTCGAAACGATTTCAACTTCACATTCAATTTCGAATCAAAATTGAATATTCCATATCATCGATATACAAATGATAATATTTTCAAAACGTTATATTTTGAAATCACTTTCTTTTCTATATTCATTATAAAAATGAATAAAATCGATATAAATATTGTTCACGTCAAAATGGCGTCAATCTAGTCAACACGGCTTTTATTCAACACATGAATGTTTATTCTATTCAACACATGAATATTTATTCTATTCAACACATCAATTTTATTTCTATTCAACACATGAATTTATTTTTATTCAACACATGAATATATTTTCTATTCAACACATGAATTTATTGATAGCTTTTAAAAATACTTACAATATCAGAGCACAACACATATCTGGACAGTTATAATAATTTGTCTTCATATACATCAAACAACGAAATGAAACTAGATACAATACGTCTGAACACCTCCAGCTCGTCTCTAAACTTCGCAGCATCCGATAACCTGGACCTGTACACCCGGGCTAACCCGAGCATTTACCAAACACTGGGTCATTCTGGTTAACCAGAGTGAGAAAGACTCGCACAGTATTAAGGGTATCACACAACCTGATTCTAAAGTTAGAATCTTTTCGAAAGAAAACGATAATCGTAAGACAATCCACACATAAATATGGACGGTTTTTACCTTACGATAATCCAAAACATTTTTGAAACCAATATCTTTTCTGATATTATAATAATGTCTAAATACAAGTAATTATCAATCTAGCGGAACGCTTGCATCTCACGCTCCATATATATAGTATACAATCAAAACCGCGGGCGCTTATTGGAGATTGGATTCTGACTATGACAAGGTATGGGACCACCTGCCGATAGTGTATCTCTAGAGGCGAATACACTGGGTTCAACAAGAACGTCTTGCAACCCGGCCCACACATGACCAACCACTCATTTCGCTTGAGTGTATCGAATGTATATCTCCAACGGTTGGGATCAGCAACCGTTTCCCGAAAAGCGACAACATCGAATATAGATTAAAGAAGCAAATTGGAATTTCACTAGATAGGTGATTATGCACCCTAATGGGAGCGACCCACATAGCCATGCTGCCTGCCCGATTTCTTTCATTTCCCAGTTGATGAGGCTTGATGTTTAAATTATCTTTTGGGATATTTGGTCACCATTCACTTTGAATGTCACATCATCAGATCCGCCAGATATCACTAATTATTGTCCACAAAAATACTATAGCAGTTAAGCTAAGAGAACGGCCATTCTCCAACTACATCTCATATAGGAATCACCCCATGGATCAATAGCGAGAAGTCTTTGCAACCCGTAGATTCCAACTACGACAGAACTACAGTTTATCTCTAGTTGCAATCCCAGAGATTTTTAACAGTTCTTCCGTTTAACAAAGATCTACGGTCTTCAAAGCTCCATCGTGATCAGCTTCTGACGTCTTCACGTATTTGTTGGTCGGAATGGTTTTCGAATATAAATTCAATCCCGGTCTTTTCGTACCAACAACCGTATAGGAGAGATTTGATAGCCGGTGGTTTAACTATCAAAATAAACAGTGTTTCAAACATGAAAATCCAATAAGTTCACAGGTTCAGTATTCAGCATATTTGGCTTTTAAAACAAATTAGTTCACTTCTGCTTAATTAGAACTTCTAACTCTCTTTTAATATTTAAGAATACGATGTTTGATCCTTAACTAATATATTAATGTTCTCGAAACCATTTCATTAAACTACTTTGTGAAATAACTTATGACCATATTTAATACTTGCTAAATTCTCCTTTCAAACATATGTTACATCATTCTTTATTATTTAAACTTGGGAAACCCCTTCAACTTATTATTCGTAACAGCGTACGTAATATCATTTATTTCGTTCTTGAAACAATAACTAATATTTATAAGTATAGAATAAAATTAACTTTATATTTCCTTCTTACTAATTTCCTTTACTTCAGATCTCTTGTTATGTATTCTTCAGATTTACAACAAACTTTACACTATTATTTCAGGAATGGAAATAATAAATTATCGCTGACCTCCTTTACAATTACCAACAAATATCATCTTCAGATAGTCCTGATGTTGTTCAAGTTGTGGTATTTTAATTACCTCTCAGACCTTGATTAACAACGTTCTTATCCTCAAATAAATATAAGTTGTAATCAAAAACAATATTTTAGTCCAGTATCAAACAAATTCCATTACAACTTGGATGTTGTTATACAACCCTATGACCCACTTCTTTACCTCAAATTCACTTTTACCAATCTCCTTCAAATTTATTCAACCATTTCCCACCTTGGAAATCTTATTTTAATTTCCCTTTTTCTTAATCTCAATCTAAGTAACGTTAATTTAAAATTAACGATTTTACCACTTAAACCTCATTTACATAATCTTGGTTTATTATGAACCTGTAACGACCCGGAAAATTTGTGATCTTGGTTATCCGATATACGACACATATCGAACATCCAAGGATCGAAAATAACCGAATAGTTAATGAAAGAAATTAGAGGGTGAGAAAAGATAAGATAGAACTTAGAACAGAAGAACACAACATCAGAGTAACACGAACCTCACAGCGGAACGAATAACATATAATAGATAACATATCTTTGAAATATAAATCTGTATTTGAATAAATATATCATTTCAAAGTACAGCACTTACAACACAGAGGAAATACACTATAGCCATATGATCCTGAAGCCTCCTACTCTGGCTCTTCAAGTATCTGTAAATCCCGACTACTTGACTGCCCGTACAAAATTGGGCACCCAAGAGTTTAGGGAAAAAAAACAAAATAAACTCCGGGTCATTCATGGGACTGGTATGAGTAAAACAGTTTAAACAGTTTGAACAAGTAAACGATATCTCATAAGACCACGCCGTATAACGGAATGGGTTTTTCCCTTATGAGAATCCAAAATATCTTTATATCAAAAACCTTTTGATATTATAATAATGTCTATCAACCACAATATAATAATCATCTAGCAGAAATGCTTCCATCTCACGTTCTACATATATAGTATACAATCAAAACCGCAAGCACGTGTTGGGTAATGGATTTCCAACTATGACAAGGTATGGAACCATTTTACGCTAGTGTACCTCTAGAGAGGAATACACTGGGTTCAACAAGAACATCTTGCAATCCGGCCATACATGACCGACCACTCATTTCGCTAAAGTGTATCAAACGTATATCACTAACGGTTGGGATCAGCAACCGTTTCCCGAATGGGACAGCATCAACAATAGATTTTTTGAAGTAAATGATGCTCTAGATCAGGTGATTATACAACCTAATAGGTGCGACCTACATAGCCATGCTACCTGCCCGATTTCTGTCATTTACCGGTTGATGAGGCTTGAGGTTACGCCTTATCATCATATCAGATTCACTTCGAATGCCACATTGTCATATCCATCGAAAATCACTAATTGACGTCTACAACAGTACATTATGTGTTAGCCAAAGAAGTTTCCTTCTCCGCTTCCACTCTTGGTATGGTTGAAGAAATCAATGTACGTAACCTTTCTAGAAAAACTCTGTCAGACGTTCATCCATACAAGTCATCCAGGAACAGGATGAACCGAAGGCATTATTCAGTACATCCATCTTAGGCGCTGTTATCTAAGACTTATACAACAGCCCTTGCACCTTACTCCGTCTTCAATTATCTTTGGCATATTTGATTCGCAAAGCTTATGCCAATACAGAGTGGTTCTTTGGATAATAATCCAACCGGTCTCTCCATATTAACAACGTTAAAATGGTCAAAAACTTCGATAGTAGGTGAGTTAAATATCAAAGAAAAATACGTGTGCAAACAACGATATTATTTCCAGATGGAAATTCTATCAAATCAATCATCAATCATATATATCTATATATATATATATATATATATATATATATTCATATGTTCCTTATTTTCTATGTTTAGAAAAAATACGTTAACGCTGGAAAATATTTCCATAACTTATTTACATATCACTTTTCTTCCACAACTATCAGTCTTTGATTGTAAACTAGTATGAGAACAATTTCCCAAGTATCAATCCCGAAGGTCGAAACCAACATCAGATAGATACTTAGAAAAACATTCAACTTAACAAGTCTCCAGTCATATGATTTAGTTTAACTCCATTTCTTAATTCCTTATACATGAATACTTCCTTTTCTAATTCATATCTCAAATTTCAATATTTAATTACGTTTCTGATTCTATTTGGAAAACATTTCCAAATCTTCTTCACTTGGATTTAACAGATGTTTAAATCAACATCGCGACGACAACTCAAACCACTTCACGTTCGAACGTCAGTGAGCCACCAAACCAGAATTTGTCGCGACGTCCATCTTCTGCCCATTCCTCAAATTCCCTGTCGCACTTCTATACACAGCATCTTCTTCCCAATTGAAACCGTAAACGCCCTCCTCTCCTCTTCTTCTTTTAATAGACAAGTATATCCCTGCTTTACTCTGTTAAATCCTTGGCCCACGTTCAAATTAAAACTGCATGAACAGTTCATCTCCTCGCCTCCTTATAAACTCCGATCACCTGCTTCTCACACGCAACATAGGACTCACGAACTTCCTGCTTCCACTCCTATTACCAAAATCAACGTATTCGATCACCTCCCCAAACCAAGAAAATCTCGTTTCTAGTTTCCAATGCCTTACTGCAGTAAACCTCCGATTTCAACCCACAATTACCACCACTTCATCAATGATTCTCTCGCATGAAAATCCCATTTCCGTCGTTCCAAGCCGGATCTGCCCACGACGAGCTACAACAAAGACTTCGACGAACCCTAGGAGCTGCTGTGAAAAACCCGACTTTGAGAACTCTATCGATCTTGATGGAAATCCCATGGAAATGGAGAGCGACTCCTTACGATTATAAATATACAAGTTCCAGGATTTAAGGAATTTCTGGTGAACTGTTTTGGAATTTTGAAGAGATCGGATTTTGTCTCGTTTGCATTTTTATGTTGGCTGAGGAAATTTTGACTAAGGGAGGAAATAAATTAGGTTTAAGAGATAATGATGTATTTATAGGGATGATTTTATATTTTTATATTCGTTTATATTGTTACGCTACTTGTATTCGCCTTTTCGAAATTCCTGTGATCTCATACAATATCTGAAAATCATGAAAATGGACATGTAGCTATAGTTCAATATTGCGGACCCAACAAAACTGGTTTCGTCGAATTCCGACTTCGTTTGCTCACACAGCGTATTTATAAAGGTCAAATTATCGACTATATTTCACATTAAAATCCCGTACGGCCACATACTGACTTCAAAAATCGCGGAAATTGAAATCTAACAATAATTTAACATTGTGGATCCAACAAAATTAGTTTCATCGAATTCTAAGTTTGTTTGCAAAACTGGCTATTTTTAAAGCTCTGAATGACCCATTTAAATATATAAATATATTTAAATATAATTAAATTAAATATAAATAAATTTATATTATAGTATATATATTCATAGTGGAATACCGTACAGCTTCCGAATATTCCTATATGCATTTCTAACTTGATATTTCAAATCTAGGTCAACCCGATATTCGATTTTAAAAATGAAATTCCTTTTATAAATATAAATAAATCATTATAAATTATAAAGGAATTCCACAGCGACTTTTCTAAAATTTGATTTGGACATAAACCAAAATCTACACGACGAAATCCCGATTTTTCTCTTCCACTAGAAAGATATACTCCACCAGCTCCACACGTTTCTTGTTTCATAGAAATCCGGCTTAAAACGAATCCTGTACATTCAGTTAAAGTTCGAATCGCCAATTTACAAACTGTAGCGCCATTTCGAGCTCGATTTTAATTATATTATAACTCTACGTTCAAACTGTCATTTATATAATATATTCATTATTCAAATTCAATTCCAAGCTGAATTAAATATCTCAGATGATCCAGTTCACACCATATCGCCATTTCAATCAATTCTGATTATTTTAGAATTAAATATATTATTTTAATTAAATATTCACCATTATTTAATTCAATGACCATTAAATTCTTTTAATCACCTTTTAAATAATTAAATAAATAAATTATTATATCGCTGAAAATGCGGGTCATTACATTCTTCCCCACTTAAAATAATTTCGCCTTCGAAATTGCTAAGGTGGAAAACAAACCCTATCGACCGGTTAGAACTTATTTGTTCACTTTTTAACTTCAGTTTCAACTGAACCAAATTAATTTCAATTAAATATTAATTAATTCTTATCAACGAAAATTTTCAAAAATCTTGAAAATTTTCTAACGCCTTAATTTTTCGAATAATTTTGCCAGCACCTCCTTTGTACTGGTCAATAGGTCAAACTCCAACTCGCCTCTCTAGGCCATCTCCAACCCAAAAGAAAATCAAACAGCCAAGCAGCTTGCCAGTTCGGCTCATCAAAATAACCAAACTCATATATAATATAAACTTGTACCTTTTTGTCGGGCATATCATTATATCATTTACATCTGCTTCTAATTCAGCATATACCAATGTCATCCCAATCAAATTCCAATCTGTTTTTATCCACAGCACAACCATTCGTTTATATCCGAGCCAAATATCATTTCAACTCGAGTTTCTTCTCGATTCCCAACTCTTAACTTGATTGTCACATTACACTTCAAATTTGAATCTCACAATCCAATTTGTCTTGATATCATTCTAATTCAATCTCAGTTACCACTTTACTGGCTTTACTTTAATTCAAATTTGCTTTCACAAATTTCTGTTAAATTTGTTTTTAATTCAAACAGTCTTTCCCTGGAAGTTTTTTTTATAAATAGTTTACTCTTTTCAAAAATCAAAATTTCCTTTTTGAAATTCAACATAACTTGTCTTTCCCAAAACAAATTCAAAACAGTATCTCTGGTAGTAATTCGTCACTTACAACTCGAAAATGAATACTGGTGATGCAGCTGTCATCATCAGAATCTATTTTCCAGCGATCGAAGTGAGTTCAATATTATAAAACCATTTCTAAACATTTCCACTTTGAAATTCATTTCAAAATATAATTCACACTGCTTGTAAAACAATTTAAAATCTCCCAGGATCTTAAATTTTCCTTATTTTTAATCCAAATCCATTTACAAACACTTATCCAATTTTCCAGAATTTTAATTCAATTTCTGGGTTAAATTTCAGATTTAACTCATCTGATTTCACGTATTTCACTTATATGAATTCTCATTGGTTATTTACATAACCATTTAATTTATAATCTTACTCGATTATAATAACAACCAAAATATCCACTATACTATAATTTTGATATATATATCTTCTCTATATCAAGATATACCTTGGGTAAGCTTATTTTAATTTACCCTCTTTTCAAAACATATCGTGTCGACCCATCGTATTCGAGTGTTTAGTAACTCCTACCGATACAGTTGATCAAAATGATCGACCAGAACTCATAAACAGCTCAACCAATAAATCACCATAATATAAAACAATTTTTATATCAATAACAAACATGCTGACTCGTATATATACACTCAACTCAATCTACGGTATTACTAACCCCATCTCTACTGAGTCACGCCATAGAGCCAAGGTAATACTTAATCTTAATCTATGATACCAACTGTAACGACCCGGAAAATTTGCGATCTTGGTTATCCGATATACGACACATATCGAACATCCAAGGATCGAAAATAACCGAATAGTTAATGAAAGAAATTAAAGGGTGGGAAAAGATAAGACAGAACTTAGAACAGAAGAAGAAGAAGAACACAACATCAGAGCAACACGAACCTCACAGCGGAATGAATAACATATAATAGATAACATATCTTTGAAATATAAATCTGTATTTGAATATACATATCATTTCAATGTACAGCACTTACAACACAGCGGAAATATACTATAGCTATATGTTCCTGAAGCCTCCTGCTCCAGCTCTTCAAGTATCTGTAAATCCCGACTACTTGACTGCCCGTGCAAAATTGGGCACCCAAGAGTTTAGGGAAAACAAAACAAAATAAACTCCGGGTTAGTCATGGGACTGGTATGAGTAAAACAGTTTAAACAGTTTGAACTAGTAAATGATATCTCATAAGACCACGCCGTATAACGGAACGGGTTTTTCCCTTATGAGAATCCAAAATATCTTTATATCAAAAACCTTTTAATATCATAATAATGTCTATCAACCACGATATAATAATCATCTAGCAGAAACGCTTCCATCTCACGTTCTACATAAATAGTATATAATCAAAACCGCAAGCACGTATTGGGTAATGGATTTCCAACTATGACAAGGTATGGAACCACCTTACGCTAGTGTACCTCTAGAGAGGAATCCATTGGGTTCAACAAGAACATCTTGCAACCCGGCCACACGTGACCGACCACTCATTTCGCTTGAGTGTATCGAATGTATATCACCAACGGTTGGGATCAGCAACCGTTTCCCGAATGGGACAACATCAACAATAGTTTTTTTTGAAGTAAATGAAACTCTTGATCAGGTGATTATACACCCTAATAGGTGCGACCTACATAGCCATGCTACCTGCCCGATTTCTGTCATTTACCGGTTGATGAGGCTTGAGGTTACGCCTTATCATCACATCAGATTCACTTCGAATGCCACATTGTCAGATCAATCGAAAATCACTAATTGACGTCTACAACAGTATATTACGTGTTAGCTAAAGAAGTTTCCTTCTCCGCTTCCACTCTTGGTACGGTTGAAGAGATCAATGTACGTGACCTTTCTGGAAATACTCTGTCAGACATTCATCCATACAAGTCATCCAGGAACAGGATGAACCGAAGGCACTATTCAGTACATCCATCTGAGGCACTGTTATCTAAGACTTATACAATAGCCCTTGCACCTTACTCCGTCTTCAATTATCTTTGGCATATATGATTCGCAACGCTTATGCCAATACAGAGTGGTTCTTTGGATAATAATCCAACCGGTCTCTCCATATTAACAACGTTAAAATGGTTAAAAACTTCGATAGTCGGTGAGTTAACTATCAAAGAAAAATACGTGTGCAAACAATGATATTATTTCCAGATGGAAATTCTATCAAATCATTCATCAATCATATATATCTATATATATATATATATATATATATTCATATGTTCCTTATTAGCTATGTTTAGAAAATATATGTTAACGCTGGAAAACATTTCCATAACTTATTTACGTATCACTTTTCTTCCAAAACTATCAGTCTTTGTTTGCAAACTAGTATGAGGACAATTTCCCAAGTATCAATCCCGAAGGTCGAAACCAACATCAGATAGATACTTAGAAAAACATTCAACTTAACAAATCTCCAGTCAGTTTATGATTTAGTTTAACTCCATTTCTTAATTCCTTATACATGAACACTTCCTTTTCTAATTCATATCTCAAATTTCAATATTTAATTACGTTTCTGATTCTATTTGGAAAACATTTCCAAATCTTCTTTACTTGGATTTAACAGATGTTTAAATCAACATCGCGACGACAACTCAAACCACTATACTTATTTACTAAAATCACTTAACCACTTTCACTCTCGAACCTTAACCATTTCTAAATTAAAAACGAAGTCAATCAAGTTGGGGTATAATTACCTCTCAGACCTTAACTGAACAACATTTCAAATCTCGAAATAGGGTAAGTTCAGCTTTTAACCCTTTAACACTTCCTTACGAACCCTCGGATTCTATTTACGAACCCCCTTCTTTTACAAGTTTGCGTGATTATAACAATGGTGTTATAATCTCCTGCATCCAAAATATATTATCTTTAATATGGCTTTTATTTCCTAACTCGAATAATATAACGACAACTAATTTATTTACTCCTATTCGGTTAACTCTAATCTATAACTCTTATTTGAATAACTCCAACCTAATTACTCTTATTAGATTAACTCTTATTCGAACAACTTATTTGAATAACTTATATTCGATTTGCTTACTTTCGAATACTTATATTCGATAATCTCTCCCTTCGAATAAATCTTATTCGATTTAACTCATGTTGAATAACTAGATTCGATCAACTCACTTCGATTATTTCTAATTTGATTATCTCATTTCGAATATCTCTAGTTCGATTTATCTCTATTCAATAACTCTAATTCGATTTAGCACTATCGATTAACTCTAATTCGATTTAACTCTATCGGTTAACTTTAATTCGATTTAACTCTATCGATTAACTCTAACTGATTAACTCTAACTGATTAACTCTAACTGGTTAACTCTAACTGATTAACTCTAACTGGTTAACTCCAACTGATCAACCCTAACTGATTAACTCTAACTAGTTAACTCCAACTGATTTACCCTAACTGGTTAACTCTAACTGATTAACCCTAACTGGTTACTCACTTCGAATAATTCCTATTGAATTAACTTCTTTGATTTATTCCCTTTCTATTTGTTTACTTAACAAATAACTATTCCCTTTTCAATTCTACTTATTTAACCAATTGTAACACCCCGCCTCCGCTAGGGTCACTCGCAAAGGAATGCACTAGCTTTAGAGGGGCATTATTGGTAAACATGCACAGAAATATCACAAGACAGAACATATATAAATAGCGGAAGTAAAATCAAACTTTCATAACATGAATAAATAAGGTCTAAAGCCTTTTACATCAGAGTACATCAAAACCTGTCTTGCAATAGTAAAGAAGCATAAGGACTTTTTAATAAATTATTCCCCAAGTAAAACAGTAAAGTAGCCATAGCCAAGAGAAGTCCAAGCCATCCATGATGACCTTCAAGCAGAAGAAGTCCGAACTAAACAGCATTGTTTCCTCCCTGAAACCTGGGGGGGAAACGGAAGAAAAGAGGCGAAACAAAACGGGTCAGTCAAAAAGACTGAGTAAGTCCTATCTACTTCCAGTATAAAAACAGGTAAAGGTAACATGACATGCATAAACTGAAAGTAAACATAAGGATAACTACAAGATAGATAAACCAGGGTAGCCGGTTGAACTACTGCGGCAAGGTAAACTAAGGTATCATGATAAACTACGGTGTTATGACAAGTCAAGGTATCACATCGTCAGATTTCTATCGAGTACATTATCCCAAGGTATCTACCCCGTCTAACATCCCACGGTATCTATTATGCATATTCTTCCTAGTTCTAACCTGTATATTTGCTCTGCACCTCTTGTACTAGTATCCCTACCCGCGTCATGTGTTAACCATGAATGTCTCGTGCTCAAAGTCGTGTAACGGTCCGTGTCAACCTAATATCGCATATATAGGTTACTCAAATCATATGTTTCTTTCCATGTATATAAGTTCAGTCCTTTGTCGTACCTCGTACGGGCTTCCTCAAGTCGTATTATCCTTGAAATCGTTTGGACTGTCACCCTTGTTCTAGCTAGGCTCTTCCATATGAATCGTCGTTTTGAACTACTAGGACTTACGCCACCTAGCACCACTAGGGATTACGCTTACCTATTGCACGCTTTCGTATTTCGGTTTGGGTTAAACCACCTAGGCCACTAGGGATTATGCTAACCCTCAACCGCGCCCTTTTTCCCACGCATTCATCGTGAATCGTTTTTCTATAACTGTATGCACATGTATCACATCGTGCCATCCGAGTCCTGTCACCGACCAAAACAAGAAATACAGGACTCGGTCGGGAGCTTTAGATTTATCTGCCGATGCAGATGCTAAGGTCTGCTTTTCTACACGTGGCTATGGTCCCACGAGACCCCTCCCTCAACTAGTGAAAGGCAACACAAGAGAAAATCTTGCATGAGAACTACACTCCGGCCAGCCCACATCCTACGGCCTACCTCACCCATAATTAGATAGCAATTATGGTCTGTTGGGTGTTCCCTGCCCTTCCGTACGTACACGCTTGACTCAAGATGGTAGATGATCGGCGAACTTGCTATCTCGTGCACCTTATGTATCCGTCGACTCACTGTTATCCACCCCAGTCTTTAGGTCGCTCGCATAGCAACCAAGGCATATTCTTGGTTCTTCTACCGCAGACCTCAACCTCTTGTGAGCCCAGGATGATCATCTGCGACCTCACAGAGGGATACCAAGAATATCCTCACGTTCCCCGAAGCCGCTGCTTCGTTACCCAGTTCGCTGGAGCCTTTATCTAAATCAGATAGCCTGCTCCTACACGTACACTTAAACGATGACCTACCGTATCGGGTTACTCATCTATCTAAGAAGTGGTCCAAATTTCCTTGACTAAGAATTATTACTTAGTTTCCCTTAACTAAGGTTTACCACTTAGCCTTATTTCCATTATCCTTATTAACTATGGTTATTTACCTAATCCTCCGAATTAGGGTTTATCTAATGGGTTAGGTGTCACTTAAGTTCATAACTTAGCCCGTCTACAAACCATGCCAAAATTGGCTAGGTATCCAAGTCCAAGACTTAACCCTACAAACCATGTGTCAAGTTGGCTAAGTATATTAAGCAATCCATAACTTAACCTCGTCTAATTATCATTTTAGATTGGTTAATTATATAAATTAACTCGACCTTGTCAAATTACCGGGTCAAATCGGTCAAGCGTATTCAAGTGATTCGTGACTTAGCCTTATCATGTTTTCACGTTAGATTGGTTAAGTATAGGTTAACTTAACCTCATCAAATTAACGAGTTAGATTGGTTAAGTATAGGTCACTTAACCTCATCAGATCATCGTGTTAAATTAGTTAAATGTTTAACTTAACCCCATTAAATTACCAAGTTAAGTTGGTTAAGTATGGGTTACTTGACCTCATTGAATTACCAAGTTTAAATTGGTTAAGTGTTTAACTTAACCCCATCGAATTACCGTATTTAGATTAGTTAAGTGTGGATTACTTAACCCCATCTAATTACCGTGGTTGGGTTAGTTAAGTCTTAATTACTTAACCCCATCTAATTACCCAGTCGGATTAGTTAAGTGTAAATTACTTAACCCCATCTCCTAATCATCTTGCATGGTTAAGTGTCATTAAGGAATCAAGTCCGGTCCCACTTAACCTACCCATTCGTGTCATATCGGTTAAGTGTCATTAGTCAAATTTACTTAACCTTATCATGTGGCATTAATTCAATTAATGCACTCTTAACCTCCCACATTAGACCTTGTTGTGGTTACTAGTTAAGCCAGGCGGGTCCGGGTAGATTTACACCACAACCTAGTCTAACCTCGGGTCTTAAGCGCGACATGACCAAATTCTCACATTGGGTCCTATTGTTTGCAACTACTAGTTAGGCCGGTCGGTTCCGGGTAGTTTTACGTTGCAAACTCAACCCAACCTCGAGTTGGCCACACTTATATTATCTAAGTTCATCATGTTTCCACAACATGTTACAAGTTTTCAAGCATTTGGGTAGACCTAACTTAATAGGTAAATTCCCAAAGGGTAGACCTAACTTAATAGGTAAATTCCCAAGCTCATGTTTTTATGCATACTTACATGTCATCTTCCATGTTATCTTTCAAGTCATATTTTCAAGTATAAACACATGTCATATTCAATTTAAGATTTTGCGACATGTTCATGTTTATCTAACTACCCAAAATCGTGTTTTCCCAACGCAAGCAAAGCGAGTCAACATAGTAAGGATACTATGTCACATATTGGTCTCAAAACATGCATGATGCCAAAAAGGGCTTGGCTTCCACATGCATAACATCATAAAGGGATTGGCCATAAACATGCACAACTTAAAAGAGGGGATTGGCCACGAGCATGCATAATATCATAAAGGATTTGGCCACAAACTTGCATGTTAGCATAAGGGGTTTGGGTTCATAAACATGCATAAGCCCCAAAATCTTGTCTTAGCCAATGTTTCACACGTAAAGTGGTTCCTAAAGGTTCATGCTAGCATTTCATGCATAAAGATCCAAACTTGCAAGTTAAACTAGGTTATGCATAGCATGAGAGGCATGATTAAGTCACTCACATGGCCTAAAATCATAAACATGAACACAAGAGGCAAGGTAAGGTTCATATAGGTTCGCATAATCATGTTTAGCCTCATTTTATCCCATGTCAT
Organism: Allium sativum; assembly: GCA_030737875.1. NCBI lineage: Eukaryota > Viridiplantae > Streptophyta > Magnoliopsida > Asparagales > Amaryllidaceae > Allium > Allium sativum. The sequence continues at coordinate 218,531,382 of CM060918.1, read as the reverse complement.
TATCAAAACTACCGTTTCCATCTAAAAGTAGCTAGAACTTACATAGTTAGGCCTAGGGAAAGGAGCATGAATCATCTTGGCTAAGAAAGGTGCCTCCTTTGTAGAAGAATCGTCATGGAACTCACATAGCAATGTTGATTTGGCCTTGATTTGGTGTAGCAAGCTTGCACCTTTTGATTTGAACCCGATTTGAATGCATAGGCTCTAGGGATTTGGAGATGGAGGCCATGATCAAGATTGATTTTGGCAACACTTAGTTGCTAGGTTTGATTTTTAGGGATTTAGGTTAGGTTTAGGGTCTTTTTATAGAGATTAGGATAGTTTTAGGCCCTTAGATTAACCCTAGGACAGATTAGGACCATCAGATCTCGGAAGCTTCCAGACCCAGCCCAAGAACAAGACCAGGTGAGACAAACAGGTGCGCCAGGCTATTTGGCCCGGCCACCCCCTGTCGACAGGCAAGTCGATAGGCCTGTCGACAGCCCTGTCGACATGGCCCAGGCGGGAAACTTCCCGCCTAGCCCCAGATCTGATTTCCAAAACTGTTTTCCGAAATTCAAATTTCCAGAAATCTTCTTTGGGCCTTAAACGGGTCATACGGACTCCGATTCTCAAAAACTCGGACTCTATTTCGCGTATTTTTCCGAGACGAACGCAATGGCATAGCCTGTTTTACTTGATTCAGAATTTAAAATTAAATTCTGTCTTGATTCTCGTTTTAACATGTTATTGAAATACGGGTTGTTACATTCTCCCCACCTTTTAGGATTTCGTCCCCGAAATCTCCAAGTTAGGAAGAACATATCCTACCATCCATCATCCATCTACTCAAAACATCATCCACAAGCAACCATCGTCCTTAGATGATTTCTAATGCTGTATGAATACATGCAAAGAGTGTGTGTATATGTTCCTTAGCTAATGCTAATGATCAGGCCTGAAAAATCTCTTGAATGCAAAAATATGTTTAGTGCTATGAATCCAACATGTATGCAAATAGTCCTAATCATATATATACACTATATGCGTGCACAAACATTCATCCATATGCAACGTCCACATGGTAACACATTCAATTTCATCCATAAACAAGTATAAATACTCGTGCATATGCAATATGAAATGTGACTGAGTCGAGCTAATATCTAATGTAAATTCGCGCATCCACGAGCAACCACTTGCAACCATTTGCAACCATATCAACCATAACATGTTTCAAATACATGTTTACATCCATAGGGTTCTACCTAAGATTCCCTGAAACAGGGTCGAGAAGATAAACAGGACAAACTCCTTACGGGGTTTGTAACAGAAAATAGGACCGAGAGGATGTCCACAAAAGATAGCCTACGAGTAAGCTCTACAGAAAACAGGGATCAAGGATATACTCCCAAAAAAAGATATCATGCGCGTATCTAGTCTTTGACCATCAAAGTCGTCTTTTAACTTCGCGATTTTGTAGCTTCTTATTCCTGTTTCCATAACATGAGCTGGAACTCATTTCTTCGTTGCCTCTCGTTCCACTTGCACTTATCCTTTTCCTAGAATACTTGACGCAAACATGACTGCGTACTCATGATCTCATGCAAGCTTTCCAAAATTCACTAGTGAATCTCGGACCTCGTACCATAAGGTATTCCACGTAGAAAAGCTTTCTCTTGAAAGTAAACAAGTTACCGTGCGCACTTACTAGGGTAATTCCCATAACCCATACATAATCGAAGTAAACCATCCGTCTTATTAGCGAACACCATTCGATCGGGTTTCTAATTTCCAACAAAGGCATCTAGGGATTCTAAGTAATTAATCATGACAGAACCCAAAAGGTTACGCGATACTTCAAGGGTATTACCAAAGCAAGCCAAGAGTCTAACTACCCTCCTTCTAAAACCGAGAGTGGCACCCCTTATTGGATAACCACTTCATCCCTAGAATCCATCCACAGCTTATAAACATAAGCATTATTTCCAAGCTCCATACTTGACATAGACATTCTCGAATCCAAACAAGTCATGAATAAATGGACCGATCTTCTAATAGGACTTGAGACAAAAACGGGATCCTCTATTACACTAGTACTAAGGTGCAGAGACTCAACTATCGAAGCGGACTTAAAAAGATGCGGTGATCCAAACAAAGTCCCGACGGGATGATAGAGAAGAAAAACTAAACCTTTAACAAGATCGTTACCCTCCTTCCGAGGTACCCTAGAAATGAGAGCATACTATTGCCCTCCCAATGATCTTGTCCTTGTCCCATGATACTTAACTATCCGTCCCGTTTCACCATGCCAAAGGTACCCTCTCGTCATGGGTTTCATTGTTCATCTTTCTCTCTCATTCTGGGTTGAGCCATACCAACATGTTGCTTATCCCTGAGCTCGTATCCTTTATCCTTGTTCTTACTATCCTTTCATAACTCTGCAACGGTCTCTCGAGAACCACCTCCATCGTACGGGAAACACTTACGCAGCTAGAAAGACTAGTCGCAGTCAAAACCACTGTGACTACAGATGGAGGAAAGAAAGGAAAAGAGATTCAATCAAGGAAACAAGGATAATGCTAATGGCCTTTGGGGAATAGCCTTTTTCTTTTTAAAAGAAAATTTTCTTGAAAAATGCTTCTTTATAAACGATTTTCAAATAGTTTTCAGAAGGTCTTTAAAAAAAACTTTTGCCCAGTCTGGTAACCTTCTGCTCTGATACCAAATGTAACACCCCGCCTCCGCTAGGGTCACTCGCAAAGGAATGCGCTAGCTTTAGAGGGGCATTATTGGTAAACATGCACAGAAATATCACAAGACAGAACATATATAAATAGCGGAAGTAAAATCAAACTTTCATAACATGAATAAATAAGGTCTAAAGCCTTTTACATCAGAGTACATCAAAACCTGTCTTGCAATAGTAAAGAAGCATAAAGACTTTTTAATAAATTATTCCCCAAGTAAAACAGTAAAGTAGCCATAGCCAAGAGAAGTCCAAGCCATCCATGATGACCTTCAAGCAGAAGAAGTCCGAACTAAACAGCATTGTTTCCTCCCTGAAACCTGGGGGGGGAAACGGAAGAAAAGAGGCGAAACAAAACGGGTCAGTCAAAAAGACTGAGTAAGTCCTATCTACTTCCAGTATAAAAACAGGTAAAGGTAACATGACATGCATAAACTGAAAGTAAACATAAGGATAACTACAAGATAGATAAACCAGGGTAGCCGGTTGAACTACTGCGGCAAGGTAAACTAAGGTATCATGATAAACTACGGTGTTATGACAAGTCAAGGTATCACATCGTCAGATTTCTATCGAGTACATTATCCCAAGGTATCTACCCCGTCTTACATCCCACGGTATCTATTATGCATATTCTTCCTAGTTCTATCCTGTATATTTGCTCTGCACCTCTTGTACTAGTATCCCTACCCGCGTCATGTGTTAACCATGAATGTCCCGTGCTCAAAGTCGTGTAACGGTCCATGTCAACCTAATATCGCATATATAGGTTACTCAAATCATATGTTTCTTTCCATGTATATAAGTTCAGTCCTTTGCCGTACCTCGTACGGGCTTCCTCATGTCGTATTATCCTTGAAATCGTTTGGACTGTCACCCTTGTTCTAGCTAGGCTCTTCCATATGAATCGTCGTTTTGAACTACTAGGACTTACGCCACCTAGCACCACTAGGGATTACGCTTACCTATTGCACGCTTTCGTATTTCGGTTTGGGTTAAACCACCTAGGCCACTAGGGATTATGCTAACCCTCAACCGCGCCCTTTTTCCCATGCATTCATCGTGAATCGTTTTTCTATAACTATATGCACATGTATCACATCGTGCCATCTGAGTCCTGTCACCGACCAAAACAAGAAATACAGGACTCGGTCGGGAGCTTTAGATTTATCTGCCGATGCAGATGCTAAGGTATGCTTTTCTACACGTGGCTATGGTCCCACGAGACCCCTCCCTCAACTAGTGAAAGGCAACACAAGAGAAAATCTTGCATGAGAACTACACTCCGGCCAGCCCACATCCTACGGCCTACCTCACCCATAATTAGATAGCAATTATGGTCTGTTGGGTGTTCCCTGCCCTTCCATACGTACACGCTTGACTCAAGATGGTAGATGATCGGCGAACTTGCTATCTCGGGCACCTTATGTATCCGTCGACTCACTGCTATCCACCCCAGTCTTTAGGTCGCTCGCATAGCAACCAAGGCATATTCTTGGTTCTTCTACCGCAGACCTCAACCTCTTGTGAGCCCAGGATGATCATCTGCGACCTCACAGAGGGATACCAAGAATATCCTCACGTTCCCCGAAGCCGCTGCTTCGTTACCCAGTTCGCTGGAGCCTTTATCTAAATCAGATAGCCTGCTCCTACACGTACACTTAAACGATGACCTACCGTATCGGGTTACTCATCTATCTAAGAAGTGGCCCAAATTTCCTTGACTAAGAATTATTACTTAGTTTCCCTTAACTAAGGTTTACCACTTAGCCTTATTTCCATTATCCTTATTAACTATGGTTATTTACCTAATCCTCCGAATTAGGGTTTATCTAATGGGTTAGGTGTCACTTAAGTTCATAACTTAGCCCGTCTACAAACCATGCCAAAATTGGCTAAGTATCCAAGTCCAAGACTTAACCCTACAAACCATGTGTCAAGTTGGCTAAGTATATTAAGCAATCCATAACTTAACCTCGTCTAATTATCATTTTAGATTGGTTAATTATATAAATTAACTCGACCTTGTCAAATTACCGGGTCAAATCGGTCAAGCGTATTCAAGTGATTCGTGACTTAGCCTTATCATGTTTTCACGTTAGATTGGTTAAGTATAGGTTAACTTAACCTCATCAAATTAACGAGTTAGAATGGTTAAGTATAGGTCACTTAACCTCATCAGATCATCGTGTTAAATTAGTTAAGTGTTTAACTTAACCCCATTAAATTACCAAGTTAAGTTGGTTAAGTATGGGTTACTTGACCTCATTGAATTACCAAGTTTAAATTGGTTAAATGTTTAACTAAACCCCATCGAATTACCGTATTTAGATTAGTTAAGTGTGGATTACTTAACCCCATCTAATTACCGTGGTTGGGTTAGTTAAGTCTTAATTACTTAACCCCATCTAATTACCCAGTCGGATTAGTTAAGTGTAAATTACTTAACCCCATCTCCTAATCATCTTGCATGGTTAAGTGTCATTAAGGAATCAAGTCCGGTCCCACTTAACCTACCCATTCGTGTCATATCGGTTAAGTGTCATTAGTCAAATTTACTTAACCTTATCATGTGGCATTAATTCAATTAATGCACTCTTAACCTCTCACATTAGACCTTGTTGTGGTTACTAGTTAAGCCGGGCAGGTCCGGGTAGATTTACACCACAACCTAGTCTAACCTCGGGTCTTAAGCGCGACATGACCAACTTCTCACATTGGGTCCTATTGTTTGCAACTACTAGTTAGGCCGGTCGGTTCCGGGTAGTTTTACGTTGCAAACTCAACCCAACCTCGAGTTGGTCACACTTATATTATCTAAGTTCATCATGTTTCCACAACATGTTACAAGTTTTCAAGCATTTGGGTAGACCTAACTTAATAGGTAAATTCCCAAAGGGTAGACCTAACTTAATAGGTAAATTCCCAAGCTCATGTTTTTATGCATACTTACATGTCATCTTCCATGTTATCTTTCAAGTCATATTTTCAAGTATAAACACATGTCATATTCAATTTAAGATTTTGCGACATGTTCATGTTTATCTAACTACCCAAAATCGTGTTTTCCCAACGCAAGCAAAGCGAGTCAACATAGTAAGGATACTATGTCACATGTTGGTCTCAAAACATGCATGATGCCAAAAAGGGCTTGGCTTCCACATGCATAACATCATAAAGGGATTGGCCATAAACATGCACAACTTAAAAGAGGGGATTGGCCACGAGCATGCATAATCTCATAAAGGATTTGGCCACAAACTTGCATGTTAGCATAAGGGGTTTGGGTTCATAAACATGCATAAGCCCCAAAATCTTGTCTTAGCCAATGTTTCACACGTAAAGTGGTTCCTAAAGGTTCATGCTAGCATTTCATGCATAAAGATCCAAACTTGCAAGTTAAACTAGGTTATGCATAGCATGAGAGGCATGATTAAGTCACTCACATGGCCTAAAATCATAAACATGAACACAAGAGGCAAGGTAAGGTTCATATAGGTTCGCATAATCATGTTTAGCCTCATTTTATCCCATGTCATTATCAAAACTACCGTTTCCATCTAAAAGTAGCTAGAACTTACATAGTTAGGCCTAGGGAAAGGAGCATGAATCATCTTGGCTAAGAAAGGTGCCTCCTTTGTAGAAGAATCGTCATGGAACTCACATAGCAATGTTGATTTGGCCTTGATTTGGTGTAGCAAGCTTGCACCTTTTGATTTGAACCCGATTTGAATGCATAGGCTCTAGGGATTTGGAGATGGAGGCCATGATCAAGATTGATTTTGGCAGCACTTAGTTGCTAGGTTTGATTTTTAGGGATTTAGGTTAGGTTTAGGGTCTTTTTATAGAGATTAGGATAGTTTTAGGCCCTTAGATTAACCCTAGGACAGATTAGGACCATCAGATCTCGGAAGCTTCCAGACCCAGCCCAAGAACAAGACCAGGTGAGACAAACAGGTGCGCCAGGCTATTTGCCCCGGCCACCCCCTGTCGACAGGCAAGTCGACAGGGCTGTCGACTTGGTCTGGGCCCAAGTCGACAGGCCTGTCGACAGCCCTGTCGACATGGCCCAGGCGGGAAACTTCCCGCTTAGCCCCAGATCTGATTTCCAAAACTGTTTTCCGAAATTCAAATTTCCAGAAATCTTCTTTGGGCCTTAAACGGGTCATACGGACTCCGATTCTCGAAAACTCGGACTCTATTTCGCGTATTTTTCCGAGATGAACGCAATGGCATAGCCCGTTTTACTTGATTCAGAATTTAAAATTAAATTCTGCCTTGATTCTCGTTTTAACATGTTATTGAAATACGGGTTGTTACACCAATAAATAATTCTTTTCTCTTTTCTATTTATTTAACAAACAAATATTTCTTTTAACTTTTCTATTTATTTAACAAATAAATATTTCTTTTATCCTTTTTAATCTATTTGTAAATGTTTTACAAATAATTTCTTTTTATCTCTATTCTATTTGTAAATGGTTTACAAATATTTCTCTTTCTATTTGTTTGACAAATATTTTCCTTTTATATTTGTTTTACAAATATATTTCCCTTTATATTTGATTTACAAATATATTTCCTTTTACAAAAATCCTTTTTCTTTTATATATATAAAATCCATTGATTTTATATAAATAAATTATTTTCAAAATATACTTTAAAAATCCCCTTTTTACATCCCAGTATTTCTTATGGTATTTACGTACCATATAACAATGATCGGTATCATTCAAACATATAAAATCATCAACAGATTTCATATCACATCATATAACACAATATATGAACAGAACAGTATTATAAATATTGAGGAGTCCAGTTGAACCCCTCCAACCTATTTCCCTGCATCACAGATGTTAAATAGCATAATTAACATCTATTTCATTTCAATATGAAATATTCTGCTAAACAGAATCAATATTTGATTAACGATTTATATATATATTGTTATCTATGATTTCAATCAATACACAAACAATTCAACCAAACAGTTAACACACAGCAATCAGTCATCATTTATCAGTTCTAAATATTAGTTATAAAAATAGAACTATTCAAAGTTGGTGGGTTTTACTCACATTGGCAGTTCATCGTTAAAGAATGATAAACTGTTTGTTTGATTTGAATCAAACAATTTATTTTGCCATAAATTGTAACGAGCCCCAATTCACTTCCAATCGGTAGTCGTCGTCCCTACGATCATGTTGGATCTTGTTTCATCTAATTCTAATAACGTATGAATGAGTCACGATATTTACAAGTTTATATACATAATTAAATTAAACTAAACTAAACTAAACTTTCTTTTATGAAATTTGGGCTTTAACCTTTTAAATTTTGAACCAGTCCACTTGGAAAATTACCGGCCCAACTCCCTTTTTCATCCAGCCCATCACCGAAGCCTTCTTCCCCATCAAAATCCCCATTCCAGTATTTGCTCGAAGCTGCTGAAAGACATGGCCGATTTCTCCAAGCTCAACTCACTGAACTCTATCAACACTTCACTTTCGAACGTCGGTGAGCCACCAAACCAAAATTTGTCACGACGTCCATCTTCTTCCCATTCCTCAAATTCCCTGTCGCACTTCTATACACAACATCTTCTTCCCAACTGAAACTGTAAACGCCCTCCTCTCCTCTTCTTCTTTTAATAGACAAGTATATCCCTGCTGTACTCTGTTAAATCCTTGGCCCACGCTAGAATTAAAACTGCATGAACAGTTCATCTCCTCGCCTCCTTATAAACTCCAATCACCTGCTTCTCACACGCAACATGGGACTCACAAACTTCGTGCTTCCACTCTTATTCCCAAAATCAACGTATTCGATCACCTCCCCAATCCAAGAAAATCTCGTTTCCAATTTCCAACGCCTTGTTGCAGTAAACCTCCGATTTCAACTCATAATTACCACCACTTCATTAATGATTCTCTCGCACGAATATCCCATTTCCGTCATTCCAAACCGGATATGCCCACGATGAGCTACAACAAAGACTTCGACAAACCCTTAGAGCTGCTGTGAAAAACCCGACTTCGAGAACTCCATCGATCCTGACGGAAATCCCATGGAAATGGAGAGCAACTCCTTACGATTATAAATATACAAGTTCCCGGATTTAAGGAATTTCTGGTGAATTGTTTTGGAATTTTGAAGAGATCGGATTTTGTCTCGTTTTCATTTTTATGTCGGTTGAGGAAATTTTGACTAAGGGAGGAAATAAATTAGGTTTAAGAGATAATGATGTATTTATAGGGAAGATTTTATATTTTTATATTCGTTTATATTGTTACGCTACTTGTATTCGCCTTTTAGAAATTCCTGTGATCTCATACAATATCCGAAAATCATAAAAATGGACATGTAGCTACAGTTCGACATTGCGGACCCAACGAAACTGGTTTCGTCGAATTCCGACTTCGTTTGTTCACACAGCGTATTTTTAAAGGTCAAATTATCGATTGTATTTCACATTAAAATCCTATACGGCTACATACTGACTTCAAAAATCGCGGAAATTGAAATCTAACAATAATTTAACATTGCGGATCCAACAAAATTAGTTTCGTCGAATTCTGAGTTCGTTTGCAAAACTGGATATTTTTAAAGCTTTGAATGACCCATTTATATATTTAAATATAATTAAATATAAATAAATTTATATTATCGTATATATAGTCACAGTGGAATACCGTACAGCTTCAGAATATTCCTATATGCATTTCTAACTTGATATTTCGAATCTAGGTCAACCCGATATTCGATTTTAAAAATGAAATTCCTTTTATAAATATAAATAAATCGTTATAAATTATAAAGGAATTCCACAGCGACTTTTCTAAAATTTGATTTGGACATAAACCAAAATTTACACGATGAAATAAATATCATAGATGAAGTTTCACAGAAATCGCTATAAATTATAAAGGAATTCCACCAGCTCCACACGTTTCTTGTTTCACAGAAATCCGGCTTAAAACAAATCCTATACAGTCAGTTGAAGTTCGAATCGCCAATTTACGAACTGTAGCGCCATTTCGAGCTCGATTTTAATTATATTATAACTCTACGTTCAAACTGTCGTTTATATAATATATTCGTTATTCAAATTCAATTCCAAGCTGAATTAAATATCATAGATGATCCAGTTCACACCATATCATCATTTCAGTCAATTCTGATTATTTCAGAATTAAATATATTATTTAATTTATTATTTTAATTAAATATTCACCATTATTTAATTCAACGACCATTAAATTCTTTTAATCACCTTTTAAATAAATAAATAAATAAATTACTATATCATTGAAAATGTGGGTCATTACAAAATCCTTTATCTTAAATTCCTATGACTTAATTCAAATAATTTAGTAACATTTAAATTAAAGTTATCATCTTTGCTTAAAATTCTCTTTAAACTTTGTTATAAAAATTCGGGTTTAAACATAAAACCCGTTCATAAACTCCTTTCACCCTTCAACAAGATTTCATTTTAACTTCGATTACTCTTTAAATGAATTTCCATTAAAAAGTAGTTTACTAAATTATTATTTATTTAAAATAATAATTTACTTCGATCATTAACTGCTTCCATAGTTAATTTTTTTATTAACCAAAATAAATAGTAAACCCTTTTTTAAACCTTAGTTAATATTCATTTCGCTATTTTATTAGATTTAATTCAAATCAAACTAATTTAAAATCAATTCTACTTACAGTGGTTGACTTAGTCAACTCAAGGCACGGTTATCTCGTTAACTCAGTCCAATTCATTCTCATATTAAATTAATTAATAATATAATCAATTTAAATAATTCTGGTAAATAAATTCTTAACAAACTAATTATCCATATTTTTAACCGTTACGGTTAATTTCTATCCCCATATTCATAAATTTCGATTAATCTCAGATTTACTTTGTAAAATCAATTTATAATGAATCAAAGCCTTTAATAAGTAAAATAATTATTTATTTCCCTTTTATAAACTTTTATTCCACATAATATATTTCAAAACCTAACTCCAGTTATGAAATAAATTTTATAACTTCATCTCTATCGACTCACCTGACTGTGAATCAATATTTATAAAACGATTTATTTTATAGGCCATACGCTGCCAAATACTCAACCAATACCGCCCATTGGTTTAAACCACACAGATGTGTAATATTCATCCAATAATCAACAATCAAATCAATTTCTCCAAATAGGACAGTTCATATGTTTAAAATATGAAATAAATAATATATTTGAGGAATCCGGTAGATTATTTTTATCGTGCACCGCAATACCATTTTTAAGGTCAAATTACCCGGTCACCAAACATAGCAAACTATATGCCTATCCTGACTCTAATCGACGAAACGAATTTAACGGAATTTATTTCGCGACCTAATTCGATTGTCTGTTCAAGTTATACCTAAATAACCCTTTATTAAATTAAATACGCGTTATAGAAAATGAACGGGCGTTTACGGCTACCATGGTCACATACAACATCGGTTTGACATGCAATTCACCACCGTACAATAATTTAATGTTACGATTCTAATGAAACTGATTTCGTCGAAAACGAAGTCCGTTTGCAAAACGGCTACTTTAAAGGCCTATATTTTAAAAGCGATTTCAAGAGCGACTATTTCAAAATTTGATTTGGCCATAACTTACTCTCTATAACACGAAATCTGAATTTTTCTCTTCCATATGAAAATTATAATCACCACGTTCCAACGTTTCTCGTTTCACAGAAATCCGACTTAAAACGGATCTTGTATTCTCAGTTGAAGTTCAAAACCAAATATTACGAACTGCCGTGCGATTTCGAGCTATATTATAAATAAAATTAACGTTAAAACTTCGTTTTATATAACGAATTAAATATTAAAATCCATTAATATTCCAAATATAATATACAAAATAATAAATTAAATTAAATAGTAGACAGCCAAAAATACGGGACGTTACACCTAGCTTTACAGCAAAACCCAATTCGAATTCCGCCACTTGACAAACCGAAGTCTGCTACTTCCCCATTTCACCAAAACTGCCATTGCACTATCCAGTTCACAACCCTATACCAACATCAGCTCCTCTTCTAAAAATCAAAGCCCGAAACTGCCTTCATTTCCAATACGACATTTTAACGAACAACTCACATACACTCTACCGTACAGCTATTTAAATGCTCCATCCCCTCAGCCTTCATACTGCAACGAACCTCCTCCACTCGTCCGTTCACTGACTGCCTTAGTTTGACCCAGTTCGCCAACCAGATTTCCAAGTTTAATGTCCCTTTTCCATTGCCCTAGCTTCCATCGCGACTTCAGCAAACTGCACTGGTTACCAACCCAAAATCGCAACCTATCCCATCGATCCAACATCGACTTCCAGTGTCGATTACGACTTCAAAAATCGCAGCCCTACTGTTTCCATAAGATCGTCGAATGTATTCAACAAGCATCGGAATCGAAGAACTCTCCAAAAACCCCAACACAAATCGTGACTGAAATTGTTTCGGTCTTGGATCTCGTTTGATTTGAAGTTGTCGGTTTTTAAATTGAAGAAGGAATCCAAATAAAAAGTAAATTGAAGGAAGCCGATTGTTTTAGTTGAAGGGAGAAACTGATTTTCCCCTTGAGGAATGACTTCGGTGGCTTATTTAATGAATGAACGGATGGAAAAGAAGGAGCCACGAATTGTTTTATTATGCGGCAAGCGTATTTTTGCTTTGAGGAGCGACGTTGATTAAGGAGTGACATTTACATTGTTTACAAAGAAAATAGTAAAAGGAGAAAGGCAGTCCTGATTTTGATTTTATAAAGATGAATACTTTGCTCTTAAGTAATAGGTGGTAGGTGAAGGTACACATCAAATTTTATACCGATTTGATTTCAAATTAATATGATTTGATTCAGTTTTAACTTCGATTTCAATATATTTCGTATTACGATAATTTAATATATTCGATATTAAATTGAAATCAATTTTTAAATCGATAACTAAATATAAAAATTTATTTATATTATCAAATCAATATTTAAAATAAATATTAAATATTCAAAATTAATCAACCAAAAATCCGGGTCGTTACATTCTTCCCCCCTCAAAAGAATTTCATCCCCAAAATTATTAAGGTAGAAAAATGCTACTAACCTATTAACCTTTCAAAAACTTACTTATGTTGAACTCAACATTTCATGCTTCAATAAATTTTATCTTACTAAATCATTTGGTTTGTATTCATATGGCTGTATTCATATGGCTTAACATATAGGTTTACATTCATCTAGTCTGAATGGTTTACAATTGATATATTCACATTTGATTCATATTTCACTCATATGTATTCAATCTTCATTCAAATTGATTTTAATCAATTTAGTCTCATCAATTCATTTAACTTGATTAAGTTAAATTTTAAATACCACAATTCAAATTCCTAGGTTTTTTTTTCAAATCCCATCGAAATCACATAAATATATACACATATTTACTTCTATCTCAAATTCAAAACATTTGAATTTTTAAACCAACCTGATTACTTTAAAACAATTTTCTTTTGAAAACTTTTCTAAGGTAGATTTTCATCACTTAGAAACTCGAAAATGAACACTGATGATGTCGCGACCATCATCAGAATTATTTCCCAGCCACTGAAATGAGTTTAGTGATTTATCGCTTTTAAATCCATTCAAAATGATTTCTATTCAAAAATCATTTCAAAATAAAACTATTTTATTTTAATATACTTTGGAAATATTTTCCAACTTCCCAGGATTTTAAATTCTAAATTCTGCTTTGAATTCAATTTTAATTCATCTCATTTGTATACTTGATTCTTATACAAATTATAACTGGTTAAACATAACCATTTCAATTTTATAATCTTATTTGATTATAATTTTAACATCCAACACATCCATATATTATAATAATTTTAGAAAAATTATTCTTTTTCTATCAAAAATAGAATTTTGAGTAAATTTGTTTCATTTACCCAATTTAAAACAATATTGTATTCAGTCTTCTGTTCAAGTATTTACAAACTCTTATCGACGTTGTGGCGTCCCATGATTCGATCAGAATTCATAAACTACTCACCAGACAAGTCAACACAATATAAAACAACTTTTATATCAACTAACAAATACACTCTCTCGGATATATACACTCAACACATTCTAGGGTACTACTGACCCTATCTCTAATGAGCACATGCCACACAAGCCTAGGTATTGCTCAACCTAAGCTCTGATACCAACTATAGTGGCCTGCAAATCCGTACTATCTGAACTGACTAATACACCATACGTCCAACCCAAATAACACAGAAATACGAACCATTATTGAAAGAAATTAGAGGGTGAGAATAGATAAGATAGAAAATTAGAATAGCAAAAGAAGAACATAACTACAACACAGCGTCTCACATCGCAGCGGAATAAAATATAATATATATAACAGCTTTTGAATTACAAAATTTTATGTATACATATACATGCCATCATCAGAGTACAACACCAAAAATACAGGGGAAATAAAAAAAATTATAACTAATACTGAAGCCTCCTAATCCGAGCTCCTTTAGATAAATCTGTAAATTCTGAACTACTTGACTGCCCATACAAAATTGGGCACCCAAGAGTTTAGGGAAAACATAGAAAATAAACTCCGGGTCAGTCATGGGACCGGTATGAGTAAATAGTTTAAAACATCTTGAAACAATAAACGATATCTCATAAGACCACGCCGTGAATACAGAACGGGTTTTTCCCTTATGAGTATCCAAAATGATCTTTATATCAAAACTCTTTTTGATATTACAATAGTGTCTAAATACAAATAGATATCGATCTAGCAGAACGTTTGCATCTCACGTTCCACATACATAGTACACAAACAAAAGCGCGGGCGCTTATTGGTTAATGGATTTCTAACTATGACAAGGTATGGAACCACCTTTCGCTAGTGTATCTCTAGAGGAGAATACACTGGGTTCAACAAGAACATCTTGCAACCCGGCCACACATAACCGGCCACTCATTTCACTTGAGTGTATCGAATGTAAACCACCAACGGTTGGGATCAGCAACCGTTTCCTGATAAGGGACAGCATCGAATAGATTAAGAATGAAATGAAATATCTCTAGATAGGTGATTATACAACCTAATAGGAGCTACCCATATAGCCATGCTGCCTGCCCGATTTTTGTCATTTCCCAGAAAAATTCGCCACAACCTCCTTTGTACGGGGTTACCGGAAAACATCAAACCTTGCCACATAGACCCTCTCCAATCCAAAAAGAAAAAAGAAAAGCCAAGTGGCTAGCCAATATGCCGCATAAAA
Organism: Allium sativum; assembly: GCA_030737875.1. Taxonomy (NCBI): domain Eukaryota; kingdom Viridiplantae; phylum Streptophyta; class Magnoliopsida; order Asparagales; family Amaryllidaceae; genus Allium; species Allium sativum. Next base: position 218,516,300 of record CM060918.1, on the reverse strand, counting down.
TCTCATATACGAATGAAATACATACCTTTTGTCGAGCATTCTAATATATGTCTTCATTAACTTCATTCCATACCTGTCTTATGTAACAACCCGCATTCTACGCATCGAAGGATCGTAGAATATTTATTTCTTTCTCATATGAAGTCGTATGGTCATGTAACTTTGGGAAACAACCATTAGAGTCATTTCCCATGTTCATGATTTTTGTCGATTTTTAAATGACCGTTTTACCCCTAGTTGGTACTGTTTTGGCCATAACTTTTGACTGGAAAGGAGTTTTGACCTGAAACCACTTCCATTGGATTCAAATGATGGTTTCTCTTTCTGTAGAGTGGTTACATTAGCCAAACGGACTTACCGTTTGGGAGATATGGCTGAAACAAGGTTTAGAAGGTGAAAAACAACTAATTGGGCTTAACCGGGTGATTAACAGCTAGGCCCAATGGGGGATTTCGGGATTAGGGTTATGAGGAGGCTGAAATCAGTTAGAGAACGATCTTATCCTCATTTTCCAGCCGCCACAAACATGTCTTTCACCCTAGCCATGGCCTCCACCTTCTAATTTCATCCCAAATCGTCTCTAATCACTTTCTAATCGAAGATTAAGCAAAACTACATCAAATCAAGGGAGGGTAGCACCAAATTAGAGAGAGAGCTGCTGGAACACGTAGGGATTGGATCCAAATCAGAGATTATTTCAGATCTAAAGTTTGTTTGTGGTTAAGGTGAGTGATTTGCATTGTTTTTCACTAATTACGGCTAATTATGGTAATTAGCGAAGATTAGTGAAATTATGGCTCAGAAAAATCTAGAAAAATTCCGAAAATTCTAAAACATCATTATATGCCTCTGATATGAATTTGGGTTAATTTCGACTAATTTTGCAAATCCCGGAATTTGGGGGATTAAGGGGTGATTAGTGGAAATTAGCGAATTTATGCATGTTAAAAATCTGGAAAAATATTCATAAATTCTGAAATATTGTTTTAGACCTCTGATGTGAATTTGGGATAAATTTGGTTATGTTTTGCTAATCATATCATAAGTTTCACCCAAACATGCTTAAGGGAAAATATGGGGTTTTGGCTATGTTTGATCCATTTTAACCTATCATATTGTTGTTTTGGTGTTTGTGGTTGATTATACATGTTGCTATGACTGTATGTTATGCTTTGTGATTGATTAGAATAGTTGGAATGGTCAAAAACGTCGTCGAATGGCGTAAAATGTTTGCTGGAAAAGTTACAGAAAAACAGTGCAGGCTTCCGGATCGGATCGGGTGGATGGGCTCGGACCGGAGCGGACTGAGCAAAGTATCACCGAACCGAACCGAAGCTTGACACAGGAGAGAGTGGCAAAAAGGAAGGCCACCATTATATGAACCAGATCGGATCGGCTATAGAGACCACGACCTGATGGTGGAAGGAGCTCGGACCCGAACCGCGCCACGTACTGGAGCACCCGATCCGCTTGCACGATCCGAACCGTGGAGCATGGAGAACGATACGAAGATGGTCCATGGCTCCGCCAGCAGCTCTGACCCGAACCCATGGATGGAGATGGACTTGGAGACCCTGACCCGACCCGTTAAGGTGTTGATGATCTGAACTGCCACCAGGTGGATACCACGAGTTGGAGCATGGAGCACGACCCGACCCGATCCAGTGCATCATGGAGGGACTTGAGGAACTCGATCCGATCCGAGGTGATGAAGCAATCCGAACTGAACCGATGGCAAGGAGGAATCCGAACCGATCCAGTATTGACCAAAAACCCGAGATGCAAAGGTAGTCCAAATGGAAGTTAGAGCTCAGGATCCAGATGGGAACCAATGAGTTCACTTCGTGATTGGGCTTTGCTGCGGGACGTGTGCAAAGGGGTTGTTGGTATTTATAACTTTGGTTCACCACTGAGAGATGGATGGTGGGCTTGTAGTGATAGTTACACGGGATTGGATTCCGTCATGGCCCAAAGTATTAGGTGACCAAAGTAGTGGATATCGTATACTTTATGCACTGAGTGAGGGATGTGAGGATGATTGTTATGCTTGATTGTTTGACATCATTATGACATGCACACCCCCACCCCCGTATCTCTTACACAGTATGTTAGTGGCACCTTAGAGTATTGTACAGTATGTAGTGCTAACTCTTTGGTTGCTGGTCCAGGTTCAGGTATGATTGGATTATACCTGTTATTGTTCTATTTTGTTGCTTATCGCTCATACCAGGCTTTATGTCTGACCCAGAGTTTTATGTCTCCGCTTATTACTCTGGGTGCTCACACGAGCAGACTAGAGATAGGTTATGGTTAGCTGGTGATGCGCGAGTAGCTGATTCGGAGAGCAGGAGGCTTCCACGTATGATATATAGATATTCTCCCTGTGTCGTTGGTGGTCGCTACTTGGGCATTAGTAGTGTACCTCCTTTATCCTGCTTTTGCTTTGAGACAGTTTGAAAAGTTGTAATAATGTTTAACTTTGGATCATAAGCTGTACTTATATTTTCCGCTGCTATGTTAGTTGTTTCAGCTTATGCACTGTCTCACCTGTTTTATGTCAAGTATGTTATTATTATATTTTATTCTATGCGATGTGAGACATTCTACAGGTTATTTGTTCGTTCACCCTCTTCTTTCTTTTCTCCTGACGACCGTCCCGTGCTAACTGGACATGTGTACAATGCACTTTTGGAGTATATGTCGGTTGGTGCGGGGCGGGCCTTCACATTTGGTATCAGAGCTCTAGATTGCGTAGTTAACCTAGGGAAAGACACTAGGGTGAGATAGTACGTATACGAGAGCGCGTATTTGTGATTACTTTGGTTTTTAAAAGCTATATATATATATACTATTGGTAGTATAAGAATGAAGTTGTACTGCACTAGCACCACTATGGGATCGTTAATCGTTTCCCCTTTTACAGATTGGCAATGAGCCGATATGCTAGAGGTGCTAGTAGGGGAGCCAATAATGGGAATGCTGCTGACATGAGGGCGATGTTTACTGATCTCATGAGAGACATGCTTAGGGAGGTGCAAGGGGCGGTTCCCAATCCCGGAAATGGTGGTGGTCCAGTAGTGCAGGCGCCTAAGGTCGATTTCGCCAAGTTGTGCAAGGATTACACTAACCTTGGTGGGAAGCCGTTCCACGGAACAGAGTCGGCCACAGATGTTCAGGATTGGTTGGATAGCTGTGATCATATCTTCGACGACTTGGGTATTGAGGATGCGATGAAGAGAAGCCTAGCGTCTCGTCAACTGCAAGGGCGAGCGATGAATTGGTGGAATGCCATTAGAACAGCTACTCCCGAAGATCAAGTTACTTGGAATCAGTTTAAGACTCGCTTTTGTGATAAGTTTATTCCAGCTGCTCAAAAATCAGAACTGTTCAAGAAGTTCTTGGAGCTTAAGCAGAACGGTAGAGCAGTCTCGGAATATATCGCTGAATTCGACACTTTATCGAAATATGGATGGTCCCTTATCGATACAGTCGAAAAGAAGAACGAGAAGTTCATAACTGGCTTGGATGGGTACTTGGGGGAAAGACTTATAAACCATATCGATGAGACGTTCGAGTCTATTGTAGGAAAGGCATTAAGGTCAGAGAGCCTTTTCCCTAAGTCGAAGGCCAAAGTTGCTACGGCATCTGCAGAGGAGCCAAAGCCGCAAGCAGGCGGTGAAGGCAAGAAGAATTCTCAGAACAAGAGGAAGCAAAACCCGACCAAGGATGGTCAAGATAAGAAAAATAAGAAAGATGGCGAATGCTTTAGTTGTGGCAAGAAGGGCCATTACGCCAGAGATTGTCGAGAAAAGCCTGGGGAAAGGAAGTGCTTTAACTACAGCCAGGCGGGACATCACAAGGATGATTGCCCACAACCTCCTAGGGAGAAGCAGATTGTGAAAGCGTATGCTATCAACGCTGTTCCTTCTTCGTCGAATGCTCCAAGTGCGGCGCAGAAGGGAAAGGGTGTCGTTATAAAAGGTATGCTTTCTATTTAAGATGTTTTCGTTCGGGTATTGTTTGACAAACCCGAGATAGTCGATAGACCTCTAGTTGTGACGAACCAGATTGGTGGTTCGACTAACCTTAGCATGATTTTTCGTAACGTGGTCTTATCGAGTCGTGGATGTATGTTAGTTTGTGTTTGCTTTGTTTAGGCTTTACTGGGTTTAGCATTATTTTGGAGAGTCGATCTACTCCAAAGGAATAGGGTGGTATTAGGTACCTACCTAGTGATGGCGATAGAAACTGGAGTTAAGGAAGCTAAGAGGTTATCGTTGAAATAAGTTCTAGTTGTCTCTGGGAGGAAAATGAGTGCTCCAGTGCTAGATTGTTTTTCTAGTATCACCTCACGTGGATTGTCCGAACTCAGAGGAGATGTTCCTTGGGTGCTTGTCTGATATTGGTTTAGGCCTTTGGGGCTTGTGCTTGGGGAATGTCGATTTCGACTAGGATGGTTTGCGTGAGGGGTAAATAGTTGTTGTGATTTTTCATTGGATGATATCTTGGTTTACTCGAGGAGTGATGGGCAGACGGAACATGATGAGACTGTTCAATGGTATAGACTGCCCAGAGTTAGACTCGATAGGGTTATGAGATTGCTCGAGTAGGACTCGAGAAAGATGCAAAGTAATGGATTGTTTAGGACCCTATGTTGATGTTCTCTATTGGATAGTAGAACTTTGAAGGAATAGGATGTGTTCGTTGATCATGGAAGATACAACGAAGATTAGGGCGATTCAAGTTGGACTTGAACTCGTAAAAGAAAATGGGTGTTCGTTGATCTTGGAGATGAAACGAATAGGGAGACGACTCACGTTGGACTAGAGTTTGTCACTAATGGATACTCAAGACTGGGTCTGAGTTGTAGATTGACTCGAGTTGGACTCGAAAAGGCTGCAAGGAATTGGATTCAGCTCGAGTTGGACTCGAGAGGGCAGCAAGATAATGGATAGACTTGGGTTGGACTCAAGTATTTTAGGAGGACTAAAAGCAGGGGTATCTGGGGACGCCCGTTACCTTGGATCCGTTAGACGTGATCTAGTTATCCTTGGAGGATAAACGTACGTTGGACGTACGGTAGTCCGATTGGAGGCTGGGCTTCCATTAGTTTAATTATCCTTGGAGGATAAACGTACGTTGGACGTACGATAGTCCGTAGGGAGGCGGGGCTTCCATTGGCCTGGGATTGGTTGGACCAGTCAAGTAGGCATCAGTGTATGTATGGAGGCTGGGCTTCCATTAGTTATTGATGTTGGTTGGGCCAGACATACTAAAATCGGCATACTGGGATTGGTTAGACCAGTCATGTAGGTGTCGATGTGTTTATGACTTTAGCAGGTGATAGATAGGATTTGTTTGATGGATGTTATGGTTGCTATGTTTGTTCCTATCATTCTTCTTGTGAGTAGACTATCTCCTGTAGGGTTCCAGCGATGGGGAACAAAGTGATTGTAGTAGAATTATGAGCCAGTGCAGTAGAGTCATCATGACTCGAGGGGCAAAGTGGACATAGTAAATAATTAGTAAGGCTATGAGCCAGTGCAGTGGAGTTTTTATGACTTCATGGGGCAGAGTGGGCATAGCAAAGGACTAGTGGCTATGGATCAGTGCAGTGGAGTCGCCATGACTCCATGGGGAAGAGTGATCATAGTAAAGGATTTGGGTGCGGTAATAGTTGCATTGAGTAGGAGACATGCCAGTTTAGGGGTTTTGTTTCTAGGATGGAAGCAACTAAAGTATATCACAGGATATGATTTCGGGCCCAAGAGTGAATTGGATTCAGAAACACTAGTAAGCTTGACGATTAGATCGATTTTGATTGAGTGGATTGGTTCCGGTTAGAAGGACGATCCTAATCTATTGGAAACCATCTCTAGGGTAGAGATGGGTATCGATGGAAAGAGAATGATCAGGTAAGGATTTGATCGAGAAGGGTGGCTTCGAAAGAATAAGGGACTAGTTGTACCCAACGTAGATGGACTGAGAGGTGAAGTGCTTAGAGCATATCATCACCCGAAATTGACTATACATCCCAGTGGTCACAAGATGTATTGAGACATGGAGCAGATCTACTACTGGGAAAGGATAAAGAAAGACGTTGGGAAGTTTATGTCCAAATGCATGAATTGCCAGTTAGTTAAAGTTGAGCAAAGGAAGCTTAGTGGTTTGTCACAACCGTTGAGAACAAATATCAAATGGATTATATTGATAGTTTACCAAGGACTAGGTCAGGTCATGATGGTATTTGAGTGAATTGCATATTAGAGAATGAAGGCTACCCAAGATAGGCAGAAGACTTATCTCGATAAGAGACGACGAGATTTGGAATTCTTCGTTAACAACTTGGTGTTCGTCAAGACCTCTCCATTGAGAATGTGATTCAGATTGGTTGGAGAGGCAAGTTAGCTCCAAGATTCGTTGGTCCATTCCCAATTCTTGAGCAAATTGGGAATTTCGCATATAAAGTTGAATTACCAGAGAAGATGGCAGGAGTTCACAACGTATTTCATGTTTCCCAGTTAAGGAAATTCATGCACGACCCAGATGTGACTATTTCACCTGATCAGTTGGATGATGTCGAAGTTGAACCGGAGGCGGTTGGGAACCGCAAGCCGATCCGTATTGTCGAGCACGATATGAAGCAACTTCTAAGGAAGGAGGTGAAGCTAGTGAAGGTTCAGTGGGGCGAGAACGAGAATGATTGTACTTGGGAGACCGAGGAGAGTATTAGAAAGGTGTATCCAGAACTCTTCGCCTGGTAAGATTTTAACTTCGATTTAGTTTTTCCGCATGGTAGGATAGGCTTGTTTGCTTTTTTTGCATGTTTGATTGTTGTTTTATGGTTGATAGGCATGCGAGACCCTTTGTGTGTTTTGGTTAGGGAATTTCGGGGGCGAAATTTCTTATGGGGGGGAGAATGTAACAACCCGCATTCTACGCATCGAAGGATCGTAGAATATTTATTTCTTTCTCATATGAAGTCGTATAGTCATCTAACTTTGGGAAACAACCATTAGAGTCATTTCCCATGTTCATGATTTTTGTCGATTTTTAAATGACCGTTTTACCCCTATTTGGTACTGTTTTGGCCATAACTTTTGACTAGAAAGAAGTTTTGACCCGAATGATGGTTTCTCTTTCCGTAGAGTGGTTACATTAGCCAAACGGACTTACCGTTTGGGAGATATGGCTGAAACAAGGTTTAGAAGGTGAAAAACAGCTAATTGGGCTTAACCGGGTGATTAACAGCTAGGCCCAATGGGGGATTTCGGGATTAGGGTTATGAGGAGGCTGAAATCAGTTAGAGAACGATCTTATCCTCATTTCCCAGCTGCCACAAACATGTCTTTCACCCTAGCCATGGCCTCCACCTTCTAATTTCTTCCCAAATCGTCTCTAATCACTTTCTAATCGAAGATTAAGCAAAACTACATCAAATCAAGGGTGGGTAGCACCAAATTAGAGAGAGAGAGATGCTGGAACACGTAGGGATTGGATCCAAATCAGAGATTATTTCAGATCTAAAGTTTGTTTGTGGCTAAGGTGAGTGATTTGCATTGTTTTTCACTAATTACGGCTAATTATGGTAATTAGCGAAGATTAGTGAAATTATGGCTCAGAAAAATCTAGAAAAATTCCTAAAATTCTAAAACATCATTTTATGCCTCTGATATGAATTTGGGTTAATTTCGACTAATTTTGCAATTCCCGGAATTTGGGGGATTAAGGGGTGATTAGTGGAAATTAGCGAATTTATGCATGTTAAAAATCTGGAAAAATATTCATAAATTCTGAAATATTGTTTTAGACCTCTGATGTGAATTTGGGATAAATTTGGTTATGTTTTGCTAATCATATCATAAGTTTCACCCAAACATGCTTAAGGGAAAATATGGGGTTTTGGCTATGTTTGATCCATTTTAACCAATCATATTGTTGTTTCGGTGTTTGTGGTTGATTATACATGTTGCTATGACTGTATGTTATGCTTTGTGATTGATTAGAATAGTTGTAATTGTCAAAAACGTCGTCGAATGGCGTAAAATGTTTGCTGGAAAAGTTACAGAAAAACAGTGCAGGCTTCCGGATCGGATCGGGTGGATGGGCTCGGACCGGAGCGGACTGAGCAAAGTATCACCGAACCGAACCGAAGCTTGACACAGGAGAGAGTGGCAAAAAGGAAGGACACCATTATATGAACCAGATCGGATCGGCTATAGAGACCACGACCTGATGGTGGAAGGAGCTTGAACCCGAACCGCGCCACGTACTGGAGCACCCGATCCGCTTGCACGATCAGAACCGTGGAGCATGGAGAACGATCCAAAGATGGTCCACGGCTCCGCCAGCAGCTCCGACCCGAACCCATGGATGGAGATGGACTTGGAGACCCTGACCCGACCCGTTGAGGTGTTGATGATCCGAACTGCCACCAGGTGGATACCACGAGTTGGAGCATGGAGCACGACCCGATCCAATGCATCATGGAGGGACTTGAGGAACTCGATCCGATCCGAGGTGATGAAGCAATCCGAACCGAACCGATGGCAAGGAGGAATCCGAACCGATCCAGTATTGACCAAAAACCCGAGATCCAAAGGTAGTCCAAATGGAAGTTAGAGCTCAGGATCCAGATGGGAACCAATGAGTTCACTTCGTGATTGGGCTTTGTTGCGGGACGTGTGCAAAGGGGTTGTTGGTATTTATAACTTTGGTTCACCACTGAGAGATGGATGGTGGGCTTGTAGTGATAGTTACACGGGATTGGATTCCGTCATGGCCCAAAGTATTAGGTGACCAAAGTAGTGGATATCGTATGCTTTATGCACTGAGTGAGGGATGTGAGGATGATTGCTATGCTTGATTGTTTGACATCACTATGACATGCACACCCCCACCCCCGTATCTCTTACACAGTATGTTAGTGGCACCTTAGAGTATTGTACAGTATGTAGTGCTAACTCTTTGGTTGCAGGTCCAGGTTCAGGTATGATTGGATTATACCTGTTATTGTTCTGTTTTGTTGCTTATCGCTCATACCAGGCTTTATGTCTGACCCAGAGTTTTATGTCTCCTCTTTTTACTCTAGGTGCTCACACGAGCAGACTAGAGACAGGTTATGGTTAGCTGGTGATGCGCGAGTAGCTGATTCGGAGAGCAGGAGGCTTCCACGTATGATATATAGATATTCTCCCTGTGTCGTTGGTGGTCGCTACTTGGGCATTAGTAGTGTACCTCCTTTATCCTGCTTTTGCTTTGAGACAGTTTGAAAAGTTGTAATAATGTTTAACTTTGGATCATAAGCTGTACTTATATTTTCCGCTGCTATGTTAGTTGTTTCAGCTTATGCACTGTCTCACCTGTTTTATGTCAAGTATGTTATTATTATATTTTATTCTATGCGATGTGAGACATTCTACAGGTTATTTGTTCGTTCACCCTCTTCTTTCTTTTCTCCTGACGACCGTCCCGTGCTAACTGGACATGTGTACAACGCACTTTTGGAGTATATGTCGGTTGGTGCGGGGCGGGCCGTCACATTTGGTATCAGAGCTCTAGATTGCGTAGTTAACCTAGGGAAAGACACTAGGGTGAGATAGTACGTATACGAGAGCGCGTATTTGTGATTACTTTGGTTTTTAAAAGCTATATATATATACTATTGGTAGTATAAGAATGAAGTTGTACTGCACTAGCACCACTATGGGATCGTTAATCGTTTCCCCTTTTACAGATTGACGATGAGCCGATATGCTAGAGGTGCTAGTAGGGGAGCCAATAATGGGAATGCTGCTGACATAAGGGCGATGTTTACTGATCTCATGAGAGACATGCTTAGGGAGGTGCAAGGGGCGGTTCCCAATCCCGGAAATGGTGGTGGTCCAGTAGTGCAGGCGCCTAAGGTCGATTTCGCCAAGTTGTGCAAGGATTACACTAACCTTGGTGGGAAGCCGTTCCACGGAACAGAGTCGGCCACAGATGTTCAGGATTGGTTGGATAGCTGTGATCATATCTTCGACGAGTTGGGTATTGAGGATGCGATGAAGAGAAGGCTAGTGTCTCGTCAACTGCAAGGGCGAGCGATGAATTGGTGGAATGCCATTAGAACAGCTACTCCCGAAGATCAAGTTACTTGGAATCAGTTTAAGACTCGCTTTTGTGATAAGTTTATTCCAGCTGCTCATAAATCAGAACTGTTCAAGAAGTTCTTGGAGCTTAAGCAGAACGGTAGAGCAGTCTCGGAGTATATCGCTGAACTCGACACTTTATTGAAATATGGATGGTCCCTTATCGATACAGTCGAAAAGAAGAACGAGAAGTTCATAACTGGCTTGGATGGGTACTTGGGGGAAAGACTTATAAACCATATCGATGAGATGTTCGAGTCTATTGTAGGAAAGGCATTAAGGTCAAATATATTTTAACTAGTTTATAATCTAATTGAATTTTATTTTTCAACTCAAGTTCCATATTAGATTTCGAATATACATTTACAATTCCAATTCACTTTTCAAGGTCTTATTTCGATTCAAAACTTTTATTAACTAATTTCTCTTCTACTTAGTTAATTCTATTCAATAATCAAAAATATGATTATTGTTTCAAAAATTGTTTCATTTACTTCACTTGAGTTCATATATATTTTATAAGTCATGTCTAGATTTTTCTAATGAACATTCGGATTTTTATTTCCTTAAAATCCTTTTATTTACTTAAATGAACCATTATAATTTATATGATTATGGCGCTGTTTTTCTGAAAAATTGATTTTGACATAACTCAAAATCTATACGACGAAATCCAGATTTTTCTCTTTCATTAGAAAACTATTATTCAACCGGTCCCGACGATTCTTGTTTCAAGGAATTCCGATTTCAATCGAGTTCTATAAACTCAATTGAAGTTCGAAACGCCATTTTACGAACTAACACACCGTGGCGAGTTTTTTTTAATTATATATATAAATATAAATAGTTAAACGTCGTTTATACTTGATATTTCCATCTCATTCGAATATATATAATTATATATATATATATATATATATTCAAATCTAGTTTTCAATCCAACCTAACATTTATGATTTTTCTTACTTGTCAATTATTTCACTACTCAGTTATAATTTCATTTATAACTCTATCTTTTATACTATATTCCAATTCCTTTATAAATTATTTATAAAGTTTGATATAATCGAGTTCTAATTATAAATCCTTCGATTTAACTTAACTCATTTTATATTCCGAATTCCGGAATAAAAATCTATTGTTCTATTTTCAGTCGCTTCCCAATTCACTCTTTAAATTCATATTCGAATTTAAATCTCTAAATTATCTAACGATAATTTATTTCACTTAATTTATAAACAAAGTTTATAATTTTACTTGTTTATTATCTATTTAAACCAAGTTTTCATTTCAAATCTAATTGAAACTTAATTCATTTAATATTCCGAATTTCGGAATAAAACCGTCCTCCCTTTTTTGAAACGATTCCCAATTAAATTTATAAATTCATATTTGAATTTAAACTTCCAACTTATCTAACGATAATTTATCTCAATAAGTTATAAAACATTGTTTATAATTTAACTTCCTTGTTTTATAAAGTTAAAACAAGTTTTCCATTTTGAAATCTATTTTAAACCAAAACGTTGTTTTGTAGTATTCTATTTCTTATAACTTATCTATATAAATATTGATCTATTTTCATGTCTTATCTCAGTCTCTATTTAAACTAAATTTAAACATCTCATTTGGGAATAATCTATTTTTTTCCCGATATAGTCGAATTTAAACATAAATCCTAAGGATTTATTCAACTTCATTTATATTCCGCATATCGGGATAAAGTTAATCGTTTATTATTTAAAACGATTCTAAGTTCTCATTTTAAGTTCACAGGTTGAATTTAAATATTTGAATTATCCAAATGATAATTTTTTCCTTTTTAATTACAAACACTATTTATTTTACTTGTTTATATATTCTTAAACAAGTCTCGATTTCAATTTCTTTTGAAACAGATATTTCTGCCTTGGGAAAATAGATTTCCCTTTTCAAATTCGCACTTGTATTTTTATTTCTGAATTATCCATGATAATTCTTTTCGCTTCATTTATAAACTTCGTTTATAAATGAACTACTTGTTTTTTTATTCTTTTAAAACAAGTTAATATTTTTATTCCATTCTAAATTTCAAATTTCTATTTTAAAAAAATAGAATTTTCCTTTTTAAATCTCAAATATCCTTTTCAGGATATTTTTAAATATCAACATTTAGGCCCAGTGGTATTTAAACACACATAACATCCAATTATTAAATACAGGTTTTCTAACCTATCATATATGATAGTATATATGCAAATAAACGGTAATAAATTTTGAGGAATCCAGTCGGATCCCTCCAACCTGTTTTCCTGCATCCACAGATGTTAGCCAAGATAAATAATACCATCCTGCTTCGAGGCAGGATATCGCGGTATGAAGGTCATCCACTAATATATATTTGTGGGGTGCATAGGGAAATCATCTGCTAATGGTACTGCGGGCATCCGCTAAAGATATTGCGGGAACTATCCAACCACCCAATATATATATATATATATATATATATATATATATATATAATAACCAAGCCTAAATAACTAATATATTTTAATCACAAAATCATATTTAAATGCATTCAAACAAACAACAAACAATTATTTTTAATTGATAAAAATAATTCTAAATGAAATGCGAGTGAGATTTACTCACCATGATTTTTATGGTGATCTATCCCAATTCATTTTCATTGTGCAAGTGACGACAACACGAATCCAACCACCCGTTCGAATCTGGCTCCATTTGAATTCGAGATTTTATTTTATAAGTAACTGAACAAATTTGAATATGATTAAAGATTTAATTAAGATAAATTAACTATTTAAATTACCTTACAATCAACACTTAATAATGCCCTAGCTTTATAGCAAAACCCAATTCGGATTCCACCACTTGACAAACCGAAGTCTGCTACTTACCATTTCACCAAAACTGCCATTGCACTATCCAGTTCACAACCCTGTACCTACATCAGCACCTCCTCCGAAAATCAAAGCCCGAAACTGCCTTCATTTCCAATACGACATTTTAACGAACAACTCACGTACACTCTACCGTACAGCTATTTAAATGCTCCATCCCCTCATCCTTCATACTGCAACGAACCTCCTCCACTCGCCCGTTCACTGACTACCTTAGTTTGACCCAGTTCGCCACCCAGATTTCCAAGTTCAACGTCCCTTTTAAATTGCCCTAGCTTCCATCTCGACTTCAGCAAACTGCACCGGTTACCAACCCAAAATCGCAACCTACCCCATCAGTCCAACATCGACTTCCAGTGTCGATTACGACTACAAAAATCGAAGCCCTACTATTTCCATATGCTCGTCGAATGTATTCAGCAAGCATCAGAATCAAAGAACTCTCCAAAACCCCTAACACAAATCGCAACTAAAACTGTTTCGATCTTGGATCTCGTTTAATTTGAAGTTGTCGGTTTTTGAATTGAAGAAGGAATCCAAATAAAAAGTAAATTGAAGGAAGCCGATTGTTTTAGTTGAAGGGAGAAACTGATTTTACCCTTGAGGAATGACTTCGGTGGCATATTTAATGAATGAACGGATGGAAAAGAAGGAGCCACGAGTTGTTTTATTCTGTGGTAAGCGTATTTTTTCTTTGAGAAGTGACGTGGATTAAGAAGTGCCATTTACATTGTTTACAAAGAAAATAGTAAAAGGAGAAAGGCAGTCCCGATTTTGATTTTATAAAGATGAATACTTTGCTCTTAAGTAATAGGTGGTAGGTGAATGTATACATCAAATTTAATACCGATTTGATTTCAAATTAATATGATTTGATCCAATTTTAACTTCGATTTTAATATATTTCGTATTACAATAATTTAATATATTCGATATTAAATCGAAATCAATTTTTAAATTGATAACTAAATTTATTTATATTATCAAATCAATATTTAAAATAAATATTAAATATTCAAAATTAATCGACCAAAAATCTGGGTCGTTACAAAACCCTACACAGGTCATGAGATGACAAACAAATATATACATGCTCTATTGTTTTAGATAAGGCACATGGATGAGTTCCCATCACTGGGGCAAGGGATGATTTTTTTTTTTTTTGATTTCTCACACTTCTCCCTTAGGAACAAATAGGTCACATTTGATTTGAACAAACCCTACATAAGTCTTGAGATGACAAAAATATACATCGCTCTCATTTTAGATACGTCACATGGATGAGTTCTCATCACTAGGGCAAGGGATGATTTTTTTGATTTCTCACACTTCTCCCTTGGGCACAGATAGGTAATAATTTTTTTGTATGCGATATATTGATTTATTGGGTGCCTAATACGGCCCAATAAATTTGTTCAGATCACTCCGTACAAAGGAGGTTATGACGAAATTTTTCAGATATTTTGGGAGTTAGCCAAATTTCAGGAAAATTTGTATTTTTTTAGAAACTGAAAAGTTGAAGAACGCAATCCAGAATGAAAGTTGAGTTGGTTAGTTAAACAACTTTCAGCTCCATCCCTTTTGCGAGGACGAAAATGTTTTAAGTGGAGGAGATTATAACAACCCAGAATTTCAGAACCAATTTAATTTTTTTAATTTAAGCTATTTTGATGAATATGGAATATAAATTGGTTATTTTTGCTATTAGTTTCTATATTTTATTTGACCCAAAATAAATTTAGAAAAATTGTTAAATTGATTTGTAAGCCTTTCTTTTGAAAATTTTAAAAATTCGATTTTTAAAATCATCGCAAAGCCCGGAAAAAATGAAATTTTGCTAGGAAGCTCAGAATTCGACGAGACCAATTTTCTTGGATTCATAATAATAAATCATTGTTGAGTTTCAAATTTTGCACCAAACGGACTCAGTATGTGGCCGTGAGGGGCAAACACATTTGCTAAGAATCTGACTGACAGTTTACAAAGGAAGCGACCTCGGAATTCGATTCCACTTTTATTTCCGGATTCGTATCATCAAGTAATGGTAGATTCCAAAGTTTCATAATTTTTGGAGTTAGTGTATGGCATGCAAGAAGAAAATGTGTGCTAAAATCGTATTTATTGAAGATAATTTGAGTCAGTTTGAGAAGTTAAACGGAAGGTCAAACGAACTTGGAATTTGGCAAAACTTGATTCGTTGGATTCGAAATGACGCGTATTATCTCATGCCAAAATTTCATAGCAAAGGAGATCGTTTGCAGTCAGGCGATAGGAGAGACATTAGCATATAATCACTTTTCTTCCATTTCTCCTCATTTTTCTCCTTCTTTCCTTCCTTCCTCCTCCTTTCTTCATAAAAATGGCCTCCCCCACTTTGTTGCTGACGCCGACCCTCTTCCCCCACTGCCGTCGCCTCCTCCCTTCGCCAGCCACCTCCTCCCATCTCTATCCTCCTCCAATCTCTCTCTTCCTTTCTACAAAACCCTAGCCCCTTTCGAATCCCTAGCCACCTCCACAGGCCCCACCGCCGCCGCCACCACATCCCCTACGACCATCAGTCACCCCATGCCTCCACTGACTGCTTGCAGCACCACCACCTCCGCCTCGGCAAAAACTCCACCTTTTCACAAAAAATCCCGTTGGAAAACACCCCCTTCCTTCTTTGCTGAATAACTTCCGATCGGTATATTTCTGGCCAAGGCCCCATAAACAAAAGATGTAGTTCTCATTTTTCTCTACGAAATGTACATATCAAAATCGAATTTTGAAGTTCGGATCTGCCCTAAAAATGTAACTGAAATTTGCAGATCTGGAGCGAACTTTGGCAAATTTCCGGCGAATCCGAGCGTTTTGGAAAGAAAGTGCCCTGGGGTAAAGTTGTCTGGAATGGCATTTCCATGTTAGTGACTAGGTTTGGTGTATGCAAACTGTAGAGCTAGAATGGTGAATTCGAGTTACGGAGAGATAACGGCGAGAGCACAACGAGAAAAATTCTATATAAGAAATGTCGTGGCGTTCGATTTAGCTATTGGGTGAAAACTCGCTCACTAAATTATTATTTTTAAGTTTATATCATAAAATGCTATACGGTGCTTGGTGGCTCACATCACAGTTGTTTACAAACCCATGGATGAATTGTTGATTTGTTGTGTCAAGGTTATGATTGTGAATTTGAAATGTTCAACATGATAAACTAATGTTAATATTATTAGGGTAGGTGAAATTGGATAAATATTCATTTACAAATTTGAACAGTGAAAATTAGTAAGTTTGAAAAATAATTCGAATCCAATTAGAACTAGTTAAATTTATTAACCAGAGATAGATTTAAACTTATTGTTGTTGGTTGAAAACCCCACACGGGTCTTTGGATGGTATTTGACTCACACATCTCCTTTGCATAAAATTGTTGTTAATCGATTGATAGATTGATTTATATAAGTGTTAATAAATCATTTGAGCTTATATAAAAATAAAATGCACACTGGATGTCATTTTGGATGTTGGTAGTTGTTTTCAACTATTGTTGGATGTTTATGATGAATGTAATCCATGTAAATTTATTTATATGGATACTGGGTGAGATTTCATTCCAATCCAGAATAAATGTTAATATTTTTGCAATATAGTATTCAATGAAAATTGGAACTTGATTTTGATGTCCGATTTTGGATGGATACAAAAATATAATAATATGAAGCCGAGCTAAGTATACAAATGCTATTTTAGCTGGAACATATTTTATATTGACTCTATTCATTTTTAAAATGAATACTGAGAAGATTGAACTTCAAAATTTCACATTTTGAAAATATTATCATTTTGAAATCATAATAAAATGTAATGTTCAATTTTAATTAAAAATTGAAATGTAAGTGGAATCGTTTTTAAACGAATTTGTAACGTTTTATAAAATACATTTTTGAATAGAAAACTACGATATATATATACATATATTATATTTAAATGGTTTGAATAGAACGCATCGCGCAGCGATTGTTCTCGAATTTCTACCACTGACTTTGAATGGATGTAACGGGAGATCCGTCTGTCAGATCCTCCTAAAACTGAAACCATTGGGTTCATATCGAAAAGATCTTTCCAACGAATAGTTTAAATTTGAACGATTGGATTTTAAAATATGTCCAAATTAGTTTTAGAAAAGGTCGCTATTGATGCAGTTTGGTGACCGATATTGGAAATCGACTGTAAGGGCCTTAATAAAGTTATTAAAATTATAAATAAATTATGATAAATCATTATAAATGGTTTGAATGATTTGGGATGAAAGATTCCAACTTTTGAAAAGATAAAGGTTATTTTTATCGAAATGAACTAGTTAACAACTAGATTAGAAATCCAATGATTTCAAATTAATAAATTGGATAGAGAATGATTTTGATATAACCAAAGTTTTCCAATAAACAAATTGGAATGGATTTGAATAGAAATTATCTTTGGGTGTTTCGATATTGGATTCCGTAATATACGGATATTGTTATGTGAATTTGGAAGATATAAATATCGTTATTTCAATACGATATATGTTATTTTCATAATTTGGTATTGAATGTAAGTCGATATGATTTCCATTTAAGATTTTACATTTAATATCAGATTGGATTTTGGGGTTGTTGTGAATGGTATCTTAAATAATATTGTTCTTAAACCTAGTTGAGAAGGAATAAATCTTTTAAATAAGATTTAATGAAGTTTTCTAGCTTATTTAATTATATTAGAATTAAATGGAAGAGGATTTTAGGGTATCGTGAACGGTGTTTTTAAACGACATTTATTCTTCAACCCAATTAAAGATAGGATTAATTTCTTAAGTTGAATAATCATTAAATAATGATTTTTGAAGACTAAAACTAAACCAAAGTTTTAGTGGATCTTTAATTAGATTAAAATGCGAATGGGGTAATTAAATTTACCAAATTCAAGAAATGTTCAGAATGGAGTACCACCAGTTTTACTCCATGCGATAGTTAAATCTTTAATTAGATTTGAATGTGAAATAGTAATTAAGTTTACTGATAAATCGATGGGCATTATATATGGAGTGCCATATGTTTTGCTCCATGGGATGAATTGGTTGGGATTGGGGCAGTAAAATGAATGACTATTTTCGGTAAGGCTCGATAATCCCGACTAGTTTTATAAACCATAATTTGGTTTAAGTTGTGAAAATGTATTATAAAATCTTTTGAAATGGTTTTCAAAGAAAAATTTAAACAAGAGGTTTGAATGAATTAAAACATTGATAAGATTTACGGGAATAATTCCCAATGTAAAAAATATTTGAATAAAAGAATGTTCTGGATTGGAATTAGGCACATGTTGTGTTTTTATAGCACCTGATTATAAAATACGCGAGTTATTCGGAAAGACCGGGTTTAACACATTTTGAATAACTGATACAACGATTAAAAGTCGAAGATATGAAGACGGTGGTTGAAGACCGGAGATCTTCGCATCGTTTGGATGATTACCGATGTCTTGATTGGGATGTACACCCAAGACGAGGTAATAAGTGGTGATCATCCAGACGTACTTGGAGATCGACCGGATATGCGAGGGCCTCTCTCTTGTATGGGACATATGGGACAAGGAATAAGGTGCCTTCGGTTTCGTTCAGACCCAGAATGGACTTGCAAATGGATTGTATGTCTGACATTGTATTCCTTTTTGTTGTATTCGTTGATCTCTACTAAATGTATCTCTGTTTGGTGGCGGAGAATTTATTCTCTTGCTTAACACCCTTCTCTGAGACGTACGAGCTTAGAGGTTATATATTGGTAGATGATCAATGATATGTTATTGATTGACAATATGGCATGCTGAGAAGCATAGATCAAGGCTTTTGTTGAAAAGCAGGGCCTTATGGTTGATGATCAAAGCATAGCTTTAATATAGCTTCGCTTTGTGTATAGCGTTAATTCGCGAGCTTCACTCCTCGTTAAGAACCTAAAACGGGATTAGGGACTGTAGAGAAATGGGCATACGTTGGTTTCTAGCTAGAAGTGGTGTCATGGTATAGAGCCCATACATTTTACTTATGTGGATGTTGGATTATGATGGATAGTGAGGTACCTCGGATTTGGCCACATAAGACTGTAACGTCCCGCATTTTATCGGTCTGTATTTGAATATTTAAATCAGTTTAAATATTGAAATCGTAATATAAATGGATTTATATATTAATTAAAACGAAGTTGAACGTATATAAATATATATTAATTATAATCGAGCTCAGAACGACCCTGCAGTTCGTAATTTAACGTTCTGAATTCAACTGAGTGTACCGGACTCGTTTTGAATCGGATTTCTTCGAAACGAGAAACGTTGGAATCTGTTGAACTGTATCTTTCTAACAGAAGTGAAAAACCAAGATTTCGTTGTGTAGATTGCAAGATATGTCCAAATCAAATATTCAGAAAGTCGCTATGAAATCATATATCGACCGTAACAGTTATTTAAATATAACTTGATATCGGGTGCAAATCGGGACAGGGTTCTTTTGAGGCGCAGCGATAATTTAATTTTTAGAATTTTACTGTAATTTTTAATTAATTAAATATGCAACTTTTTATTTGGAGTATTGTACACCCTGTATCGGTATTTCGGGGTTTCACAATATGACTCAAACTACCGGTATTATTATATTTTTGGGATCGTGACACCTCGCTGGACATGATTGTATTTTTATTTCTGTCCGGAACGGCTCGGACGTTAACGAAAGCCTATGAAATGCAATACACTAAAAGTTGAAGATATAAAATAATATATAGAACGTGCATACCCTAAGTAATTAAAGCTCCATACCCTATATTTTTGCCCTGCATCCTACCAAGAAGCTTCAAAATACAAAGGAAGATTGCTATGAATGTTCAAGTCAATACAATCGTCATGTTAAAGCCTTTACAATAGCCTAAAGTACAAACTAACCAAATACTTTGTGCCCCAGTATATATATAAAACGACCTACCCTATAGCACTAGAAATACATTGGCCATACCGTTTCTTATCAAATTAATAAAAGTAAGCCTACACTAAAAATATCAGTGCCTACCTACGTCACCCTATTCCTTAGCAATGAAGAATTCAAATACTATAAATACACACTGCGTGTATTTCTTCAGAAACAAAAACCGACCTCCTCTTTCTCTGCAAACACAAAATAAAAACGCTCCTACTCCTCTCATTTTAAAACGTGAGATCTAAATAAAATATAATATCATGAGTGTGTGAGATGAGGGAATGGTTAGGAAAATGGACGCGGGATGGTGATGGCTGATATTACTATGTGGAAGCAAGCATTTTAAACGATGGTCGAACTCAGGAACATGCGGAATCGTGACTCTGGTCTTGGTGTAAGCAGGTCGACGGGTTCTGCTGTACATGGGCAAAGAGACGAGCGCGGTGAGCACTAGTGTGGCGTGATGTTTCAGTTTGCAGAGATCTGAAGGAGTCAGAGCAGGAAATGCATGCGTGAACAAATGGCGGTGGAAGAAACGAGCTTGTGAGGGAGAGGAGTGAGTGCACAGCACGGCAGAAGTGCCCAGGAGGACGCATACACATGAAAACTCTGAAGAGTTTTAAACCGCAAAGGAGAAAGTGTGCTGAGATTTGGGAGCACGGCAGTGGAAAAGCTTGTGTATATTGTGGAGAAGTGGAGCATGAGGTAAAGGAAACGGATGGAGCGTCATTGTTGGGACGTGGTGGAGCAGCAAGTTTACATTATATCTAAAGAGGAAGTATGGATTGGAAGAAAAAATATATCGGCTGTAGAGAGTATAGGGTGTTCGCATGGGATATATTCAACGTGTTGGGTTCCGGAAATTGTGAAAAAGACTAAAATGCGTTGTGATGGGGTGGCGTTTGTAGTATGGGAAGTCACCTGATGATCGGCATTTTTGGAGTTGAATGGATGCATGGGGCAAGCTTTCATCATGGGTGTGTACATTCAGGAAGATGACATGAATGGGTTGGCATATATATGATTTGCAGTGGGTACGAAAATCAGTTAGAGGGGGGGGGGATTTAGTTGCGTGAAGAGTTTTGGATGGTGGGTTTATCGAATAAAAGGGGGAACCGACAGACATGAATCATGGATGTCTATGTTGAACTTGATGTCGGTCGGAAGTTGCTCGACGCTTTCGGGGATTTGCCATATGTCAATTTTTTGTTGGTGCGTTTTACTGTATGCGACAAGGAAGAAGCTAAATAAATGTATGTGTCGTAAAGCAATGAAAAGAAAAGCAAAATGCAATGTGGAGGACACGAGGCAACAAAGTAGGGTAAGGTTAGAAGTAGGTCGGTTCAATAATATTGTATGAACTGACTTTCACGGTATACGGTGCTTTACGAGTCTTGGGTTCTAAACAAAATGGGAGGTTCACACACGATGGACTGTAGGGTCGAAGCATGGTAGATGGGTTCGTTTGTGAAACTTTTGGGTTATTATGCAATTCAAAGGACGGGTAGGAAAGTTTTGGATGGGCTCTCTGTTGTGGGCTTAGACCGTGAATTCACAGTAGAAAACCAACATGAAAGAAGAAAGATGCCACAGTTTGGTTTGGGCACAGTACGTGCCATTTGTCTGCGAACGTGATCGGAGGATGGGGTACGCATGTATGTCGAGTTGGTTACTTAAAGGAGAAGGTTTGATGTCGGGGACGGGATGAAATGGAGCGGGTTCATTTGAGTGATGGGCCGAGATTTATTTTTGAAGAGACCAGTCTTTCATTAACAAGAATTTAAAGTATATAGTGTACCAGTCCGAAGAGGAAATCAATGGGAAAAAGAAACATCGAGAGGAGCTGTGATGCAGACGGACTGTTTTCTTGTTTTCAGAGGAGGGATTTCTAACGGACGCGGATCCGAACCGATGCAAACCGTTTTTAACGGTTAACGCGAAAAGGTGAGTAAAATCACTAACTCTAATCTATTTTAAAATATTTAATCATATTTTAATGTTGTTTGAATGCTGTGTGATGGTCGATTAGGTAGATTACAATTAATTTGGTTGAATATTAGATATCGTTACATATGTACACATCATCGGTTGGACACTGATTCCATCAATTAGAATATTCCCTAGTATAGAGTTAGTGTAAATTGTGTTGACTGACATCTGTGGATGCGGAAACCGGTTGGAGGGATCCGACCGGATTCCCCGATATTTATATAAACTGTTTGTTTGGTATGCACTGTTCGAACCCGAATTACATTTAAAACCCCGTGTGAGTAATTGATGTTGAATGAGAATTCAGCATTTGCTTTGATAAATAAATAAACGATATCGATTAAGGAAATGGTAACAGTCGACAGTAAACCCGTCGTTTTGTTAAGAAGTTGATTGACCGTCAGGCAAACCAACTAAGTTAATTATAAAAATTATATTTTTATAATTAAAGTGAAGTTTTAAATTATAATAGAAGTTCTATTATAAACCAGTATTTTAGAGTTCGTTTTATAAAGTAAATATAAACGATTATTTGACGTTTAAGTAAGTTACTAAAATATAATTATTCTGCGAGTGAATAATTTGGATAATTATATTAATCTAATGTTAAGAAGTAATTAAAATCAGTTAACAAATTTACTGGTGAAATGAAGTTGATTTAATCAACTGTTATTTGGGAAGATGATTTTTAGATTAATTGGTCTTTAATTAGTCTAATGAAAATAAATTAATCAAAATTAATGAGATTTAATTACCTTATTAGATATAAATAGAACTGTGGAAAGGAGAAAGCGAAGAATTTAAATTAAATAAGAAAATACGGTCGGATAGATATTATAAGGGATTAGAGTACAGACTTATATCTGTTCTAAGGTAAGAACATTGTCGATCAAGGTATGAGAGGTAAATAAAATACCCCAACTTGAACGACTTCACTATTATCGAGGAACGATATCAGCTTGTGATGGAAATAGATGTCAAGATTAGTATAAAAGGAATATGACAACGTATGAACTATGGCGATAAAATAAACGTTGTTGATTAGGCTTAAGCGTGACTGTTATGTTAATTAGTTATAAAGGAGAATTTTACAGCGTATGACAAGTTTGAACTATAACAATAAAAATAACGCTGTTGATGAGGTAGGTGTGACTGTAAGGTTAAGATTAGTTATAAAGAGAATATTACAGCGTTTTGCAAGTTTTTACTATAGCGATAAAGTAACGCTGTTAACCAAACTTAAGCGTGATTTTTATATATAGCAGCACTTCCTAGGAAATGAAAATAGTTGGGTTTGAAATCCACTTATTCTGAAAAAAATAAGTAACGATGTTGTCCAAGGGGATACCAGAATTAGTTTAGAAAGAGAAATTAGAGAATCGTGGTAGAAAAACGATGGCAAAATTTCGATGTTTGAAATGTAATTAGAATTAAACCATTAGGATTTGGAATTATAATTCGACGAAGTCGAATGTAATAAAAGAAAATATTTTAGGAGTTATAAATCTGATAGGATCATTAATACTTAGTTTAAACCAGTAAATCATAATAGGATATATAATCAGTGTTTAGTTATAAACTTGATAAGAAGTTTTCTTAGAGAACAGAGTTTATAAAGTGGATTGGGAATATCAAGTATGAAAGAGAATTCGGTAAACGAGATAGGTGTAATCATTATTTGAATAAAGAGTTAATTAATAAAGGTATTCAGATTCTATAACCTGAATGGTATTGACATTTGTAAGTGAATAATGTTTTAAAAGTAAACGGTTGGCCGATTAAAATATTTATAATGAAATTGGAAATATTTTTCCAATGAAGATAGGGTATATGATTCAAGTATTGAAACAAAGGAATGTGAAGAGAATGAAAATGTTTCGAACGTAAATAACGAATATTTTCTGGAACGTAGGAGAATAAGAGTTTATAGAGACTGGAAATGTTTTCCAAGAAGTGTAAAAAGGCTAAAACAGGGGTTGAGAAATATCTGGTAAGATACGAGAATTCGAATAATAAAGTCAAAAATACCCGTAGCTGTGTAATGTTAGTTATACATTAGAATGGATGTTGTTTTTACTTCGATAGTTAAATAACCGACTATCGAAGTGTTTGATCATCGTTGTCAATACGGAGAGACCGGTTGGATAGGTTATCTGAAACCACTCCGTATATGCATAAGCGTGCGATTAGATATGCTGAAGATAATTGAAGACGGAGTTAAATACAAGGGTCGTCCAGTTCCAGAATGGTGTTTTCTGTTTGTCCAGTCCCAGGACAACTTGTATGGACGAGTGTCTGACAGAGTATTTCCAACGGTCATGCAGTTGATTTTACGAATATACCAAGTTGGTGGGGAGAAGATAACTTCTCTTTATTCTACACCCAGTGTGCATTTGTGTAATCAATGTGTGATTACGGATTTGACGATGTGACATTCAAAGTGAATGGTGATCAGATGTTCTGAAGATAGACGTAGCCTCTAGCCTCACAACCAGGAAGTAACAAAAGTTGGGCTAGGCAGCATGGCTAGTTGGGTCATCCCCAAGCAGGGTGTATTGTCACCGATCTAGAGAAAATTCATATTTATACTTCTTCTCGATTCTGTATCTTCGGATGACGGTTGGATGGCCTACAACCGTGGTGGAAATATATTCGCGACACTCAAGCTAAATGAGTGAGCGGTCATGTGTGGCCGGGTTGCAAGACGTTCTTGTTGAACCCTGAGTGTATCCCCTCTAGAGTACACTATTCAGAAGGTGCTCCCATACCTTGTCTATTGAATCAATTCTCCGATAAGCGCCCTGCGGTTCATGATTTCATACTATATATATGTGGAACGTGAGATGCAAGCGTTCTGCTACTTGTATAATTATTTGTTTAGACATTATCATAATATCACTGGTTTTTGATATCAAGAATACTTTGGGTTATAGTAAGATAAAAGCCGTCCATGTTTATGTGTAGGCCGGTCTTACTATTATCTCCTTATTTGAAAAGGATTTCAAAGTAAACAGTATGGTTGGAATTTACTCACACCAGTCCCATGACTGACCCAGAGTTTATTTTGTTTATGTTTTCCTAAACTCTTGGGTGCCAAAATTTGTACGGGCAGTCAAGTGTTTTAGGCTTTTACAGATTCACTTGGAGGAGCTGGAAACAGAAGGCTTCACCATTAATTAGTAGAGATTATTTCCGCTGTGATACGATGTATTGTACTCTGATATATGGTATGTATATATACAAACTCAGATTTGTATTTCAAACTTGTTATATAATAAAGATTTTTATTCCGCTATGAGATTCGTATTTACTCTGATTATGTTCAATTGTGATCTTCTTCTTCTTCTATTCTATTAGTTCTATCTTTTCTATCTCATCCTCTAAATTCTTCTATTAATGTCCCGGTATTTTCGATGCTCGAGAAATTGACAGTGTATTTATGTTGATTTTCTGGGTCGAAAATCCCAGACATTACAGTTGGTATCAGAGCTGAAGGTTAAGTGATTACCTTGGCTCTGTGGCGTGACTCAGTAGAGATGGAGTTAGTAATATTCCAGATTGAGTTTGAGTGTATATATATGAGCGCGTATTTGTAAATTAAAATAAAAACCGTTTTATATTGTGTTGACTGGTCGGTCGAGTAGTTTATGAATTCTAGTCGAAACAGTAATGCAAACTGGGTCGATAGGTGTTTCTAAACTCTTGAACAGAGTAGTTCGACACAGTATGTTTTGAAAGCCGGGTAAACGAAATGATTTTACCCAAATTATATTTTGATATAAACAGAAGTATGTGTCTTGAGATCATTATAGTATATTGGATATGTTGATCGTTATTATGATCAAATAAGAATTATAATTGAGTTGGTTATATAAATAACAACTCGAAATATTATATAAATATAATATGCAAAATCAGATGAATTAAATCTGAATTTAAACCCAGAATTGAAATAAAAACTCTAGAAACTTGGATTGATGTTGTAAATGAATTTGAATATATGGAATTTTAAGATCCTGGGTGAATTCAGAAATATTTTCCGAGCATTTTTAAAGAAAATTTTGATGTAGTTTCAAAATAAAAGTATTTGAGAATGAGTTTTGAAAGCAATATAGTATTGAACTCACTTCGATGGTTGGGAAATAAATTCCGATGATGATCGCGACATTATCGGTGTTCATTTTCGAGCTGGTAAGTGACGGATTACTACCAAAGATTTTGTTTTCAAATAAGTTGTTCAAAAATTCAAATGTTTTGAATTGCTATGTTATGGATATATATGTATATGATTTCAAACTGATTTGAAATAAGTCCCAGGAAATTTGAATTTTTTAAAATAAAAATTTAACTTGTGAAGCTAAAATGGAACAAGTGGAACTTAAACTAAGGCAACAAAATTGAAATTTAACTGAAATCAGTTAAGAGAAAATTGAACGGTAACAAAGTAATGTTAATTGAAATTGGATTTTGAAATAAAATGGACTCAGGTGAGTAAGTGGACTGATTGGGAATTTGGTAGTGAAATAGAATTAGATGGTTAAAAGTTTGAAATTGAAATGGAGCTGGAGTTGAAATGGAAGTTGGCTAAAATATGAGCGAATGATGGAATTTAAGGATAAGTTGGTTGGAGATCAACATTTGGATTGTATGAGTATATGCTGAACTGAAAGCGGATAAAGGAGATAGAGCTGAATGCCGACAAAATGTACACGCTTATATTGGAAATGAGATTACAAGCCTGTTGAGCAAGTCGCTTGACTGTTTATTTTCTTTTGAATGAGAGAAGGCCCAGAGAGGCGAAGTTGTAGTTATACCGTTTGAGCCATGAAAAGGAGATACTGGCGAAATCCTTCGAAAATTTAAGCTATTAGGAAATTTTCAGAATTTTGAAAATATTCGAAATAAGAAGAAATTAATATTTTAATTGAAATTAATCAGTTCAGTTGAAACTGAAATTATGAAGTAAACCAAAAAGATTTTTAACCTGTTTACAACAAAGATTGTAGCATTTTCCCTATCTTGGCAATTTCGAGGACGAAATTATTTTAAGGGGGAAGGACTGTAACGTCCCGCATTTTATCGGTCTGTATTTGAATATTTAAATCAGTTTAAATATTGAAATTGTAATATAAATGGATTTATATATTAATTAAAACGAAGTTGAACGTATATAAATATATATTAATTATAATCGAGCTCAGAACGACCCTGCAGTTCGTAATTTAACGTTCTGAATTCAACTGAGTGTACCGGACTCGTTTTGAATCGGATTTCTTCGAAACGAGAAACGTTGGTATCTGTTGAACGGTATCTTTCTAACAGAAGTGAAAAACCAAGATTTCGTTGTGTAGATTGCAAGATATGTCCAAATCAAATATTCAGAAAGTCGTTATGAAATCATATATCGACCGTAACAGTTATTTAAATATAACTTGATATCGGGTGCAAATCGGGACAGGGTTCTTTTGAGGCGCAGCGATAATTTAATTTTTAGAATTTTATTGTAATTTTTAATTAATTAAATATGCAACTTTTTATTTGGAGTATTGTGCACCCTGTATCGGTATTTCGGGGTTTCACAATATGAGTCAAACTACCGGTATTATTATATTTTTGGGATCATGACACCTCGATGGACACGATTGTATTTTTATTTCCTTCCGGAACGGCACAGACATTAACGAAACCCTATGTAATGCAATACACTAAAAGTTGAAGATATAAAATAATATATAGAACGTGCAAACCCTAAGTAATTAAAGCTCCATACCCTATATTTTTGCCCTCATCCTACCAAGAAGCTTCAAAATCCAAAGGAAGATTGCTATGAATGTTCAAGTCAATACAATCGTCATGTCAAAGCCTTTACAATAGCCTAAAGTACAAACTAACCAAATACTTTGTGCCCCAGTATATATATAAAACGACCTACCCTATAGCACTAGAAATACATTGGCCATACCGTTTCTTATCAAATTAATGAAAGTAAGCCTACACTAAAAATATCAGTGCCTACCTACGTCATCCTATTCCTTAGCAATGAAGAATTCAAATACTATAAATACACACTGCGTGTATTTCTTCAGAAACAAAAACCGACCACCTCTTTCTCTGTAAACACAAAATAAAAACGCTCTGACTCCTCTCATTTTAAAACGTGAGATCTAAATAAAATATAATATCATGACTGTGTGAGATGAGGGAATGGTTAGGAAAATGGACGCGGGATGGTGATGGTTGATATTACTGTGTGGAAGCAAGCATTTTAAACGGTGGTCGAACTTAGGAACATGCGGAATCGGGACTCTGGTCTTGGTGTAAGCAGGTCGACGGGTTCTGCTGTACATGGGCAAAGAGACGAGCGCGGTGAGCACTAGTGTGGCGTGATGTTTCAGTTTGCAGATATCTGAAGGAGTCAGAGCAGGAAATGCATGCGTGAACAAATGGCGGTGGAAGAAACGAGCTTGTGAGGGAGAGGAGTGAGTGCACAGCACGGCAGAAGTGCCCAGGAGGACGCATACACATGAAAACTCTGAAGAGTTTTAAACCACAAAGGAAAAAGTGTGCTGAGATTTGGGAGCACGGCAGTGGAAAAGCTTGTGTATATTGTGGAGAAGTGGAGCATGAGGTAAAGGAAACGGATGGAGCGTCATTGTTGGTACGTGGTGGAGCAGCAAGTTTACATTATATCTAAAGAGGAAGTATGGATTGGAAGAAAAAAATATCGGCTGTAGAGAGTATAGGGTGTTCGCATGGGATATATTCAACGTGTTGGGTTCCGGAAATTGTGAAAAAGACTGAAATGCGTTGTGATGGGGGTGGCGTTTGTAGTATGGGAAGTCACCTGATGATCGGCATTTTTGGAGTTGAATGGATGCATGGGGCAAGCTTTCATCATGGGTGTGTACATTCAGGAAGATGACATGAGTGGGTTGGCATATATATGATTTGCAGTGGGTGCGAAAATCAGTTAGAGGGGGGGATTTAGTTGCGTGAAGAGTTTTGGATGGTGGGTTTATCGAATAAAAGGGGGAACCGACAGACATGAATCATGGATGTCTGTGTTGAACTTGATGTCGGTCGGAAGTTGCTCGACGCTTTCGGGGATTTGCCATATGTCAGTTTTTGGTTGGTGCGTTTTACTGTATGCGACAAGGAAGAAGCTAAATAAATGTATGTGCCGTAAAAGCAATGAAAAGAAAAGCAAAATGCGATGTGGAGGACACGAGGCAACAAAGTAGGATAAGGTTAGAAGCAGGTCGGTTCAATAATATTGTATGAACTGACTTTCACGTTATACGGTGCTTTACGGGTCTTGGGTTCTAAACAAAATGGGAGGTTCACACACGATGGACTGTAGGGTCGAAGCATGGTAGATGGGTTCGTTTGTGAAACCTTTGGGTTATTATGCAATTCAAAGGACGAGTAGGAAAGTTTTGGATGGGCTCTCTGTTGTGGGCTTAGACCGTGAATTCACAGTAGAAAACCAACATGAAAGAAGAAAGATGCCACAGTTTGGTTTGGGCACAGTACATGCCATTTGTCTGCGAACGTGATCGGAGGATGGGGTACGCATGTATGTCGAGTTGGTTACTTAAAGGAGAAGGTTTGATGTCGGGGACGGGATGAAATGGAGCGGGTTCATTTGAGTGATGGGCCGAGATTTATTTTTGAAGAGACCAGTCTTTCATTAACAAGAATTTAAAGTATATAGTGTACCAGTCCGAAGAGGAAATCAATGGGAAAAAGAAACATCGAGAGGAGCTGTGATGCGGACGGACTGTTTTCTTGCTTTCAGAGGAGGGATTTCTAACGGACGCGGATCCGAACCGACGCAAACCGTTTTTAACGGTTAACACGAAAAGGTGAGTAAAATCACTAACTCTGATCTATTTTAAAATATTTAATCATATTTTAATGTTGTTTGAATGCTGTGTGATGGTCGATTAGGTAGATTACACATAATTTGGTTGAATATTAGATATCGTTACATATGTACACATCATCGGTTGGACACTGATTCCATCAATTAGAATATTCCCTAGTATAGAGTTAGTGTAAATTGTGTTGACTGACATCTGTGGATGCGGAAACCGGTTGGAGGGATCCGACCGGATTCCTCGATATTTATATAAACTGTTTGTTTGGTATGCACTGTTCGAACCCGAATTACATTTAAAACCCCGTGTGAGTAATTGATGTTGAATGAGAATTCAACATTTTCTTTGATAAATAAATAAACGATATCGATTAAGGAAATGGTAACAGTCGACTGTAAACCCGTCGTTTTGTTAAGAAGTTGATTGACCGTCAAGCAAACCAACTAAGTTAATTATAAAAATTATATTTTTATAATTAAAGTGAAGTTTTAAATTATAATAGAAGTTCTATTATAAACCGGTATTTTAGAGTTCGTTTTATAAAGTAAATATAAACGATTATTTGACATTTAAGTAAGTTATTAAAATATAATTATTCTGCGAGTGAATAATTTGGATAATTATTAGATTAATTATATTAATCTAATGTTAAGAAGTAATTAAAATCATTTAACAAATTTACTGATGAAATGAAGTTGATTTAAACAACTGTTATTTGGGAAGATGATTTTTAGATTAATTGGTCTTTAATTAGTCTAATGAAAATAAATTAATCAAAATTAATGAGATTTAATTACCTTATTAGTTATAAATAGAACTGTGGAAAGGAGAAAGCGAAGAGTTTAAATTAAATAAGAAAATACGGTCGGATAGATATTATAAGGGATTAGAGTACAGACTTATATCTGTTCTATGGTAAGAACATTGTCGATCAAGGTATGAGAGGTAAATAAAATACCCCAACTTGAACGACTTCACTGTTATCGAGGAACGATATCAGTTTGTGATGGAAATAGATGTCAAGATTAGTATAAAAGGAATATGGAAGCGTATGAACTATGGCGATAAAATAAACGCTGTTGATTAGGCTTAAGCGTGACTGTTATGTTAATTAGTTATAAAGGAGAATTTTACAGCGTATGACAAGTTTGAACTATAGCGATAAAAATAACGCTGTTGATGAGGTAGGTGTGACTGTAAGGTTAAGATTAGTTATAAAGAGAATATTACAGCGTTTTGCAAGTTTTTACTATAGCGATAAAGTAACGCTGTTAACCAAACTTAAGCGTGATTTTTATATATAGCAGCACTTCCTAGGAAATGAAAATAGTTGGGTTTGAAATCCACTTATTCTGAAAGAAATAAGTAACGATGTTGTCCAAGGGGATACCAGAATTAGTTTAGAAAGAGAAATTAGAGAATCGTGGTAGAAAAACGATGGCAAAATTTCGATGTTCGAAATGTAATTAGAATTAAACC
This sequence comes from Allium sativum, assembly GCA_030737875.1. NCBI lineage: Eukaryota > Viridiplantae > Streptophyta > Magnoliopsida > Asparagales > Amaryllidaceae > Allium > Allium sativum. The sequence continues at coordinate 218,484,943 of CM060918.1, read as the reverse complement.
ATTAGGATTTGGAATTATAATTCGACGAAGTCGAATGTAATAAAAGAAATTATTTTAGGAGTTATAAATCTGATAGGATCAATAATCCTTAGTTTAAACCAGTAAATCATAATAGGATATGTAATCAGTGTTTAGTTATAAACTTGATAAGAAGTTTTCTTAGAGAACAGAGTTTATAAAGTGGATTGGGAATATCAAGTATGAAAGAGAATTCGGTAAACGAGATAGGTGTAATCATTACTTGAATAAAGAGTTAATTAATAAAGGTATTCAGATTCTATAACCTGAATGGTATTCACATTTGTAAGTGAATAATGTTTTAAAAGTAAACGGTTGGCCGACTAAAATATTTATAATGAAATTGGAAATATTTTTCCAATGAAGATAGGGTATATGATCCAAGTATAGAAACAAAGGAATGTGAAGAGAATGAAAATGTTTCGAACGTAAATAACGAATATTTTTTGGAACGTAGGAGAATAAGAGTTTATAGAAACTGGAAATGTTTTCCAAGAAGTGTAAAAAGGCTAAAACAGGAGTTGAGAAATATCTGGTAAGATATGAGAATTCGAATAATAAAGTCAAAAATACCCGTGGCTGTGTAATGTTAGTTATACATTAGAATGGATGTTGTTTTTACTTCGATAGTTAAATAACCGACTATCGAAGTGTTTGACCATCGTTGTCAATACGGAGAGACCGGTTGGATAGGTTATCTGAAACCACTCCGTATAGGCATAAGCGTGTGATTAGATATGCTGAAGATAATTGAAGACGGAGTTAAATACAAGGGTCGTCCAGTTCCAGAATGGTGTTTTCTGTTTTTCCAGTCCCAGGACAACTTGTATGGACGAGTGTCTGACAGAGTATTTCCAACGGTCATGCCGTTGATTTTACGAATATACCAAGTTGGTGGGGAGAAGATAACTTCTCTTTATTCTACACCCAGTGTGCATTTGTGTAATCAATGTGTGATTACGGATTTGACGATGTGACATTCAAAGTGAATGGTGATCAGATGTTCTGAAGATAGACGTAGCCTCTAGCCTCACAACCAGGAAGTAACAAAAATTGGGCTAGGCAGCATGGCTAGTTGGGTCATCCCCAAGCAGGGTGTATTGTCACCGATCTAGAGAAAATTCATATTTATACTTCTTCTCGATTCTGTATCTTCGGATGACGGTTGGATGGCCTACAACCGTGGTGGCAATATATTCGCGACACTCAAGCTAAATGAGTAAGCGGTCATGTGTGGCCGGGTTGCAAGACGTTCTTGTTGAACCCTGAGTGTATCCCCTCTAGAGTACACTATTCAGAAGGTGCTCCCATACCTTGTCTATTGAATCAATTCTCCGATAAGCGCCCTGCGGTTCATGATTTCATACTATATATATGTGGAACGTGAGATGCAAGCGTTCTGCTACTTGTATAATTATTTGTTTAGACATTATCATAATATCACTGGTTTTTGATATCAAGAATACTTTGGGTTATAGTAAGATAAAAGCCATCCATGTTTACGTGTAGGTCGGTCTTACTATTATCTCCTTATTTGAAAAGGATTTCAAAGTAAACAGTATGGTTGGAATTTACTCACACCAGTCCCATGACTGACCCAGAGTTTATTTTTTTTGTGTTTTCCAAAACTCTTGGGTGCCCAAATTTGTACGGGCAGTCAAGTGTTTCAGGCTTTTACAGATTCACTTAGAGGAGCTGGAAACAGAAGGCTTCACAATTAATTAGTAGAGATTATTTCCGCTGTGATACGATGTATTGTACTCTGATATATGGTATGTATATATACAAACTCAGATTTGTATTTCAAACTTGTTATATAATAAAGATTTTTATTCCGCTGTGAGATTCGTATTTACTCTGATTTTGTTCAGTTGTGATCTTCTTCTTCTTCTATTCTATTAGTTTTATCTTTTCTATCTCATCCTCTAAATTCTTCTATTAATGTCCCGGTATTTTCGATGCTCGAGAAATTGACTGTGTATTTATGTTGATTTTCTGGGTCGAAAATCCCAGACATTACAAAGACCTTTGATGGTCGACATCCTGACCATGTGACAAGTTCGATAGAACCGGACAACGTATTGTTTGGGAATTGCTAATCCACAAATGTAAGAGTGGACCGGCCTTGCCGCTCCAAGGGACACATGTTGTGAAACCCTGGGATATATGCTAGAGATGTCCCAAAGTCGGATGAGGACGGTCCCTTGCCTCGGTTCATTAATGGAAACCCAATTTCCAATACGCAACTTTCGATTTCAGTTGTAAACCTATATGGCGACATAATAGAATGGGATACTATGTCATCTAGGATTGATACATTTATATTCGAAGTTGATTTCTACACTTATAATAATAATAAATGATAAATTTGGCATATCAATCATATTAGGCCATTACAAGGTAAAACTCTATCATATGGTTTGTGTTTGCATTGTGTGATGGGACCGGAGTCTTATAATGACTTCATTTTTCCTTTTAGCACTGTGTTGTATGTTTTATGGTATTCTTGGAAGAAAACCCGTTCCATGTTATACGGCATGGTCCTTGATTTACCCAATATTAAAATGAATTTAGTAACTGTTTTAGTTCTCACACCAGTCCCATGACTGACTCAAAGTTTATAGTTTTAACTTAAAGCCCGGGTGCCCATATTTTCCATACGGGCTGCTAGTAGTTTTGGTTTTCGCAGATATTTCTTTTCACAGGATCCTGTATTACAGTTGGAGCTATATTCAGAAAGCTTTGTATCAGTATATTTCTTTCAGTTGTGATAGTTGATGTTTTCCGCTGCACATTATATTCATGTATTTATTTTTCTGCTACTTTGTAATCTAAATCTCTGATATTATTTTTTCGTTGTATATTATTTATTTGTACTCTAATATCTTGTACAAATAATCTGTGTAAATTATTGTGATAGCAATGAAATGTTTTACTGTTTGTGTTCTGATGCATCATATTCTCAAACAATCTGTGTGTAACAACCCGCATTTAACGTATCGGATGAATGTAAAATATTTTTATTTTATTCCTTGAGGGTTGGATCAATCTCATATTTTGATATGTTGTTCATGGGGATGTGATACATGTCCATGATTTTTACCAATTTTGTTTGTGACTATTTTTCTCCTATCAGTCTTGTACAAGGCATAACTTTTGACTCAGAACGATTCAGGTGCTGAGATCAGCCCCGTTGGAAAAGAAATGATGTTTCCCTTTCTGTAGATTGGACACATTAAAGTTTCGGCTTATCGGTTTTGGAGGAACCGTTGCTTTAAAGTTTTTAAGTTGGCTGTTCAGATTTTGTAAGCCATAATGGGCTGATTTGGGGAGGCCCATTGGTGGGCTGGTGGGAGGCTACAAATAGGGGGTAAGAGGCATGGAGAATAGTTTACTTTCTCCATTCTCTCATTTGGAGGAGCTTTTGATCCTCTATTTTTACATTCTCCTACACCTTTCCACCATTAAAATTTGAGATCTACATTAGAGAATCGAAGATCTACATCGTCAGAAGCTAGATCTACATCATTCCAAGGGAGAGATCGTCGAATTGAAGAGTGTGGATCAGATTCTTCGCTGTTCGGAATCATATTTCAATCATTTTGTTATGTTTTAGAGAATTGGTGAGTGATATGCATCTCTCACAGAGATTCAATCAAGTATATGAATGTTTGATCATTAGTTTCATCATTTTCAAATGTTTACTCCTAGATCTACACCATGGTAAGCTTAATTTCATATGAATCGCCATAGGATATAATTTAGCAACTTAAAACCGGTAATTATTATGTTATTTCATGTGATTATGCAAGTTAGATCCACTGTTTTAGTTAATATGTTCATTTATCATGTTTTTAGTGAACTCTATATAATTATTGATGATTTGAGGTTGTTAGTGATTTCATAACATGCTTATGATTGTATTGGATGTATTGGACAAGTCGGATTCGTCGAATTTATCGTTTGCCGAAGTTTTGGTCGAATTTCGAGTTGGAAGCAAGTTGGATCGGATCTGGAGTCTTTGGGTCGGTCGGTCAGAAGTGGTTCGGTCAGTAAAGTTGGGTCGGTCATGGGTGGCTTGGGGAGCAAGAAAAGTTTTGGTTGGTTGGAAGTAGGTCGGTTGGCAGAACACGGTCGGATCGGTCGGGGGTAGTTCTGGTCGGTCGGTCATGAGACCAAGCATGGGGTCGAGCAAATGTTCAGTTGTGAAGCATGGGTCGGTCACTCCATGGTCGGTCAGTCAAGACGGAGGCATTCGGGTCGGCCAAGGTAGCTCTGGTCGGTCAACATGATTCGAAATGGGTTCGGTCAGCATGGTGACGGACCGGGTCGATCGGTCATGAAACCAGAGGAGGGTGGTCGGTCTTGTGGTAAAAAGCTGGTCAGTCATGAAGGACTCGCGCACATTGGATCGGTCGATCGGGTTTGTTAATGATGGGTCTGGTCGGTCGCTCCCAGGAGATAGGGACATTTCTGGAAAAAAATATTTTTCAGGTACGACCTAGACTTGAACAAAAAGGGCTTGAAAAAAAATTAGGGGGCGATGAACCCGTGCCGCAGCGCAGTGCATCCTAAACGTTGTGGATTGATGTTGAACTTTGTGCTGATATTTCTCTTTGGTTCAAGAGTGATGTTATGACTACGAAGTGAATTCAAGTGAGAATGTCGAAGTGTTGTAGTGTGTTCGTTAATCGGTGTAGAGCAACGAATGTGAAGATGACTCAAAGTGATGAGTTGATGGATAATGGCTGCTCAAGGATGTTTTGAGCATGTGTATAGTCGCACGTGTTGACGACTAGAGATATTGAAGGCTGAGAAATTATCGTTGTCGTAGGTTCTAGGGGGCTCAAAGCAGGGGTACAATAGAGACGCCTAAAAGACCGGTTGTAGGTCGAGTACCCTGGGCGTCGTGTATGGCCTAGATATGTCAAATTATATGACATATGGGGTTTTTGCTAGAACCAGGGTTACCATTAGCCTTTGACGGATGGTAGTATGATATGGCCAGTCATACGATTAATGATGGTTTCAAAGCAGGATTGGCAGTGATAGTCAGAGTCTGTCTTGTATGATTGTTTGTTTTGCTTGAACCGTCTCACGTAGATTGTTCGACATCGGAGGAGATGCTTCTTGGGTGCCTGTCTGATATTAGTTTAGGCCTTTAGGGCTTATGCTTGAGGGATGTTGAATTCGATTAAGATGGTTTTCGTGAGATATATAATTATGGATGTTATGAGTGTTATTATGGATTACTTCTGGTTGCCATGATTGAATGGTTGCTTGGATTACCTTTGTCGTATGGTTGAAATGCTTGTTGTAAAGGTTGTCACTGTCAGATGTGGGGAAGATGGGAGTTGTGTTCTTCTCTGGTGTTGTGGGTAGATTAGTTCGTTTATTTACCCATTCTCGTATACTTTATTGACGAAGTTTGTTAGTTTTTTTATTGTTCACTAAGACTGTTGTTTGCCTCAAAGTTTTATGTATCCCTCTTATTACCTTGGGTTGTTCATCCGATTGTTTGGATGGGAAGACTAGGCAGCAGGTGACAGGTGATATCTTGGTGAGGACGATGTTGCAGTTTGGTGACGAGCAGGAGGCTAGCGTACTATCTTTGCTATTATATAATATTATTATTTCCGTTGTGTGTTGTTTATCTCTGAGCGCTGTAGTGAGGCAAATTTGTATATACACTTATGTGGTTATTTCCAGATTGTACGGATATTTCCTCTAATTGTTATGAGGGTTTAAGTTTCTGTTCAAGTATGTTTCATTATTATGACCTGTTGTATATGTTCTGTTATATTTTATCCTTGCGCTTTATGACAGGTTCCACGTGTGTTATTATATCTCGGTGATCGTCCATAGCTTCCTAGCACACTTTTCAGGCATTATTCCTCTTGTTTGGTGCAGGGGTTGTGGGCGGTCGTCACATGCTTTTCCGTCTCTCCGGAGATCGGGAGATTTCGGAGCATCACATTGAACGAGCATCATCTTCAACCATATGTTCTACGAGATTCGTCGCAACAATTGCATTACTCGTTACCTCTTTAACATGTGTAGGAGTAGATGCTAACAGTTCTCCATGACTATCCCACTCCATATAGTTCGACATGAAACCTCACTAACGCAAATGAACTCTAACCATTTCTGGTATCAAATGCTTTAACAATTTGCATCTACAACATGGACAGCGGATTTTTTTCCGTCATTTCCGTTATTACTTAGAAATCAATAAACATGCGAACACTTATTAAAATGTTCACTTATTGAGTCTCCAGTTTCCCTTTGTTGTTTGTACATCCAACTCCGACCAGTAAAATAATTGTCCATTTACCTTAAGTTGATAATTAAAAAGTATGACATAAATTTTCATTGACATTTTATTAAAAAAAAAATATTGGTGAATTTTATGTTAATTGATCAGTTACACTTTGTTGATGTGTCATCCTACCTTCCATGACAAATGCAATAACGTAATTAAATCGCGTAAATCTTTTCAGTTTAAATGAATCAACAAAATTTCAGCAACAATTCGCTTTAGTTCCCTGTACGGTACATAATTGCTTGTACATAAGGAACATAAAGGAAGCGATTCCGAAATTTTGAGAACTATTTAAAATAAAATGCTTTACGAGATTTAATTTCGTTATTGTGTTCATAACTTATCCAATATAGGGACAAATCCAACAAATATTGTATACGATAAATATAGATGTCCGCTATGTTGAAAAAAGGGATATCCACATAATGATCATTAACAATACTTATCAGACGGGGCCCAGAAACACTCCTAAGGGTTTAAAAAATGTAATATATAACATATTTTATACTGTTAAAAAAATTGGCATTTGACATGTACGTATACAGAGTTTATCACATATACACACATTTTCAAAACTCAATCAAACTAACCGTACGTTATAAAATTAAATATTTTTGATAAATTTCTAGAAAACATAAACTTAATTATGTTCATTCACACTAAACATCCTCAAACAAGCTTAAAATCGCTTAAATATTCAACGTATATGCACATAATTCTATTGTAATACAAACTATATAAACTTGCAATACATAGATTAATAACAAAAATTAGACCTCAATATACTACACTATACATTCAATAAGTTAATACAAACATGTAAATTAACAAACTAACCCAAAATTAGCAAATTTAATTAAATAGGTTTTAGAGCTAATACCTATTTTATAGGAGATTAGGAGGCTGGAGAGGAGGAGAGGGAGGTTTCCAGGTGTTGAAGAGGCTAGGTAATGGCAAAGTGCCATTAGATGGCATTTTTGGAGGAGGAATGTGGGAATTTAGGTAAGTCTTCATATGAAAACCGAACGAGGAAGAAGAAGATGCTTATAACAATTTGCTCGCAATTTAGCAATGGCCACCAACGACTGGTGACGGGTTAAAACCATCGGATGCTAACGGCTTTCAACGAAAATAAATTTTGGATTCATAAGGAAAATCCAGAAAATAGCTTCCGTAATTTTTAATATTGTAACAATAACTCTACTGCAATATAACATTTTGGATTCATAAGGAAAATCCAGAAAATATCACATTTTTTAATATTGCAATATAACCATGTGTAATTTTTCAGTGCGAAAGAGCGTAAACATAGGTAAAAAAATTCAAAGACCTAATTTGTATTTCAAACTTTGAAGGGAGATACACCTTTTTTTAAGAATGAGACTAGCTGAAGGTTTTTTAAAATTTTGTATGTAATTTGATAGAAGACGTAAAACAATAAGATTGTTTTTTATTTTTTGGATTGGATTCATGCATTAAACTTGCAATCATGTTTGAATATTTGAAATTTTGAACTACCAATCATTTTTTTGCATTTTGGGAAATTTGAAAATTTTAAGATCGGATCTAAAAATTGTGTTTTTATTTCAACTATTAACTGCCGTTATAAAAGTCAAGAATATGGATGCATGCACCTCATTCTTTACTCCGTTGCATGCTAGTTGGTGTATTTAGTATGCTTGTTAATTGTCATCTGAACGCACGCACAGATGTTATCCCGCCTCTTATTATATGATATATATATATATATATATATATATATATATATATATATATATATATATATAAGTAATTACACTAAGGTTTCATTCATCGTACAAACATTGAAAGAAAATTCTAATAGTAGAAGGTTTAATCATTCAATCACATTTAGAAGACATGACTGGATAAAGGCACGGCAAAGAAACCTGAGCAAGCCTAAATATCAAGCCCCAAAGTGCACAAAAAAAAAAAAAAAAAAAAAAAAAAAAAAAAAAAAACCAAACATGCATTGTTCTGAAACAAGTGCATCCAACAAAAGAAATTGATTAAGACTTGAATAGCTTAGGTCACATGAACAACATTTGGTCACAAGTTCTCTTCAACCTGAATGGCTTCTATGTTTCTGGAGCTTGTTGGAAGCAGCCTTTAAAATTTCAGGAGACACCGCCTTGCAAACGGGTTCCAATTGTCTAACCTTTGGGCTGCATTCCAAAAAAGTTAAACGACATAAATATATAAATAATCATGGATCGGACTAGCAATTTTCTTACAAAACAACATATGTAGCGATGTAACAGCAACCCATCTAGATTTTAGAAAATCAAGTTATATGTCACTGACTCCGATGATCAATTTAATCAAACATAAATTGTTCAACTAATGAAAAGGTGGTTGATTCTTAAAAATATACACTATGTACAAAAAAAAAAGACTATATTTTTAGAACTGTTTACCCTGAATTATGCTGGAAACAAGTTATACATGGCCCATAGTCAGTAGCAACCTCTTATTTTTTAGAAAAAGAAAGAACGAACTTACTTAGCTGCAGTGATGATGGATAACCACTCCATGCCATCAGCATCTGCAATCATTGACACGGCAGAGAACTTAGGAACAACGAACAAGTATCCATCACTAACATGCGCTTCAAGGACTCTTTTCCCATCAGCACCCACAATCTGAACTCTTCCGCTTCCCCTCACTATATATGCAACCTAAACACAATAAACAACATCAGCACCTTGCAAAAGTATATCATTTTATCTTCATTATCCCACTAATCAATGAGACAATGATAGGATGATGCTCGCTAACCTGATAGGTAGAGCCGCAGGAAAAGCCAGGGGAGAACATAGAGAACCCATCAATCCTAACAAGGTAAGCGCCAAGACCAACCTTGCCAACAAGTGGCAAATTACTAGCATTAAGCACCACGACACTACCTCCGTCCTTAATGTCAACATCTAAAGGCGCCTCCAAGCAATTCCAAACCATGCCTTCCCTAGCCTTAGAGCAGGGCTCAGGTATTTTCTGCCAATCCTTCACCTTTACCACGGAGCGTATAGTCTGACTTGACGCAAGCTGTTTGGCTTGGTCTTCAGGCAGTCCCCCAGCATGTTCTATAACCACAGGGGTGAACCCCGTGAAACTGCCGTTGGAGCCTGTGCGATGGAAGTTAGTGAGGGAGCCGTGCTGAAGTTCCTTGCTTGTGTCCCCTATGAAAAGGACCACTAGTTCAGTGTCTGATGAGTTGAGCCACCATGTTAGGACCCGATATGGTAGGGCGAGGGCGTCTCCTTCTCTTATGGGGAGGACTTCTTCTTTCGTACCTGGTGAAAGAACTATTCCACATCTTCCTGTACCTGTGTGTTTTGACCCAGACTTAGTATAAAAAATATTCCCACTAAATTAGCTCATGTACGTATTGGTATGTAATAGTACTTTTAAGCTTGGCATGATTGAAAGTAGGGCTGTCAATGGATCGGGTCGGGTTAACTTGGGTTCAGGTCAATTTTTAAGCGGGTCGGGTAAACCCGTTTATTAAACGAGACATATTTTCTCAACCCGAACTCAACAAGTTTACTAACGGATTGACCGGACCCGACTCGTGTAACCCATTTATTTAAACGGGTCAGGTTATACAGGTTAACCCATGAACCCATTTACTCGATTGTATTCTTAAAAACAGTTTGCATTCAAGAAATGCATTTAGCAAAATGTAAACATAAGATACAATACATGAGCATTCAAATCCGCATTTCACATTAGCATACACTTAATAATTTTAGATGATACAATACAAATAACATCATACATATTACGACATTCAAGTCATCAAATAACAACGATACAAATAATCAAATATTGATAATCAACACGACAATGATATTTAAACAGACACTCAATTATATGGTTTACTCAAATAAACATGACAGAGATTTACAGTGATAGAATCATCCCTTGGCTATTAGGAAATAAGGACATTCACTTAATTCAGCACATGTTCAATGGAGAAATCTACATATTTGCATGAAAACATATTCATTCAGTCATTTGTTTTGTAAACATAAATAAGGACATAAGAATTTAAACATACGAATTATTGTAAACTCTGAAGTCTGAAGGTAGTGGCGGCTTGGTGTAAAGTGTAAACTAGGGTAATCCGTAATTGTGTTTATACGCAAAATTCACAAAGATAGCAAATAAAAGTAAAAGCACTGAGTCTAACAAGCTCAACCCGGTCTGTGTATGTATAATTGCATATGCCATATGATGAATACAAATATATTTTATATTAAACGAGTCATGGCACGTCAAAAACGAGTTCACGGATCAACCCAAAACTGACACATTTATTAAACGGGTCAGAGCAGGTTGATCCAAAATTGGCTCGCTTATAAATGGGTCGGATCGGGTTTTTTCCATGCAGGTTACGAGTCATGTTGAAAATTGACGGCCCTAATTGAAAGATATTATTAAGAGTAATATTCAAGAATTCCAGAATAGTTTTTGCTAAATCCAAAAACAAAATTTCAACTTTTTAATTCAGAATTAGTAAAACGACGGGACTAAATCTAAAATCATAGATTATATAAAAAATTCCTTAAATAAGATATCATATAAGAGAATTAAGGAGAGCAAGGAGGGAAGGTGCTAGAACTAACGAGTTTCTTAAATGTTCTTTTATTATCAACTAATAAATATACTGAAATGTAGATTGTAGCTTTTGGTTACCATTCTCTCATTTCTCCTTTCCTATCACAACATTATCTGTCATCCACTTCATATAATACTTATCTTATTTAGTACCATTATTTTTCTCTTTTCATATGCATAAAATCTTTCTTCTTTACTATATAGGCCTCTACTTGTTTAAACATTTAGATAAAATTTAATCCACCTAAATCAAATTCAATTTTCTCCGTTAACAGATACCCCATTTTATTACGAAAATATTTCAATATTTTCATCAAACCAATCAGTGAATGTTGATTGCTTGGGCTTATTTAGATGCTGAACTTATTTATTTATTTAACCTATATATTTATATTTTGACACAAAATAACATGGCAGCACCAATGGGAACTTCGTGGTTATAAAAGGACAGGTACTTCAGTTGGAAATCCATAGACTGAATTAATATAACATTTCAAATCCTCATTAAAATATAATAATCATAACTGATGACCTTTGAAAAAAGTATAAGTTAGGAATAAAAAATGAGAAAACCGCTAGTATTAATGAGAGAGGCGGAAAATTATCTATGTTACTATTACTTATTTGATAATTTATTATGATAAATGAAATTCAAATTTATGTATACAATTGTAATTTTGTAATTTATATTTTTTTACTCCGATAAATAATTATTCATTTTCTTTTTATAAACAAAAATGTGGAATTTATGTCAAAATGGTAAGTTTTATGATTTGTTAATGAATTAATATATAGTTTAGATTTAAGACATTTAATTAGTTTAAACGCACGAACAAATTCCAAAATTATTCAAAACAAATGGGTGGAAAATTATTTATGTTACTACTTATTTATTAGACAATTTATTATGATAAATGAAATACAAATTTATGTGTACAATTGTAATTGTGTAATTTATATTTTTATTCTAATAAATAATTGTTCCTTTTTATTTGATAAAAACGTTGTATTTATGTCAAAATGACAAGTCTTACGATTTGTTAATGAATTAATATATAGCTTAAATTTAAGACATTTAATAAGTTTAAACGCATGAGCAAATTCTAAAATTATTTGAAACAATTGGGGAGAGCTTATTAGTTACAAAAAATTATTAAAAAAAAAAAACAAGTATGTGAACCTAAAATGGTTGGCAAGAATTAATAAAAAAGTTCGAGTAATCTATTAATCATAAACTATATAATAATTTTTAAACTAGAATTACTTCTTGAGAATCAAGGAAAGATAAGAAAATTCTAATCAAAGACACACTTAATTTTTTTTTTTCATTTTACCAACATTTGCTAGGCATATTTGATGGATATAATGAAACGTGACTTGTGACTTTTTGTTTCCAAGCCCGTCATTTTCCCCATTTTCCTTTTTTCTCACTCACTTCAAACAACTATATCTTATTACCAATTATCCTTTTATATAGATAAAAAAAATTGTTCTTACATATGTATATTTCTACATATTTGTATAAAACTTAACCAACTTAATTCAAAAAATTTGCAGTAGAGCAATAAAGTATGCTATTACATAAAATGTTTTACCGCCGTAGCATCAATCTTTTTCCAATCTTCTATAAAGAATATCATTAATATTACTAGTAGTTACTTCTACTCTCTCCCAATGTAGTCTATAGCGCAAAATAGCTCAAGGCTTGCGCTATGCGCTAATTTGTGCAATGCGCTACAGCGTTCATTTTTTTTAAGTAATCAATTATATTTTGCCTAATTGTTTTTTTTTTTTTTTTGCATATTACGCGTCATATCCAAACCGTTTAAGACTCGAAATACAACACTACCATACTTTATGCATTTATTAAATATTATTTTATGTAAAATATAATTATATTATAGAAAATTTGATAAATTATATTGTACATTCAAAATAATTGATGGATACAATATATTTGTGCCTTACAAATTTGAAATCTATTCTTATAATTGTGAGTTTTTTTTTTAAGTAATCAATTATACTCTGCCTAATTGAATATATTTTTTGTATATTTCACGTCATATCCAAACCGTTCAAGACTCGAAATACAACCACTACCATACTTTATGCATTTATTAAATATTATTTTATGTAAAATATAATTATATTATAGAAAATTTGATAAGTTCATATTGTACATTCAAAATAATTGATGGATATAATATATTTGTGCCTTACAAAATTTGAAATTTATTCTTATAATTTTGAGTTATAATGAAATTTATTTCCATTTATCAATTATGGTGATATAAAACTCTAAGAAAAAAGCATGAAAATACACTTTTGTACAAAATATATTAAAAAAAAAGTAATCTACTAACAAGTACTAAGAAAAAAATTATAAATAAGAAAAGTTGTAAATTGAAAATAAGACCAAATGAAAATAACATATGAAGTATACAATAAAAAAATTAAACAAACAAAAGTTAAACGTGATTCAAGTGTACAATAACAAAACATAGAGATTGTATGATGTCATGTTTCTAAATTTTAACATAGTCACTAGTTTCATTTAAATCATAACCATTAATCATTATTTAAACCAACATCAGTTTCTTCTCTCGAGCCATACTCTACGGCATTTTTCGTTTGAGTCATTTTAAATACAATAGCGTGCTATTTTGGGCTTAACGCTGTCCAAACATTTAAAAATGAGACAAAAACAAAAGAGCGCGCTATTTAAAATAGTGCGCTATGATAAAATAGCGCGCTATTTTTGCGCTACAGGGAACCCTTGTGCTCCCTTGCGCTATTATAAGTACAATAGCGCAAGCATTGCGTTATGCGCTATTTATCACTATAGCGCGCTATAGCGTACGCTTTGATAACACAGCTCTCTCCCGTTACATAAAAATCTTAAAAGTCTCCTTACATACCTAAGAAAAGAAATTTAATCAAAATTAGTAATTTCATTATGTTTTTATTTCTTATTAAAATCACTTTAACCACCTTTCACATATTTAATTTTAATTTATATTTGTGACTTGCACCCCAGATAATGTAAATATGTTGAGTCTTCCTTTCTAAAATTTTTAAATGGCTCATTATTTTATATTAAATCTTTTTGTTCAGGACTAACATCTTCACTTTCTCATATTGTAGGTATGAGAGAATGAAATTGTTGACCCAGAGAATTAAAAGAATAAATTTCAAATCATTTTAATTTTGCGATAATTTTATTACTCATTCTCCACTTCAAGATCTCTTTATAACACAATTAAAAATCATTTCTACTATTTAACATTATTATTTTATTATTCGCCTTCCAATTACTTAGTTCCAATTCCGATTTTAGTTTTACATTCTAAATACTATTATGTTTTGAGTTTTTCTTGCTTAGTTTAATAAGTATATAATAAATTTTCAGCTCTTTTGTTTATATTCATGTTTTCGAACAGATTGGCATTTTTGTTGGTATCAAATTAACTATAGGCTTTGGAATGAATTGGTGCAATATAAAAGATTAAATCTCTCTATCAAATATTATTTTTAAAATTTCATTACCTCTAATAAAATCCATTACCCTCTATCCATGTTTTAAAGTCTCTACTGTCTCCATGTTTACTTTACTCAAATAACCCATTATCCTTATTACAGTGATTAAATTTACTTCTACCAAATAGTAAAATCTCATTCTTCCAAAAACAGTACCAACATTAATCAGGCAACAGATGTTACATACATCTCTTAGCTATAACAGAAAAGCTCCAAAACCTCTTTATTCTGAAAATAAATCCAGTTAGCATTAGTCATTTCTTCATTTTTATTTCTTACCAAGATAGCTGGAATTCCTATTATATATGTATTTCTTATTCTGGATTTAGTTTTATACTCTATGTAATGTAAATGCTTTGGCGTTTTCATTCTAAACCTGACTAGAGTTTTACATTTTGTACAAATGTTATTATGCATCTCTTTTGAATAAGTAAGAGAACATTATAACCTATTTGATTGAATAAATAATTTTATTTGGTACATTGATAGGTATTCTTGAACCTGTTACAACGGTTGCCACTAATTTACAAACATTCGTAAATTTTAAAATTAATTTCTTACAAGGATATTATGAAAATCTACATATAAAAACATTTTATTTCCCTAACAATTTTGTTTTAAAAAAAAAAAATCATAATAAGCAAGTCTGCATGTCATGTTATAGTTAACCATGTCATTTGAAACATTAACTACAAACTAAATGATAAGTTCGTTTTGATTACAAATATGAAGTTAACTGCATTATAAAGTCATTACTAGCACGATTAAGATTTTATTTTTCGTTCTTCCATTTGGCAAGGCTTACTGGATTTACTAATACATTGGTACCATAAAATCTTCGATTATTTGGTAGATGAACAATTTATTCAATCTCGGGTTTTGTTCCTGAAATTTCTTTTATATGACATTTTTTCTATTCATATGATTATGAATTTCGTTCACTTATTATATTTTTAATGGCATAATATCTTTGTTAAATATAGGTACTAAACAATCTTCAAGTCATCTCTATAGTCCATTAGCGGTGAAATTGGTACATTTTCCATTCTTAAACATAACTATATAAGAAAATCATGTTTTTTCACAAATATGCAAGACATAATATTCAAATAACAAATTTTGTATAGTATTTTTGGAAAAAAATATAAAAGTACAAGGAGCTCATTTATTTCAGCCAAATGAGACAATTTCAGTTTTTTTTTTTTTTTTTAAGTTTATTTGTAAATATCTTGTTTATAAACTTATAATTCTTATTTATATGTTGTTACTTGCATGACCTTTTATTTACTCCGATATTTTCCATATTAATTAATCTATGATTTTATAAATCTTTCTATAATATTATTCAATTGATCATGAAATATTCAAAGAATGCATGATTTCCACTGAATGCACAACTGGAACAAATTTTTGGGCGTTTCTTTATAAACTTATAATTCTTATTTATTTGTTCTTACTTGCATGAGCTTTTTTTTTTTACTCCAATATTTTCCATATTAATTAATCTATGATTTTATATATCTTTCTATAATATTATTCAATGGACCATGAAACATTCAAAGAATGCATGATTTCCACTGAATGCACAATTGGGACAATTTTTTTAGCACCACAGACATCTAAAATATATTTCCTACAAAATGTAGCTGAAGTTATATTATACGTAGTTTCTATGATTTAGAGATGTTTATAAAAAAAAATTGTGGATTTCAAAATTGTAGATTTGTAATGTACGTTTTTGTAATGTTTATAAGTAAACTAATTTAAAATTATAGGGATCATAACAAACTATGTTCTTATTCAATTGATAAAAGGAACTTTTACTTCTAATTTGCCAAATTTTAATTCATAATAATAAGATAGTAATTACAAGTTAATCCTTTTTATTAAATTTAGTGAGATGATCAATTACACATCAATTCTCGTTCATTCTTGAATTAGCTTTCACCTTTTTTCAATATTACAGTTGATTTTGTAATTGACCAAGATTTCTTTTAGTTTTACTGGACAACAATTTTAACCCTAAGGAATGGTTTCTATAAATCATGTTATGTAGCCTTTTTTTAACAAACAATATTTGAACATTCTCTAACAAAATTTAATTATTCCCAGGTAGCCAGGACCATCAAAATAGGAAGATCAGTGGTTTAGCAGTTAATTTTCTTAGGAAACCAATATGGAATTATACAGAATTGTGAGTTCACAATGCACACACTTTGATTTTCACTCTATTAATACAATGTCTACGAAATATCAACAAAAATATTTATTATAGTTCATATTGCTATCAATTTTGTTCCTCAGACCATAATTATTGTTTAAAATTGATTGATATTCCTTAAATAAATGCCATGATATATTGACCATTCTTGCGAATTTTAGAAATATTATTGAATGCATAAAGAATGGATGACTTAATCATTGATAAGACTGAACCATGAGAAGGGGCTTTAACTACTTTGCATGTCAGTATACATCATTCAGTAAAATAAAGGATTGTGTTGAGATGAAGAAAATGATTGTCCTACACATAATTAATTCATTATCTTTAAACTTAAGCAATGTACCGACTACCAAGTTTGAAAGCCAAGTGGTGAAACATTTGCATCCGTGGTTTGAATTTTAGAAATAATGTTAAATTTGACTTATTCTGTTCTCGAACTCTAAACCTAAATTCTTATAACATGGAAGATATTTTATACAAAATTACGCGAATCTCATCTACGTAGCACAGGTTCGCACTTGTCTTATCGAAAAAGAGAATCCAATAAATAGATTTTATTTAACAATTTAAAATGTCCCAATAGAAATATTAGTAGGGCCTAATATCGCTCAAAAAAAGGATCAAACAAATAAACATCATTTACAAAATTATTTTTATTAATTGATAATAGAAACGAAAAAATAAATGTCGCAACTTAGAAATAAAAGTTGAAACTAACGACGTATGATTTCAATGTAAGATTATAACTAAACAAGTGTGCAAATCATATTCTCTTACATTGTTAAACATAGGAAATATTTACGAGCGAAGCACATGCAGTAACACTCGTTAATAGTATTCCTCTTTTGTAGAGCCGTAAAAATCTTCTTCTATATGTTCTCAAAACCATGAAAGTATATCTATTCGAATATGTAAGTAAAATGCAAAATAACGAGATCAATCATCAATCCAGTTAATCAAAATGTCAATGACTAATTTGTAGATTAAGCGAAGCCTCCTGGATTTTTTTTCCCTTTTTGTGGATTCCGTTTATCTAATTCTTTGATTTTTTTTATTTTTTTTTTGGGGTCTTTTTATTCGATGGAGCCTAGTACCATTACTTTGAATTCCATGTTTAACATTAAATTCAACATTTTTTTCCACTGCTTGCAGCGGAACCGACAATTTGGATGAATTCTGGCTCGATCATCGTCGGAACCATACCAAAATGGTCACGATTCTAACGTGCCGGTCGGAAGTTAGAACCATGCTTTGTACAATAGTATAGAGAAAAAGGATAGCATAGCAATTATGTTGTTGGTATAGAGAACAGTCTTCCAAACTTATCCTATCAATGCAGTGCAGTGTGTCAAAAAACTCATGCGAAAGTATAAAGATTAACTTGACATTGTATTTGGTAAACAAAATTGGGCATAATATGTGGTATTTGTAATTATACTAAAAAAATCAACACAACAAAAATGTTTATTTTTTCTGTTTAACAGGAGCAATTACAGCCGCGAACCAGTCACTAAACCAATTGCTAGTTTCATAATGCATCCCTGGCAATTAACCAATAAGTGTGAATTGCTGATAGATTAGCAATATAAGAAACCATAGCTAAATGTGAGACAATAAATGACGTGTGCAAATTTGAAAGTCGATGGCTGATGCATAATTCACCGTCAAAGAGTCAAGTTGAATAAATAGATAAATTGACCATTGGTAATATAATTTACGAATTTACCATTCCTCATTTAACAAATGATTGTGGTTGATCTGAATATAAGATGGTTCTATTCATACAACATATTTTACTTAATGTGTATCCATAATTTTCACAAAACAACTTAAATCATTTTATATTTTAGCTCTAACCCCATACAGTTTCTAAAACTACCTATCAACAAAGGAGAACTCAATTTTTCTGCAACTAGTAGACAAGGATATTTCTGTCTTAATTAAAAAAATGATACGTACAGACAAGGTCAACTGTTAAAAGAAAAAATGTATAGTTGGTTTGGGCAAAGAAAATACAGTCAAGATCCATGAAATCAAAAGTAATTAAAAGGAAGATCTGCAGTCCCTAGTGTAGTCTAAACTTGTCGTAAACAGGATATAAATCAGATTATTATAGTATAAAAAACTCAAAAAATGATGGTCATCAAAATGCCATTTACCTCGTCGAGGTTATCTTGCTTACGGAACTCTACGAGGTAATGTTGCTAATCTCGTATGGACCCTACTAAGTAATTATATCAGTCTCGTAGGCCTACTGCATGGATGAATCACAATCTCCTACACCCGCACTGCGTGGTTGATGACAACATATAAAAAAATTATTCAGCAAAGGGTATTTATGCCCAACGAAATTTAAAATAAAAAAAGGGACAACTCAACAGTTTTGGTGGTCTGAATATAATTTGCCTAACAAAAAATTCACAAAATACGAAGCAAAAATTAGGGCGTACAGACCGCAAACAAAATTGTTCTTTCTCGCAGCACAAAAATAGTTAATATTAAAATTTTATTGCATTCAGCAGTCATGTAAAATTAAGATAAGGAAATATGAAAATACCTCGAAGGACGTAAGCAGTCTTTGCCGAATTGGAAAAACTAGGCAAAGCAAGCCCATTCTCCTCCAACACTAACTTCGCTGCACCAATGTCTGCTTTTTCGAGCATAGCCAATTCTTTCGGACTCCAGCCGTGATAAAAACCTCCTTCGCCGCCATATGCCTTTTTCGGAAGCCGGGGAGAGAGATCTACATCCATTGATTTTGCGAAAAATTTGATATTTTTGGGAAAGAAATAAAAAAACTAAATTGAAGATTATGCCTATAAGGGAGCCGCCGCAATCGGATTCAATCTTTAGAATAAGAACGTATTAATATACCTAGCAGTGCTAGAAAGCCCCAAGGAAAATGGCGCGGGGTTGTGCTGATTTATTTTCTGATTTGGAATGATTTCATTGATAGAAATCAGAAACAGCAAAGATTTCATTAACGGAATTCAGAAACTAAATTTTGGCTATCAATTATTTCATAAAGACTATTTCTATTCTCCCTCCCGTTTCCCTTCTTACATACCCAGCAATTCGTTTTTCCCGTTCCCACCCCGCTTTCTCCCTTTCCCACTCTGTTTTTTAAGCAATTTGTAGGAGGGTAATTTTATAATTGAAACAGAAATTTAACTTGCCTAGGGGTGGAAGGAGGAAAGCCAGAAAAGAGTAGAATTGGTCTTTCATGAATGAAAATCAGTAACAGTAACGATTTCATAAATGGAAATCAGAACCAGAATTTTGGCTTACAATTGGTATCGGAGCGGTTTAGACTTGACATTTTTTTGCCAATTCAGGTTTATTGCTTTATTTTGATCTGTCAATAATAACAGTAGAATACTCTTTAATGATGCAAGTATAAATATAAAATAAACGTAGAATCATTTTTTATGTAAGTATATTAAAGTCTGGTGTGTCATATATGTTAAAGTATTTAATCAATGAATTGAATTGGGTGTAGTTTGATGGAATAATTGACGTTAACGTGTTCAAATTTCTTTTGTTCACACCTATATATATATATATATATATATATATATATATATATATATATATAAGATAGTCTATAGAGATACAAAATTTTGACATAAATGGTGACACAATTGATTTGCACCGTTGAATCACCCCATGAATTACACCTCTCCAAATAAAGACAAAAATCCAACGGTTAAGGCTCTGTGTCACTCTCTTTGTGTCTAATTTTGTGTTCAAATAGCCACCCTATATATATATATATATATATATATATATATATATATATATATATATATATTACACTTGAAATCAACATTAATGGGCATGACGACTGAAACGGCAGGATCATTTAATTCAAATTGTATTGATTATAATGATGAATTAAATTATTCATGCCATTAAATGCTATTAATATGTCTGTTGATTCATTTACAGTATAGTGTAAATTCATTTTCTGTTTCTTGTGTAACTTAGTACCAAAGTGGCCTAGTTATATTGAAATACAGAAATTTGAATTGAGTAAATATATTTAATTGTTCATTATAAATAAGATGCTATTAGATGACATTAAAAGTTTAATCGAACAATTGATTTTATTGATTATATTTTAGGAGATCACCCAAAGGTGGATCATTGAATACAATCAATAATATTAAAAGGGACTAGTCATTATACATAGGTTGAATAGTGTATGTATATCCAAAGATTGCATATTTATCTAACATATGTATATTATGATTGTCTGTTAAAGTATATATAGATTTTAGCATCAATGAATGTTTGTATTTAAGTATTACCCAAAGGTTACTAGAACGCATATTTTATAGTTAATATAATATTTATAATCTCTATCAAGTTCACAAAGCACTAATAGAGAAAAAGCTTCAAAGAAGAATAATGCAAACTATATATACTTTAACATTATATTAACTTTAAAATATTATATTAACTTTAAAATAATTCAAAGAAGAATAATGTGAACTTGATAGATATTATTAATCTCTATCAGATCTCACTATCTTTACTTTCTTATCAGTGAATGTCTTAGAGGTGTTCATTACCGAGGTTGAAAGGCAGATTGATAAGAAAGTAAAGATAGTGAGATCTGATAGAGGTGGTGAATTTTATGGAAAATACAACAAAACAGGACAATGCCCAGGTCCATTTGCAAGGTTCCTTGAAAGTAGAGGTATCTGTGCACAATATTGTAACGACTCGGAAAAATGTGATCTTGTTTATCTGATATACAACACATATCGAACATCCAAGGATCGAAAATAACCGAATAGTTAATGAAAGAAATTAGAGGGTGAGGATAGATAAGGTAGAACTAATAGAATAGAAGAAGAAGAAGAAGAACATCATCATCAGAGTAAACACGAATCTCACAGCGGAACGAATAAAATATAACATAACTTCTGAAATACAACAGTTATATATACAATAGCACTTATCAGAGTACAGCACTTACAACAACAGCGGAAATAATAATAGCTATAGAATCCTGAAGCCTCCTGCTCCAAGCTCTCCAAGTGTATCTGAAAATTTCCGACTACTTGACTGCCCGTACAAATTTAGGCACCCAAGAGTTTAGAGAAACAAAACAAATAAACTCTGGGTCAGTCGTGGGACTGGTATGAGTAAAACTCCTAACACTTGGTTTAATAACGGATATATCATAAGACCACGCCGTGAAAACGGAACGGGTTTTCCCTTATGAAAATCCAAACAATTTTGTAAAGCAATATCATTCTGATATTATAATAATGTCTAAGTACAAATAGATATCAATCTAGCAGAAACGCTTTCATCTCACGTTCTACTATATAATATACAATCAAAACTGCAAGCACGTATTGGGTAATGGATTTCCAACTATGACAAGGTATGGAACCACCTTCCGATTAGTGTACTCTAGGAACGATACACTGGAGTTCAACAAGAACATCTTGCAACTCAGCCACACATGACCGACCACTCATTTCGCTTGAGTGTATCGAATGTACATCACCAACGGTTGGGATCAGCAACCGTTTCCCGAATATATATACGGGACAGCATTGATAGATTAAAGAAGCAAATGAATATTCTCTAGATAGGTGATTATACACCCTACTTCGGAGCGACCGACTTAGCCATGTTGTCTGCCCGATTTCTGTCATTTACCGGATGTGAGACTAGAAGCTACGTTTATCTTTTCACATACCACATCTTCATTCACTGAAAATGTCACATCGTCATACCCCTTTAAATCACAAATTGATTTCCCCAAAAATACCACGGGTATAAGCTAAGAGAAACGAATTCCTCCGCCACCAATGTAAATACATTTGAAACGATCAACTTACGTGATCTACCAGATATACTCTGTCAGACCTTCATCCATACAAGTTGTCCTGGGACTGGACAAACCAAAGGTACTATTCAGTACATCCATCTTAGGCACTGCTATCTAAGACTTATACAATAGCCCTTGCACTTTACTCCGCTTCAATTTTCTTTGGCATATATGATTCGCAACGCTTATGCCAATACAGAGTGGTTCTTCGGATAATAATTCAACCGGTCTCTCCATATTAACAACGTTAAAATGGTAAAACTTTGATAGTCGGTGATTTAACTATCAAATGAAAACATGTCCGTGTGCAAACAATGATCTTATTTCCAAATGGAAATATCGATCCAATCATCAACCATATATATATTCATATATATATATATATATATATTCATTCATATTTCCTTATTTTCTATGTTTAGAAAATAT
Source organism: Allium sativum (assembly GCA_030737875.1). Taxonomy (NCBI): domain Eukaryota; kingdom Viridiplantae; phylum Streptophyta; class Magnoliopsida; order Asparagales; family Amaryllidaceae; genus Allium; species Allium sativum. The sequence goes on along the minus strand of CM060918.1, from coordinate 218,461,924 downwards.
ATGTTATTAACACTGGAAAACGTTTCCATTTCCTTGTTTGCTATATTAGAAAACATTTCTGGTTCTTCTTTGGAAAACATTTCCAAAACTCGTACATTGGACTTAGGCAGATGTTTAACAAACCATTGCGATGCCAACTCAAACCATTTCACTTATTAACTATATTCACTTAACCATCATTCACTATCAAACCTTACCGTTCCTTAGTTAAGAAGGAAGTCAATCAAGTTGGGGTATAATTACCTCTCAGACCTTAACTGAACAACGTTATAACTTCGAAATAGTAACAGTTTATCTTTTAAACCTTTTACAACTTCTTTACGTAATTCTTGGATTCAATTTACGAATCCACTTCTTTATTGAAAACATTGATTATAACGATAACGTTATAATCCGTACTTTTGCAATATCTAACTTCAATTATAACCTTTATTCTTTAATTCGAATAATTAAACCTAACCCTAATTTATTAGTGTATACTTTTGATTTAAAAACCGGAAAGTAAATATTACTTTCCCGAATTCGATATAATTAAATTCGACGTATAATTCTCTTCCAAGTAATCTCTATTTGATTAACTCTTCTTCGAATAACCTATATTCGATTTTCTCTCTTCGAATAACTTATATTCGAATTCTCTATCTTTCGAATAAACTATATTCGATCTCTTTCTTTCGAATACGCTATATTCGATAATCTCCTTTCGATTAAACTAATCGATAACTCCTTTCGATTAAACTATAATCGATAATTCCTTTCGATTTAACTCTAATCGATAATTCCTTTAACTCTATTCGAATAAACTATATTCGATACTCCTTTAACTCCATTCGAATAACTAATATTCGACTAACTCCTTTAACTCTATTCAAATAACTAATATTCGACTAACTCCTTTGGATTAACTCATCTTGACTAACTTAACTTAATTAACTCGACTTATTTAACTCCTATCGAATAACTAATATTCGATTAACTTATATTCGAATTACTATGCCTGTTTGACTTTATTTCGAATAGCTAATATTCGATTTAACTCCATTCGCTTGACTCTAGATCGCAGCGATCACAATGGTTACGCCTGATTCCCTCAGGAAACATCCGACTGCCGTAGGCTATTTACAGCCCTGCGAATTACGCTAGCAGTCGTGCTAAATGGCATCTCATTTGGATTAATTCTAATTGATTAACTCTGACTGATTAACTCTAACTGATTAACTCTAACTGGTTAACTCTAACTGGTTAACTCTAACTGATTAACTCTAACTGATTATGTGACGGCCTGCCCCGTACCAACAGACATTTACTCCAAAAGTGCGATGTACACATGTCCAGTTAGCACGGAACGGGTCGTGAGAAGGAAAGGGAAGAAGGAAATGAACATACAAAGAACCTGTAGAATGTCTCACAGCGCATAGAACAAAATATAATAATAACATACTTGACATAAAACAGGAGAGACAGTGCATAAGCTGAAAATCAGAACTAAACATCATAGCAGCGGAAATCCAAAATGCAGCTTATTACAACTTTCAAACTGTCTCAAAGCAAAAGTAAGATAAAGGAGGTACACTACTAATGCCCAAGTAGTGACCACCAACGACACAGGGAGAATGTGTATATATATATCATACGTGGAAGCCTCCTGCCCGCCTCCGAATCAGCTACTCGCGCATCACCAGCTAACCTGTCTCTAGTCTGCTCGTGTGAGCACCCAGAGTAATAAGAGGAGACATAAAACTCTGGGTCAGACATAAAGCCTGGTATGAGCGATAAGCATCTAAAGTGAACAATAACAGGTAGACTAAAACATACCTGAACCTGGACCGGCAACCAAAGAGTTAGCACTACATACTGTACAACACTCTAAGGTACCATATCAAACAGTGTAAAGATACGGAGGTGGGGGAGGTGTGCATGTCATAGGGATGGCAAACAATCAAACATAGCATCCATCCTCACATCTCTCACTCAGTGCGTAAAGCATATGATATTCACCACTTCGATCACCCAACATACCTTGCTACGATCACTCTGCCCCATGAAGTCATAAATGGCTTCACTGCACTGATAACGTAGCCACTAATCCTTTCCTATGTCCACTTTGCCCCATGGAGTCACAAGAACCCCACTGCACTGGCTCATAACCTTACTAATCCTTACTATGTCCACTCTTCCCCATGGAGTCGTAATGACCCCACTGCACTGGCTCATAGTCTTACTACGCATCACCTTGCCCCTCGGGTCATATTGACCCTACTGCACTGATAACGTAGTCTTGCTACCATCACCTTGCCCCTCAGGTCATAATGACCCTACTGCACTGATAAGTAGCCATCCTTCCTTTTTAGTGGTGAATCGAAGTTATGAACGTCGACAACTCCTTAGCACACGTCCCACAGCAAAGCCCAACCATGAAGTGAACTCATTGGTTCCCAACTGGATCCTGAGCTCTAACTTCCCATATTGGACTACCTTTGCATCTCCGGTTATTGGTCAATACTGGGTCGGGTCGGGTTCCTCCTCAAGCCATCAGTTCGGGTCGGGTATCCCCCATCGGTTCGGGTCGGGTATTCTTCTGGTGCGGTTCGGTTATTTCTCCTCGGGTCGGGTCGGGTGCTTCACTTCGGGTCGGGTCGGGTGCCATTCCCCCTCCAGTTCGTGCTTCCGCTCCGATCCGCCTTCTCATCCTTCACGTGCTCCGATCCATCCTGCTCTATCCGCTCCGATCCTCCTCTTTAATCCGATCCGATCCCAGTTCAGTTAGCATGGCCTTCCTTTTTGCCAATTTTCTCAAGTGTCAGGTTCCGATCCGATCGGGTTCCTTGCCGAATTCAACATATCCGATCCGAGCCCCATATCCGATCCGATCCGAACCCTGCACTGTTTTCTGAAACTGTTCCAGCAAGTGTTTACGCCATTCGATGACGTTTTCGACCATTCTAACTATTGAAATCAATCACAAAGCATTTCATACAGTCATAGCAACACGCATAATCAACCACAAACATCAAAACATCAATATAATAGGTTAAAATGGATCAAACATACCACAAAATCTCATATCTCCCCTTAAGCATGTTTAGGTGAAACTAATGATAGGATTAACAAAACTTAACAAAATTAACCCAAATTCATATCAGAGGTCTAAAACATCATTTAGGAATTTATGAACATTTTCCCCGAATTTTATCATGCTTAAATTCGCTAATTAACACTAATCACCCTTAACTAGCCATAATTAGTGTAAAACTATGCAAATCACTCACCTTAGCCACAAATAAACTAAGATCTGAAATAAATCTCTGATTTGATGTGAATCTCAATGCTAAACAGCAGCTCCAATGTTGATTTGGTGTAGATCTTCCTTGATTAGATGTTGCTAAGCTTAATCCTTGACCAAAAGATGATTTGGAGGTGATTTAGAGGTTAGAGGCCATTTTTAGGGTTCCTTGGTGATAAGTGGAGGCTAGAAAACTGAAATGGAATGATCCTCTATCTCATTTCAGCCTCCCCATAACCCTAATCCCGAAATGGGTTATGGGCCTACTCACTAATCACCCGATTTGGCCCGGTTAAACAGTTTTTCACCCTCCAAACCTTATTTCAGCCATATCTCCCAAACGGTAAGTCCGTTTGGCTATTATGACCACTCTACGGAAAGGTAAACCATCAAACGAATCCAATGGAAGTGGTTTCAGGTCAAAATTCCTTTCCAATCAAAAGTTATGGCCAAAACAGTACCAACTAAAGGCAAAATGGTCATTTAAAAATCAACAAAAACCATGAACATGGGAAATGACTCTAATAGATGTTTCCCAAAGTTACATGACCATACAACTTCATACGGGAAAGAAATAAATATTCTACAATCCTATGATGTGTAGAATACGGGTCGTTACACTCTTCCCCCCTTAAGAAATTTCGCCCCTGAAATTCCCTAATCAAAACACACAAAGGTCCCGCATGCCTATCAATCATAAAACAACAATCAAACATGCAAAACAAGTCTACCCTAGCATGCGGAAAACTAAATTGCAAAGTAAATCTTACCAGGCAAAGAGTTCTGGATATGCCTTCCTAATGCCCTCCTCTGTCTCCCAAGTACAATCATTCTCGTCCTCACCCCACTGAACCTTGACTAGCTTCACCGCCTTCCCTCGAAGTTGCTTCGTATCGTGCCCCACAACAAGGATCGGCTTGCGGTTCCCAACCGCCTCGGGTTCTACTTCGAAGTCCTCTAACTGATCAGGTGAAATAGTCATATCTGAGTCGTGGACGAACTTCCTTAGTTGGGAAACATGAAATACATTGTGAACTCCCGCCATTTTCTCTGGTAAGCCAACTCTATATGCCAAATTCCCGACTAGTTCAAGAACAGGGAATGGGCCAACAAATCTTGGTGCTAATTTGCCTCTCCTGCCAAATCGTATCACGCTCTTCAACGGAGAGATCTTAACAAACAACAAGTCGCCAACGGAGAATTTCAAGTCTCTTCTCCTCTTATCAGCATAACTCTTCTGCCTATCTTGGGCAGCTTTCATTCGTTGCTGAATGATCTTGATCTTATCCAAAGTTTCTCTCACCACATCTGGTCCAAGCACAAACTTCTCGCCAGTCTCTATCCAACATGATGGTGAGTTGCACGGTCTTCCGTACAAAGCTTCATATGGAGCCATACCGATACTGGATTGGTAGCTATTATTATATGCAAACTCTACTAGATGCAAATGGTCATCCCATGATCCACCAAAATCCAATATACACGCTCTCAAGAGATCTTCCAATATACGATTCACCCTCTCCGTCTGACCGTCGGTCTGAGGATGATATGCGGTACTGAGATGTAATCCTGACCCTAGAGCCTCTTGTAAGCTCTTCCAAAACCCACTAGTGAACAACGGGTCTCGGTCACTCACAATGCTTTTGGGTACTCCATGAAATCTCACTACCCACTTCATATACAATTCTGCCAACTTGGCTGCCGTTCTGGTCGATTTGACTGGTATAAATCTTGCACTTTTAGTCAATCGATCCACAATTACCCAAATGCTATCATATCCCGATCTAGTCCTTGGTAAACCATCGATGAAATCCATCGAGACTTGCTCCCATTTCCATTCGGGAATTTCTAATGGTTGCAACAACCCACTAGGCTTCTTTTGTTCGGCTTTAACTAGCTGGCAATTCATGCATTTGGATATAAACTTCCCAACGTCTCTTTTCATCCCTCCCCAGTAGTAGGTTTGCTTCATGTCTCGATACATTTTATTACCACCGGGATGTATAGTCAGTTTTGAGTGATGACATTCTCTAAGCACTTCATCTCTCAAATCATTTACGTTGGGCACAACTAGCCTTCCATTCTTTCTAAGCCATCCATCTCGATCAAGCCCATACACATTCATCTCCTCACCGTCGATGTTCATTTCTAACTTGGAGATGATTTCTAATAGGTTAGGATCGTCCCTCTGACTAGAACCAATCCGCTCTGTCAAAGTGGGTCTGATCGTCAAACTAGCTAGCATAACTGGATCTAAGTCGCACTTTGGTCTGAAATCAAACCCCGCGATATACTCCAGTTGCTTCCACTCAAGAAACATTGCCCCTAAACTGGCATGTCTCCTACTCAAGGCATCGGCTACCGCATTACCTTTCCCAGGTGTATATGCGATATCAAAATCATACGAAGCCAAGAACTTTAACTATCTCTGTTGACGGAGATTCAGATCTTTCTGAGAGAAGAGATACTTTAACGATTTATGATCGGTAAACAACTCAAATCTTTCTCCCAAGAGATAGTGTCTCCACATCTTCAGCGCAAATACAATCGCTGCCAATTCCAAATCATGGGTAGCATACTACTTCTCATGCGGCTTTAGCTGTCGACTAGCATAAGCTACAACCCTACCTTCTTGCATCAATACTGCACCCAGTCCGGTACCACAAGCATCCGTGTATACCGTCATCTCTTCATTCCCTTTAGGAATGACTAACAATGGCGCACGCGTCAACTTCTCCTTTAGACTCCTGAAGGCATCCTCACACACTTTGTCCCAGACGAAGGACTGATTCTTCTTAGTCAACTGAGTCAACGGTGCTGCTATCTTGGAGAAGTCCTGGATAAACTTACGATAATATCCAGCTAATCCCAAGAAACTTCTTACGTCTGTCGCATTCTTGGGCGTAGGCCAATCCTGTACCGTAGCCACCTTCGTAGGGTCCACGGCAATACCATTCTCGGAAACAACATGACCCAAGAATCTCACTTCCCTTCTCCAAAAATGACACTTAGAGAATTTCGCTTTTAATTGGTGTTTCCTCAACACCTCCATCACTATCCTCAAGTGTCCCTTGTGTTCCTCCTCTGTCCTTGAATAAACAAGGATATCATCCACGAACACAAGAACAAACTTATTCAACTGATCTCTGAATACTCGATTCATGAGATACACAAAGTAGGCTGGTGCATTGGTCAACCCAAACGGCATGACCAACCACTCATAAAATCCAGACGGCGTCCTAAAGGCCGTTTTCGGAACACTCTCATCTGCTACTCGAAGCTGATGAAATCCTGTCGCGAGGTCCAACTGGGAGAACACTCTTGCTCCTTCCAGTTGATCAAACAAATCATCTATCCGCGGTAGAGGATACTTATTCTTCCTCGTTACCTTATTCAACTCGCGATAGTCCACACACAAACGAAGGGAACCATCTGCCTAAGTGGCAAACACAACTGGTGCTCCTCACTCGGAGACACTCCTTCTAATAAATCCCTTCTTCAAAAGATTGCTGACTTGCACCCCGAGCTCTCGCTGCTCCCTTGGTGCCATACAACGAAGTGGCATCACTATAGGTCTGGCATCTTTCACTAAATCAATACGGAACTCAATCTCTCGGTGTGGTAGAAGCCCGGTCACCTCCTCGAAGACGTCCGGATACTGGCCAACCACGGGCACATCTGACAACTCATCCTGCGGGATGTCGAGGGAATTTACAAAACTAGCCATAACCCCATCACTAGGTAGACTACCAAACACTACCCTTCGCCCATCATCCGCCCTCACTGTCACCAAAAAGCCCTCACAGTCTACCACCACCCCGTATCTTTGGAGCCAATCGACTCCCAATATAATGCCATACCCAGTAAAGCCCAAAACAAAGCAATCACATACAAACATACATCCATGACTCGATAAGACCAAATTCCTGCAAATCATACTAAGGCTAGTCGAACCACCAATCGGGTTCGTCACAACCAATGGTCTATCGACTATCTCGGGTTCCAGTCCCAACCTATCTACCAGGTCACTAGATATGAGGGAACGGGAAGCCCCAGTATCAAACAAAACTCGAACTGGTACATCATAAATAGAAAGCATACCTTGAATAACAACATTCTTTCCTTTCTCCGCCGCAGTTGGGGCATTCGACGAAGGAACAGCATCAATAGCATATGCTTTCACAATCTGCTTCTCCTTAAGAGGTTGCGGACACTTATCCTTCTGATGTCCCATTTGACCACAGTTGTAGCACTTCCTTTCCGCTGGCTTGGCCCGACATTCTTTAGCATAATGGCCCTTCTTTCCACAGCTGAAGCACTCAGCATCCTTCTTGCTCTTTTTCTGGCCACCCTTAGATTGGCCCTGCTTCCTCTTATTCTGAGAGTTATTCTTGCCTCCACCGCCTGCTTGCGGCTTTGGCCCTTCTGCAAATGCAGCCTCGGTCTTTGACTTAGGGTAAAGGCTCTCTGATCTCAAAGCTTTCCCCATGATCGATTCAAAAGTCTCATCGATGTGGTTGATAAGCCTTTCCCCCAAGTATCCATCCAAACCAGTAATGAACTTCTCATTCTTCTTTTCAGGAGTATCAATGAGAGACAGTCCATACTTCGACAAAGTGTCGAACTCAGCAGTATAATCAGAAAATGCCCTCCCATTCTGCTTGAGTTCCAAGAACCTCTTAAACAACACTGACTTTTGGGCAGTTGGAATAAACTTCTCGCTAAAGCGAGCCTTGAACTGATCCCAAGTAACCTGATCTTCTGGAGTAGCCGTTCTTATGGCATTCCACCAGTTCATCGCTCGCCCTTGCAGCTGACGAGACGCTAGCCTTCTCTTCATCGCATCCTCAAGACCCAAGTCATCGAAGATACAGTCACAGCTATCCATCCAGTCCTGAACATCTGTGGCCGACTCCATTCCATGGAACGGCTTTCCACCAAGATTAGTGTAATCCTTGCACAACTTGGCAAAATCGACCCTAGGCGCCTGCACTACTGGGCCAACACCAACCCCGGGATTGGGAACTGCCCCTTGCACTTCTTTAAGCATGTCTCTCATGAGGTTAGTAAACATTTCCCTCATGTCAGCGGCATTCCCTTGGTTGGTCCCTCTACCAGCACCCCTCGTATCTCGGCTCATCGTCAATCTGAAAAAGGGAAACGATTAACGACCCCATAGTGGTGCTAGTGCAGTGCGACTTCATTCTTATACTACTAATAGTATATATATACATAGCTTTTGAAAACCAAAGTAATCACAAATACGCGCTCTCATATACGTACTATCTCTCCCTAGTGTCTTTCCCTAGGTTAACTACACAACCTAGAGCTCTGATACCAAGTGTGACGGCCCGCCCCGTACCAACCGACATTTACTCCAAAAGTGCGCTGTACATATGTCAAGTTAGCACGAAATGGGTCGTGAGAAGGAAAGGGAAGAAGGAAATGAACATACAAAGAACATGTAGAATGCCTCACAGCGCATAGAACAAAATATAATAATAACATACTTGACATAAAACAGGAGAGACAGTGCATAAGCTGAAAATCAGAACTAAACATCATAGCAGCGGAAATCCAAAATACAACTTATTACAACTTTCAAACTGTCTCAAAGCAAAAGTAAGATAAAGGAGGTACACTACTAATGCCCAAGTAGTGACCACCAACGACACAGGGAGAATGTGTATATATATATCATACGTGGAAGCCTCCTGCCCGCCTCCGAATCAGCTACTCGCGCATCACCAGCTAACCTGTCTCTAGTCTGCTCGTGTGAGCACCCAGAGTAATAAGAGGAGACATAAAACTCTGGGTCAGACATAAAGCCTGGTATGAGCGATAAGCATCTAAAGTGAACAATAACAGGTAGACTAAAACATACCTGAACCTGGACCTGCAACCAAAGAGTTAGCACTACATACTGTACAACACTCTAAGGTACCATATCAAACAGTGTAAAGATACGGAGGTGGGGGAGGTGTGCATGTCATAGGGATGGCAAACAATCAAACATAGCATCCATCCTCACATCTCTCACTCAGTGCGTAAAGCATACGATATTCACCACTTCGATCACCCAACATACCTTGCTACGATCACTCTGCCCCATGAAGTCATAAATGGCTTCACTGCACTGATAACGTAGCCACTAATCCTTTGCTATGTCCACTTTGCCCCATGGAGTCACAAGAACCCCACTGCACTGGCTCATAGCCTTACTAATCCTTACTATGTCCACTCTTCCCCATGGAGTCGTAATGACCCCACTGCACTGGCTCATAGTCTTACTACGCATCACCTTGCCCCTCGGGTCATATTGACCCTACTGCACTGTTAACGTAGTCTTGCTACCATCACCTTGCCCCTCAGGTCATAATGACCCTACTGCACTGATAAGTAGCCATCCTTCCTTTTTAGTGGTGAATCGAAGTTATGAACGTCGACAACTCCTTAGCACACGTCCCGCAGCAAAGCCCAACCATGAAGTGAACTCATTGGTTCCCAACTGGATCCTGAGCTCTAACTTCCCATATTGGACTACCTTTGCATCTCGGGTTATTGGTCAATACTGGGTCGGGTCGGGTTCCTCCTCAAGCCATCGGTTCGGGTATCCCCCATCGGTTCGGGTCGGGTCTTCTTCTGGTGCGGTTCGGTTATTTCTCCTCGGGTCGGGTCGGGTGCTTCACTTCGGGTCGGGTCGGGTGCCATTCCCCCTCCAGTTCGTGCTTCCGCTCCGATCCGCCTCCTCATCCTTCACGTGCTCCGATCCGATCCATCCTGCTCTATCCGCTCCGATCCTCCTCTTTAATCCGATCCGATCCCAGTTCAGTTAGCATGGCCTTCCTTTTTGCCAATTTTCTCAAGTGTCAGGTTCCAATCCGATCGGTTTCCTTACCCAGTTCAACATATCCGATCCGAGCCCCATATCCGATCCGATCCGAACCCTGCACTGTTTTCTGAAACTGTTCCAGTAAGTGTTTACGCCATTCGATGACGTTTTCGACCATTCTAACTATTGAAATCAATCACAAAGCATTTCATACAGTCATAGCAACATGCATAATCAACCACAAACATCAAAACATCAATATAATAGGTTAAAATGGATCAAACATACCCCAAAATCTCATATCTCCCCTTAAGCATGTTTAGGTGAAACTAATGATAGGATTAACAAAACTTAACCAAATTAACCCAAATTCATATCAGAGGTCTAAAACATCATTTAGGAATTTATGAACATTTTTGCCGAATTTTATCACGCTTAAATTCGCTAATTAACACTAATCACCCTTAACTAGCCATAATTAGTGTAAAACTATGCAAATCACTCACCTTAGCCACAAATAAACTAAGATCTGAAATAAATCTCTGATTTGATGTGAATCTCAATGCTAAACAGCAGCTCCAATGTTGATTTGGTATAGATCTTCCTTGATTAGATGTTGCTAAGCTTAATCCTTGACCAAAAGATGATTTGGATGTGATTTAGAGGTTAGAGGCCATTTTTAGGGTTCCTTGGTGATAAGTGGAGGCTAGAAAACTGAAATGGAATGATCCTCTATCTCATTTCAGCCTCCCCATAACCCTAATCCCGAAATGGGTTATGGGCCTACTCACTAATCACCCGATTTGGCCCGGTTAAACAGTTTTTCACCCTCCAAACCTTATTCCAGCCATATCTCCCAAACGGTAAGTCCGTTTGGCTATTATGACCACTCTACGGAAAGGTAAACCATCAAACGAATCCAATGGAAGTGGTTTTAGGTCAAAATTCCTTTCCAATCAAAAGTTATGGCCAAAAAAGTACCAACTAAAGGCAAAATGGTCATTTAAAAATCGACAAAAATCATGAACATGGGAAATGACTCTAATAGAAGTTTCCCAAAGTTACATGACCATACAACTTCATACGGGAAAGAAATAAATATTCTACAATCCTATGATGTGTAGAATACGGGTCGTTACAGATTAACTCTAACTGATTAACTCTAACTCGACTAACCACTTTCGAATAACATTTTCGATTAACTAATTTTCGAATACCATATTCGATTAACTCCTTTCGAATACCATATTCGATTACTAACTTCAAATACCATATTCGATTAACTAAATTTCGAATACCATATTTGATTAACTCCTTTCGAATACCATATTCGATTAACTAACTTTCGAATACCCTATTCGAATAACTAACTTCGAATACCATATTCGATTACTAACTTCGAATACCATATTCGATCACTTTATTGATTTATAAAGATTTCCCTTTTTATAACGTTTATCCATTTTAGAAAGATTTCCTTTTTAACAACGTTTATTCATTTATAAAGATTTACTTTCAGTAACGGTTCTTCACTTCATAAATGATTTCCTTTATCTTTCTATTTATAAGTGCTTTACAAATATCTCCTATTCGATTTCATTTGTAAAGGTTTTACAAATATTCTCTTTCTATTTCATTTGTAAATGGTTTTACAAATATTCCCTATTCAATTTCATTTGTAAATGGTTTACAAATATTTCTCTTTCTATTTGGTTTGAAAATGGTTTACAAACCTTTCTCTTTCTATTTACAAGTGGTTTGCAAATAATTCCTTTAGTGTTTTATTTCTAAGTATTTCCTTTTTATAAATAATCCATTTATAAATAAATTTCCATTTATAAATAATTCCTTTTATAAAATCTTCTTTGATTTTATAACTATTATCTCTTTTATAAAATCCTTTGATTTTATAAATCATCTATTTTCAATATTCATTTTGAAAATTCCCTTTTCAACATTCCGGTATGTTATGGTACTTAACATATCAAATAACGATGATCAATATCGTCCAACCACATATAATCGACAACAGATTATATATCACATCATATATTACAATATATGAACAGAACAGTAATATAAATATTGAGGAACCCAGTTGGGTCCCTCCAACCTGTTTCCCTGCATCACAGATGTTAAACCATATAATTAACATCAACTTCATTTCAATATGAAATGTTCTGTTAAACAACATCAATAAATATAACGGTTTATATATATATATATATATATATATTCAACTAACTGACTAGCAGTTCAATCAATCAACCAACACACAGCAATCAAAAGATGATTAACAGTTCTAAAAATACGTTATAAAAATATAACTGTTTAGAGTTGGTGAGTTTTACTCACTTTGGCAGTTCATCGTTAAAGAACGATAAACTGTTATTTGATTTGAATCAAACAATTTATTTTGCCATAAATCCAAACGAGCTCCACTCCACTCCTAGTCATCTTCATTGTGTAGCCACCGTCCATACGATCCCAACGGATCCAACCGTTCGAAATTCTGGTTACGTATGGATAAGATATGAGCTGTACAAGTTAATAAACTATTTAAATTTAAAATAAACTAAATAAAAAGGTTTATTGGGCTTAACTTCCCAACGGCCCATCCACTATCGGTATAAACCCAGACCCGTTTAAATCCACTTCTCCCCCAAATCAGTTATCGCGACCTGCCACTTCTCAATCCTTCATAAACTCCACCGTCGACCATCATTTCCCCCTCCCCTGACCACCTAACGCCGATGCCGACGCCACCATGCTACTCCTCTTCGCCAATACTACTCGCTGGTCATCCAATCGTTAAACTCGGTGTCCCTTTTTCGGCCTCAACCTGCTGCTCTCCGTTCGAATCCCTGGAGACGGAACCAGCCTGAGACCATCGGAGCACCCCCAAGCTCCCTAATCCGATGCGTGTTGCTGCTAGGAACCCGTCTTACCCCTTGAACCAACCTCCGACGCAACCACGATGACACCACCCTAACCTCGCTGTTCAATTTCAATTCACAAAAATCTAGCGTCGCACGCTGTAAGACACACATGAAACTGAAGAGCATCCTCACAGGAGCTCAAAAACAATTGTATTTTGATTTTACCAATTTCCTTTGATTTATTTGAGGAATTATAACTTGCGATTTGGTTTGTTGTTTGCTGGAAAAATATTGTGGCGGCGTATTTCTGTTGAAGGAGTTGAATTAGGTTTAGGTTAAGTTAAGGTGATTATATAGGTTAGTTATATTATTTTAATATTCATTATTTAATTCATTTATAATGAACTACTATTTGTATTCGGCTTTAAAAATCCCCATGATCACATACGACACCCAAAAATCATGAAACTGGACATGCAGCTACAGTTCGACTTTACGGTCCCAACGAAACTGGTTTCGTCGAGATCCGACTCCGTTTGCTCACACAGCGTATTTTTAACCGTCGAAATACTGACTATTTTTCACTCTAAAAATCTGTACGGCCACACAGTGACTCTAAAAATCACGAAACTTGACATCTAACAATAATTTGACATTGCGGATCCAACAAAATTAGTTTCGTCGAAATCGGAGTTCGTTTGCAAAAGTGGCTATTTTTAAAGCTCTAAATAGCCCATTTAAATATATAAATATATGTAACAACCCGGAAAATCTGGGCCAGTTTAAAATTTTTATTTTGGCAATTTTAGCGAATTTAGATTATTTAAAATGAATTATTTTAAATAATATCGACGAGGAATTTATTTTGAATATAATTCGAACGTATATATTTATACGCGTCGTCGTTAGAATAAAAATAATTATATATAATTATAAAAGGAATTGAAAATGGCGCGGTAGTTCGATAATTCGATTTCAAACTTCAATTGAATGTACCGGGTGCAAAACAATCCGGATTTTAGTGAAACCAAAAATAATGGAATCTAATAGTGAATATCTTTCCAACGAAGTTGAGAAACTGAGATTTCACTTTATAAATGATGAGATATGTCCAGTTGAAATTTAGAAATAGTCGCTGTGGAATTTATATATATTTTAATATAATATAAGGCCCTTCAAAATAGCAATTTTGCAAACGACCTCGGATTTCGACGAAACCAGTTTTGTTGGGTCCGTGATGTTAAGTTATTGCTAGGTTTCAAATTTCATAATTTTTCGAATCAATATGTGAGCGTGGCAAAGGAAAACATGTTTTGACCATTTCAGTTGATTTTAATCGACTGGAAATTGGCCATTTTTCTAACGGTCTCAGAATTCGACGAAACTAGTTTTGTTAGGACCGTATCATCAATACAAAGCTAGAAAATATTTTTATAGAATTTTTCTAGTTAGTATGTGACCCCGGTAATTTGAAATGCGCGTTTAAAATTCAATATAGTGATTTAAATGTAAATTAAACGGAAACTGATTCAAATGATCGAATCAACCTACGATACATATCCCATTGTGTTCGGAATGGGGGTAAAACGCTATGGACGACGGGCGGTGGGCCTCGTTTCGAGGTCGTACGTGTAAGTCAACTTTTTATGAAAAAAAAAATAAAAATAAAAATAATAAATAAAAGAATTCTCTCTCCTCCCCATACCTTTTCCCAGGCCCCCCCGTTCACTTCCTTTTTACAGAATCAAAAAAAAAAAAAAAAAAGAGAAACGAAATGGATCGCCGCGCCCCATCGCCTGACGTCGGAGGCCGACCACGCGAGCCCCAAATCGAAGAACGGCATCGTCGTGGACCCCCATGGCCTCGTCTCCGCCAGCCAACCCTGGCCACCCACCACCTGCGACGACACCGCACCACCCCTCCCTTTCTCGCCTCGCGTCTCGCTCCTCTCTCCTCCGCAGTCAAAGCACCCAAAGCCCCCGACGCAAAGAAGCCTTCGCCGCACCACCGCCTACCCCCCCCTCCAGTGATGTCCGCCGATCTCTCTCCCCCCCCCTCTGTAAGTCCTTTTCTTTTCTTCTTCTTTATTTTATTATTTTATTTTTGTTTTATTTTAAAGTTTTGAAAAACTGATTTTTATTCAGTTTAAAAACTGATTATTTTAAAAGTTTAAAAACTGGTTTTTATTTTAAAGTTTAAAAACTGTTTTTTTTAAGTGATAAAAAAAAACTGAATTTGAAAAATGATTTTTTTAAAAGGAAAAGGTTTGAGCTTTAAAATAAAAAGATTAGAACTTTTGAAAGGAAAGATTTGAACTTGGGAGAAAAAAATTAAATATAATCTTTATAATTTAAAATGGCGGCGGAATCTATATTAGTAAAAATATAGTTTTTATATATTGAACTTTGAAATAAAAATTCGATTTTTATATATTGAACTTTGAAGTAAAAATTCGATTTTTATATATATAGTGACTACGGGCAACGAAGATGACGAAGAGGCGATAACGAGGAAGACTTCTGCAAATGAAGAGCCGTGGAGCTAGGATAGCTATAAGTGAGAACTTCTCACCTTTCAATTTAATTTTTCTAGTTATATATATACTAGGATGCAGACGGTGCTTAGTAGCACCCGACACAATCGTCCACAGACCATGGACTTGTTTGTTTGACTGTTTGGTGATTGATTGCGATATTGGTTTGAATGTGGTTTGTGGTGTGAAAAATCGAATCGATAAATTGGTTAGGATTAGACGTGCGCCGTTATAAGGCGAAGGAGTAAGGCTAGGTTAGATCCTTACTCCAAATTTTGTGGTTTGCATAACGAAAGTGATTTGATTGATGTGTGAATGGCGTGGGCCTTCACTAGACCGGGGATAAGGCTAGGCCTCGTCCCGTTTCTAGTATCGTGCCGTTATGCCGCCGAAATTTTCTAAAATAAGTTAGAAAAATAAAATATCATTTTATTTAAAGAATGAACTGGATAGAAATTCATATGTTGAAATAAAATGTTTTATCGTTAAAAATATAATTTTTAACGTGAATGCGAATAAATAAATTATTCATTTACAAACCAGACGGTTTGTTTATGTACACTGATTTGACTGACATTGATTGGGTCGATAAATTTTACACATCGCCCAACTGCACAAATAAAATATTTGTTTGATTGTTTGAAACCCTACACGGGTGTTGGGATGAAATATGAATTTCACTCATCCTGATTGATTAAATATGTCGATCGATTGATTGACAGGCTGTTATAAGCGTTGAATATCTATATTTGATGCTTATACAGTGTAGTGCACTTTGGTTGATGGTTGATTATTTTTCAATGCTATTATACATGTATTGTATGAAAATCCATATAATTAATTTTATATGGTAATTGATTGGGCCTCATTCCAGTTTAGAAATAGAAATATTTGAAAAAGAAATATTTGAAATAGAATATTTGAAAATAGAAATTTATGAAGCCGTGTTGATTAGATTGACGCCATTTTGACGTAAACGATATTTATATCGATTTATTCGATTTCGAAATAAATTGAATTGAAAATGATTTCGAATAGAAATTGAATTGAAAACGATTTCGAATAGAAATGAATTGAAAACGATTTCGAATAGAAATTGAATTGAAAATGATTTCGAATAGAAATGAATTGAAAACGATTTCGAATAGAAATGAATTGAAAACGATTTCGAATAGAAATGAATTGAAAACGATTTCGAATAGAAATGAATTGAAAACGATTTCGAATAGAAATTGAATTGAAAACGATTTCGAATAGAAATGAATTGAAAACGATTTCGAATAGAAATGAATTGAAAACGATTTCGAATAGAAATGAATTGAAAACGATTTCGAATAGAAATGAATTGAAAACGATTTCGAATAGAAATGAATTGAAAACGATTTCGAATAGAAATGAATTGAAAACGATTTCGAATAGAAATGAATTGAAAACGATTTCGAATAGAAATGAATTGAAACCGATTTCGAATAGGATTGAATTGAAAACGATTTCGAAAGGAATTGAAAACGATTTCAAATTGAATTGAAAGCGAATTGAAATGAATTCAAATTGAATTGAAATTTGAATTGAATAGAAATGAATTTTGAAACGAATTCAAAACTATTTATATAATTCGTTTTAAATAGAAATCGACGAAATATATATTATATATATTATATATATAATATAATGGCCTGAATAGAACGCGCCGCGCCGCGGCAGTTCGCGAATTTCGACCATTTATTTCAAACGGACATTACGGGAGATCCGACCGTCGGATTCTCCTAAAACCAGAACCGTTGGGTTCGTATCGAAAAGAGCTTTCTAATGAATGTTAGAAATTTGAAATCTAACGGTTGGATTTGGAATTATGTCCAAATCAAATTCGAAAAAGGTCGCTGTAAGTGCAGTTCGATGGCCATTGTTGGAAATCGACTGTACGGGCCTTGATAAAATTATTAAAAATAGTAATAATCTATGTAAAATCATAAGAAATGATTTGTGAAGATCTGGGATGAAAAACTCCATATTTGAAAAGATAAAAATAGATTTTTATCGAAATGAACTAGTTTTGAACTAGAAATATAATTCTATTTATTTTGAAATAAATAAATTGAATTTGAAAAAGGGTTTTAAAGATAACCAAAATTTCCAATGATTGCATTGGAGTGGAATTGAATCGAAATTGTCTTCGGAATATTTCGATGGTGGAATTCGTGATTATACGGATGTTGTTATGGAAATTTGAAAGATATATATTTATATCGTTATTTCCAATACGACATTTGTTAATCGTGGAATTTGATATTGAATATAAGCCGATATATTTTCTATTCAGAGCCTTATATGGAATATCAAATGTGATTTGGGTTTGTCGTGAATGGTGTCTTCACTAACACTGTTCTTGAACCCAGTTGAGAAAAGATTAAATCTTTTTATTTAGATTTAATGAAGTGTACCAATTAAATAATATTTAATTGGAATTGAATGGATATTGATTTTTGGGTTTATCGTGAACAGCGTTTTAAATAACACTTGTTCTTTAACCCGATAATTAATGGGATGTGACTTTGGGTTTATCGTGAACCGTGTTTTAAATGACACTGATTCTTTAACCCAGTCACAGATTAAAACTAAGTGGAGTTTTAATGAATCTTTAATTAGATTGAAAAGATCGAGAATGGAGTATCACCAGTTTTGCTCCAGGCGATAGTTAAATCTTTAATTAGATTCGAACGTGAAATTTAGAAACTAACTGTCGGTTAGCTAAGTAGAATGGTTTTCTGGATATTGATCTGATGTTGGTTTCGGCCTTCGGGGTTAATATTTGGGGAATTATTCTCTTGATTAATTTACGGTTAACGACTAATGAGTTGGGATGAGGCGTATGTTGTGTTTGTGTAACACTTTTATAATATATACGCGAGTTATTCGGAAAGACCGGGTTTATCCCATTCTGAATAACTGATACGACGATAAGTCGAAGATGAAGACGATGGTCGAAGACCGGAGGTCTTCACGTCGTTTGGGTGATAACTGATGATCTTGATTGGGCTGTACACCCAAGAAGATGGAAACAGTTAGTGATCGTCCAGACGTACTTGGAGATCAATGGATATGCGGGGTACTAGGTGCCTCCGGTTTCGTTCAGACCCAGAACGGACTTGAAAATGGACTGTGTGTCTGACATCGGATTTCATTCTGTGTGACTGATATCGGTTGCATAGGATGGTTTGCCTGTGTGGCATGCTAAGATGCAAATGATCAAGGCTTCTGTTGAAAAGCAAAGTCTTGTGGTGATGATCAAAGCACGGCCTTTGTGGCGTAGCTTTGTGTAACGTTTACCTCGCGTGTTTCACACCCGGTATGAACCAAAAACGGGAGACGGACCTCAGGGAGGACTTGCGTTTCTTTCTAGCTAGAAGTGGCGTCAGTGGTTTTACACGCCCTGACGAGTTTGACTTATGTGGTTGTTGCGGTTGCGAGGCGCCTCGGTTATATCGGTTTCGGCCGAATGCATTCTGGTCGGCTGACGGAGCAGACTTACACCCCATAGGGTGGGGTGACGTAGTGTTCAGGCATTTTAATCCACATCGGTGGACCGGCCCTGTCGCTCCAAGGCTTGACTGAGTACTTGCCTAGACATGGGCTAGATTGTCTGAAATCGGTTGAGGACTATCTTTTGCCTCGGTTCATAGACGGAAATCCAATTTCCAAATACGTGACTTTGCGGTTTTAGTTGTAATCCTATATATGGCGACATAGTGGGATGGGGCGCTTATGCCGCCTATGATTGATACTTATGATTTGAAGTTGTTTTATACACTATGCACTTATTATAGTATCAAATGATTTGTTTTAAACGTATCAAGCATTCTTTGGCTGTTATAAGGGAAAACCCTATCCTCGACTGCGTTGCATTGTGTGATGGGACCTGGGTCTTATAACAGCTTCATTCTTCTTTATTTAGCATTGCGCTGTTGTTTTATGCACTGGTATTCTTGGGAGGAAACCCGTTCCGTGTTATACGGCGTGGTCCCTTGATTTACCTAATGATTTAAAATAAAGATTAATAACTGTTTTAGTTCTCACACCAGTCACATGACTGACCTGGAGTTTATTGTTTTAACCTAAACTCTGGGTGCCCTTATTTTCGACACGGGCAGCTAGTAGTTTTGGTTTTGCAGATTTATATTCACAGGATCCTGGTTTACAGCTGGAACGATATCCGGAAAGCTTTGTATCCGTATATCTCTTCTAGTTGTGCTTTGTATTATTTTCCGCTGCGATGTATTTAAATGTAATTTAAATCTCTGATATTTCTGTGTAATATTCATTTATACTCTGTATATTCTTGTAATCTGATGCATTGTTGTTATATACAATGAAATATTCTTCTGTATGCGTTCTGTTGTGGCTTGTTCTCGAACTATCCGACGCTTTCCTTTACGGGGAAGTTGCGGGTTTTTACACGTGGTATCAGAGCTTTGGTTTACAAAGCTAGAGAACAAGACACATTAGAACCATATGAAAGAATTCATCAGATATTGGATTAGTAATATCCAATTAGAATGACTCGTTAGAGATAGGATCAGTAGTATCCTAGAACGAGTGTGAAGAGTATATTTTTCAAATGAAAACAAATTTCGTTTTGAAAATTTAAATCAATTATTCGTATTTGATTATTTATTTTATATTGATTAGGACAATCCGATATATAAAGATTTTGCATATATGTCTTGCAAACGTGTATTCGAAGTTTTAATATATTGGGTAGATATAGAATCCCTCTAGTGCCCGGGAGTAATTCTGGTGATGGGGCACTGTCGCCAGTATTTATTTTCGAGTGACGAAAGTGAGATCTCTATATATTTCCTATTGATTGGTGTGAGAACCAAAATTAGATAGGGCCTATTGTTGTGATTTGGCATCAAAAATCTGATTCTTGACTATGTATCAAAATTATGAATTTCAAATGATAATTCACTAATTGATTGATGTTTGTGTTGTTTGTTCATTTGTTTGCTAATTTTGAACCATTTAGCCTAACTGAATCAAATATTGAATTATATTGAAAATTGGTCGCATATGCTTGCATATACATATATATCATTGAACAGGTCATAGCAGGAGGCTAGAGCAGAGAATAAAATTTGTTTGCCCGACAAATAGGTACATGTTTACTACATAATTTCCTGTTTTGTTTGGGTGATGATGATTTTGTGAGCCTATTGGCTAGCCGCTTGGCTTTTTCTTTTTCTTTTTGAGATCTGAAGGACCGGGGAAGCTATTTGAAATTCCCCGATGCTCCCGGTGCAGGGGAGGTTATGGCGAAATTTTTCGAAAATTTAGGGTGTTAGCCAAATTTTTGAAATTTTGAAAATTCTCAGAAACTAAAGAGTTGGAGAATGGAAGCCTGATCGATCGTAGAGCTGAATAATCAAACCACTTTCGACTTTGTTCCTTTTCGGGGACGAAAAGTTTTAAGTGGGGGAGATTGTAACAACCCGGAAAATCTGGGCCAGTTTAAAATTTTTATTTTGGCAATTTTAGCGAATTTAGATTATTTAAAATGAATTATTTTAAATAATATCGACGAGGAATTTATTTTGAATATAATTCGAACGTATATATTTATACGCGTCGTCGTTAGAATAAAAATAATTATATATAATTATAAAAGGAATTGAAAATGGCGCGGTAGTTCGATAATTCGATTTCAAACTTCAATTGAATGTACCGGGTGCAAAACAATCCGGATTTTAGTGAAACCAAAAATAATGGAATCTAATAGTGAATATCTTTCCAACGAAGTTGAGAAACTGAGATTTCACTTTATAAATGATGAGATATGTCCAGTTGAAATTTAGAAATAGTCGCTGTGGAATTTATATATATTTTAATATAATATAAGGCCCTTCAAAATAGCAATTTTGCAAACGACCTCGGATTTCGACGAAACCAGTTTTGTTGGGTCCGTGATGTTAAGTTATTGCTAGGTTTCAAATTTCATAATTTTTCGAATCAATATGTGAGCGTGGCAAAGGAAAACGTGTTTTGACCATTTCAGTTGATTTTAATCGACTGGAAATTGGCCATTTTTCTAACGGTCTCAGAATTCGACGAAACTAGTTTTGTTAGGACCGTATCGTCAATACAAAGCTAGAAAATATTTTTATAGAATTTTTCTAGTTAGTATGTGACCCCGGTAATTTGAAATGCGCGTTTAAAATTCAATATAGTGATTTAAATGTAAATTAAACGGAAACTGATTCAAATGATCGAATCAACCTACGATACATATCCCATTGTGTTCGGAATGGGGGTAAAACGCTATGGACGACGGGCGGTGGGCCTCGTTTCGAGGTCGTACGTGTAAGTCAACTTTTTATGAAAAAAAATAAAATAAAAATAATAAATAAAAGAATTCTCTCTCCTCCCCATACCTTTTCCCAGGCCCCCCCGTTCACTTCCTTTTTACAGAATCAAAAGAAAAAAAAAAAGAGAAACGAAATGGATCGCCGCGCCCCATCGCCTGACGTCGGAGGCCGACCACGCGAGCCCCAAATCGAAGAACGGCATCGTCGTGGACCCCCATGGCCTCGTCTCCGCCAGCCAACCCTGGCCACCCACCACCTGCGACGACACCGCACCACCCCTCCCTTTCTCGCCTCGCGTCTCGCTCCTCTCTCCTCCGCAGTCAAAGCACCCAAAGCCCCCGACGCAAAGAAGCCTTCGCCGCACCACCGCCTACCCCCCCTCCAGTGATGTCCGCCGATCTCTCTCCCCCCCCCTCTGTAAGTCCTTTTCTTTTCTTCTTCTTTATTTTATTATTTTATTTTTGTTTTATTTTAAAGTTTTGAAAAACTGATTTTTATTCAGTTTAAAAACTGATTATTTTAAAAGTTTAAAAACTGGTTTTTATTTTAAAGTTTAAAAACTGTTTTTTTTAAGTGATAAAAAAAAAACTGAATTTGAAAAATGATTTTTTTAAAAGGAAAAGGTTTGAGCTTTAAAATAAAAAGATTAGAACTTTTGAAAGGAAAGATTTGAACTTGGGAGAAAAAAATTAAATATAATCTTTATAATTTAAAATGGCGGCGGAATCTATATTAGTAAAAATATAGTTTTTATATATTGAACTTTGAAATAAAAATTCGATTTTTATATATTGAACTTTGAAGTAAAAATTCGATTTTTATATATATAGTGACTACGGGCAACGAAGATGACGAAGAGGCGATAACGAGGAAGACTTCTGCAAATGAAGAGCCGTGGAGCTAGGATAGCTATAAGTGAGAACTTCTCACCTTTCAATTTAATTTTTCTAGTTATATATATACTAGGATGCAGACGGTGCTTAGTAGCACCCGACACAATCGTCCACAGACCATGGACTTGTTTGTTTGACTGTTTGGTGATTGATTGCGATATTGGTTTGAATGTGGTTTGTGGTGTGAAAAATCGAATCGATAAATTGGTTAGGATTAGACGTGCGCCGTTATAAGGCGAAGGAGTAAGGCTAGGTTAGATCCTTACTCCAAATTTTGTGGTTTGCATAACGAAAGTGATTTGATTGATGTGTGAATGGCGTGGGCCTTCACTAGACCGGGGATAAGGCTAGGCCTCGTCCCGTTTCTAGTATCGTGCCGTTATGCCGCCGAAATTTTCTAAAATAAGTTAGAAAAATAAAATATCATTTTATTTAAAGAATGAACTGGATAGAAATTCATATGTTGAAATAAAATGTTTTATCGTTAAAAATATAATTTTTAACGTGAATGCGAATAAATAAATTATTCATTTACAAACCAGACGGTTTGTTTATGTACACTGATTTGACTGACATTGATTGGGTCGATAAATTTTACACATCGCCCAACTGCACAAATAAAATATTTGTTTGATTGTTTGAAACCCTACACGGGTGTTGGGATGAAATATGAATTTCACTCATCCTGATTGATTAAATATGTCGATCGATTGATTGACAGGCTGTTATAAGCGTTGAATATCTATATTTGATGCTTATACAGTGTAGTGCACTTTGGTTGATGGTTGATTATTTTTCAATGCTATTATACATGTATTGTATGAAAATCCATATAATTAATTTTATATGGTAATTGATTGGGCCTTATTCCAGTTTAGAAATAGAAATATTTGAAAAAGAAATATTTGAAATAGAATATTTGAAAATAGAAATTTATGAAGCCGTGTTGATTAGATTGACGCCATTTTGACGTAAACGATATTTATATCGATTTATTCGATTTCGAAATAAATTGAATTGAAAACGATTTCGAATAGAAATTGAATTGAAAACGATTTCGAATAGAAATGAATTGAAAACGATTTCGAATAGAAATTGAATTGAAAACGATTTCGAATAGAAATGAATTGAAAACGATTTCGAATAGAAATGAATTGAAAACGATTTCGAATAGAAATGAATTGAAAACGATTTCGAATAGAAATGAATTGAAAACGATTTCGAATAGAAAATGAATTGAAAACGATTTCGAATAGAAATGAATTGAAAACGATTTCGAATAGAAATGAATTGAAAACGATTTCGAATAGAAATGAATTGAAAACGATTTCGAATAGAAATGAATTGAAAACGATTTCGAATAGAAATGAATTGAAAACGATTTCGAATAGAAATGAATTGAAAACGATTTCGAATAGAAATGAATTGAAAACGATTTCGAATAGAAATGAATTGAAAACGATTTCGAATAGAAATGAATTGAAACCGATTTCGAATAGGATTGAATTGAAAACGATTTCGAAAGGAATTGAAAACGATTTCAAATTGAATTGAAAGCGAATTGAAATGAATTCAAATTGAATTGAAATTTGAATTGAATAGAAATGAATTTTGAAACGAATCCAAAACTATTTATATAATTTGTTTTAAATAGAAATCGACGAAATATATATTATATATATTATATATATAATATAATGGCCTGAATAGAACGCGCCGCGCCGCGGCAGTTCGCGAATTTCGACCATTTATTTCAAACGGACATTACGGGAGATCCGACCGTCGGATTCTCCTAAAACCGGAACCGTTGGGTTCGTATCGAAAAGAGCTTTCTAATGAATGTTAGAAATTTGAAATCTAACGGTTGGATTTGGAATTATGTCCAAATCAAATTCGAAAAAGGTCGCTGTAAGTGCAGTTCGATGGCCATTGTTGGAAATCGACTATACGGGCCTTGATAAAATTATTAAAAATAGTAATAATCTATGTAAAATCATAAGAAATGATTTGTGAAGATCTGGGATGAAAAACTCCATATTTGAAAAGATAAAAATAGATTTTTATCGAAATGAACTAGTTTTGAACTAGAAATATAATTCTATTTATTTTGAAATAAATAAATTGAATTTGAAAAAGGGTTTTAAAGATAACCAAAATTTCCAATGATTGCATTGGAGTGGAATTGAATCGAAATTGTCTTCGGAATATTTCGATGGTGGAATTCGTGATTATACGGATGTTGTTATGGAAATTTGAAAGATATATATTTATATCGTTATTTCCAATACGACATTTGTTAATCGTGGAATTTGATATTGAATATAAGCCGATATATTTTCTATTCAGAGCCTTATATGGAATATCAAATGTGATTTGGGTTTGTCGTGAATGGTGTCTTCACTAACACTGTTCTTGAACCCAGTTGAGAAAAGATTAAATCTTTTTATTTAGATTTAATGAAGTGTACCAATTAAATAATATTTAATTGGAATTGAATGGATATTGATTTTTGGGTTTATCGTGAACAGTGTTTTAAATAACACTTGTTCTTTAACCCGATAATTAATGGGATGTGACTTTGGGTTTATCGTGAACCGTGTTTTAAATGACACTGATTCTTTAACCCAGTCACAGATTAAAACTAAGTGGAGTTTTAATGAATCTTTAATTAGATTGAAAAGATCGAGAATGGAGTATCACCAGTTTTTCTCCAGGCGATAGTTAAATCTTTAATTAGATTCGAACGTGAAATTTAGAAACTAACTGTCGGTTAGCTAAGTAGAATGGTTTTCTGGATATTGATCTGATGTTGGTTTTGGCCTTCGGGGTTAATATTTGGGGAATTATTCTCTTGATTAATTTACGGTTAACGACTAATGAGTTAGGATGAGGCGTATGTTGTGTTTGTGTAACACTTTTATAATATATACGCGAGTTATTCGGAAAGACCGGGTTTATCCCATTCTGAATAACTGATACGACGATAAGTCGAAGATGAAGACGATGGTCGAAGACCGGAGGTCTTCACGTCGTTTGGGTGATAACTGATGATCTTGATTGGGCTGTACACCCAAGAAGATGGAAACAGTTAGTGATCGTCCAGACGTACTTGGAGATCGATGGATATGCGGGGTACTAGGTGCCTCCGGTTTCGTTCAGACCCAGAACGGACTTGAAAATGGACTGTGTGTCTGACATCGGATTTCATTCTGTGTGACTGATATCGGTTGCATAGGATGGTTTGCCTGTGTGGCATGCTAAGATGCAAATGATCAAGGCTTCTGTTGAAAAGCAAAGTCTTGTGGTGATGATCAAAGCACGGCCTTTGTGGCGTAGCTTTGTGTAACGTTTACCTCGCGTGTTTCACACCCGGTATGAACCAAAAACGGGAGACGGACCTCAGGGAGGACTTGCGTTTCTTTCTAGCTAGAAGTGGCGTCAGTGGTTTTACACGCCCTGACGAGTTTGACTTATGTGGTTGTTGCGGTTGCGAGGCGCCTCGGTTATATCGGTTTCGGCCGAATGCATTCTGGTCGGCTGACGGACCAGACTTACACCCCATAGGGTGGGGAGACGTAGTGTTCAGGCATTTTAATCCACATCGGTGGACCGGCCCTGTCGCTCCAAGGCTTGACTGAGTACTTGCCTAGACATGGGCTAGATTGTCTGAAATCGGTTGAGGACTATCTTTTGCCTCGGTTCATAGACGGAAATCCAATTTCCAAATACGTGACTTTGCGGTTTTAGTTGTAATCCTATATATGGCGACATAGTGGGATGGGGCGCTTATGCCGCCTATGATTGATACTTATGATTTGAAGTTGTTTTATACACTATGCACTTATTATAGTATCAAATGATTTGTTTTAAACGTATCAAGCATTCTTTGGCTGTTATAAGGGAAAACCCTATCCTCGACTGCGTTGCATTGTGTGATGGGACCTGGGTCTTATAACAGCTTCATTCTTCTTTATTTAGCATTGCGCTGTTGTTTTATGCACTGGTATTCTTGGGAGGAAACCCGTTCCGTGTTATACGGCGTGGTCCCTTGATTTACCTAATGATTTAAAATAAAGATTAATAACTGTTTTAGTTCTCACACCAGTCACATGACTGACCTGGAGTTTATTGTTTTAACCTAAACTCTGGGTGCCCTTATTTTCGACACGGGCAGCTAGTAGTTTTGGTTTTGCAGATTTATATTCACAGGATCCTGGTTTACAGCTGGAACGATATCCGGAAAGCTTTGTATCCGTATATCTCTTCTAGTTGTGCTTTGTATTATTTTCCGCTGCGATGTATTTAAATGTAATTTAAATCTCTGATATTTCTGTGTAATATTCATTTATACTCTGTATATTCTTGTAATCTGATGCATTGTTGTTATATACAATGAAATATTCTTCTGTATGCGTTCTGTTGTGGCTTGTTCTCGAACTATCCGACGCTTTCCTTTACGGGGAAGTTGCGGGTTTTTAAAATATATTTAAATAAATTAAATTAAACATTATAATTTAATATTATCGTATATATTCACAGTGGAATACCATACAGCTTTAATTGGATTTATAGTTCAATATTCAAATCCCGGTTGAACCGATATTCAATTTATATTGAATATCCATTTATAATATAAATAAATACATTAATAAATTTCAAAGGAATTCCATAGCGACTTTTCTAAAATTTGATTTGGCCATAAATCAAAATCTACACGACGAAATCCCGATTTTTCTCTTCCATTAGAAAACTATTATCAAATCGGTCCTGACGGTTCTTGTTTCACAGAAATCCGACTTAAAACGGTCCCTGTATATTCAGTTGAAGTTCAAATCGCCAAATAGCGAACTGCAGCGCCATTTCGAGCTCGATTTTAATTATAATATAAATTATAAATTCAACTGACTTATATAAAAATATTCGTCAATATAATTCAATATAAACTGAATATATATATTTTCAACTGTCTAGTTTACACAATATTGTGAATTCCGTTATCCCCGATTATTCCGGAAATATATTATCCTATTATTTATATTAATTAAATATAAATATTATTTAATTCCAGTTATTGATATCGTTAAATCGATATTTAATAATTAAATTAGTTAATTATTCTCCTGCCAAATTACGGGTCATTACAATCTTTCCCCCTTAAAATAATTTCGTCCTCGAAATTGCTAAGGTAGGGGACGACCCTGTCTACTGGGTAAAATTTTATCTGTTTACCTCTTATCTTCGGTTTCAACTGAACCAATTTAATTTCAATTAAACATTAATTGATTCTTACCAACGAAAATTTTCAAAAATCCTGAAAATTTTCTAACACCTTAACTTTTCGAAAAATTTCGCCATAACCTCCTTTGTGCAGCCCTATCGGTAAAACTCCAACTCGCCTCTCTGGGCCTTCTCCAACCCAAAAGAAAATCAAACAGCCAAGCGACTTGCCAATTCAGCTCATCAAAATCTCAAACCCATATATAATATAAACTGGTACCTTTTTTTTGTCGGGCATATCAACTCTATCACTTCCATATGCTATCAACTCAGCATATACCAGTGTTATTTCAATTAAATTCCAATCAGTTCATATCCTCAAATCCAAATCGAATTTCATTCGAACCCCAATATCAAATTCCAAATTATTGACTTATCAATTTAGTTCCATTCTAGATTATCTCTAATCCAATTCAATTTTATTTAACTTAGTTCAAGTTAAATTTCAATTTATTTATTTATTTATACCATCTCAATCTATTTACTTCATTAGTTAAATTTTAATTCCAGAACTTAAATTCCTGGGTTTCTTTCAAATCAATTTGAAATCATAAATCCCAATTCAAAACCTTAGAATTTCTAAACAACTTGTTTTCTCAAAACAATTCAAAAACAAAACCTTTGGTAGTAATCCGTCACTTAGAACTCGAAAATGAACACTGATGATGTCGTGATTCATCATCAGAATCTATTTTCCAGCTATCGAAGTGAGTTCAATACTATATCACTTTCAGTTTGAAAAACGTTTTCAAAATCTCCCAGGAACTTAAAATTTCCTTATTTTAATTCCAAATCTGATTTAAATTCAGATTTTACTTCATCTTATTTCATATATTTTCCATATATGAATTCTGATTAGTTATTTATAATCATTTTACCTTTTATATTCTTATTCGATTATAATAACAACCAACACAACCAATATACTATGTTAATTTCAAAACATATCATGTTGGTTCATCGTATTCGAGTGTTCAGTAACCCCTGTCGATACAGTGAATCAAACTAATCGACCAGAATTCATAAGCCACTCAACCAATGAGTCTCCACAATATAAATCACTTTATATTAAATAACAAATACGCACTCGTATATATACACTCTAATTCAGTCTAGGATATTACTAATCCCATCTCTACTGATTTTCGCCATAGAGCCAAGGTAAATCACTTAACCTTAAGCTCTGATACCAACTGTAACGACCCGGAAAAATGCGATCTTGGTTATCCGATGTACAACACATATCGAACATCCAAGGATCGAAAATAACCGAATAGTTAATGAAAGAAATTAGAGGGTGAGGATAGATAAGGTAGAACTAATAGAATAGAAGAAGAAGAAGAACATCATCATCAGAGTAAACACGAATCTCACAGCGGAACGAATAAAATATAACATAACTTCTGAAATACAACAGTTATATATACAATAGCACTTATCAGAGTACAGCACTTACAACAACAGCGGAAATAATAATAGCTATAGAATCCTAAAGCCTCCTGCTCCAAGCTCTCCAACTGTATCTGAAAAATCCCGACTACTTGACTGCCCGTACAAATTTAAGCACCCAAGAGTTTAGGGAAACAAAACAAATAAACTCCGGGTCAGTCATGGGACTGGTATGAGCAAAACTCCTAACACTTGGTTTAATAACGGATATATCATAAGACCACGCCGTGAAAACGGAACGGGTTTTCCCTTATGAAAATCCAAACAATTTTGTAAAGCAATATCATTCTGATATTATAATAATGTCTAAGTACAAATAGATATCAATCTAGCAGAAACGCTTTCATCTCACGTTCTACTATATAGTATACAATCAAAACCGCAAGCACGTATTGGGTAATGGATTTCCAACTATGACAAGGTATGGAACCACCTTCCGATCAGTGTACTCTAGGAACGATACACTGGAGTTCAACAAGAACATCTTGCAACTCAGCCACACATGACCGACCACTCATTTCGCTTGAGTGTATCGAATGTACATCACCAACGGTTGGGATCAGCAACCGTTTCCCGAATATATATATGGGACAGCATTGATAGATTAAAGAAGCAAATGAATATTCTCTAGATAGGTGATTATACACCCTACTTCGGAGCGACCGACTTAGCCATGCTGCCTGCCCGATTTCTGTCATTTACCGGATGTGAGGCTAGAAGCTACGCTTATCTTTTCACATACCACACCTTCATTCACTTAGAATGTCACATCGTCATACCCCTTTAAATCACAAATTGATTTCCCCAAAAATACCACGGGTATAAGCTAAGAGAAACGAATTCCTCAGCCACCAACGTAAATACGTTTGAAATGATCAACTTATGTGATCTACCAGATATACTCTGTCAGACCTTCGTCCATACAAGTTGTCCTGGGACTGAACAAACCGAAGTTACTATTCAGTACATCCATCTTAGGCACTGTTATCTAAGACTTATACAATAGCCCTTGCACTTTACTCCGTCTTCAATTTTCTTTGGCATATATGATTTGCAGCGCTTATGCCAATACAGAGTGGTTCTTCGGATAATAATCCAACCGGTCTCTCCATATTAACAACGTTAAAATGGTAAAACTTTGATAGTTGGTGATTTAACTATCAAATGAAAACATGTCCGTGTGCAAACAATGATCTTATTTCCAAATGGAAATATCGATCCAATCATCAACCATATATATATTCATTCATATTTCCTTATTTTCTATGTTTAGAAAATATATGTTATTAACACTGGAAAACGTTTCCATTTCCTTGTTTGCTATATTAGAAAACATTTCTGGTTCTTCTTTGGAAAACATTTCCAAAACTCGTACATTGGACTTAGGCGGATGTTTAACAAACCATTGCGATGCCAACTCAAACCATTTCACTTATTAACTATATTCACTTAACCATCATTCACTATCAAACCTTACCGTTCCTTAGTTAAGAAGGAAGTCAATCAAGTTGGGGTATAATTACCTCTCAGACCTTAACTGAACAACGTTATAACTTCGAAATAGTAACAGTTTATCTCTTAAACCTTTTACAACTTCTTTACGTAATTCTCGGATTCAATTTACGAATCCACTTCTTTATTGAAAACATTGATTATAACGATAACGTTATAATCCGTACTTTTGCAGTATCTAACTTCAATTATAACCTTTATTCTTTAATTCGAATAATTAAACCTAACCCTAATTTATTAGTGTATACTTTTGATTTAAAAACCGGAAAGTAAATATTACTTTCCCGAATTCGATATAATTAAATTCGACGTATAATTCTCTTCCAAGTAATCTCTATTTGATTAACTCTTCTTCGAATAACCTATATTCGATTTTTTCTCTTCGAATAACTTATATTCGAATTCTCTATCTTTCGAATAAACTATATTCGATCTCTTTCTTTCGAATACGCTATATTCGATAATCTCCTTTCGATTAAACTAATCGATAACTCCTTTCGATTTAACTATAATCGATAATTCCTTTCGATTTAACTCTAATCGATAATTCCTTTAACTCTATTCGAATAAACTATATTCGATACTCCTTTAACTCCATTCGAATAACTAATATTCGACTAACTCCTTTAACTCTTTTTGAATAACTAATATTCGACTAACTCCTTTGGATTAACTCATCTTGACTAACTTAACTTAATTAACTCGACTTATTTAACTCCTATCGAATAACTAATATTCGATTAACTTATATTTGAATTACTATGCCTGTTTGACTTTATTTCGAATAGCTAATATTCGATTTAACTCCATTCGCTTGACTCTAGATCGCAGCGATCACAATGGTTATGCCTGATTCCCTCAGGAAACATCCGACCGCCGTAGGCTATTTACAGCCCTGCGAATTACGCTAGCAGTCGTGCTAAATGGCATCTCATTTGGATTATTTCTAATTGATTAACTCTAACTGATTAACTCTAACTGATTAACTCTAACTGGTTAACTCTAAATGATTAACTCTAACTGATTTACTCTAACTGATTAACTCTAACTCGACTAACCCCTTTCGAATAACATTTTCGATTAACTAACTTTCGAATACCATATTCGATTAACTCCTTTCGAATACCATATTCGATTACTAACTTCGAATACCATATTCGATTAACTAACTTTCGAATACCATATTCGATTAACTCCTTTCAAATACCATATTCGATTAACTAACTTTCGAATACCCTATTCGAATAACTAACTTCGAATACCATATTCGATTACTAACTTCGAATACCATATTCGATCACTTTATTGATTTATAAAGATTTCCCTTTTTATAACGTTTATCCATTTTAGAAAGATTTCCTTTTTAAAAACGTTTATTCATTTATAAAGATTTACTTTTAGTAACAGTTCTTCACTTCTTAAATGATTTCCTTTATCTTTCTATTTATAAGTGCTTTACAAATATCTCCTATTCGATTTCATTTGTAAAGGTTTTACAAATATTCTCTTTCTATTTCATTTGTAAAAGGTTTTACAAATATTCCCTATTCAATTTCATTTGTAAATGGTTTACAAATATTTCTCTTTCTATTTGGTTCGAAAATGGTTTACAAACCTTTCTCTTTCTATTTGCAAATGGTTTGCAAATAATTCCTTTAGTGTTTTATTTCTAAGTATTTCCTTTTTATAAATAATCCATTTATAAATAAATTTCCATTTATAAATATTCCATTTATAAATAATTCCTTTTATAAAATCTTCTTTGATTTTATAACTATTATCTCTTTTATAAAATCCTTTGATTTTATAAATTATCTATTTTCAATATTCATTTTGAAAATTCCCTTTTCAACATTCCGGTATGTTATGGTACTTAACATATCAAATAACGATGATCAATATCGTCCAACCACATATAATCGACAACAGATTATATATCACATCATATATTACAATATATGAACAGAACAGTAATATAAATATTGAGGAACCCAGTTGGGTCCCTCCAACCTGTTTCCCTGCATCACAGATGTTAAACCATATAATTAACATCAACTTCATTTCAATATGAAATCTTCTGTTAAACAACATCAATATATATAACGGTTTATATATATATATATATATATATATATATATATATATATATATATATATATATATATATTTTCAACTAACTGACTAGCAGTTCAATCAATCAACCAACACACAACAATCAACAGATGATTAACAGTTCTAAAAATACGTTATAAAAATATAACTGTTCAGAGTTGATGAGTTTTACTCACTTTGGCAGTTCATCGTTAAAGAACGATAAGCTGTTATTTGAATCAAACAATTTATTTTGCCATAAATCCAAACGAGCTCCACTCCACTCCCAGTCAGCTTCATTGTGTAGCCACCGTCCATACGATCCCAACGGATCCAACAGTTCGAAATTCTGGTTACGTATGGATAAGATATGAGTTGTACAAGTTAATAAACTATTTAAATTTAAAATAAACTAAATAAAAAGGTTTATTGGGCTTAACTTCCCAACGGCCCATCCACTATCGGTATAAACCCAGACCCGTTTAAATCCACTTCTCCCCCAAATCAGTTATCGCGACCTACCACTTCTCAATCCTTCATAAACTCCACCGTCGACCATTATTTCCCCCTCCCCTGACCACTTAACGCCGGTGCCGACGCCACCATGCTACTCCTCTTCGCCAATACTACTCGCTGGTCATCCAATCGTTAAACTCGGTGTCCCTTTTTCGACCTCAACCTGCTGCTCTCCGTTCGACTCCCTGGAGACGGAACCAGCCTGAGACCATCGGAGCACCCCTAAGCTCCCTAATCCGATGCGTGTTGCTGCCAGGAACCCGTCTGACCCCTTGAACCAACCTTCGACGCAACCACGATGACACCACCCTAACCTCGCTGTTCAATTTCAATTCACAAAAATCTAGCGTCGCACGCTGTAAGACCCATATGAAACTGAAGAGCATCCTCACAGGAGCTCAAAAACAATTGTATTTTGATTTTACCAATTTCCTTTGATTTATTTGAGGATTTATAACTTGCGATTTGGTTTGTTGTTTGCTGGAAAAATATTGTGGCGGCGTATTTCTGTTGAAGGAGTTGAATTAGGTTTAGGTTAACTTAAGGTGATTATATAGGTTAGTTATATTATTTTAATATTCATTATTTAATTCATTTATAATGAACTTCTATTTGTATTCGGCTTTATAAATCCCCATGATCACATACGACACCCAAAAATCACGAAACCGGACATGCAGCTACAGTTCGACTTTACGAGCCCAACGAAACTAGTTTCGTCGAATTCAGACTCCGTTTGCTCACACAGCGTATTTTTAACCGTCGAAATACTGACTATTTTTCACTCTAAAAATCTGTACGGCCACACAGTGACTCTAAAAATCACGAAACTTGACATCTAACAATAATTTGACATTGCGGATCCAACAAAATTAGTTTCGTCGAAAATGGAGTTCGTTTGCAAAAGTGGCTATTTTTAAAGCTCTAAATAGCCCATTTAAATATACAAATATATTTAAATAAATTAAATATTAATAATTTAATATTATCGTATATATTCACAGTGGAATACCATACAGCTTCAATTGGATTTATAGTTCGATATTCAAATCCCTGTTGAACCGATATTCAATTTATATTGAATATCCATTTATAATATAAATAAATATATTAATAAATTTCAAAGGAATTCCATAGCGACTTTTCTAAAATTTGATTTGGCCATAAATCAAAATCTACACGACGAAATCCCGATTTTTGTCTATTATTAGAAAACTATTATCAAATCGGTCCTGACGGTTCTTGTTTCACAGAAATCCGACTCAAAACGGTCCCTGTATATTCAGTTGAAGTTCAAATCGCCAAATAGCGAACTGCAGCGCCATTTCGAGCTCGATTTTAATTATAATATAAATTATAAATTCAACTGGCTTATATAAATATATTCGTCAATATAATTTAATATAAACTGAATATATATATTTTCAACTGTCCAGTTTACACAATATTGTGAATTCCGTTATCCCCGATTATTCCGGAAATATATTATCCTATTATTTATATTAATTAAATATAAATATTATTTAATTCCAGTTATTGATATCGTTAAATCGATATTTAATAATTAAATTAGTTAATTATTCTCTTGCCAAATTACGGGTCATTACAATCTTTCCCCCTTAAAATAATTTCGTCCTCGAAATTGCTAAGGTAGGGGACGACCCTGTCTACTGGGTAAAATTTTATCTGTTTACCTCTTATCTTCGGTTTCAACTGAACCAATTTAATTTCAATTAAACATTAATTGATTCTTACCAACGAAAATTTTCTAACACCTTAACTTTTCGAAAAATTTCGCCATAACCTCCTTTGTGCAGCCCTATCGGTAAAACTCCAACTCGCCTCTCTGGGCCTTCTCCAACCCAAAAGAAAATCAAACAGCCATGCGACTTGCCAATTCGGCTCATCAAAATCTCAAACCCATATATAATATAAACTGGTACCTTTTTTTTTCGGGCATATCAACTCTATCACTTCCATATGCTATCAACTCAGCATATACCAGTGTTATCTCAATTAAATTCCAATCAGTTCATATCCTCAAATCCAAATCGAATTTCATTCGAACCCCAATATCAAATTCCAAATTATTGACTTATCAATTTAGTTCCATTCTAGATTATCTCTAATCCATTCAATTTTATTTAACTTAGTTCAAGTTAAATTTCAATTTATTTATTTATTTATACCATCTCAATCTATTTACTTCATTAGTTAAATTTTAATTCCAGAACTTAAATTCCTGGGTTTCTTTCAAATCAATTTGAAATCATAAATCCCAATTCAAAACCTTTGAATTTCTAAACAACTTGTTTTCTCAAAACAATTCAAAAACAAAACCTTTGGTAGTAATCCGTCACTTAGAACTCGAAAATGAACACTGATGATGTCGTGATTCATCATCAGAATCTATTTTCCAGCTATCGAAGTGAGTTCAATACTATATCACTTTCAGTTTGAAAAACGTTTTCAAAATCTCCCAAGAACTTAAAATTTCCTTATTTTAATTCCAAATCTGATTTAAATTCAGATTTTACTTCATCTTATTTCATATATTTTCCATATATGAATTCTGATTAGTTATTTATAATCATTTTACCTTTTATAATCTTATTCGATTATAATAACAACCAACACAACCAATATACTATGTTAATTTCAAAACATATCATGTTGGTTCATCGTATTCGAGTGTTCAGTAACCCCTATCGATACAGTAGATCAAACTGATCGACCAGAATTCATAAGCCACTCAACCAATGAGTCTCCACAATATAAATCACTTTATATTAACTAACAAATACGCACTTGTATATATACACTCAAATTCAGTCTAGGATATTACTAATCCCATCTCTACTGAATTTCGCCATAGAGCCAAGGTAAATCACTTAACCTTAAGCTCTGATACCAACTGTAACAACCTAGAAAAATGCGATCTTGGTTATCCGATGTACAACACATATCGAACATCCAAGGATCAAAAATAACCGAATAGTTAATGAAAGAAATTAGAGGGTGAGGATAGATAAGGTAGAACTAATAGAATAGAAGAAGAAGAACATCATCATCAGAGTAAACACGAATCTCACAGCGGAACGAATAAAATATAACATAACTTCTGAAATACAACAGTTATATATACAATAGCACTTATCAGAGTACAACACTTACAACAACAGCGGAAATAATAATAGCTATAGAATCCTGAAGCCTCCTGCTCCAAGCTCTCCAAGTGTATCTGAAAAATCCTGACTACTTGACTGCCCGTACAAATTTAGGCACCCAAGAGTTTAGGGAAACAAAAAAATAAACTCTGGGTCAGTCATGGGACTGGTATGAGTAAAACTCCTAACACTTGGTTTAATAACGGATATATCATAAGACCACGCCGTGAAAACGGAACGGGTTTTCCCTTATGAAAATCCAAACAATTTTGTAAAGCAATATCATTCTGATATTATAATAATGTCTAAGTACAAATAGATATCAATCTAGCAGAAACGCTTTCATCTCACGTTCTACTATATAGTATACAATCAAAACCGCAAGCACGTATTGGGTAATGGATTTCCAACTATGACAAGGTATGGAACCACCTTCCGATCAGTGTACTCTAGGAACGATACACTGGAGTTCAACAAGAACATCTTGCAACTCAGCCACACATGACCGACCACTCATTTCGCTTGAGTGTATCGAATGTACATCACCAACGGTTGGGATCAGCAACCGTTTCCCGAATATATATATGGGACAGCTTTGATAGATTAAAGAAGCAAATGAATATTCTCTAGATAGGTGATTATACACCCTACTTCGGAGCGACCGACTTAGCCATGTTGCCTGCCCGATTTCTGTCATTTACCGGATGTGAGGCTAGAAGCTACGCTTATCTTTTCACATACCACATCTTCATTCACTTAGAATGTCACATCGTCATACCCCTTTAAATCACAAATTGATTTCCCCAAAAATACCACGGGTATAAGCTAAGAGAAACGAATTCCTCCGCCACCAACGTAAATACGTTTGAAATGATCAACTTACGTGATCTACCAGAAATACTCTGTCAGACCTTCGTCCATACAAGTTGTCCTGGGACTGGACAAACCGAAGTTACTATTCAGTACATCCATCTTAGGCACTGTTATCTAAGACTTATACAATAGCCCTTGCACTTTACTCCGTCTTCAATTTTCTTTGGCATATATGATTTGCAACGCTTATGCCAATACAGAGTGGTTCTTCGGATAATAATCCAACCGGTCTCTCCATATTAACAACGTTAAAATGGTAAAACTTTGATAGTTGGTGATTTAACTATCAAAGGAAAACATGTCCGTGTGCAAACAATGATCTTATTTCCAAATGGAAATATCGATCCAATCATCAACCATATATATATTCATATATATATTCATTCATATTTCCTTATTTTCTATGTTTAGAAAATATATGTTGTTAACACTGGAAAACGTTTCCATTTCCTTGTTTGCTATATTAGAAAACATTTCTGGTTCTTCTTTGGAAAACATTTCCAAAACTCGTACATTGGACTTAGGCAAATGTTTAACAAACCATTGCGATGCCAACTCAAACCATTTCACTTATTAACTATATTCACTTAATCATCATTCACTATCAAACCTTACCGTTCCTTAGTTAAGAAGGAAGTCAATAAAGTTGGGGTATAATTACCTCTCAGACCTTAACTGAACAACGTTATAACTTCGAAATAGTAACAGTTTATCTCTTAAACCTTTTACAACTTCTTTACGTAATTCTCGGATTCAATTTACGAATCCACTTCTTTATTGAAAACATTGATTATAACGATAACGTTATAATACGTACTTTGCAATATCTAACTTCAATTATAACCTTTATTCTTTAATTCGAATAATTAAACCTAACCCTAATTTATTAGTGTATACTTTTGATTTAAAAACTGGAAAGTAAATATTACTTTCTCGAATTTGATATAATTAAATTCGACGTATAATTCTCTTCCAAGTAATCTCTATTTGATTAACTCTTCTTCGAATAACCTATATTCGATTTTCTCTCTTCGAATAACTTATATTCGAATTCTCTATCTTTCGAATAAACTATATTCGATCTCTTTCTTTCGAATACGCTATATTCGATAATCTCCTTTCGATTAAACTAATCGATAACTCCTTTCGATTAAACTATAATCGATAATTCCTTTCGATTTAACTCTAATCGATAATTCCTTTAACTCTATTCGAATAAACTATATTCGATACTCCTTTAACTCCATTCGAATAACTAATATTCGACTAACTCCTTTAACTCTATTCGAATAACTAATATTCGACTAACTCCTTTGGATTAACTCATCTTGACTAACTTAACTTAATTAACTCGACTTATTTAACTCCTATCGAATAACTAATATTCGATTAACTTATATTTGAATTACTATGCCTGTTTGACTTTATTTCGAATAGCTAATATTCGATTTAACTCCATTCGCTTGACTCTAGATCGCAGCGATCACAATGGTTACGCCTGATTCCATCAGGAAACATCCGACTGCCGTAGGCTATTTACAGCCCTGCGAATTACGCTAGCAGTCGTGCTAAATGGCATCTCATTTGGATTAATTCTAATTGATTAACTCTAACTGATTAACTCTAACTGATTAACTCTAACTGGTTAACTCTAACTGATTAACTCTAACTCGACTAACCCCTTTCGAATTACATTTTCGATTAACTAACTTTCGAATACCATATTCGATTAACTCCTTTCGAATACCATATTCGATTACTAACTTCGAATACCATATTCGATTAACTAACTTTCGAATACCATATTCGATTAACTCCTTTCGAATACCATATTCGATTAACTAACTTTCGAATACCCTATTCGAATAACTAACTTCGAATACCATATTCGATTACTAACTTCGAATACCATATTCGATCACTTTATTGATTTATAAAGATTTCCCTTTTTATAACGTTTATCCATTTTAGAAAGATTTCCTTTTTAACAACGTTTATTCATTTATAAAGATTTACTTTTAGTAACAGTTCTTCACTTCATTAATGATTTCCTTTATCTTTCTATTTATAAGTGCTTTACAAATATCTCCTATTCGATTTCATTTGTAAAGGTTTTACAAATATTCTCTTTCTATTTCATTTGTAAATGGTTTTACAAATATTCCCTATTCAATTTCATTTGTAAAAGGTTTACAAATATTTCTCTTTCTATTTGGTTTGAAAATGGTTTACAAACCTTTCTCTTTCTATTTGCAAATGGTTTGCAAATAATTCCTTTAGTGTTTTATTTCTAAGTATTTCCTTTTTATAAATAATCCATTTATAAATAAATTTCCATTTATAAATATTCCATTTATAAATAATTCCTTTTATAAAATCTTCTTTGATTTTATAACTATTATATCTTTTATAAAATCCTTTGATTTTATAAATTATCTATTTTCAATATTCATTTAGAAAATTCCCTTTTCAACATTCCGGTATGTTATGGTGCTTAACATATCAAATAACGATGATCAATATCGTCCAACCACATATAATCGACAATAGATTATATATCACATCATATATTACAATATATGAACAGAACAGTAATATAAATATTGAGGAACCCTGTTGGGACCCTCCAACCTGTTTCCCTGCATCACAGATGTTAAACCATATAATTAACATCAACTTCATTTCAATATGAAATGTTCTGTTAAACAACATCAATATATATAACGATTTATATGTATATATTTTCAACTAACTGACTAGTAGTTCAATCAATCAACCAACACACAGCAATCAATTGATGATTAACAGTTCTAAAAATACATTATAAAAATATAATTGTTCAGAGTTGGTGAGTTTTACTCACTTTGGCAGTTCATCGTTAAAGAACGATAAACTGTTATTTGATTTGAATCAAACAATTTATTTTGCCATAAATCCAAACGAGCTCCACTCCACTCCCAGTCAGCTTCATTGTGTAGCCACCGTCCATACGATCCCAACGGATCCAACCGTTCGAAATTCTGGTTACGTATGGATAAGATATGAGTTGTACAAGTTAATAAACTATTTAAATTTAAAATAAACTAAATAAAAAGGTTTATTGGGCTTAACTTCCCAACGGCCCATCCACTATCGGTATAAACCCAGACCCGTTTAAATCCACTTCTCCCCCAAATCAGTTATCGCGACCTGCCACTTCTCAATCCTTCATAAACTCCACCGTCGACCATCATTTCCCCCTCCCCTGACCACCTAACGCCGGTGCCGACGCCACCATGTTACTCCTCTTCGCCAATACTACTCGCTGGTCATCCAATCGTTAAACTCGGTGTCCCTTTTTCGACCTCAACCTGTTGCTCTCCGTTCGACTCCCTGGAGACGGAACCAGCCTGAGACCATCGGAGCACCCCAAGCTCCCTAATCCGATGCGTGTTGCTTCCAGGAACCCATCTTACCCCTTGAACCAACCTCCGACGCAACCACGATGACACCACCCTAACCTCGCTGTTCAATTTCAATTCACAAAAATCTAGCGTCGCACGCTGTAAGACCCACATGAAACTGAAGAGCATCCTCACAGGAGCTCAAAAATAATTGTATTTTGATTTTACCAATTTCCTTTGATTTATTTGAGGATTTATAACTTGCGATTTGGTTTGTTGTTTACTGGAAAAATATTGTGGCGGCGTATTTCTGTTGAAGGAGTTGAATTAGGTTTAGGTTAAGTTAAGGTGATTATATAGGTTAGTTATATTATTTTAATATTCATTATTTAATTCATTTATAATGAACTTCTATTTGTATTCGGCTTTAAAAATCCCCATGATCACATACGACACCCAAAAATCACGAAACTGGACATGCAGCTACAGTTCGACTTTACGGTCCTAACGAAACTGGTTTCGTCGAATTCCGACTCCGTTTGCTCACACAACGTATTTTTAACCGTCGAAATACTGACTATTTTTCACTCTAAAAATCCGTACGGCCACACAGTGACTCTAAAAATCACGAAACTTGACATCTAACAATAATTTAACATTGCTGATCCAACAAAATTAGTTTCGTCGAAAACGGAGTTCGTTTGCAAAAGTGGCTATTTTTAAAGCTCTAAATAGCCCATTTAAATATATAAATATATTTAAATAAATTAAATTAAATATTAATAATTTAATATTATCGTATATATTCACAGTGGAATACCATACAGCTTCAATTGTATTTACAGTTCGATATTCAAGTCCTGGTTGAACCGATATTCAATTTATATTGAATATCCATTTATAATATAAATAAATATATTAATAAATTTCAAAGGAA
Organism: Allium sativum; assembly: GCA_030737875.1. Lineage (NCBI taxonomy): Eukaryota > Viridiplantae > Streptophyta > Magnoliopsida > Asparagales > Amaryllidaceae > Allium > Allium sativum. The sequence goes on along the minus strand of CM060918.1, from coordinate 218,419,937 downwards.
TTCCATAGCGACTTTTCTAAAATTTGATTTGGCCATAAATAAAAATCTACATGACGAAATCCCGATTTTTCTCTTCCATTAGAAAACTATTATCAAATCGGTCTTGACGGTTCCTGTTTCACAGCAATCCGACTTAAAACGGTCCCTGTATATTCAGTTGAAGTTCAAATCGCCAAATAGCGAACTGCATCGCCATTTCGAGCTCGATTTTAATTATAATATAAATTATAAATTCACTGGCTTATATAAATATATTCGTCAATATAATTCAATATAAACTGAATATATATATTTTCAACTGTCCAGTTTACACAATATTGTGAATTCCGTTATCCCCGATTATTCCGGAAATATATTATCCTATTATTTATATTAATTAAATATAAATATTATTTAATTCCAGTTATTGATATCGTTAAATCGATATTTAATAATTAAATTAGTTAATTATTCTCCTACCAAATTACGGGTCATTACAAATATACAATGCCTAATACACCTCAGCAAAATGGTATTGCTGAAAGGAGGAATCATACGTTAATGGAAATGGTTAGAAGCATGCTAAATAATTACACTTTACCATTTTCATTATGGATATATGCATTAAAGACGGCAACATATTTGCTTAACCGAGTTCCTAGTAAGTCGGTTCCTAAGACACCTTTTGAATTGTGGACGGGAAGGAAACCTAGTTTAAGACATCTTCGTGTTTGGGGTTGTCCGACAGAAGTAAGGTTATATAATCCATATGAAAAGAAACTAGATCCAAGAACAGTTAGTGGATTCTTTATTGGCTATCCTGAAAAATCAAAAGGATATATATTTTATTGTCCTAATCATATTATAAGAATTGTGGAGACGGGTAATGCTTGGTTCATTGAAAGTGGTAAAACTAGTGGGAGTGGTGAACCATGAAAGGTGGACATTCAAGAAATTCAGATTAAGATTCCTTCATCTGCTGTTTCACCTAATGTTACTGTACCGACTGTCGTATCACAGTCATACAACATATTGGAACAACAAGATAATGCCCAAAACCCACAATATGAAAATAATGTAGATGAACCAGTCACAATACAAGAAGAAATAAATGAACCATGTGAACCATTAGGACGGTCTGTAAGGGAACAAAGACCTGCTATCTCAGTTGATTAAGTGGTTTATGCTCTTGAAAATGAATGTGACTTAAGTATAGATGAAGACCCCATTGTTGGATCAAGATTAACCCTAGAGGGGGGGGGGGGGGTGAATAGGGTTTATCATAGTTTTTAGCTAAATTAAAAATCTAACAGGATATATAATAATAAATAGATCACAGAATGCAGCAGAAATAAAAATACAGAAAGAAAATAACACACAGAGATACCCAGCTTCGGCAAAATCCTGCCTACTGCTGCATTCCCAAGGTTTCTACTAGGTGATAGAACAGATCCCGCATACAAGACCATGTACACTCGCAAACCCTGCTCCTATTCTAACCTTACGCTTAAAACCCTAGACTGACCGATATTCCCTCGATCAGATTTCCCCTGATTACGACCCTGTAACCAGTAACCTAGATTTTACAGACTCTAGTAAACTGCCAGTCAACACCCTGACTGGATCCCCCTAGATTTTACAGACCTAGAACTGTTTGTCGGTTTTCAAAAGAAGTTAAAAATACAACAAAAAAAAATAAACCCTAGGAGTTTAACAAATAAAAGGTCATCCCCTTTTTAAACACTTGAACCCCTTTTTAAAACATGGCTGGCCATTTGTTAATTGGTGCACCCCAATTCGTCTTGCCCCGATCAATTTGCTTTCTCTCGTGGAAATAAAAATGGCGATCTAGGATTTGCTGAAAAATCCCCAAATCAAAGTCGATTGCTTCTGGAATCTATTTCTCTATGTCTTTGAATTGTTGTGGCTTTCTGATGCTTTCTTGCTCATTGATTTTGGGGTTTCAGGCGATCGAAACTCTTAAAAAAGTGAGTTATCTGAAAATTATTTCTTTGAATTTCTTTCGATTTGTTGTAGTTTCGATTTTTTTATCCCTCCCTGCCTGTGATGAAGTGGTGTTATATATAGGATTAAAAATCCTTGACAGCCTCTGATTTCGTATAAATTGACTTGGCCTGATACTGTGTGGATTCCTCCTTTGATTGCGTGATTGGAATGGTTTTGGGAAAAATAAACTTGTCCCTTTTGAATTTGAAATTGCCTCTTGTGTGATAGTTGACTTGCTTGAATAGTTGTCGTGATTGCTTGATAAATTTCTTGCCATTTAACTTGAAGAAAATCCTGATTAATTTATGATTGTCTTTGAATCATTTCTGGAAACAAATCTTTCACACTGTAAATTTGGCAAACACAAACTTCCCAAAAAAATTGTGTTGGATTGATTTGACAAAATAAATTCTTGCTCAAATTTACTTGTTGCCTTTTGTTACCTCGAGTAAATGGTAGTCCGGTTCTGAATTGATTAACAAAACTGGGAGTAAAAACTTTCCCATTGAGTAATTTTTCTGGAGCCAATTTGAATGCTCTTCGATTAGCTCCTTAAAAAACTTTCCATGCTTTAAAAAGAACTGCCTTGTGTAATGAAAAATCTGGAAATTCAATTTCCCCTTTGCATGATTGATCGACTTTGATTGAATGTGAAACTTCTAGAAGATATAAATTTTTTAAAACAGCAGAATGAGTCCCTGATTTGTTTCCTTGCATGATTTTCTACATGCCAAATATACACAGATTTTCTTGAATCAATTTAAATACTTTCCTACCTTGAATTTGCTCTTGCTGACTTAAGATAGATTTGCTTCTTTCCTAATCACCATGATGTTTAATTCTGCAAACCACTTTTTTGCAGTACTTGAACACTTCTGCTTTGATCTAGTATTCATCACCATGCTTAACAGATTTTTCTCTCGAGTTGTTTGCCATTGTGGGATTTTGAAAAACTTCTTGTTTTGCTTGAACCATGCAGATATTTCCTCATGCATGCTACTTGTAACTTTGAACATGGCTTGACCACCTTGTGAAAACTGAATTTACTTGAACTAGTTTTGTTGTCAACACATATTGACATGTATTGTGCTATTTTTTCTATCCATGTTGCACCAATCATATGCTGATATAATCATGATGCATTGTTGATTGTGTTAGACCACCATAATGTTGCTGCTTTATTAGAAATATATAAGTATGGTTTGTACACATCCTGTCACTTGTATTTGCACCACTGGACTGGCTTGAACTTAAAAACTGCCTCGACCACTTTGAAGGTCTGAAACTGTCTTGAATACTTTGATAGCTGCATTTCTGTCATGTGTACTCGACTGTGTTGACTTGTTGACCATGCTGGTTGACCTTGTCCATGTGAACACCATGTAGTAATGTTGACTGAATCTATTATGCTTTGATCATGTTGAATGTCTTCATTGTTTTGTTGCTGACTTGTTATGGCTCGACCAATTTGTTGTTACATGTATATACATATATGTATATATATACACATATGTGTGTGTGTGTATATGTGTGTGTGTGTGTGTGTGTATGACTTCATTTTTACTTGCACTGAGTCGAGTTGGTCCATGTGGCTGCTCCTCAGTTGCTCGCACTGTATTTTGATTGGCGAAGTAGTGCACACGTGTATATTTATACACGTGTGTATTTGCAGTCGATCAGAGAATTTCCTGTCCCTGTACATATACAAACTGTCTGTCTAGACACAGATTAATCAGATCAAGTCATGAAAAATGATGAGAAACGCACCAGAAATCTGAGGCAAATAAAATTTTAAAAATAAATTTTATATTCGCATACATTCAGTTTAAATTCTATTTCAGTGTACTATGTGTGTGTTTCATTGTGACAGGTAAGAAGATGATGACTGGACTGACAAAGAGCTGTGAAGACTAAAGACTGAAGACAGTGAATGAAACAGTGTCAGTAAATGTGTCTGTATATGAAAGTGAAAATTTATGTATATATGACAGAGTGACTGTATGAGTGTTGTTGAGAGAATTGTACTGATATTTGTAACAAACAAATTTTGTTTGAAATAAAATATTATTTTATTGTGTTCAAACAAACTTGTCTATTATATTCAGTATATTTACAAGTACAATCTTCTGTGAATGTATGTGAAATATTAGTGAAGTGTACAAATAGTGGAGTTGTAAAACTGTACTGTTTGAAAATTGAAATAAAATATTATATTTAAACAAAATACTATGTAAATATCTGATTGTCTATACAGTTGTATTTTATTTGAATATAAATATTATATTCCTGTTTGTGATGATAAATGAAACAGTACAACAACAAATACATTTAAAATAATATATATTTGGTTGTTATCATCAAACAAAAATCATATAATTGTGTATACAACATCGTTATATACAACAATCTCCCCTTTTTGATGATGACAAACAAATATTAAGATTTTGAATACAATAAATGTGTTTGACAGAGAAGAACATAACTCCCCTTATTTGAAAGCTCCTCCTTCAACAGAGACTCCCTCTATAACTGTGCATGAGTGAAATGAAATGAATGAATTTTCAAAAAAAATATTTATAAAATATTCACTCATAAATCAAAATCGCAACCCATTCTCCCCCTTTTGTTATCATCAAAAGAATTCATAATTTAAAATATAGATGAAAATTGACTAAAAAAATATATAGTTTCAGCTTAAGAGGAAGAACGGTCATCATAAATCTCAATTAGTCAAACAAAAATCATAATATTCTAAGAACAGGTGGCATATTTCACATTTTAGAGAAATGACGGATTTACGATGAATTTATTAAAACAAAGAGAGTTTAAAAATATGAATATTTTCCAATTATTTCCAAAAGAATTTTATAAAATTGAGCGCAACAAAAATGATGGATTTGGACTATAATTATTAATTCAATTCAAGTGGCAAAATCATATAATCTCAAATCCCAATAGCTATCAATCAACAAATCATAATACTTCATAAGATTTCAACACATATCACAGATTAGAATATGGATTGATCGTCTGTTTTTTTACACACCAAGGAGAATTTCAGATTAATTTCAATTTATAGCACATTATTTCCTTTTATTTTATTTTTTATTTAAGAGCACACTAACCACGCATAACTAGAGCTTGGATTTTTAAATGAGGTCAGTCACAGCTTAAATTATAAGTTGTCTCATAACCATGCATAACCAGAGCTTGGATTTTTAAATGTGGTTAGAGACACACTTATGTATTAATTATATATTTTATCATTTTCAGCTTTAAATGGAAAAACTCCTCGATATATACGACCAATATGAATGATAGAAATGTGGTAGGTACAGAAATGGACTGTGAAATAAATTTCTAAATTAATTATATTATGAAATATGCTCGACTGTATCGAGATCATTGAAAATTTTCAATTATCACTAATTCTGAATAATATCATAGTCCAAATTCTATCTCAAATATTTTCACTGTTCAAGATGTTTTTTTAATTAAAAAATATTAAACTCTCCACATTAATATGAAAAACATGATGGATGACAGAATAATGGTAGATAAAGAAGATGATCGTGAATTAATCGCCAATTCAAAGATATTATAATAATTATTCAACCATCATGAAAATATGAATAAAACTTCCTCTTGTTGTGAAGTATACTGCAGTCGCAATTCATCACAATTTCAAAATCTGGTAATAATTTTGATGAATTATAAATACAATTCAGTTTGGTTATTGATTTCAATTTCTGAATGAATAATCAATAAATAATTTTAAAATTGAAAATCAATTACAAGAGAAAAATGAAAAGATCTATACAAAGCAAGAGGGAATAAAAATATATACAAAAATTCAACACTTCTGATACCAATTGGTGTCCCTATTAATGGAGATGAACGAGAATATTACAGAGAGCAGAATTTTAACCACAAAGACCAAACAAACAAGACAATCAGATTAGGCACATTTACCAAAGCAACAAACAAAAAAAATAGTTATCTAAATCATTTTTCAAAAGAGATTCCTTTTATCAGAGCAGTAGACAAGGAATAATCAAAGCAAGCACTTTATCAAACAAATTTGAAAAAAAGCAATATCAGAGAAGCACCAGAAAACAGTTATGAATCAGACTTGTCAGAAAATGTTTCACAGAAGTTTCAGATGGTCACAAAAGATGGTTCATGATCCTAGATTTAAAATTATTGTTTATTTTAAATCATTTGAAGGAATATGAAAATATCAGAATTTAATGAATCAATTACACCAGATTATAATTTTTTTGATTGTAGATATGTGTGTGATTCAGTAAATAAATAATTTTAAATGATTTTAAACAACCAAAAATTTAAATCAAATAACAATGAAATAATAGAGAGATTTAAGACCATTTTTTCAAAGAATTTTCAAAATTATCTCTGACAAGTATAAGAGAAATTTCAGATCATATACATCAAGTTTGAGAGGTATTCATGATCCAAAAAATTAAAAATAATTTATTTGAAATCACTTGAATCCATGTTAAGTTTGAGATACAATGATTTATTCACACAAGGTTGATAATTTCAAATTTTGGAAGTGTGTGAAATTCAAAAATTTCATATGATTTCAAATAAACACATTTCAACCATACAGATCATGAAAAAACAATTTCAAGATGTATCAATGATTCAAGACATTCAAAATATCCAAACCAATCTGAAAAATAATGAAATTACCACAATTGATAAATATTAGAGTGCTGTACTGAGTATAATATATTGAGCTTTTCTAAAATTGATTAGAAGAAACTCAAAACAGCAGATATGTGTGAAATTTCATTAAATATTCAAATCTTTAAAAAAATTAGAATTTGAATCAACATTGTTCAAGATATGACAAGAATACATCAACACTGTTATGAATTCAGAGAATCAGTAAACAAACTTCAAATCAATTGCAGATATTTACAAAAATAAATTCAAGATCTGGAAATGTTTTAAAAAAACATCAGAGTTTTATATAAATGAAACAAATTTCCAGAAAAATATGAATTCTTCAATTGGAAGTTAAGGAAGCTCAAAAAGGAAACAACAAAAAAATGTAGCAGTGACAAATCAAAGAAAAAAATGAGGTAGAAGGAGGAATAAACAAAGAAAATAGAAACTGAGAATATTTACAAAGATGAGTATAGAGATTATACCTGAAATCGATGTAAGCAAATGAATCTCTAACTCAACAAATCTTAGCCAAGGTACTGTAAAGAATACAGAAATATAGAACACCTTCAAATCAATCTCTTTTTAGCACAACAGTTCCTCAACTGCCTTTGGTACCTAACAGTTTAAAGGATCGAGTGGTCTAATAAAATTAATAAAACCACTCACAGTTGTATTCACATGTTTTGGTACCCAAACTTGTTTATATAACAATCCATCAGAATTTACCAAAGTACCTTTATGGACCCAAATCTGTCTGAATTTTGATGAATTCACTGTATTTCTTTTTGGGTCCAAAATGGTTTAAATGGATTATTATCAAACAAATTCTCATTTCGTTTTTGATTTAAAAGCCCTTTGAAATTATTTGAATTCAAATTTTCAAGATGAATATTTCCAAAACAATTTGAAGGATTTTTAACATCATTTGAACTTCTCTTTTCAAATTCAACACATTTTCCAAAGCCAAGACCATTCCTATTTCTAGAAGAAAATTAATTTTTCAACAGTATATTCAATGATTTTTCTCTAGTTGAAAAACGCTTTAAGCTCATTTCAAGATCGCTGATTTTGGATTTAAGATCAGAATTTTCTTTTATTAGATCTAAACAATGATTAATACTAATCTTTCTCCTTTTAGTATCCTTTAGTTTCAAGAACAAATTTTCATTTTTAATAACTTTAATTTTGGTCTTGGATTCAAAAATCTCAGATTCAAACTGAATTTGTTTTCCAAATTGTTGTTTTTTAGAACACTTGAATGTTTCAATCTCCTTTTCAAGTTCTTTCAAAATAGATTCAGTTTTCAACAGGCTTTCTCTTTCAAAAATTTCAAATTTTGAATTTTCAGATGTCTTGAGATTATCTAATTCCTTTTGCAAAATATTTTTTTTACAAATTAGTTCATTCTCTTTTTCTTTTAAAAGCATGATTTCATTTTCAAGGTTTTTCAGATCTTCATTTTGATGAACTAAATCAGAACTGAAATTGAAACAATTTTTGCAGTCGGAATTTTCTAAATTGCTGACATTTTCAAGGTTTAATTCCAAAATGTTATTTTTAGTGATCAGCTCAAGTTTTCCAGCCTTTAGAATTTTATTTTTCGATTTGAGACTATCAACAGCATTTGTTAATTCAGTACAAAGATAAACCAAATCTTCATATGAAGAATCTTTAGTTTCATCATTTATCAAGTCTCCGTCGACAGATCCATCTGAATTATCATTTGTAAAACCTGTTAAGCATAGATCAGAACTTGAGTTGACATTCCAGGGTTTTGAGTTGTGGTTGTCAGATCTTCCATACTTTGTATTGAGAGTATCCCAAATTTCCTGTGTAGATAAACAATGACAGATAAGATTAAACTGTTCAGTACTAAGATAATCAAATATAATTTTCATAGCACGAGCATTGAAAGTAATATCTACATTATTAAACCCATTGATAACAACATCCCAACCTTTAATATTAACATATTTTAAATAAAATTTCATTTTGAATTTCCAGTTTGAAAAATCTGTTCCATCGAAAATAGTGGGAAATGAACTGGACTGACTCTCTACCGGCTGATAACTAGGATCCATGATTCTAGGGTTAATGAGATTACCAGGCTCTGATACCACTTGAAGATCTAGAATATAATTTATGGCTCTTCAGTGGACCTCAGATACTGGTTTTACATCCGGCCTCTTGACACGGAATAACCAGTAGAAGGACATGTGGGGGTAAGAGTCAATTCTTCACCAACTATATCATAGATCACAAGGAGAGAACCCCCCATCATGCATTAACCAGCTCTGATACCACTTGTTGGATAAAGATTAACCCTAAAGGGGAGGTGAATAGGGTTTATCACATTTTTTAGCTGAATTAAAAATCTAACGGGATATATAATAATAAACAGATCACAGAATGCAGCAGATATAAAAATACAGAAAGTAAATAACACACAGAGATACCCAGCTTCGGCAAAATCCTGCCTACTGCTGCATTCCTAAGGTTTCTACTAGGTGATAGAACAGATCCCGCATAAAAGACCATGTACACTTGCAAACCCTGCTCCTATTCTAACCCTACGCTTTAAACCCTAGACTAACCGATATTCCCTCGATCAGATTTCCCTGATTACGACCCTGTAACCAGTAACCTAGATTTTACTGACTCTAGTAAACTGCTAGTCAACACCCTGACTGGATCCCCCAAGATTTTACAGACCTAGAAATGTTTTGTCGTTTTTCAAAAGAAGTTAATAATACAACAAAAAAAAAACAAATTTAAACCCTAGGAGTTTAACAAATAAAAGGTCATCCCTTTTTGAAACACTTGAACCCCTTATTAAAACGTGGCTGGCCCTTTGTTATTTAGTGCACCCCAATTCGTCTTGGCCCGATCAATTAGCTTTCTCTTGTGGAAATAAAAATGGCGATCTTGGGTTTGTTGAAAAATTCCCAAATCAAAGTCGATTGCTTCTGGAATCTTGTTCTCTATGTCTTTGAATTGTTGTGGCTTTCTGATGCTTTCTTGCTCACTGATTTTGGGGCTTTCATGCGATCGAAAATCTTAAAAAAATGTAAGTAATCTGAAAACTATTTCTTTGAATTTCTTTCAAGTTGTTGTAGTTTTGATTTTTTGATCCCTCCCTGCCTGTGATGAAGTGGTGTTATATATAGGATTAAAAATCCTTGATAGCCTCTGATTTCATATAAATTGACTTGGGCTGATACTGTGTGGATTCCTCTTTTGATTGCGTGATTGGAATGGTTCTGGGAAAAATAAACTTGTCCCTTTTGAATTCAAAATTGTCCCTTGTATGATAGTTGACTTGCTTGAATCAATTGCTGTGATTGCTTGATAAATTTCTTGCCATTAACTTGAAGAAAATCCTGATTAATCTATGATTCTCTTTGAATCATTTCTGGAAACAAATCTTTCACACTGTAAATTTGGCAAACACGAACTTCACAAAAAAAGTTTGTTGGATTGATTTGATAAAAGAAATTTTTGCTCGAATTTACTTGTTGCCTTTTGTTACCTCGAGTAAATGGTAATCACGGTTTTGAATTGATTAACAAAACTTGGAGTAAAAACTTTCCCCTTGAGTAATTTTGCTGGAACCAATTTGAATGCTCTTCGATTAGCTCCTCAAATAATTTTCCATGCTTTAAAAAGAACTGCCTTGTATGATGAAAAAAATGGGAATTCAATTTCCCCTTTGCATGATTGATCGACTTTGATTGAATGTGAAACTTCTAGGAGATATAAATTTTTTAAACCAGCAGAATGATTCCCTGATTTTTTCCTCTGCATGATTTTCTACATGCCAAATATACACAGATTTTCTTGAATCAATTTAAATAATTTCCTACCTTGAATTTTCTCTTGCTGACTTAAGACAGATTTGCTTCTTGCCTAATCACCGTGATGTTTAATTTTGAAAACCACTTTTCTATAGTACTTGAACACTTCTACTTTGATCTTGTATTCATCACCATGCTTAACAGATTTTTCTCTCGAGTTGTTTGCCATTGTGTGATTTTAAAAAACTTCATGTTTTGCTTGAACCATGCAGATATGTCCTCATTCATGCTACTTGTAACTTTGAACATGGCTCGACCACCTTGTGAAAAATGAATTTACTTGAACTAGTTTTGTTGTCAACACATATTGACATGTATTGTGCTCTTTTTGCTATCCATGTTGCACCAATCATGTGCTGATATGATCATGATGCATTGTTGATCTTGTTAGACCACCATGATGCTGCTGCTTGACTAGAAACATATAAGTATGGTTTGTACACTTCCTGTCACTTGTATTTGCACCACTGAACTGGTTTGAACTTAAAAACTGCCTCCACCACTTTGATGGTCTGAAACTGTCTTGAATACTTTGTTGGCTGCATTTCTGTCATGTGTACTCGACTGTGTTGACTTGTTGACCATGTTGGTTGACCTTGTCCATGTGAACACCATGTAGTAATGTTGACTGAATCTCTTATACTTTGATCATGTTGAATGTCTTCATTGTTTTGTTGCTGACTTGTTATGGCTCGACCAATTTTTTGTTACATGTATATGCATATATGTATATATATATACATATGTGTATATATGTATGACTTCATTTTCACTTGCACTGAGTCGAGTTGGTCACTTGCACTGAGTCGAGTTGATCCATGTGGCTGCTCCTTAGTTGCTCGCACTGTATTTTGATTGTCGAGGCAATGCACAAGTGTATATTTATACACGTGTGTATTTGCAGTCGATCAGAGAATTTCCTGTCCCTGTGCATATACAAACTGTCTTTCTAGGCATAGATTAATCAGAGCAAGTCGTGAAAAATGATGAGAAACACACAAAAATCTGAGGCAAATAAAATTTTAAAAATAAAATTTTTATTCGCATATATTCAGTTTAAATTTTATTACAGTGTACTCTGTGTGTGTTTCATTGTGACAGGTAAGAGGATGATGACTGGACTGACAGAGAGCTGTGAAGACAGAAGACTGAAGACAGTGAATGAAACAGTGTCAGTAAATGTGTCTGTATATGAAAGTGAAAATGTATGTATATATGACAGAGTGACTGTATGAGTGTTGTAGAGAGAATTGTACTGATATTTGTAATAAACAAATTTTGTTTGAAATAAAATATTATTTTATTGTGTTCAAACAAACTTATCTATTACATTCAGTTTATTTACAAGTACAATCTTCTGTGAATGTATGTGAAATATTAGTGAAGTGTACAAATAGTGGAGTTCTAAAACTGTACTGTTTGAAAATTGAAATAAAATATTATATTTAAACAAAATATTGTGTAAATATCTGATTGTTTGTACAGTTGTATTTTATTTGAATATAAATATTATATCCCTGTTTGTGATGATATATGAAACAGTACAACAACAAACACATTTAAAATAATTTATATTTGGTTGTTATCATCAAACAAAAATCATATAATTGTGTATACAACACCGTTATATACAACACCTATCACTTTCAAAAATGCCATGGAAAGTATGAATTCTGATAAATGGTTGATTGCCATGAAAGAAGAAATTAAGTCAATAGGTGACAACAAAGTTTAGGACTTGGTGGAGTTGCCTAATGGTTCTAAAATAGTCGGGTCTAAATGGGTCTTTAAGACTAAACGAGATCTGAAAGGAAACATTGAAAGGTATAAAGCCAGACTTGCTGCTAAAGGTTTTACCCAATAGAGTGGCATTGATTACAAGGAGACCTTTGCTCCAATATTAAAGAAGGACTCTTTAAGAATTGTTTTGGTTTTGGTGGCTCGTTAGGATCTTGAGCTTCACCAAATGGATGTGAAAACCGCCTTTCTGAATGGTGAATTAGAAGAAGAAGTATATATGGACCAACCTGAAGGATTCTTAACCACAGGAAAAGAACACATGGTCTGTAAGTTGAAAAAGTCAATATGTAACGACCCAGAGTTTTGGAACCAATTAAAAATTTATTTTTAGTTAATTTTGATAGAAATTAAATATTTTAGATGAATTATTTTTAGAATAAACGATTCAATAATTAGTTAAATCGAAGTTAGAACTTATAAATTTATATTAGTTATAAATCGAGCTTGAATTGGCGCGGTAGTTTGAAAATTTGATTTTAAACTTTGAATGAATATATAGAATTCGATATAAATCAGAATTTGATAAAACAAGAAACGTTGGAATATTTTGAATTGTGATTTTCTAACGAGTATATGAAATTGAGATTTCACTTTATAAATTGTAAGTTATGTCTAAATTAAAATTTAAAATAGTCGCTATGGAATTTATATATATATATTTAATATTATATATAGCCCATAGAAAACTCACTTTTTGCATATGAATGAATTTGGACTCGAAACCACTTCCATTGAGCCCAAATGTCATTTAGGAGTTCAAAAACTATAAGCATCGATACCTTTAGAGTTGGGGAAATTTTGGTCTTTTTCATTGGATATAAGACCAAAATATCACTTTTTGCATATGGATGAATTTGAACTCGGAACCAATTCCACTGAGTTCAAAACATCATTTTCGTGCTCCAAAAGTATAAACTTCGATATATTTCGAGCTTCGAAAAATTGGTACTTAGGTTGGGTTTTGGTTGAGCTAACCTAGCTCATTCACTTAAGTACTCTCTAGCCCTGTCCTCTTCATTCATTCTCCAAACACTTAGAAAATTAGAAAATGGGGAATGAAATTGGAAATTAAAATTACTAATCTAGGTTTAGCAAATTCAAGCTCAAATCAAGGGGAAAATCAAAGAGACAACATGGGTAAGCTTCTCCATCTCCATCTCCATCTTCTCCCACTTGTTTCCTCTTCAATTTTTTAGATTTCCTATGACCTAATTCTTGGGAAATGTGTTCGTATGATTATCGATTCTAGTGTTTTTATCGAAGAGAGGTTGTTCTAGCTTGTCATTGGATCGATTCATTGCTTCTAGCAAGCAAAGGTGAGATCATTGAGAGTTCTAAGTGTCTATGCCAAGCTATTAGCTTGTATAGTGTCAATTAGGTTCATTTAGAGTTATGTATGTGGATATGAATCAGTTAGAGAAGTATACACTTTTCGGTTCATTAGTTTAGTTTCATAGAATTGGAATTTCTCATTTTAGTTATGCACACAATCAAATGCACATGCTATGAGTGTTTAGGCGATGTTGTGAAGCTCCGTTGTCGCACCAGCAAGTTCTAAAACTTCATCATTCGCTTAAATCACGTTTGATTGCCTTGGTTTGATATTTTGTTCATTTTGGGATATATGATCAAAATCATAGAAACCTTAAGTATATGTGTTTGTGCATGTGCTAGTGAGTTGTTTCGACGAGCTTATGAGGCCACATAATCATCTAACTCAAGTACATAGCCTCCATGGTTCGCCGGAATGAAATATAGAAGAGAAAAGAAAAAAAAAGGTTGACTGGGCTGTTTAACAGCAGCCAGTCGACTGGTCCATAATGGACCAGTCGACTGATAATGACCTATGCAGAAGCCCAGGTCTCTGACCAGTCGATTGGTCAAAAAGGGACCAATCGACTAGTTTGGCATATTTTTGGTTGTGGATCCAAGGACCTCGTTCCACAATCTACATTGATCCAGGCTCTTTCTCGGCCGGAGCCAGGACTGTTTGGACTTTATTTATGACTTTTCAGGTTCTATAATTCACATATTTCAGCAGCCGATTCTTACGAACTCGTTTTTATAAATCATCAATTAAAGAATGATGGAGGGGAAACCAATGGTGAGAATTCTCTCACTCAAACTATTTTTACAGTTATTATAGCTGTGACTAAATATATATGTTTATTGCCTGTGACTGCAATATTTGTTTGATGGTTGATGGATGTTATAGTTTTAAATGTTATCATTATTAAACAATGAAAATAATATGTAAGTTCACATGAATTGTGATGTAAACCCCACACGGGTATTGGGACGATAATTTTACACATCGCCCAAGTATGCAAATGATAATCATTGGGTGTTGATTAAAAACCCCACACGGGTCTGGGGATGATAATAACTTCACACATCTCCCTTGTGTTTAATTGTATGTCGATAGATTGATTAACAGGCCTTCGTAAGCGTTATTTAATTTTTTAATGCTTATACAGTTGTAGATTACACTTTGGATGTGAATTGGATGTTTAATAGTTGTTAATCACTATTTTTGAATACATGCGATGTATAGAATCCATATAAATAAAATTATATGGTAATTGATTGAGTCACATTCCAATTCGGAAACAACAAATATTTTGATACAATATTCAGTGAAGAATATTAAATATTAGTTTTGATGTCCGATTTTGGATGAACACAAAATATTAAAGATTAGTTTTGATGTCCGATTTTGGATGGACACAAAAATATTAAAGATTAGTTTTGATGTCCGACTTTGGATGGACACAAAGATATTAAAGATTAGTTTTGATGTCCGACTTTGGATGGACACAAAGATATTAAAGATTAGTTTTGATGTCCGATTTTGGATAGACACAAAAAGGAACGGGAATGAATTGAAATTGTTTTGATAACCCGAATTTTTCCAATGTATGAATTGGAATGGATTTGAATGGAAATAATCTTCAGAATATGTCGATATTGGATTCCGTGATTATTCTGATATTGCCGAGGAATTTGGAAGATACATATATCGTTATTCCCCATACGATATCCGTTGGTCTCAGAATTTGATATTGCATATAAGTCTATATGATTTCTATTTAGAGCCTTGTATTTAATATCAAATTGGATTTTGGGTTTGTCGTAATGGTGTCTTCAATAACATTATTCTTAAACCCAGTTGAGAAAATAATAAATCTTTTAACCAAGATGAAATGAAGTTTTCCAATTTAATAAACTAAATTGGAATTGAATGGAATTTGATTTAATAAAAATCGAGATGAGCTTCAGTGAATGAAAACCATTACTATTTGTGGAATTTAAAAGGATTTGCCGCTGTTCCACTTATAGTATTAGTTTGATATGGAAATTTATATCGATTATGAATTGTTCAAATTTCCATGAAGGTTCCATATTAAATGGAAGATGATTATGGGTCTATCGTGAACCATGTTTAAAAGGGCAATGGTTCTTTAACCCAATTAAAGACAAGATTAATTTTCCTAAAGTTGAATAATCATTAAGTAATGATTTTTGAGATTAAAACTAAATCTAGTTTTAATGATTCTTTAATTACATTGGAATGAGAATGAGGTAACTAAATTTACCGACTTCAAGGAAATGTCGAGAACGGAGAACCGCCAGTTTTACTCCATACAATGGTTAAATATTTAAATAGATTTGAAACGTTGAATGCTAATTAATTTTACCGAGAACACTTTGGGTGTTAAATATGGAGTAATACCAGTTTTTCTCCATGGGATGAATAGGTTGGGATTGGGGTAATAAAAATAAATGATTACTTCGGTGAGATTCGCTAATCCTGACTAGTTGATAAACCTTAATTTGGTTTAAGTTGTCGAAAGATAAAATAAAATCTTTTGAAATGATATCCAAAGAAAGATTAAAGAAATAGTTCAAAATGAACTTATCTTTAATAAAATTAGTGGGAACCTTTCCCTAAAAATGTGAATGTTTGAATAAATGTGAATGTTTGAATAAAAAATATTCTGGATCGGAATGAGGCATATGATGTGTCTTTATAGCACTTGATTATAAAATACGTGAGTTATTCGAAAAGACCGGGTTTAACCCATTCTGAATAACTGTTACGACGATTAAAAGTCGAAGAAGACGGTGGTTGAAGACCGGAGATCTTCACATCATTTGGATGATTACTGACATCTTGATTGGGCGGCTGTATACCCCAGACAGGGTAATATGTGGTGATCGTCCAGACGTACTTGGAGATCGATCAGATATGCGAGGGCCTCTCTCCTATATTGGACTTATGGCACGAGGAATAAGGTGCCTCTAGTTTCGTTCAGACCCAGAACGAACTTGTAAATGGATTACGTCTGACATTGTATTTTGTTCTGTATTGATTAATTTCTATTATCTGTTTGTTGGTGGAGAATTTATTCTCTTGCTTAACACCCTTCTCTGCGACGTATGAGCTTAGAGGTTAGATATTAATAGAAATCAGTTGTATGACATGAGTTGACAATGTGGCATGTTAAAATGCAAATGATCAAGGCTTTTGGTGAAAAGTAGGGCCTTGTGGATGATGATTAAAGCACAACTTTAAGTTGCATAACATTATATTGTAGCGTTGATTCGCGAGCTTCACACCCGGTGTGAGTCAAAAATGGGATGAGGACCTCAGGGAGGACATGTGTTTGTTTCTAGATAGAAGTGGTGCCATGGTATGGAGCCCAGACATTTTTACTTATGTAGATGATGGATTGCGAAGCGCTTCAGATGTGATTGGTTGCCATTGGCCAAGTGATAGGTCCGATAGGACTAGGAAACGTATTGTTCAGGAATAACTAATCCACAGACGTTAGGTGTGGACCGCCCTGACGCTAACCAAGGGTTACCCATAGGTGTGATCCTGGACATCTAGCTAGAGGTGATCCGAAATCAGTGAGGAAGATCCCTTGCCTCGACTCATAGATTGGAATCCAATTTCCAATACACGACTTTTCAGTTTTAGTTATAGGACTAGTATGGCGACATGATATATGGTACCCATGCCGTCTATGATTGATACATTTATATTTGAAGTTATTTTGACACTATACACTTTATAATAATATAAAAATGATTTGTTTTGAAGCGTATCAAGCATGTTTGGCTATTATAAGATAAAACTCTATCCTCTGGCTTGCGTTGCATTGGGTGATGGGACCTGAGTCTTATAATAGCTTCATTTTTTACAAAAGCATTGCATTGTTTATAAACTGTTTTATTTCAGAGTATTCATGGGAGTAAACCCGTTCCATCACATACGGCGTGGTCCCTTGAATTACCCTATTTTAAAGTAAAAGTTTTAGTTCTTGCACCAGTTCATGACTGACTCAGAGTTTATTGTTTTAACCTAAACTTTGGGTGCCTCTATTTTCCACATGGGCAGCTAGCTGTTTTGATTTGCAGATATTTCTTTTCAGGATCCTGGATTACAGCTAGAGCTATATTCGGAAAGCTTCGTATCCGTGTATTTCTTTCAGTTGTGGTGGTTGATGTTTTCTGCTGCACATTATGTAAAGTATTTAAATGTAATTTAAATCTGATATTTTTCCACTGTATAATATTTATTCATACTCTGATATCTTTACTCTAATGTAATTGTTGTAATAGCAATGAAATGTTCTCATATTTGTGTTCTGTTGTATCATGTTCTCAACACAATCCAGGCTTGTAACAACCCGTATTTTTGAATAACAAGTTATAACATAAATCAAGACAGAATTCAATGATAAAATCTGAATCAAGGGAAATGGGCTGTGCCATTGCGTTCGTCTCGGAAAAATACGCGAAATAGAGTCCGAGTTTTCGAAAATCGGAGTCTGTATGACCCAGTTATGGCCCAATGAAGATTTCAGAAAATTCAAAGTTA
Organism: Allium sativum; assembly: GCA_030737875.1. NCBI lineage: Eukaryota > Viridiplantae > Streptophyta > Magnoliopsida > Asparagales > Amaryllidaceae > Allium > Allium sativum. Next base: position 218,401,712 of record CM060918.1, on the reverse strand, counting down.
AAAATCAGGTTCAAAAATCAAATCTGGAGCCAGAAAGCATGGGCGGAAAACCTCCCGCCAAAACCCCAAGTCGACATGGGAGTCGACACACCTTGGGTGGTGTCGACTGCCCAGTCGACACCCCTGTCGACACGGGTGGCCGAGCCATCCTGGCTTGGTGCACCTGCACTTGTCCCTGGTCCAGTTCTAAAAGTTTCTGACGTGAATTGATGGCCCAGATCTGAATTAGGGTTAATCCTAGGGTCTAAACTAACCTAATCTTCTATAAAAAGACCCTAAGACCTAGCCTAAACCCTCATTAATCATTCCTACAACTAAACTATGCCAAAATGTTTCTTGATCATGGCCTCCATCCTCTTCATGAAAGTTTGAGTGTCCTAAGCTAGTAAAAGAGCCACCTTTCTTAATCAAAACAAGGATCTTTCTTCATACAAATCAAAGGAGCTTCTTGTTTCTCAAGACAACTTGGAGCTTGTATTCATTTGGGGTTTTTAGAGTTGCTAGTGGCTTCATCTCAATCTTATTTTATTTTATAAGTCTTCATAGCATTGTAAGCCCCCTCCTACTCTTAGATATTAACTATGAAGTTAAATGTTCATGTTGCAAGTTTTGGGTTTGAACTTGAGTAGGTTACATGCTTAGAAACTATCATGTTATATGTAGATTTATCCTATGCATATTCGTAAAGTCATCACCTTGATGTTGTAGGCTAGAAGCTATAAGCTTTATGTTGAAATGTTGCATTATGCAACATAAGAACTCTCTTATCCCTTAAGTTAACTTGCATAGAATGCTATATGCGAATTTCTAGCCATTTTTCTATGTCATTTATCACCATGATTCACTTATATGCTAAGTTTTGGGGTTATGCATGTTTTTGGGGCTTAATAATGTAACATGCAAGTTTGTGGACACATTATGTCTCATATGCCACCATGTTTAACTTGCGGCCTTATACCCCTCTTGTCATACTTTTGCCAAGTTCCTTCTTTTAATCCATTATGCGTTGTTGCGAATGGATATGCGAGTTTAAAAGCGTTGGGGTTACGTTATTGGTAAACTTTAATGACATGAAACATGATTTGGGTAAATTGGTATAAACATGACAACATGTAATTTTGGCTATGAACATGGGACTTGGAAACTTGACACGTATGGGTTGTAAGTGTAATAAGACACTAGACCATACATGAAAGTGACCAACTCGAGGTTGGGTTGAGTTTGTAGCATAAATCTACCCGGACCCGCCCGGCTTAACTAGTGGCTACAAACAATAGGACCCAACGTGGGTAGTTGGTCATATAGCACTTAAAACCCAAGGTTAGACTAGGTTGTGGTGTAAATCTACCCGGACCCGCCCGACTTAACTAGTAACCACAACAGAGTATAATGTGAGAGGTTGGGGTGCATTAATCTAATTAATGCCACATGAAAAGGTTAAGTAATTTTGTCTAATGACACTTAACCGATATGACACGAATGGGTAGGTTAAGTTAAACCGGACTTGATTTCTTAATGACACTTAACCATATAAGACAATTAGGGGATGGGGTTAAGTAATTTACACTTAACTAATCCGACTTGGTAATTAGATGAGGTTAAGTAACTTAGACTGAACTAATCTAAACACGGTAATTAGATGGAGTTAAGTAACTTACACTTAACTAATCTAAACACGGTAATTCGATGGGGTTAAGTTAAACACTTAACCAATCTAAACTTGGTAATTCAATGAGGTTAAGTAACCAATACTTAACCAACTTAACATGATAATTTAATGGGGTTAAGTAACTTATACTCAACCAATTATACATGATGATTTGATGAGGTTAAGTAACCTATACTTAACCAATCTAATATGAGAACTTGATAGGGTTAAGTCACAAGACCGTTTAAATATACTTAACCATTGTAATACGATTAGTGGATGGGTTCGAGCTAACCCACACTTAACCAATCCGACTCGATAATCTAATGGGGTTAAGATAATCTATGCTTAACCAATCTAACACGATAATCTGATAGGGTTAAGATAAACAAATACTTAACCAATTTGACTTGATGATTGAATAAGGTTAAGTCATGAGCTTCTTGGTATACTTAACCAACTTGTAGGGCTAGGTCTTGGACTTGAATACTTAGCCAAATCTTGACATGATTCGTAGGCAGGTTAAGTCATGAACTTAAATGACAATACTTAACCCATTAGACAAAACCCTAGTCCAGGGGACTATGGGGAAAAAAGGGATTAACAAGGAGACTAAGTAGTAAACCTTAGTTTAGGGAACTAAGTAATAATTCTTAGTCGAGGGATTTGGACCAGTTCACAGATAGATGAGTAACCCGATACGGTAGGTCATCGCTTAAAATACGAGGGGGAGCAATATCTGATTTAGATAAAGGCTCCAACGAACTGGGTGACGAAGCGGTAGCTTCGGGGAACGTGAGGATACTCTTGGTATCCCTCTGTGAGGTTGCGGATGGTCCATGAAACCTGGCCTCACAGAGGTTAAGGTCTGCGGTAGAAGAGCCAAGGGTATGCCTTGGTTGCTGTGCGAGCAACCTAAAGACTGGGGTGGATTAGCGTGGGGTCGGCGATATTTTCATGGTAGCCCTAGATAGCACATTCGTCGGCCACCTACCATCTTTAGTCAATCGTGTACGTATGGAAAGGCAGAGAACACCCAACAAACCATACTTGCTATCTAGGTATGGGTGAGGTTAGCCGCCGGAAAGAGGGCATCGATGGCTGTAGCATAGTTCTCATACATGACTTTTCTTGTTTTGCCTTTCAGTAGTTGAGGGAGGGGTCACGTGGGACCATAGCCACGGATACAAAAACAGACCTTGATATCTGCACCGGCAGATGACTTAAAACTCCCGACCGAGTTCCGTATTTCTTGATTTGCCCTGGCACAGAACTCGGATGGCACATTTGAGATACATGTGCGTCTAGACATGGAAAACGATTCACGATTCATACGTGGGATAAAAGGGCACGGTTGACGGGTAGCATAATCCCTAGTAGCCCTAGGTGGCTAAAACCCAAACCGAGATATGGAAACGTTCATTAGGTAGCATCATCCCTAGCGGTCCTAAGTGGCATAAACCCTAGGTGAACACACGATAATTCATGGTAAGAAAACATAACTAGGTCAAGGGTAGCAGTCCAAAACAACTTCAAGGATAAAACGGTACTTCGTTGAAGTGGTATAGATTTACATAAGGAAGCTCGTATGGCCTACGGCAAAGGACTGAACTTATGAGAATCATACGAATCAGGAAACCTACATATACGATATATTAGGATGACATGGACCATTACATGACATTGGGCAAGGGACATTCATAGTTAACACATAACGCGGGTTGGGATACTAGTACGAGAGGTGCAGAGCAAATATACATGATAAATACCTTGGGATGTTATACATGATAGATACCTTGGAATAGTATACTTGATAGAAACCTGACGATGTGATACCTTGATTTATCTTGACACCGTAGTTTATCATGACACACTCGTTTATCTTGGTACAGTAGTTCATCCTGTTATTTTGGTTTATCTTATCTATCTTGTCATCATACTTATGTTCATCTCAGTTCCTCATGCCAGTTAACTTTACTAGTTTATATACTGATAGTAGATAGGGCTTACCAGTCTTTATGACTGACCCCGTTTTGTTTTGCCTCTTTGTCTTCCGTTTCCCCCCAGGTTACAGGGAGGAAATGCTATTGTTAGTTCGGACTTCTTCTGTTTGAAGGTCAGCATGTATGGCTTGGACTTTTCTTGGCTATGGCTACTTTACTGTTTTACTTGGGGAATAATTTATGAAAAGGTTTTTTTATGCTTCTTTACTATTGCAAGACAGGTTTCCATGTAAGAAACTCTCTGATATAAAAGGCTTTAGACCTTATTTATTAATGATATGAAAGTTGGTTTTACTTCCGCTATTTTATATGTTATGTCTTGTAATATTTCTGTACATGTTTACCAATAATACCCCTCTAAAGCTAGTGCATTCCTTTGCGAGTGACCCTAGCGGAGGTGGGGTGTTACATTTGGTATCAGAGCAGAAGGTTACCAGACTGGGCAAAAGTTTTTAAAACCTTCTGAAAATTATTTGAAAAACCGTTTACAAAGAAGCATTTTTCAAGAAAAGTTTTGTTTTAAAAGGCTATTCCCCAAAGGCCATTAGCACTATCCTTTGATTCCTTGATCGAATCTCTTTTCCTTTCTTTCCTCCATCTGTAGTCACAGTAGTTCTAACTGTGACTAATCTTTGTCTAGCCACGTAGGTGTTTTCCCGTGCGATGGAGGAAGTTCTCGAGAGACCTGTTACCGAAGTTATAAGAAGGGATAATAAGAGCAAGGATAAAGGACACGGGCTTAAGGATAAGCAACTTGTTGGTATGGATTAGTCCACGAAGAAAGATAAAGACAAGATCAGCGAGAGGGAAATTATATGCTCTCATTTCTAGCGTACCTAAGAGGAATGGTACCGTTTCTGCTAAAGGCTTAGCCTTTCTTTTCTATCATCCCGTCCAGACTTTGTTTTGATCATCGCATCATTTAAGTCTGCTTCGATAGTTAAGTCTCTGCACCTTAGTACTAGCATGGTAGAAGATCCCACTTTTGTCCCAAAATCTGGTTGGAGAGTCGGTCCATTTCTTCATGACTTGTTTGGATTTGAGAATGACATGTCTCGGCTACGGATGGATTCTAGGGATAAAGTGGTCACCCAATAAAGGGTGCCATTCTCGGTTTTGGAAAGAGGGTAGTTAGACTCTCGACTGTGACGAGAAGGAATTTCGCTCGGTCCGAACCAGTCGCTAAACCGACCCAGACCGTTCGAAACGCCCTATCGTTTGAGAACACGACAAAACAGAACGCATATAAAAGAACGTTTCATTGCTTATTACAACAATGCATCAGATTACAAGAATATACAGAGTATAAATGAATATTACACAGAAATATCAGAGATTTAAATTACATTTAAATACATAGCAGCGGAAAATAATACAATACACAACTAGAATGAGATATACGGATACAAAGCTTTCCGGATATCGTTCCAGCTGTAAACCAGGATCCTGTGAATATAAATCTGCAAAACCAAAACTACTAGCTGCCCGTGTCAAAATAAGGGCACCCAGAGTTTAGGTTAAAACAATAAACTCCAGGTCAGTCATGTGACTGGTGTGAGAACTAAAACAGTTAATCTTTATTTTAAATCATTAGGTAATGTCAAGGGACCACGCCGTATAACACGGAACGGGTTTCCTCCCAAGAATACCAGTGCATAAAACAAACAGCGCAATGCTAAATAAAGAAAAATGAAGCTGTTATAAGACCCAGGTCCCATCACACAATGCAACGCAGTCGAGGATAGGGTTTTCCCTTATAACAGCCAAAGAATGCTTGATACGGTTAAAACAAATCGTTTGATACTATAATAAGTGCATAGTGTATAAAACAACTTCAAATCATAAGTATCAATCATAGGCGGCATGGGTACCATATATCATGTCGCCATATATAGGTTTACAAATAAAACCGCAAATGTCACGTATTTGGAAATTGGATTTCCATCTATGAACCGAGGCAAAAGATAGTCCTCAACCTATTCGAGACTGCCTAGCCCGAGTCTCAGGCAAGCGCGCAGGCAAGCCTTGGAGCGACAGGGCCGGTCCACCGATGTGGATTATTATACCTGAGCACTACGTTTCGCCGCCCTTTGGGGCGTAAGCGAGCCAACGAATGACTCCATCGGACCCGGATCGTCCGATCTAACCGAGGCGCCTCGCAACAGCAACAACCACATAAGTCAAACTCGTCATGGCGTGTAAAACCACTGACGCCACTTCTAGCTAGGAGGAAACGCAGGCCCTCCCTGAGGTCCGTCTCCCATTTTTGGTTCATACCGGGTGTGAAACTCGTGAAGTAAACGTTACACAAAGCTACGCCACAAAGGCCGTGCTTTGATCACCAACCACAAGACTTTGCTTTTCAACAGAAGCCTTGATCATTTGCATCTTAGCATGCCACACAGGCAAACCATCCTATGCAACCGATATCAGTCACACAGAATGAAATCCGATGTCAGACACACAGTCCATTTACAAGTCCGTTCTGGGTCTGAACGAAACCGGAGGCACCTAGTACCCCGCATATCCATCGATCTCCAAGTACGTCTGGACGATCACCAACTGTTTCCATCTTCTTGGGTGTACAACCCAATCAAGATCATCAGTTATCACCCAAACGACGTGAAGACCTCCGGTCTTCGACCATCGTCTTCATCTTCGACTTATCGTCGTATCAGTTATTCAGAATGGGATAAACCCGGTCTTTCCGAATAACTTGCGTATATATTATAAAAGTGTCACACAAACACAACATACGCCTCATTCCAATTCATTAGTCACTAACCGTAAATTAATCAAGAGAATAATTTCCCAAATATTAACCCCGAAGGCCGAAACCAACATCAGATCAATATCCAGAAAATCATTCTGCTTGGCTAACCGACAGTTAGTTTCTAAATTTCACATTCATAGGGAAAGATTCCCATTAATTTTATCAAAGATAAATTCCTTGAATTTATTCTTTGATCCATTTTTGAATATCAATTCAAACTAGTCGGGATTAGCGAACCTTACCGAAGTAATCATTTGTTTTAATTTCCCAATCCCAACCTATTCATCCCATGAAGTAAAACTAGTAATACTTCATATTTAACACCACAGTGTTATCGGTAAATTCAATTACCATTTCACGTTCAAATCTAATTAAAGATTTAACTATCGCCTGGAGCAAAACTGGTGATACTCCATTTTCGATCTTTTCAATCTAATTAAAGATTCATTAAAACTCCACTTAGTTTTAATCTTCGACTGGGTTAAAGAATCAGTGTCATTTAAAACACGGTTCACGATAAACCCAAAATCCCATTCATTAATTATCGGGTTAAAGAACAAGTGTTATTTAAAGCACTGTTCACGATAAACCCAAAAATCAATATCAATTCCAATTAAATATTATTTAATTGGTACACTTCATTAAATCTAAATAAAAAGATTTAATCTTTTCTCAACTGGGTTCAAGAACAGTGTTAGTGAAGACACCATTCACGACAAACCCAAATCACATTCGATATTCAATACAAGGCTCTGAATAGATAATATATCGGCTTATATTCAATATCGAATTCTACGACTAACAAATGTCGTATTGGAAATAACGATACAAATATATATCTTTCAAATTTCCATAACAACACCTGTAATATCACGAATTCCAACATCGAAATATTCCGAAGACAATTTCGATTCAAATTCACTCCAATGCAATCATTGGAAATTTTGGTTATTTTCAAAACCCTTTTCAAATTCAATTTATTTATTTAAAAATAAATAGAATTATAATTCTAGTTCAAAACTAGTTCATTTCGATAAAAATCTATTTTTATCTTTTCAAATATGGAGTTTTTCATCCCAAACTTTCACAAATCATTTCTTATGATTTTACACAAATTATTACTATTTTTAATAATTTTATCAAGGCCCGTACAGTCGATTTCCAACAACGGCCATCGAACTGCACTTACAGCGACCTTTTTCGAATTTGATTTGGACGTATCTCCAAATCCAACCGTTAGATTTCAAATTTCTAACATTCATTAGAAAGCTCTTTTCGATACGAACCCAACGGTTCCGGTTTTAGGAGAATCCGACGGTCGGATCTCCCGCAATGTCCGTTTGAAATAAATGGTCGAAATTCACGAACTGCCGCGGCGCGGCGCGTTCTATTCAGGCCATTATATTATATATATAATATATATAATATATACTTCGTCGATTTCTATTTAAAACGAATTTTATAAATCGTTTTAATTTCATTTCAAAAGCAATTTCAACTTCCATTTCAATTCAAATCAAAATTGAATTCTTCTTTATAAATTCATTTTAAAATTCATTTCTATTCAATTCAAATTTCAATTCAATTTGAATTCATATTCAATTCAATTCATTTCGAAATCGTTTTCAATTCAATTCATTTCGAAATCGTTTTCAATTCAATTCATTTCGAAATCGTTTTCAATTCAATTCATTTCGAAATCGTTTTTAATTCAATTCCTTTCGAAATCGTTTTCAATTCAATTCATTTCGAAATCGTTTTCAATTCAATTCATTTCGAAATCGTTTTCAATTCAATTCATTTCGAAATCGTTTTCAGTTCAATTCATTTCGAAATCGTTTTCAATTCAATTCATTTCAAAATATTCGATTTCGAAATCACTTTTCAATATTCATTTTAAAATGAATAAAATCGATATAAATATCGTTCACGTCAAAATGGCGTCAATCTAATCCTCACGGCTTCACATATTTCTATTTTCAAATATTGTATTTCAAATATTTCTATTTTCAAATATTCTATTTCAAATATTTCTATTTCAAATATTTCTATTTCAAATATTTCTTTTTTCGAAACTGGAATGAGGCCCAATCAATTACCATATAATGTTAATTATATGGATTTTCTACAACACATGTATATATCAACAACGATGAATAATCAACCATCAACCAAAGTGCACTACACTGTATAAGCATCAAATATAGACATTTAACGCTTATAGCAGCTTGTCAATCAATCGATCGACATATTTAATCAATCAGGATGAGTGAACTTCAAATTTCATCCTAACACCCGTGTGGGGTTTCAAACAATCAAACACATATTTTATTTGTGCAGTTAGGCGATGTGTAAAATTTATCGACCCAATCAACGTCATTCAAATAGGTGTACATAAACAAACCGTCTGGTTTGTAAATGAATATTTATTTATTCACATTCACGTTAAAAATTATATTTTTAACGATAACACATTTTATTTTAACATATGAATTTCTATTCAATTCATTTATTCAATAAAAATGATATTTTTATTTTTCTAACATATTTTAGAAAATTTCGGCGGCATAACGGCACGATACTAGAAACGGGACGAGGCCTAGCCTTATCCCCGGTCTAGTGAAGGCCCACGCCATTCACTCATCAATCAAATCGATTTCATTATGCAAACCACAAAGTTTGGAGTAAGAGTCTAACCTAGCCTTACTCCTTCGCCTTATAACGGCGCACGTCTAATCCTAACCAATTTATCGATTCGATTTTTCACACCACAAACCACATTCAAACCAATATCGCAATCTATAACCAAACAGCCAAACAAACAAGTCCATGGTCTGTGGACGATTGTGTCGGGTGCTACTAAACACCGTCTGCATCCTAGTATATATATATAACTAGAAAATAAATTGAAGGGTGAGAAGTTCTCACATATAGCTATCCTAGCTCCACGGCACTTCTAATGCAGGAAATCTTCGCCAACTCGCCTTCGTTGCCCGTATTCTCTACATATGTAAAAATCGAATTTTTACTTCAAAGTTCAATATATAAAAATCGAATTTTTATTTCAAAGTTCAATATATAAAAATCGAATTTTTACTTCAAAGTTCAATATATAAAAATCGAATTTTTATTTCAAAGTTCAATATATAAAAATCGAATTTTTACTTCAAAGTTCAATATATAAAAATCGAATTTTTATTTCAAAGTTCAATATATAAAAATCGAATTTTTATTTCAAAGTTCAATATATAAAAATCGAATTTTTATTTCAAAGTTCAATATATAAAAATCGAATTTTTATTTCAAAGTTCAATATATAAAAATCGAATTTTTACTTCAAAGTTCAATATATAAAAATCGAATTTTTATTTCAAAGTTCAATATATAAAAATCGAATTTTTATTTCAAAGTTCAATATATAAAAATCGAATTTTTATTTCAAAGTTCCATATATAAAAATCGAATTTTTAGTAATATTGATTTCGCCTTTTCCATTTCAAAGATCTAATCTTTTCTTTTACTTTTTAAAGTTTAAATCTTTTACCTATTTAAAGTTTTTACTTTTAAACAAAATCAGTTTTTATATTTTTTTTTATAAAATTTCAGTTTTTATTTTTTTATAAAATTTCAGTTTTAATACTAAAAATAAAAATCAGTTTTATACTTAAACAAAAAAATCAGTTTTATACTTAAACTAAAAAATCAGTTTTATACTTAAAATAAAATTCTGTTCTAAACCTGAAATCGAAATTAAAATAAAAATAAAATACAATAAATACTTACAGTATTTTTGAAGAAAGGGGGGTGGGTTTCGACGCATTGAAGAAGCGGGGAGGAGGTCGCTTCAGGGCGGAGGCGGGTTTGGGTTCGCCGGTGGAGGCAGGCGTGGGCCCTTGGAGTGGCGGCGGAGGGCCTGAAGGGGAAGAGGGCGACGTTCGTTTAGGGGTTTGGGCGTTGGGGGCTGGAGGTATCGAGGAGAGAGAAGGGTAGGGATGATCGGAGGTAAGGGAGGCGGAGGAGGGGGATGCGGCGGCGGCGTCGTGGGTGGGAGCGCGGTGGCCGTCGCCTTCTTCCTCCGTTCTCTTTTCTTTTTTTTTTTTTTTTTTTTATTCGATCGAAAATGAAATTGGGGGGGGGGGGCCAGAGCGGTTTAACGGGGAGAAGATATTTTTTTTTATTATTATTATTTTATTATTTTATTTTCAATTTATGTTGACTTTTACATACGAACCCGAAATCGAACCCACCGCCTATCGTCCATAGCGTTTTACCCCCATTCCGAACACAATGGGATATGTATCGTAAGCTGATTTGATTGTTATAATCAATTTCTGTTGAATTTACATTTAAATCACTATATTGAATTTTAAACGTACATTTTCAATTACCGAGGTCACATACTAACCAGAAAAATCTCAGAAAAATATTTTCTAGCTTCGTATTGACGATACGGTCCTAACAAAACTAGTTTCGTCGAATTCTGAGACCGTTAGAAAAATGGCCAATTTCTAGTCGATTAAAATCAACTGAAACTGGTCAAACGCGTTTTCCTTTGCCACGCTCACATATTGATTCGAAAAATTATGAAATTTGAAACCTAGCAATAACTTAACATCACGGACCCAACAAAACTGGTTTCGTCGAAATCCGAGGTCGTTTGCAAAATTGCTATTTTTAAGGGCCTTATATATATAAAAATATATATAAATTCCACAGCGACTATTTCTAATTTTCGACTGGACATATCTTATCATTTCTAAGATGAAATCTCAGTTTGTTAACTTCGTTACAAAGATATAGTTATACAGATTCAAATATTTCTTGTTTCGTTCAATTCTGACTTATATTGAATTCTGTATATTCATTTGCAATTAGAAATCAAATTTTCGAACTACCGCGCCATTTTCAATTCTATTTATAATTATATATAAATATTTATATTCTAACGACGACGTATATAAATATATACGTCGAATTCTATTCAAAATAAATTTCACGTCGATATTATTTAAAATAATTCATTTTAAATAATCAAAATTCGCTAAAATTGCCAAAATAAAAATTTTAAACTGGCCCAGATTTTCCGGGTTGTTACAATCTCCCCCACTTAAAACTTTTCGTCCCCGAAAAGGAACAAAGTCGAAAGTGGTTTGATTATTCAGCTCTACGCTCGATCTGGCTTCCATTCTCCAACTCTTTAGTTTCTGAGAATTTTTTTAAAACTTCAAAAATTTGGCTAACACCCTAAATTTTTGAAAAATTTCGCCATAACCTCCCCTGCACCGGGAGCATCGGGGAATTTCAAATAGCTTCCCCGGTCCTTCAGATCTCAAAAAGAAAAAGAAAAAGCCAAGCGGCTAGCCAATAGGCTCACAAAATCATCATCACCCAAACAAAACAGGAAATTATGTAGTAAACATGTACCTATTTGTCGGGCAAACAAATTTTATTCTCTGCTCTAGCCTCCTTGCTATGACCTGTTCAATGATATATATGTATATGCAAGCAAATGCGACCAATTTTCAATACAACTCAATATTCGGTTCAATTAGGCATAATAGTTAAGAATTAGCAAACCAATAAACAAACAACCAAAACATCAATCAATTAGTGAATTAGCTCTTCAAATTCATAATTTTGATATATATAAAGAAAATCATGTTTTGATGCCAAATCACAACAATAGGCCCTATCTAATTATTGGTTCTCACACCAGTCTAATGGAAATATATAGAAATCTCACCTTCGAAACACGAAAATAAATTCTAATGATGACGCGTCAATCATTAGAAGCATGTCCGAGCGACTAGAGTGTGATTCTATATCTATCCAATATATTAAAATTTCAAATACACGTGGATCAGACGTATATGCAAAATCTTTATATACTGGACTGTCCAACTCAATATAAATAGATAATCAAATACGAATAATTGATTTAAATTTTTAAAACAAAAATTGTTTTCATTTTACGAATATACTCTTCACACTCGTTCTAGGATACTACTGATCCTATCTCTAACGAGTCATTCCCATTGGATATTGCTAATCCAATATCTGATGAATTCTTTCGTATGTTTCTAATGTGCCTTGTTCTCTGCTTTGTAAACCAAAGCTCTGATATTAACTGTGACGAGAAGGAATTTCGCTCGGTCCGAACCAGTCGCTAAACCGACCCAGACCGTTCGAAACGCCCTATCGTTTGAGAACACGACAAAACAGAACGCGTATAAAAGAACGTTTCATTGCTTATTACAACAATGCATCAGATTACAAGAATATACAGAGTATAAATGAATATTACACAGAAATATCAGAGATTTAAATTACATTTAAATACATAGCAGCGGAAAATAATACAATACACAACTAGAATGAGATATACGGATACAAAGCTTTCCGGATATCGTTCCAGCTGTAAACCAGGATCCTGTGAATATAAATCTGCAAAACCAAAACTACTAGCTGCCCGTGTCAAAATAAGGGCACCCAGAGTTTAGGTTAAAACAATAAACTCCAGGTCAGTCATGTGACTGGTGTGAGAACTAAAACAGTTAATCTTTATTTTAAATCATTAGGTAATGTCAAGGGACCACGCCGTATAACACGGAACGGGTTTCCTCCCAAGAATACCAGTGCATAAAACAAACAGCGCAATGCTAAATAAAGAAAAATGAAGCTGTTATAAGACCCAGGTCCCATCACACAATGCAACGCAGTCGAGGATAGGGTTTTCCCTTATAACAGCCAAAGAATGCTTGATACGGTTAAAACAAATCGTTTGATACTATAATAAGTGCATAGTGTATAAAACAACTTCAAATCATAAGTATCAATCATAGGCGGCATGGGTACCATATATCATGTCGCCATATATAGGTTTACAAATAAAACCGCAAATGTCACGTATTTGGAAATTGGATTTCCATCTATGAACCGAGGCAAAAGATAGTCCTCAACCTATTCGAGACTGCCTAGCCCGAGTCTCAGGCAAGCGCGCAGGCAAGCCTTGGAGCGACAGGGCCGGTCCACCGATGTGGATTATTATACCTGAGCACTACGTTTCGCCGCCCTTTGGGGCGTAAGCGAGCCAACGAATGACTCCATCGGACCCGGATCGTCCGATCTAACCGAGGCGCCTCGCAACAGCAACAACCACATAAGTCAAACTCGTCATGGCGTGTAAAACCACTGACGCCACTTCTAGCTAGGAGGAAACGCAGGCCCTCCCTGAGGTCCGTCTCCCGTTTTTGGTTCATACCGGGTGTGAAACTCGTGAAGTAAACGTTACACAAAGCTACGCCACAAAGGCCGTGCTTTGATCACCAACCACAAGACTTTGCTTTTCAACAGAAGCCTTGATCATTTGCATCTTAGCATGCCACACAGGCAAACCATCCTATGCAACCGATATCAGTCACACAGAATGAAATCCGATGTCAGACACACAGTCCATTTACAAGTCCGTTCTGGGTCTGAACGAAACCGGAGGCACCTAGTACCCCGCATATCCATCGATCTCCAAGTACGTCTGGACGATCACCAACTGTTTCCATCTTCTTGGGTGTACAGCCCAATCAAGATCATCAGTTATCACCCAAACGACGTGAAGACCTCCGGTGTTCGACCATCGTCTTCATCTTCGACTTATCGTCGTATCAGTTATTCAGAATGGGATAAACCCGGTCTTTCCGAATAACTTGCGTATATATTATAAAAGTGTCACACAAACACAACATACGCCTCATTCCAATTCATTAGTCACTAACCGTAAATTAATCAAGAGAATAATTTCCCAAATATTAACCCCGAAGGCCGAAACCAACATCAGATCAATATCCAGAAAATCATTCTGCTTGGCTAACCGACAGTTAGTTTCTAAATTTCACATTCATAGGGAAAGATTCCCATTAATTTTATCAAAGATAAATTCCTTGAATTTATTCTTTGATCCATTTTTGAATATCAATTCAAACTAGTCGGGATTAGCGAACCTTACCGAAGTAATCATTTGTTTTAATTTCCCAATCCCAACCTATTCATCCCATGAAGTAAAACTAGTAATACTTCATATCTAACACCACAGTGTTATCGGTAAATTCAATTACCATTTCACGTTCAAATCTAATTAAAGATTTAACTATCGCCTGGAGCAAAACTGGTGATACTCCATTTTCGATCTTTTCAATCTAATTAAAGATTCATTAAAACTCCACTTAGTTTTAATCTTCGACTGGGTTAAAGAATCAGTGTCATTTAAAACACGGTTCACGATAAACCCAAAATCCCATTCATTAATTATCGGGTTAAAGAACAAGTGTTATTTAAAACACTGTTCACGATAAACCCAAAAATCAATATCAATTCCAATTAAATATTATTTAATTGGTACACTTCATTAAATCTAAATAAAAAGATTTAATCTTTTCTCAACTGGGTTCAAGAACAGTGTTAGTGAAGACACCATTCACGACAAACCCAAATCACATTCGATATTCAATACAAGGCTCTGAATAGATAATATATCGGCTTATATTCAATATCGAATTCTACGACTAACAAATGTCGTATTGGAAATAACGATACAAATATATATCTTTCAAATTTCCATAACAACACCTGTAATATCACGAATTCCAACATCGAAATATTCCGAAGACAATTTCGATTCAAATTCACTCCAATGCAATCATTGGAAATTTTGGTTATTTTCAAAACCCTTTTCAAATTCAATTTATTTATTTAAAAATAAATAGAATTATAATTCTAGTTCAAAACTAGTTCATTTCGATAAAAATCTATTTTTATCTTTTCAAATATGGAGTTTTTCATCCCAAACTTTCACAAATCATTTCTTATGATTTTACACAAATTATTACTATTTTTAATAATTTTATCAAGGCCCGTACAGTCGATTTCCAACAACGGCCATCGAACTGCACTTACAGCGACCTTTTTCGAATTTGATTTGGACGTATCTCCAAATCCAACCGTTAGATTTCAAATTTCTAACATTCATTAGAAAGCTCTTTTCGATACGAACCCAACGGTTCCGGTTTTAGGAGAATCCGACGGTCGGATCTCCCGCAATGTCCGTTTGAAATAAATGGTCGAAATTCACGAACTGCCGCGGCGCGGCGCGTTCTATTCAGGCCATTATATTATATATATAATATATATAATATATACTTCGTCGATTTCTATTTAAAACGAATTTTATAAATCGTTTTAATTTCATTTCAAAAGCAATTTCAACTTCCATTTCAATTCAAATCAAAATTGAATTCTTCTTTATAAATTCATTTTAAAATTCATTTCTATTCAATTCAAATTTCAATTCAATTTGAATTCATATTCAATTCAATTCATTTCGAAATCGTTTTCAATTCAATTCATTTCGAAATCGTTTTCAATTCAATTCATTTCGAAATCGTTTTCAATTCAATTCATTTCGAAATCGTTTTCAATTCAATTCCTTTCGAAATCGTTTTCAATTCAATTCATTTCGAAATCGTTTTCAATTCAATTCATTTCGAAATCGTTTTCAATTCAATTCATTTCGAAATCGTTTTCAGTTCAATTCATTTCGAAATCGTTTTCAATTCAATTCATTTCAAAATATTCGATTTCGAAATCACTTTTCAATATTCATTTTAAAATGAATAAAATCGATATAAATATCGTTCACGTCAAAATGGCGTCAATCTAATCCTCACGGCTTCACATATTTCTATTTTCAAATATTGTATTTCAAATATTTCTATTTTCAAATATTCTATTTCAAATATTTCTATTTCAAATATTTCTATTTCAAATATTTCTTTTTTCGAAACTGGAATGAGGCCCAATCAATTACCATATAATGTTAATTATATGGATTTTCTACAACACATGTATATATCAACAACGATGAATAATCAACCATCAACCAAAGTGCACTACACTGTATAAGCATCAAATATAGACATTTAACGCTTATAGCAGCTTGTCAATCAATCGATCGACATATTTAATCAATCAGGATGAGTGAACTTCAAATTTCATCCTAACACCCGTGTGGGGTTTCAAACAATCAAACACATATTTTATTTGTGCAGTTAGGCGATGTGTAAAATTTATCGACCCAATCAACGTCATTCAAATAGGTGTACATAAACAAACCGTCTGGTTTGTAAATGAATATTTATTTATTCACATTCACGTTAAAAATTATATTTTTAACGATAACACATTTTATTTTAACATATGAATTTCTATTCAATTCATTTATTCAATAAAAATGATATTTTTATTTTTCTAACATATTTTAGAAAATTTCGGCGGCATAACGGCACGATACTAGAAACGGGACGAGGCCTAGCCTTATCCCCGGTCTAGTGAAGGCCCACGCCATTCACTCATCAATCAAATCGATTTCATTATGCAAACCACAAAGTTTGGAGTAAGAGTCTAACCTAGCCTTACTCCTTCGCCTTATAACGGCGCACGTCTAATCCTAACCAATTTATCGATTCGATTTTTCACACCACAAACCACATTCAAACCAATATCGCAATCTATAACCAAACAGCCAAACAAACAAGTCCATGGTCTGTGGACGATTGTGTCGGGTGCTACTAAACACCGTCTGCATCCTAGTATATATATATAACTAGAAAATAAATTGAAGGGTGAGAAGTTCTCACATATAGCTATCCTAGCTCCACGGCACTTCTAATGCAGGAAATCTTCGCCAACTCGCCTTCGTTGCCCGTATTCTCTACATATGTAAAAATCGAATTTTTACTTCAAAGTTCAATATATAAAAATCGAATTTTTATTTCAAAGTTCAATATATAAAAATCGAATTTTTACTTCAAAGTTCAATATATAAAAATCGAATTTTTATTTCAAAGTTCAATATATAAAAATCGAATTTTTACTTCAAAGTTCAATATATAAAAATCGAATTTTTATTTCAAAGTTCAATATATAAAAATCGAATTTTTATTTCAAAGTTCAATATATAAAAATCGAATTTTTATTTCAAAGTTCAATATATAAAATTCGAATTTTTATTTCAAAGTTCAATATATAAAAATCGAATTTTTACTTCAAAGTTCAATATATAAAAATCGAATTTTTATTTCAAAGTTCAATATATAAAAATCGAATTTTTATTTCAAAGTTCAATATATAAAAATCGAATTTTTATTTCAAAGTTCCATATATAAAAATCGAATTTTTAGTAATATTGATTTCGCCTTTTCCATTTCAAAGATCTAATCTTTTCTTTTACTTTTTAAAGTTTAAATCTTTTACCTATTTAAAGTTTTTACTTTTAAACAAAATCAGTTTTTATATTTTTTTTATAAAATTTCAGTTTTTATTTTTTTATAAAATTTCAGTTTTAATACTAAAAATAAAAATCAGTTTTATACTTAAACAAAAAAATCAGTTTTATACTTAAACTAAAAAATCAGTTTTATACTTAAAATAAAATTCTGTTCTAAACCTGAAATCGAAATTAAAATAAAAATAAAATACAATAAATACTTACAGTATTTTTGAAGAAAGGGGGGTGGGTTTCGACGCATTGAAGAAGCGGGGAGGAGGTCGCTTCAGGGCGGAGGCGGGTTTGGGTTCGCCGGTGGAGGCAGGCGTGGGCCCTTGGAGTGGCGGCGGAGGGCCTGAAGGGGAAGAGGGCGACGTTCGTTTAGGGGTTTGGGCGTTGGGGGCTGGAGGTATCGAGGAGAGAGAAGGGGAGGGATGATCGGAGGTAAGGGAGGCGGAGGAGGGGGATGCGGCGGCGGCGTCGTGGGTGGGAGCGCGGTGGCCGTCGCCTTCTTCCTCCGTTCTCTTTTTTTTTTTTTTTTTTTTTTATTCGATCGAAAATGAAATTGGGGGGGGGGGGGCCAGAGCGGTTTAACGGGGAGAAGATATTTTTTTTTTATTATTATTTTATTATTTTATTTTCAATTTATGTTGACTTTTACATACGAACCCGAAATCGAACCCACCGCCTATCGTCCATAGCGTTTTACCCCCATTCCGAACACAATGGGATATGTATCGTAAGCTGATTTGATTGTTATAATCAATTTCTGTTGAATTTACATTTAAATCACTATATTGAATTTTAAACGTACATTTTCAATTACCGAGGTCACATACTAACCAGAAAAATCTCAGAAAAATATTTTCTAGCTTCGTATTGACGATACGGTCCTAACAAAACTAGTTTCGTCGAATTCTGAGACCGTTAGAAAAATGGCCAATTTCTAGTCGATTAAAATCAACTGAAACTGGTCAAACGCGTTTTCCTTTGCCACGCTCACATATTGATTCGAAAAATTATGAAATTTGAAACCTAGCAATAACTTAACATCACGGACCCAACAAAACTGGTTTCGTCGAAATCCGAGGTCGTTTGCAAAATTGCTATTTTTAAGGGCCTTATATATATAAAAATATATATAAATTCCACAGCGACTATTTCTAATTTTCGACTGGACATATCTTATCATTTCTAAGATGAAATCTCAGTTTGTTAACTTCGTTACAAAGATATAGTTATACAGATTCAAATATTTCTTGTTTCGTTCAATTCTGACTTATATTGAATTCTGTATATTCATTTGCAATTAGAAATCGAATTTTCGAACTACCGCGCCATTTTCAATTCTATTTATAATTATATATAAATATTTATATTCTAACGACGACGTATATAAATATATACGTCGAATTCTATTCAAAATAAATTTCACGTCGATATTATTTAAAATAATTCATTTTAAATAATCAAAATTCGCTAAAATTGCCAAAATAAAAATTTTAAACTGGCCCAGATTTTCCGGGTTGTTACATCGACTCACCTTGGTAATACCCTCGAAGTCTCGTATAACCTTTTGGGTTCTGTCATGGTTAGTTACCTAGAATCTCGGGATGCAGTTCATTGGTAATCCGTTCGAGTAGAATTCGCCACTAAGTCGGATGGTTCGTTTCGCTTATGCATGAGTTATGGGGATCACCCTAGTAAGTACACTTGGCAACATGGATTGGCATCGGCAGACGAGATCCAGAATCCCCTAGTGAGTTTTGGAGAGCTTGCATGAGTAAGTGGATACGTTTGAGCCAAGTATACTAGGAAAAGGATAAGTGAAAGTGGAATAAGAGGCGACAATGAAATGAGTTCTAACTCATATCTTGGAAATAGGAATCAAGGAGCTATGGGATCATGAAGTTAAAAGACGGTCAAGGCACAATGGAATTAAGCTCAAGGGAGGGAGACTTAGAAAGTTGAAGGCTAGATACATGCATCAATATCTCTTTTTAAGAGTATATCCTAGATCCCTGGTTTTTCCTGTAGAGTTTGCTCGCATATTATCTTTTGGTGAATACCTCTCGGTCCTGTTTCTGTTGCAAACCCCGTAGGGAGTTTACCTTGTTTATCTCCTCGATCCTATCGTGAGAACATTAGGTAGAAACCTATGGATGTAAACATGTGTTTGAAACATGCTATGATTGATATGGTTGCAAATGGTTGCAAGTGGATGCACGAATACACATTAGATACTAGATCGACACACTCACATTTCATATTGCATATGCACGAGTATTTATACCTGTTTATGGATGAAATTGAATGTGTTATCATGTGGATGTTGCATATGAATGAATGGTTGTGCACACATATAGTGTTTATATGTCTAGGACTATTTGCATACATGTTGGATTCATGGCACTAAACATAATTTGCATTAGAAGATCATTACGGCCTGATCATTAGCATTAGCTAAGGAACATATACACACACTTTCTGCATATGTTCATACAGCATTAGAAATCTTTTAAGGACAATGATTACTTGTGGATGATGTTTTGAGTAGATGGATGATGGATGGTAGGATACGTTCTTCCTAACTTGGAGATTTCGGGGACGAAATCCTTTAAGGAGGGGAGAATGTAACAACCCGTATTTTTGAATAACAAGTTACAACATAAATCAAGGCAGAATTCAATGATAAAGTCTGAATCAAGGGAAACGGGCTATGCTATTGCGTTCGTCTCGGAAAAATACGCAAAATAGAGTCCGAGTTTTCGAAAATCGGAGTCCGTATGACCCAGTTATGGCCCAATGAAGATTTCAGAAAATTCCAAGTTAAAAATCAGGTTCAAAAATCAAATCTGGAGCCAGAAAGCATGGGCGGAAAACCTCCCGCCAAAACCCCAAGTCGACATGGGAGTCGACTGGGGTGTCGACACACCCTGGGTGGTGTCGACTGCCCAGTCGACACCCCTGTCGACACGGGTGGCCGAGCCATCCTGGCTGGGTGCACCTGCACTTGTCCCTGGTCCAGTTCTAGAAGTTTCTGACGTGAATTGATGGCCCAGATCTGAATTAGGGTTAATCCTAGGGTCTAAACAAACCTAATCTTCTATAAAAAGACCCTAAGACCTAGCCTAAACCCTCATTAATCATTTCTAAAACTAAACTATGCCAAAATGTTTCTTGATCATGGCCTCCATCCTCTTCATGAAAGTTTGAGTGTCCTAAGCTAGTAAAAGAGCCACCTTTCTTAATCAAAACAAGGATCTTTCTTCATACAAATCAAAGGAGCTTCTTGTTTCTCAAGACAACTTGGAGCTTGTATTCATTTGGGGTTTTTAGAGTTGCTAGTGGCTTCGTCTCAATCTTATTTTATTTTATAAGTCTTCATAGCATTGTAAGCCCCCTCCTACTCTTAGATATTAACTATGAAGTTAAATGTTCATGTTGCAAGTTTTGGGTTTGAACTTGAGTAGGTTACATGCTTAGAAACTATCATGTTATGTGTAGATTTATCCTATGCATTCATAAAGTCATCACCTTGATGTTGTGGGCTAGAAGCTATAAGCTTTATGTTGAAAAGTTGCATTATGCAACATAAGAACTCTCTTATCCCTTAAGTTAACTTGCATAGAATGCTATATGCGAACTTCTAGCCATTTTTCTATGTCATCTATCACCATGATTCACTTATATGCTAAGTTTTGGGGTTATGCATGTTTTTGGGGCTTAATAATGTAACGTGCACGTTTGTGGACACATTATGTCTCATATGCCACCATGTTTAACTTGCGGCCTTATACCCCTTTTGTCATACCTTTGCCAAGTTCCTTCTTTTAATCCATTATGCGTTGTTGCGAATGTATATGCGAGTTTAAAAGCGTTGGGGTTACGTTATGGGTAAACTTTAATGACATGAAACATGATTTGGGTAAATTGGTATAAACATGACAACATGTAATTTTGGCTATGAACATGGGACTTGGAAACTTGACACGTATGGGTTGTAAGTGTAATAAGACACTAGACCATACATGAAAGTGGCCAACTCGAGGTTGGGTTGAGTTTGTAGCATAAATCTACCCGGACCCGCCCGGCTTAACTAGTGGCTACAAACAATAGGACCCAATGTGGGTAGTTGGTCATATAGCACTTAAAACCCGAGGTTAGACTAGGTTGTGGTGTAAATCTACCCGGACCCGCCCAGCTTAACTAGTAACCACAACAGAGTCTAATGTGAGAGGTTGGGGTGCATTAATCTAATTAATGCCACATGAAAAGGTTAAGTAATTTTGTCTAATGACACTTAACCGATATGACACGAATGGGTAGGTTAAGTTAAACCAGACTTGATTTCTTAGTGACACTTAACCATATAAGACAATTAGGGGATGGTGTTAAGTAATTTACACTTAACTAATCCGACTTGGTAATTAGATGGGGTTAAGTAACTTAGACTCAACTAATCTAAACACGGTAATTAGATGGGGTTAAGTAACCTACACTTAACTAATCTAAACACGGTAATTCGATGGGGTTAAGTTAAACACTTAACCAATCTAAACTTGGTAATTCAATGAGGTTAAGTAACCAATACTTAACCAACTTAACATGATAATTTAATGGGGTTAAGTAACTTATACTCAACCAATTATACATGATGATTTGATGAGGTTAAGTAACCTTTACTTAACCAATCTAATATGAGAACTTGATAGGGTTAAGTCACAAGACCGTTTAAATATACTTAACCATTGTAATACGATTAATGGATGGGTTCGAGCTAACCCCCACTTAACCAATCCGACTCGATAATCTAATGGGGTTAAGATAATCTATGCTTAACCAATCTAACACGATAATCTGATAGGGTTAAGATAAACAAATACTTAACCAATTTGACTTGATGATTGAATAAGGTTAAGTCATGAGCTTCTTGGTATACTTAACCAACTTGTAGGGCTAGGTCTTGGACTTGAATACTTAGCCAAATCTTGACATGATTCGTAGGCAGGTTAAGTCATGAACTTAAATGACAATACTTAACCCATTAGACAAAACCCTAGTCCAGGGGACTATGGGGAAAAAAGGGATTAACAAGGAGACTAAGTGGTAAACCTTAGTTTAGGGAACTAAGTAATAATTCTTAGTCGAGGGATTTGGACCAGTTCACAGATAGATGAGTAACCCGATACGGTAGGTCATCGCTTAAAATACGACGGGGAGCAATATCTAATTTAGATAAAGGCTCCAACGAACTGGGTGACGAAGCGGTAGCTTCGGGGAACGTGAGGATACTCTTGGTATCCCTCTGTGAGGTTGCGGATGGTCCATGAAACCTGGCCTCACAGAGGTTAAGGTCTGCGGTAGAAGAGCCAAGGGTATGCCTTGGTTGCTGTGCGAGCAACCTAAAAACTGGGGTGGATTAGCGTGGGGTCGGCGCTATTTTCACGGTAGCCCTAGATAGCACATTCGTCGGCCACCTACCATCTTTAGTCAATCGTGTACGTACGGAAAGGCAGAGAACACCCAACAAACCATACTTGCTATCTAGGTATGGGTGAGGTTAGCCGTCTGGAAAGAGGGCATCGATGGCTGTAGCATAGTTCTCATACATGACTTTTCTTGTTTTGCCTTTCAGTAGTTGAGGGAGGGGTCACGTGGGACCATAGCCACGGATACAAAAACAGACCTTGATATCTGCACCGGCAGATGACTTAAAACTCCAGACCGAGTTCCGTATTTCTTGATTTGCCCTGGCACATAACTCGGATGGCACATTTGAGATACATGTTCGTCTAGACATGGAAAACGATTCACGATTCATAAGTGGGATAAAAGGGCGCGGTTGACGGGTAGCATAATCTCTAGTAGCCCTAGGTGGCTAAAACCGAAACCGAGATACGGAAACGTTCATTAGGTAGCATCATCCCTAGCGGTCCTAAGTGGCATAAACCCTAGGTGAACACGCGATAATTCATGGTAAGAAAACATAACTAGGTCAAGGGTAGCAGTCCAAAACAACTTCAAGGATAAAACGGTACTTCGTTGAAGTGGTATAGATTTACATAAGGAAGCTCGTACGGCCTACGGCAAAGGACTGAACTTATGAGAATCATACGAATCAGGAAACCTACATATACGATATATTAGGATGACATGGACCATTACATGACATTGGCAAGGGACATTCATAGTTAACACATAACGCGGGTTGGGATACTAGTACGAGAGGTGCAGAGCAAATATACATGATAAATACCTTGGGATGTTATACATGATAGATACCTTGGAATAGTATACTTGATAGAAACCTGACGATGTGATACCTTGATTTATCTTGACACCGTAGTTTATCATGACACACTCGTTTATCTTGGTACAGTAGTTCATCCTGTTATTTTGGTTTAGCTTATCTATCTTGTCATCATACTTATGTTCATCTCAGTTCCTCATGTCAGTTAACTTTACTAGTTTATATACTGATAGTAGATAGGGCTTACCAGTCTTTATGACTGACCCCGTTTTGTTTCGCCTCTTTGTCTTCTGTTTCCCCCCAGGTTATAGGGAGGAAATGCTATTGTTAGTTCTGACTTCTTCTGTTTGAAGGTCATCATGTATGGCTTGGACTTTTCTTGGCTATGGCTACTTTACTGTTTTACTTGGGGAATAATTTATGAAAAGGTTTTTTTATGCTTCTTTACTATTGCAAGACAGGTTTCCATGTAAGAAACTCTCTGATGTAAAAGGCTTTAGACCTTATTTATTAATGATATGAAAGTTGGTTTTACTTCCGCTATTTTATATGTTCTGTCTTGTAATATTTCTGTACATGTTTACCAATAATACCCCTCTAAAGCTAATGCATTCCTTTGCGAGTGACCCTAGCGGAGGTGGGGTGTTACAAGGCTCCTCCGTCTCTTACAGGATCGGGGAAGTCTAGATCATGTCACAATATATGGATTGAAACAATGTAACAACCCGGAAAATCTGGGCCAGTTTGAAATTTTTATTTTGGCCATTTTAGCGAATTTTGATTATTTAAAATGAATTATTTTAAATAATATCGACGAGAAATTTATTTTGAATATAATTCGATCGTATATATTATACGCGTCGTCGTTAGAATATATAATAATTATATATAATTATAAAAGGAATTGAAAATGGCGCGGTAGTTCGAAAATTCGATTTCTAATTTCAATTGAATATACAGAATTCAATATAAGTCAGAATTGAACGAAACAAGAAATATTTGAATCTGTATAACTATATCTTTGTAACGAAGTCGAGAAACTGAGATTTCACTTTATAAATGATGAGATATGTCCAGTTGAAAATTAGAAATAGTCGCTGTGGAATTTATATATATTTTAATATAATATTTAGCCCTTAAAAATAGCCATTTTGCAAACGACCTCGGATTTCGACGAAACCAGTTTTGTTGGGTCCGGGATGTAAAGTTATTGCTAGGTTTCGAATTTCATAATTTTTCGAATCAATATGTGAGCGTGGCAAAGGAAAACGCGTTTGACCATTTTCAGTTGATTTTAATCGACTGGAAAATGGCCATTTTTCATACGGTCTCGGAATTCGACGAAACTAGTTTTGTTAGGACCGTATCGTCAATACGAAGCTAGAAAATATTTTTATGGAATTTTTCTAGTTAGTATGTGACCCCAGTAATTTGAAATGTACGTTTAAAATTCAATATAGTGATTTAAATGTAAATTCAAAGGAAACAAATCGAAACGGTCAAATCAGCTTGCGATACATATCCCATTGTGTTCAGAATGGGGGTTAAGCGCTAGGGACGACAGTCGGTGGGTTCGATTTTGATTTCGAAAAATAAGGTTACCTTTTTGAAGAAAAAAAAAGAGAAAAAATCATAGAAAAAAAGGGGTAATAATATAAATTTAAATAAACCCCCCCCTCTCCTCAGTATTCTCTCTCCCCGTCATTTTATAAAAAAAAAAAAAAAAAAAAAAAACTAACTAAACCTAAACCCCCGTCGCCTCGATCCTGGAGCCGCCGCACCACCTCCGCCGCCGTCCCCTCTTCTTCTTCCCCCACCTCCTCCTTCTTCCCCGATTCCCTCCTCTATCGTTCGAACGCAGCGCCCCCCCCCCCCAAATCGTCGAGCCACCTGACGACCGAAGCCCGCCTCCTCCTGCCGACGAGGTCGACGCCCCTAGAAGCCAGCACTGACGAACGGAGATGCCCCCCCCGTAAGTATTTTATTGTTTTTTTATTTATTTATTTTAATTCGTTAAAACTGAATTGTTTTATTTAAAAAAAAAAAGGTAAGTTCTGATTTTTAAAATGATAAAAAAAAACTGATTTTGTTTATTAGAATATAAAACTGATTTTTTCTTTATTTATAAAACTGATTTTTTATATAAAATTAAAACTGGTTTTTAATTAGTAACAAAACGGATTTTTGTTTAAAAGAGAAAAAAAAACTGTTTTGTTTTTAAAGAGTAAAAACTGACTTGGTTTTTTAAAAGTTAAAAACTGATTTTATAAAAAGAGTAAAAACTGATTTTGATTTTTAAAAGGTATTGAAAACTGATTTCTTTCAAAATAAAAATCATATTTTTATATATTGAATAGCGAACTAAAAATATGATTTTTATATATTGAACTTCATAGGAAAAATATGATTTTTATATATTGAACTTCGAGGGAAAAATATGATTTTTATATATTGAACTTCGAGTTAAAAATGTGATTTTTATATATTGAACTTCGATAGAAAAATAGAATTTTTGTATATTGAACTTCAATAGAAAAATAGAATTTTTGTATATTGAACTTCAATAGAAAAATAGAATTTTTATATATTGAACTTCGATAGAAAAATAGAATTTTTATATATTGAACTTCAATAGAAAAATAGAATTTTTATATATTGAACTTCGATAGAAAAATAGAATTTTTATATATTGAACTTCGATAGAAAAATAGAATTTTTATATATTGAACTTTGAAATAAAAATTCGATTTTTATATATGGAACTTTGAAATAAAAATTCGATTTTTATATATTGGATAGCGAAGTAAAAATTCGATTTTTATGTATTGAATAGCGAAATAAAAATTCTATTTTATATATATAGTGGCATTGGGCAACGAAGGTGACAAAAAAAAAAAGGGCGAAACGACGAAGACTTCTGCAAATGAAGTGCCGTGGAGCTAGGATAGCTATATGTGAGAATTTCTCACCTTTCAATTTATTTTTCTAGTTATATATATATACTAGGATGCAGACGGTGCTTAGTAGCACCCGACACAATCGTCCACAGACCATGGACTTGTTTGTTTGATTGTTTGGTGATTGATTGCGATATTGGTTTGAATGTGGTTTGTGATGTGAAAAATCGAATCGATAAATTGGTTAGGCTTAGACGTGCGCCGTTATAAGGCGAAGGAGTAAGGCTAGGTTAGACCCTTACTCCAAATTTTGTGGTTTGCAAAATGAAATTGATTTGATTGATGAGTGAATGGCGTGGGCCTTCACTAGACCGGGGATAAGGCTAGGCCTTGTCCCGTTTCTAGTATCGTGCCGTTATGCCGCCGAAATTTTCTAAAATAAGTTAGAAAAATAAAAATAGCATTTTATTTAACGAATGAACTGAATATAAATTCATATGTTAAAATAAAATGTATTATCGTTAAAAATATAATTTTTAACGTGAATGTGAATAAATAAATATTCATTTACAAACCAGACGGTTTGTTTATGTACACCTATTTGAATGACGTTGATTGGGTCGATAAATTTTACACATCGCCTAACTGCACAAATAAAATATGTGTTTGATTGTTTGAAACCCCACACGGGTGTTAGGATGAAATTTGAAGTTCACTCATCCTGATTTATTAAATATGTCGATCGATTGATTGACAAGCTGCTATAAGCGTTAAATGTCTATATTTGATGCTTATACAGTGTAGTGCACTTTGGTTGATGGTTGATTATTCATCGTTGTTGATATATACATGTGTTGTAGAAAATCCATATAATTAACATTATATGGTAATTGATTGGGCCTCATTCCAGTTTCGAGAAAAAAAGAAATATTTGAAAAAGAAATATTTGAAATAGAAATATTTGAAATAGAAATATTTGAAATAGAAATATTTGAAATAGAAATATTTGAAATAGAAATATTTGAAATAGAAATATTTGAAATAGAAATATTTGAAATAGAATATTTGAAAATAGAAATATGTGAAGCCGTGAGGATTAGATTGACGCCATTTTGACGTGAACGATATTTATATCAATTTTAAGTGATTTCGAAATGAATTGAATTGAAAACGATTTCGAAATGAATTGAATTGAAAACGATTTCGAAATGAATTGAATTGAATATGAATTCAAATTGAATTGAAATTTGAATTGAACAGAAATGAATTTTGAAACGAATTTATAAAGAAGAATTCAATTTTGCTTTGAATTGAAATGGAAGTTGAAATAGATTTTGAAATGAATTTAAAACTATTTATATAATTCGTTTTAAATAGAAATCGACGAAATATATATTATATATATTATATATATAATATAATGGCCTGAATAGAACGCGCCGCGCCGCGGCAGTTCGCGAATTTCGACCATTTATTTCAAACGGACATTACGGGAGATCCGACCGTCGGATTCTCCTAAAACCGGAACCGTTGGGTTCGTATCGAAAAGAGCTTTCTAACGAATATTAGAAATTTGAAATCTAACGGTTGGATTTGGAGATACGTCCAAATCAAATTCGAAAAAGGTCGCTGTAAGTGCAGTTCGATGGCCATTGTTGGAAATCGACTGTACGGGCCTTGATAAAATTATTAAAAATAATAATAATTTGTGTAAAATCATAAGAAATGATTTAGAAAGAATTAGGATGAAAAACTCCCTATTTGAAAAGATAAAAATAGATTTTTATCGAAATGAACTAGTTTTGAACTAGAATTATAATTCTATTTATTTTTAAATAAATAAATTGAATTTGAAATGGTTTTGAAAATAACCAAAATTTCCAATGAT
Organism: Allium sativum; assembly: GCA_030737875.1. NCBI lineage: Eukaryota > Viridiplantae > Streptophyta > Magnoliopsida > Asparagales > Amaryllidaceae > Allium > Allium sativum. The sequence goes on along the minus strand of CM060918.1, from coordinate 218,372,936 downwards.
TGCATTGGAGTGGATTTGAATCGAAATTGTCTTCGGAATATTTCGATGTTGGAATTCGTGATTATACAGGTGTTGTTATGGAAATTTGAAAGATATATATTTATATCGTTATTTCCAATACGACATTTGTTAGTCGTAGAATTCGATATTGAATATAAGCCGATATATTTTCTATTCAGAGCCTTGTATTGAATATCGAATGTGATTTGGGTTTGTCGTGAATGGTGTCTTCACTAACACTGTTCTTGAACCCAGTTGAGAAAAGATTAAATCTTTTTATTTAGATTTAATGAAGTGTACCAATTAAATGATATTTAATTGGAATTGAATTGGTATTGATTTTTGGGTTTATCGTGAACAGTGTTTTAAATAACACTTGTTCTTTAACCCGATAATTAATCGAATGTGATTTGGGTTTGTCGTGAATGGTGTCTTCACTAACACTGTTCTTGAACCCAGTTGAGAAAAGATTAAATCTTTTTATTTAGATTTAATGAAGTGTACCAATTAAATGATATTTAATTGGAATTGAATTGGTATTGATTTTTGGGTTTATCGTGAACAGTGTTTTAAATAACACTTGTTCTTTAACCCGATAATTAATCGAATGTGATTTGGGTTTGTCGTGAATGGTGTCTTCACTAACACTGTTCTTGAACCCAGTTGAGAAAAGATTAAATCTTTTTATTTAGATTTAATGAAGTGTACCAATTAAATGATATTTAATTGGAATTGAATTGGTATTGATTTTTGGGTTTATCGTGAACAGTGTTTTAAATAACACTTGTTCTTTAACCCGATAATTAATCGAATGTGATTTGGGTTTGTCGTGAATGGTGTCTTCACTAACACTGTTCTTGAACCCAGTTGAGAAAAGATTAAATCTTTTTATTTAGATTTAATGAAGTGTACCAATTAAATAATATTTAATTGGAATTGAATGGATATTGATTTTTGGGTTTATCGTGAACAGTGTTTTAAATAACACTTGTTCTTTAACCCGATAATTAATGGGATGTGACTTTGGGTTTATCGTGAACCGTGTTTTAAATGACACTGATTCTTTAACCCAGTCACAGATTAAAACTAAGTGGAGTTTTAATGAATCTTTAATTAGATTGAAAAGATCGAGAATGGAGTATCACCAGTTTTGCTCCAGGCGATAGTTAAATCTTTAATTAGATTTGAACGTGAAATTTAGAAACTAACTGTCGGTTAGCCAAGCAGAATGGTTTTCTGGATATTGATCTGATGTTGGTTTCGGCCTTCGGGGTTAATATTTGGGGAATTATTCTCTTGATTAATTTACGGTTAGTGACTAATGAATTGGAATGAGGCGTATGTTGTGTTTGTGTAACACTTATTTAAAATATACGCGAGTTATTCGGAAAGACCGGGTTCATCCCATTCTGAATAACTGATACGACGATAAGTCGAAGATGAAGACGATGGTCGAAGACCGGAGGTCTTCACGTCGTTTGGGTGATAACTGATGATCTTGATTGGGCTGTACACCCAAGAAGATGGAAACAGTTAGTGATCGTCCAGACGTACTTGGAGATCGATGGATATGCGGGGTACTAGGTGCCTCCGGTTTCGTTCAGACCCAGAACGGACTTGTAAATGGACTGTGTGTCTGACATCGGATTTCATTCTGTGTGACTGATATCGGTTGCATAGGATGGTTTGCCTGTGTGGCATGCTAAGATGCAAATGATCAAGGCTTCTGTTGAAAAGCAAAGTCTTGTGGTGATGATCAAAGCACGGCCTTTGTGGCGTAGCTTTGTGTAACGTTTACCTCGCGTGTTTCACACCAGGTATGAACCAAAAACGGGAGACGGACCTCAGGGAGGACTTGCGTTTCTTTCTAGCTAGAAGTGGCGTCAGTGGTTTTACACGCCCTGACGAGTTTGACTTATGTGGTTGTTGCTGTTGCGAGGCGCCTCGGTTATATCGGTTTCGGCCGAATGCATTCTGGTCGGCTGACGGACCAGACTTACACCCCATAGGGTGGGGAGACGTATTGTTCAGGCATAATAATCCACTCCGTGTGGACCGGCCCTGACGATCCAAGGCTTGCCTGCGCGCTTGCCTGAGACATGGGCTAGATTGTCTCGAATCGGTTGAGGACTATCTTTTGCCTCGGTTCATAGATGGAAACCCAATTTCCAAATACGAGACTTTGCGGTTTTGATTGTATATCCTATATATGGCGACATAGTGGGATGGGACGCTCATGCCGCCTATGATTGATACTTATGATTTGAAGTGTTTTATATACTATGCACTTATAATAGTATCAAATGAGTTGTTTTAAACGTATCAAGCATTCTTTGGCTGTTATAAGGGAAAACCCTATCCTCGACTGCGTTGCATTGTGTGATGGGACCTGGGTCTTACAACAGCTTCATTTTTCTTTATTTAGCATTGCGCTGTTGGTTTTATGCACTGGTATTCTTGGGAGGAAACCCGTTCCGTGTTATACGGCGTGGTCCCTTGATTTACCTAATGATTTGAAATAAAGATTAATAACTGTTTTAGTTCTCACACCAGTCACATGACTGACCTGGAGTTTATTGTTTTAACCTAAACTCTGGGTGCCCTTATTTTCGACACGGGCAGCTAGTAGTTTTGGTTTTGCAGATTTATATTCACAGGATCCTGGTTTACAGCTGGAACGATATCCGGAAAGCTTGGTATCCGTATATCTCTTCTAGTTGTGTATTGTATTATTTTTCCGCTGCTATGTATTTAAATGTAATTTAAATCTCTGATATTTCTGTGTAATATTCGTTTATACTCTGTATATTCTTGTAATCTGATGCATTGTTGTAATATACAATGAAATGTTCTTCTGTATGCGTTCTGTTGTGGTTTGTTCTCGAACTATCCGACGCTTTCCTTTACGGGGAGGTTGCGGGTCTTTACACGTGGTATCAGAGCTTTGGTTTACAAAGCTCAGAGAACAAGACACATTAGAACCATACGAAAGAATTCATCAGATATTGGATTAGCAATATCCAATTAGAATGACTCGTTAGAGATAGGATCAGTAGTATCCTAGAACGAGTGTGAAGAGTATATTTTTCAAATGAAAACAAATTTCGTTTTGAAAATTTAAATCAATTATTCGTATTTGATTATTTATTTTATATTGATTAGGACAATCCAATATATAAAGATTTTGCATATATGTCTTGCAAACGTGTATTCGAAGTTTTAATATATTGGGTAGATATAGAATCCCTCTAGTGCCCGGGAATAATTCTGGTGATGGGGCACTGTCGCCAGTATTTATTTTCGAGCGACGAAAGTGAGATTTCTATATATTTCCTATTGGCTGGTGTGAGAACCAAAATTAGATAGGGCCTATTGTTGTGATTTGGCATCAAAAATCTGATTTTTGTATATGTATCAAAATTATGAATTTGAAACGTTAATTCACTAATTGATTGATGTTTGTGCTGTTTATTTATTTGTTTGATAATTTTGAAACATTATGCCCAATTGAATCAAATATTGAACCGTATTGAAAATTTGGTCGCATTTGCTTGCATATACATATACTTACATTGAACAGGTCATAGCAAGGAGGCTAGAGCCAGAGAATAAAATTTGTTTGCCCGACAAATAGGTACATGTTTACTACATAATTTCCTGTTTTGTTTGGGTGATGATGATTTTGTGAGCCTATTGGCTAGCCGCTTGGCTTTTTCTTTTTCTTTTTGAGATCTAAAGGACCGGGGAAGCTATTTGAAATTCCCCGATGCTCCCGGTGCAGGGGAGGTTATGGCGAAATTTTTCAAAAATTTAGGGTGTTAGCCAAATTTTTGAAATTTTAGAAATTCTCAGAAACTGAAAAGTTAGAGAATGGAAGCCAGGTCGAGCGTAGAGTTGATTAATCAAACCACTTTCGACTTTGTTCCTTTTCGGGGACGAAAAGTTTTAAGTGGGGGAGATTGTAACAACCCGGAAAATCTGGGCCAGTTTGAAATTTTTATTTTGGCCATTTTAGCGAATTTTGATTATTTAAAATGAATTATTTTAAATAATATCGACGAGAAATTTATTTTGAATATAATTCGATCGTATATATTATACGCGTCGTCGTTAGAATATATAATAATTATATATAATTATAAAAGGAATTGAAAATGGCGCGGTAGTTCGAAAATTCGATTTCTAATTTCAATTGAATATACAGAATTCAATATAAGTCAGAATTGAACGAAACAAGAAATATTTGAATCTGTATAACTATATCTTTGTAACGAAGTCGAGAAACTGAGATTTCACTTTATAAATGATGAGATATGTCCAGTTGAAAATTAGAAATAGTCGCTGTGGAATTTATATATATTTTAATATAATATTTAGCCCTTAAAAATAGCCATTTTGCAAACGACCTCGGATTTCGACGAAACCAGTTTTGTTGGGTCCGGGATGTAAAGTTATTGCTAGGTTTCGAATTTCATAATTTTTCGAATCAATATGTGAGCGTGGCAAAGGAAAACGCGTTTGACCATTTTCAGTTGATTTTAATCGACTGGAAAATGGCCATTTTTCATACGGTCTCGGAATTCGACGAAACTAGTTTTGTTAGGACCGTATCGTCAATACGAAGCTAGAAAATATTTTTATGGAATTTTTCTAGTTAGTATGTGACCCCAGTAATTTGAAATGTACGTTTAAAATTCAATATAGTGATTTAAATGTAAATTCAAAGGAAACAAATCGAAACGGTCAAATCAGCTTGCGATACATATCCCATTGTGTTCAGAATGGGGGTTAAGCGCTAGGGACGACAGTCGGTGGGTTCGATTTTGATTTCGAAAAATAAGGTTACCTTTTTGAAGAAAAAAAAAGAGAAAAAATCATAGAAAAAAAGGGGTAATAATATAAATTTAAATAAACCCCCCCCCCTCTCCTCAGTATTCTCTCTCCCCGTCATTTTATAAAAAAAAAAAAAAAAAAAAAAAACTAACTAAACCTAAACCCCCGTCGCCTCGATCCTGGAGCCGCCGCACCACCTCCGCCGCCGTCCCCTCTTCTTCTTCCCCCACCTCCTCCTTCTTCCCCGATTCCCTCCTCTATCGTTCGAACGCAGCGCCCCCCCCCCCAAATCGTCGAGCCACCTGACGACCGAAGCCCGCCTCCTCCTGCCGACGAGGTCGACGCCCCTAGAAGCCAGCACTGACGAACGGAGATGCCCCCCCCGTAAGTATTTTATTGTTTTTTTATTTATTTATTTTAATTCGTTAAAACTGAATTGTTTTATTTAAAAAAAAAAAGGTAAGTTCTGATTTTTAAAATGATAAAAAAAAACTGATTTTGTTTATTAGAATATAAAACTGATTTTTTCTTTATTTATAAAACTGATTTTTTATATAAAATTAAAACTGGTTTTTAATTAGTAACAAAACGGATTTTTGTTTAAAAGAGAAAAAAAAACTGTTTTGTTTTTAAAGAGTAAAAACTGACTTGGTTTTTTAAAAGTTAAAAACTGATTTTATAAAAAGAGTAAAAACTGATTTTGATTTTTAAAAGGTATTGAAAACTGATTTCTTTCAAAATAAAAATCATATTTTTATATATTGAATAGCGAACTAAAAATATGATTTTTATATATTGAACTTCATAGGAAAAATATGATTTTTATATATTGAACTTCGAGGGAAAAATATGATTTTTATATATTGAACTTCGAGTTAAAAATGTGATTTTTATATATTGAACTTCGATAGAAAAATAGAATTTTTGTATATTGAACTTCAATAGAAAAATAGAATTTTTGTATATTGAACTTCAATAGAAAAATAGAATTTTTATATATTGAACTTCGATAGAAAAATAGAATTTTTATATATTGAACTTCAATAGAAAAATAGAATTTTTATATATTGAACTTCGATAGAAAAATAGAATTTTTATATATTGAACTTCGATAGAAAAATAGAATTTTTATATATTGAACTTTGAAATAAAAATTCGATTTTTATATATGGAACTTTGAAATAAAAATTCGATTTTTATATATTGGATAGCGAAGTAAAAATTCGATTTTTATGTATTGAATAGCGAAATAAAAATTCTATTTTATATATATAGTGGCATTGGGCAACGAAGGTGACAAAAAAAAAAAGGGCGAAACGACGAAGACTTCTGCAAATGAAGTGCCGTGGAGCTAGGATAGCTATATGTGAGAATTTCTCACCTTTCAATTTATTTTTCTAGTTATATATATATACTAGGATGCAGACGGTGCTTAGTAGCACCCGACACAATCGTCCACAGACCATGGACTTGTTTGTTTGATTGTTTGGTGATTGATTGCGATATTGGTTTGAATGTGGTTTGTGATGTGAAAAATCGAATCGATAAATTGGTTAGGCTTAGACGTGCGCCGTTATAAGGCGAAGGAGTAAGGCTAGGTTAGACCCTTACTCCAAATTTTGTGGTTTGCAAAATGAAATTGATTTGATTGATGAGTGAATGGCGTGGGCCTTCACTAGACCGGGGATAAGGCTAGGCCTTGTCCCGTTTCTAGTATCGTGCCGTTATGCCGCCGAAATTTTCTAAAATAAGTTAGAAAAATAAAAATAGCATTTTATTTAACGAATGAACTGAATATAAATTCATATGTTAAAATAAAATGTATTATCGTTAAAAATATAATTTTTAACGTGAATGTGAATAAATAAATATTCATTTACAAACCAGACGGTTTGTTTATGTACACCTATTTGAATGACGTTGATTGGGTCGATAAATTTTACACATCGCCTAACTGCACAAATAAAATATGTGTTTGATTGTTTGAAACCCCACACGGGTGTTAGGATGAAATTTGAAGTTCACTCATCCTGATTTATTAAATATGTCGATCGATTGATTGACAAGCTGCTATAAGCGTTAAATGTCTATATTTGATGCTTATACAGTGTAGTGCACTTTGGTTGATGGTTGATTATTCATCGTTGTTGATATATACATGTGTTGTAGAAAATCCATATAATTAACATTATATGGTAATTGATTGGGCCTCATTCCAGTTTCGAGAAAAAAAGAAATATTTGAAAAAGAAATATTTGAAATAGAAATATTTGAAATAGAAATATTTGAAATAGAAATATTTGAAATAGAAATATTTGAAATAGAAATATTTGAAATAGAAATATTTGAAATAGAAATATTTGAAATAGAATATTTGAAAATAGAAATATGTGAAGCCGTGAGGATTAGATTGACGCCATTTTGACGTGAACGATATTTATATCAATTTTAAGTGATTTCGAAATGAATTGAATTGAAAACGATTTCGAAATGAATTGAATTGAAAACGATTTCGAAATGAATTGAATTGAATATGAATTCAAATTGAATTGAAATTTGAATTGAACAGAAATGAATTTTGAAACGAATTTATAAAGAAGAATTCAATTTTGCTTTGAATTGAAATGGAAGTTGAAATAGATTTTGAAATGAATTTAAAACTATTTATATAATTCGTTTTAAATAGAAATCGACGAAATATATATTATATATATTATATATATAATATAATGGCCTGAATAGAACGCGCCGCGCCGCGGCAGTTCGCGAATTTCGACCATTTATTTCAAACGGACATTACGGGAGATCCGACCGTCGGATTCTCCTAAAACCGGAACCGTTGGGTTCGTATCGAAAAGAGCTTTCTAACGAATATTAGAAATTTGAAATCTAACGGTTGGATTTGGAGATACGTCCAAATCAAATTCGAAAAAGGTCGCTGTAAGTGCAGTTCGATGGCCATTGTTGGAAATCGACTGTACGGGCCTTGATAAAATTATTAAAAATAATAATAATTTGTGTAAAATCATAAGAAATGATTTAGAAAGAATTAGGATGAAAAACTCCCTATTTGAAAAGATAAAAATAGATTTTTATCGAAATGAACTAGTTTTGAACTAGAATTATAATTCTATTTATTTTTAAATAAATAAATTGAATTTGAAATGGTTTTGAAAATAACCAAAATTTCCAATGATTGCATTGGAGTGGATTTGAATCGAAATTGTCTTCGGAATATTTCGATGTTGGAATTCGTGATTATACAGGTGTTGTTATGGAAATTTGAAAGATATATATTTATATCGTTATTTCCAATACGACATTTGTTAGTCGTAGAATTCGATATTGAATATAAGCCGATATATTTTCTATTCAGAGCCTTGTATTGAATATCGAATGTGATTTGGGTTTGTCGTGAATGGTGTCTTCACTAACACTGTTCTTGAACCCAGTTGAGAAAAGATTAAATCTTTTTATTTAGATTTAATGAAGTGTACCAATTAAATGATATTTAATTGGAATTGAATTGGTATTGATTTTTGGGTTTATCGTGAACAGTGTTTTAAATAACACTTGTTCTTTAACCCGATAATTAATCGAATGTGATTTGGGTTTGTCGTGAATGGTGTCTTCACTAACACTGTTCTTGAACCCAGTTGAGAAAAGATTAAATCTTTTTATTTAGATTTAATGAAGTGTACCAATTAAATGATATTTAATTGGAATTGAATTGGTATTGATTTTTGGGTTTATCGTGAACAGTGTTTTAAATAACACTTGTTCTTTAACCCGATAATTAATCGAATGTGATTTGGGTTTGTCGTGAATGGTGTCTTCACTAACACTGTTCTTGAACCCAGTTGAGAAAAGATTAAATCTTTTTATTTAGATTTAATGAAGTGTACCAATTAAATGATATTTAATTGGAATTGAATTGGTATTGATTTTTGGGTTTATCGTGAACAGTGTTTTAAATAACACTTGTTCTTTAACCCGATAATTAATCGAATGTGATTTGGGTTTGTCGTGAATGGTGTCTTCACTAACACTGTTCTTGAACCCAGTTGAGAAAAGATTAAATCTTTTTATTTAGATTTAATGAAGTGTACCAATTAAATAATATTTAATTGGAATTGAATGGATATTGATTTTTGGGTTTATCGTGAACAGTGTTTTAAATAACACTTGTTCTTTAACCCGATAATTAATGGGATGTGACTTTGGGTTTATCGTGAACCGTGTTTTAAATGACACTGATTCTTTAACCCAGTCACAGATTAAAACTAAGTGGAGTTTTAATGAATCTTTAATTAGATTGAAAAGATCGAGAATGGAGTATCACCAGTTTTGCTCCAGGCGATAGTTAAATCTTTAATTAGATTTGAACGTGAAATTTAGAAACTAACTGTCGGTTAGCCAAGCAGAATGGTTTTCTGGATATTGATCTGATGTTGGTTTCGGCCTTCGGGGTTAATATTTGGGGAATTATTCTCTTGATTAATTTACGGTTAGTGACTAATGAATTGGAATGAGGCGTATGTTGTGTTTGTGTAACACTTATTTAAAATATACGCGAGTTATTCGGAAAGACCGGGTTCATCCCATTCTGAATAACTGATACGACGATAAGTCGAAGATGAAGACGATGGTCGAAGACCGGAGGTCTTCACGTCGTTTGGGTGATAACTGATGATCTTGATTGGGCTGTACACCCAAGAAGATGGAAACAGTTAGTGATCGTCCAGACGTACTTGGAGATCGATGGATATGCGGGGTACTAGGTGCCTCCGGTTTCGTTCAGACCCAGAACGGACTTGTAAATGGACTGTGTGTCTGACATCGGATTTCATTCTGTGTGACTGATATCGGTTGCATAGGATGGTTTGCCTGTGTGGCATGCTAAGATGCAAATGATCAAGGCTTCTGTTGAAAAGCAAAGTCTTGTGGTGATGATCAAAGCACGGCCTTTGTGGCGTAGCTTTGTGTAACGTTTACCTCGCGTGTTTCACACCAGGTATGAACCAAAAACGGGAGACGGACCTCAGGGAGGACTTGCGTTTCTTTCTAGCTAGAAGTGGCGTCAGTGGTTTTACACGCCCTGACGAGTTTGACTTATGTGGTTGTTGCTGTTGCGAGGCGCCTCGGTTATATCGGTTTCGGCCGAATGCATTCTGGTCGGCTGACGGACCAGACTTACACCCCATAGGGTGGGGAGACGTATTGTTCAGGCATAATAATCCACTCCGTGTGGACCGGCCCTGACGATCCAAGGCTTGCCTGCGCGCTTGCCTGAGACATGGGCTAGATTGTCTCGAATCGGTTGAGGACTATCTTTTGCCTCGGTTCATAGATGGAAACCCAATTTCCAAATACGAGACTTTGCGGTTTTGATTGTATATCCTATATATGGCGACATAGTGGGATGGGGCGCTCATGCCGCCTATGATTGATACTTATGATTTGAAGTGTTTTATATACTATGCACTTATAATAGTATCAAATGAGTTGTTTTAAACGTATCAAGCATTCTTTGGCTGTTATAAGGGAAAACCCTATCCTCGACTGCGTTGCATTGTGTGATGGGACCTGGGTCTTACAACAGCTTCATTTTTCTTTATTTAGCATTGCGCTGTTGGTTTTATGCACTGGTATTCTTGGGAGGAAACCCGTTCCGTGTTATACGGCGTGGTCCCTTGATTTACCTAATGATTTGAAATAAAGATTAATAACTGTTTTAGTTCTCACACCAGTCACATGACTGACCTGGAGTTTATTGTTTTAACCTAAACTCTGGGTGCCCTTATTTTCGACACGGGCAGCTAGTAGTTTTGGTTTTGCAGATTTATATTCACAGGATCCTGGTTTACAGCTGGAACGATATCCGGAAAGCTTGGTATCCGTATATCTCTTCTAGTTGTGTATTGTATTATTTTTCCGCTGCTATGTATTTAAATGTAATTTAAATCTCTGATATTTCTGTGTAATATTCGTTTATACTCTGTATATTCTTGTAATCTGATGCATTGTTGTAATATACAATGAAATGTTCTTCTGTATGCGTTCTGTTGTGGTTTGTTCTCGAACTATCCGACGCTTTCCTTTACGGGGAGGTTGCGGGTCTTTACAAACAAGCTTCCCGACAAAGGTATCTTAAGTTAAATGATATCATCACATCATATGGTTTTATAGAGATAACCATTGACCGTTGTATTTATATAATGGTCAATGGGAGAAAAATTGTGATTTTAGTCCTATATGTTGATGATATTTTGCTTGATGCAAACAACATGGGCATGTTACATGACATAAAGAAGTATCTCTCTAAGAACTTTGAACTGAAGGATGGGTGATGCATCTTGCGTGATTGGAATATAAATACTTCGAATAGAACATAATGATTATTAGGATTATCTCAAAAAGGTTATATTGATAAGATCCAAAAGAGATACAAAATGGATAAATGCTCTAGAGGAATAACTCCAATACAGAAAGGGGAGAAGTTTAGTAAAATGCAATGGCCTAGAAATGAACCAGAGAGAAAGTAAGTGGAAAGAATTCCATATGCATCAGTGAACTATGTTCAGACTAGTACTTGGCCTGATATCATCTTTGTTGTAGGAATGTTAGGTCGATATCAAAGTAATCCAGGAATGGACCACTGTAAAGATGCTAAAAAGGTTCTCAGATATATGCAAGGCACCAAGGAGCATATGCTTATATATAAGAGGTCTGATCATCTAGAGGTCATTGGATATTCAGATTCAGATTATGCCGGATGCGTCGATAGTAGTAAATCAACGTTCTATTATCTGTTCCTATTAGCTGGGGGAGAAATATCATGGAAGAGTGGAAAACAGTCTGTTATTGCTAATTCTACCATGGAGGTTGAATTTCTGGCAAGCTTTGAGGCTACTATTCATGCATTGTGGATGCAGAAATACATCTCAGGACTTAAGATAGTCGATAATATAACTAGACTATTGAAAATTTATTGTTATAATTCTGCAGTCGTTTTTTTCCCAAAGAATGACAAGTATTCTAAAGGTGCTAAACATATGGAATTGAAGTACTTTTCAATTAAAGAGGAAGTGCAGAAACACAAAGTATATTTTGAGCATACTAGAAATGAATGATGATAGCCGATTCATTGACTAAAGGATTACTGCCTAAAGCGTTCATTGGCCATGTAGAACGCATGGGTATTATGGAAAAAGCCTTACTATTTTAAATGTTGTTTGCTTGTTTAGTTTGTGACACTTTGAATTCATTTATAGTTATGTTCCTATTTTGCTAATATAAGTTATCATTATAGTGTATGTGTACACTTATTGTTCTTTTTCTAATAAGTAAATTTGAGACTTATGGTGTTCCTCAATCTGAAATGAACATTAAGTTAGAATTGATTTGTGATACATAGAAGAGATCTTATTGATTAATAATAGGTGACCGCTATGATTCAAATCATTTCTGATTTTCATAAGGTGGTATAATAATTATTGGACTTAACATAAAATCAGCATTTACAATTGTTAAACCATGAGGTTATGACACAGGCCAAGTGGGAGAATGTTAGAATACTTACATTTATTTTATGTGGCCTGTGTATTTTTTTTTATTTTGATTATAGGATAGGTCTACATCCTATAATATGATTTTAATATGAAAGACAATATTATGATGGACTGGTATTGGTTACGTATGGTTAAAATCTGAGAATACGACTATTCCCTCCTTTCTGGCCTGATAAATTTGAATTGTCATAGTTTCTTCTTTCATTAACTACATACGTGTATAAAATAAAGAGTAGTTACTCATTTGACTAGTCCATGTATGACAAGTGTCTTATGAAGGCAACTAACTGTTTGCAACTCATATATATACACATAACAGAACAATTTTTAAAAGATATACAGATAATAAAATAACACTGAAAGAAAGAAACGTAAGAAGCATTCTCATCCATTAGAGAATCAAGACGGTAAAGGCACAAAAAGAGAATCAATAGGCTATCAAATGGATTCAGGTTATTCTTTATGGGTTTCTTTGTTTATAGAATAATTAATGCTTGAATTGTGTCAAGTTTAAGATCCTGTTGATTTATTTTCTGTTTTGGAATGATTTCATTAATAGAAATCAGAAACAGCAAAGATTTCATTAATGGAAATCAGAAACTAAACTTTGGCTATCAATTATTTCATAAATGGAAATTAGTAACAGTAAAGATTTCATAAATGGAAATCAAAAACAGAATTTTGGCTTACAAAAAAGGCTTCTACTATAGACTATGGTTGAATTTATCTTAATCTAGTGGCATAAAGAAAATTGCAAAGAAGTTTACCCAATGAATGCATTTAAGTACGAAAAAAATCTTCCATCTTGGATATCTACCAATAAAATAATTCTTCCAAAATCATTTACCTCAATAGGAACCAGATGTAGGAATTAGTCATATTCATATAGCAATATGTTAAGATATAATGCTTTTTTCTCCTACCCGACTGCTCATATAATACTACGTATGATTAACAACTAAGGAATATTACTATTGTTGAATGAATACGGTATATTTGGTATGAGTATCGCTCGGTAGAAAGAGTGAACAAATAGCAGTGAAAATGACATCACAGGTTAAATGTTGCAATGATACATGATCACATGCGACCAACAAATTGGTGTATATAATAGGGCTGTCAACGTATGCTTTCGGATATGTATAGTGTCATATCCATATCCGTATCCGAAATTATTTTCATATATCAAATATCCATATCCATTTAATTTTCGGATTCGGATATCTGTATCCGCTTAATTTTCGGATAAGGACGGATATCAGATATTTATCCGCTCCGCTTGTAATTAATAAATTTAAGAGTATAAATAGAAAATTTTGGTCAACATAAAATAATTTTTATATTAATGTTTGTAAAAAATCAGAAAATAAGGAAATGTGATGATAAAACATTGTTTTATACTAATATCCATAAGCATATCAAAAAATATTCCAAAAGTAAACACTAGAACTACCATTTTCTCTAAAAATGGACAAAAATTTATAACATAGTAACATCTAACAGTTACAAAATGATTATTAACTACATTTTTGTGTTTTGAGGTGTATATATTACATCAATTAGTTGGATGGATATTTTTCGGATACAGATATCACTATAACCATATTCGTATCCAAAATCCTTTTTGGATACCGGATATCCGTATCCTCTTATCAGATAATGGATATTTTCCATATTTTCGAATACGGATTCAGACGGATATCAGATTTTTCGGGTATTCATTGACAGCCCTACTATATAATATAGAATTCCACTTGTTGTTTGACTACTTTGGTAAGGTATTCCACTGATTCATAGTAACTATGAATCAAACATGACTTTGTAATAAAGATATTTTGTAAATTCTTATATGAGGAAATATATGATGCACAAACAGAGAAATTACCTCGTTTCCTATTCAAGTAATACCACCACCGCAAAGTATCCAAGAAAGTGCTGTAAGCTCCATTATGTGCCTACAATTTGCAAAACCAAGGCACTATTATATTGTTTTTATTTCAAGGTAAATGATATTATGAGTGTAATTAAATGGGAAAACACATAAAAAGTAGAACATAAGTTGGATATACCAATCAACTGATCAGAAGTAGAATATGAAATACTGGAAATGGGATATGTACATCTACATGTTGACGTTGTTGGATCTATTTGTATTGTCAACTGCTGCATGGTGTTCAAAAGAATGACTATTCTAGTACTCTTGGACATAATTTTATTAAGATTCAGAAAAGATGAGAGGAATTGATAAGTGTTGTTAGGGTCGCTGATTTGTAAATTTCGTTGGTTAGAATGGACAAATCTTTTGTGGAGACATGGTGGAGTAAAACTCTCCAGACCAGCAAGTTTCAAATAATTTTGTTTAATATATTTAGATAGTGTGGTGCTAATGGCACCCTAATATGTTCATCTTAATACCGTGACTAAAAAACACCAAAGAATTTGTATTACACTCTTCTTAATACCACATTTTTAAAAAAATAGGGGCTACCACACTGTTTTACTTTATTTCAATTTCGTTCGATATTCGTTCGTCCTCATTTGTAAAACCGATCAACGAGCTAAACCCTAGATCTATAACCGATTAATGAATTCGAAGTCATAATATGCAAGATTCCTGAATAAGGTTTGAATCAAGCAAACTAGAAGAGGAAGTGAGAGAATAGGGTTTTCTAATCACCAACTAATTGAGAGATTACCATACGAATTTTAGTTTTCCCACGAGAGATGCGAAGAAGACAGCGATTATGAGATATTAGGGTAATTAGATTAGTTTAGTAAGTGATTAGTTTGGCAAATAATGGTTGAGTGAGAGACTAGAATGGAGAGATAATGTGATATTAGGAAGCATACAAAATTTAATGAGTTTTATTGTTTTAATTGCGGTATTAAGAAAAACATATAGGGGTGCTTTTAGCACCACACTTTAAATATAGGAACAAATAAAATGTAGGAAGATAAATTTTGAATCAATAACCACTAAAAAATTAAGAAAAGTAGTAATAAATGACTCCAAGGTAGGATTTAGCCAAAATGTATTAAATAGTCACACAAATTGTAGATCATTTCTCAATCACCAAAATCTGATTAAAGGGTGAAACAACTGAATCGAAACGGTCATTAATATTTGATGAGAGGAAGAATACCTCCTAAACCTGATATTTGTATCAACGATTCCAAATCCAGTAGGGACATGAACTATTCATTGAAAACAGCCGAGAACGGGTAAATACAGCAGTTGAACATATGAGTTTTGGGTAAGTATAGAAAAATCATTTGAAACAGTAAATGGATGAAGGCAAGCAGTACGGGATAGGTCTAGATGTTCATGATTTTAAGGTTCGAACTTTAGTAGAAATCAATGTCGTTGGATGAGGGAAGCCAGTGAATATCAATAAATTAAGGTCTAGATCTGAAGTGAGATAAAAGTGGAATGGTGAATTAGAGGGTTTTTAAGGTTCGTACGTCGAAGGATCAGTATTTTAGGAAAGAGAAGAAGAAATGCAAAGGAGAAACCATGTTTAACAGAAGGGGATACATGATGATCGTTGTTCGTTGTGGCGGAGAAGCAGAAGAACAGTTTTTGTTGGAGATCGTGTTAAGCAGTCTGAAGTTACGGAAAAGTATAAAAAGGGTACGCGGTAGAATGCTTCTATTTTGAAATCAAGAAGAAATGAGATGTCCACCTAAGTAGTGGTATTTTCCTATTTTACAATTTAAGTAATAAATTTCCTTTCAATTTTTATTTCGCATTGCCATAATCTTAGTCGCAATTGTCAACCATCAAATCGGAATATTACCAAGGGTTATCACTTTTTTTAAGTATGTCCCCACTTATTTGTTGTATATGACGTAGTTGTATACACAATTATATGATTTTTGTTTGACGATAACAAACAAATAAATATTATTTTAAATATTCTTGTTACTGTACTGTTCTATATAATTTACATCACAGACAGGAATATAGTATTTATATTTAAATAAAATACGACTATACAGAAATTCAAATATTCACAGCATTTTATTTAAATAGAATATTTTATTTCAATATCTAAACAGTACAATTTTACAACTCCACTTTTTGTACACTTCACTGATATCTTTCATTTCAATACATTCAGTACATTTGTTCCTCTTTACAACACTCACACTAAGTATACAGTCATATATACACATACATTCACTTTGTTACATTTTCATTTTCAGTTACAAGCTTAAAAACATTCTTTTGTCTTCACAGTCTTCACTGTCAGTCTAGCTCACTGTTGTGCATCAGTCCAGTCATCATCTTCATGCTTACCTGTCACATGAAACACACACACACAGTACACTGCAAATAGGAATAAAACTGAATATACGCGAATATAAATTTTATTTTTAAAATTTAATTTGCCTTAGAATTTCGGTGTGTTTCTCATCATTTTTCATGACTTGATCTGAAATGTGAATATAACACGTGCACAATACATGTATACACATACATGTGTATGTATATACACATATTACAGTGCAGGGACAGGAAAACTCGTCTGATCGCTGCATGTACACACGAGCATATACATACACGTGTGCACTGCCTCGCTGATCAGTGTGCAACTGAGGAGCAGTCACATGGACCAGTTAGACCCAGTGCACAAATAAAAATGGTCGAGCCATGATCAATCAAAGTCAAAGTACAAGCCAACAAGTTTTCAGCATGAGTACATTTTCAGTTTGCATGAATACATGGTATAGCAATAAGGTAAGTGTACATGATGCATGAGGTACAAATGACATGTAAAAGGAAGACCACACAGTGTCAAGAATTAATTAATGATCAAGAATATATATATATATATATATATATACACACACATGGTCGAGCACAAAAACTATTTCAAGTGCAAACATGATCAAGTCCAGAAATGCTCAAGTCAAAGAAACAAATGTGGTGCAGTAGTTCAAAGTAAATCAGTGTAGCAACGACAAATTCAATTCAGGCGGAAAATATGTTGAGCAAGTGTGTCATCAACTCAGCAAAACAGGAGCTAATCTAGCATCAAGTAAAAAGGAAAACATTTCCTGAATTATCATTTGATTTCCAGGTTTAAAAAAAAAATTAAAAGTGGAAAGTTTTTTTTAAAATAAATCAAATGCAAGGAAGGATTGTAAAAATGGTTGGCACAAAAGTATACAAGACAGTAGTGAAAAGTGGTCGAGCCAGTTTCATACTTGAGTACAAGTTGCAATACAACACAACTTTCAAGCAGAAGCAACTGTGTACAAGCTCGTTTTTACATGATCAAGTTTCATATACAATTGTGAAGGCAAGTCAAAGTTCTAAGCAACAGGGCAGACAAATATGACAGCTCAGCATGGTGAAATAGTCCAAACACAAGCTAGGTGTATACAAGAGCATAGAGACAAATATTCAAGATAGTGGAGCTGCATATACACAAAGGGGATCACATGTGCATGTCTAATTTGGTGCAACAGTTTTAAGCACAGTGATGGACAAAATTAGTACACCTACATTACATGATTGAGCATTTAGATGCAAGTATACAAGCAGATCAAAAATGTCATGATACTCATGTCAACATGACAAGAATGCAACAATTCATATGTATATAGAATTTCAAGAAGCTACAAATGATTTGGGTTTCAGGTTCAAGAAATCAGCAAATGACATACTAAATACAGGACAGTGCTCAAGCCTGCTAATGCATGATATATCTAAGAAATGTGACAAGAGCAAATATTGGTGCATGTTTATGTACAAGAATTTCATTCAGTTTTTTTAAGGAAGCAAATTGGGCAAGGAGTTGATTTAAGTATCAATCAAGGTTTTTAATTGCTTCCTGAAATCAGAATGGTTTTATGCGGCAAGAAAATTATGCAGAATTTTGGACAACAATATTTACGGCAAATTTTTAATATTCTTTCCAGAATTTGACAAAAGCAGTGAACAAATGATTTTGGCAAGGAGGCATTTCCTTTTATTCCAGATTTTCATTGGCAAACAGATTTAATTACTCAAAATGTTTTTAGACAAGAAAATCATCAAATTTGTTTCTTGTTTTTTCACAATTAGTTTTGGGTAACAAAATTGATATCCAGTTCTATAAACATGGCAAGAATCACAGCAACAACAAAATCATGCAAGGACCAAAAGTGAACATATTTATTCTTCCAGAAATTCTTTTTGTTATGGCAACAAATTCAAACTCAATCATAGCCGTGGACATCATCTCAAGGAAGGAAACAAATTTGCACGTAATCAGATCAAGTCATTTCTGAAATCAGAGTTTTAGGGTTTTTCGTTTTAACCCTATATATACACGCGTTACATCATTGGCAAATGTATCGAAATACCACGCAACAATTCAAAGAGAAATCATCGAAAGCCAAACTAAAAAATTCAGAGAGAAACATTGAAAATTCAATCAAAGAATCTTACATGTTTTCGATTGCAGTGTGGATTGCCCAAATGTAATAACCCGGAAATCTGGGCCAGTTTAAAAATTTTATTTTGGCAATTTTAGCGAATTTTGATTATTTAAAATGAATTATTTTAAAAAAATATCGACGAGAAATTTATTTTGAATATAATTCGAACGTATATATTCGTTTGAATCGACGTTAGAATATAAATAATTATTTATAATTATAAAAGGAATTGAAAATGGCGCGGTAGTTCGATAATTCGATTTCAAACTTCAATTGAACATACCGGGTGCAAAATAAACCGGATTTTAGTGAAACCAAAAATAATAGAATCTAATTGGGAATATCTTTCCAACGAATCCGAAAAATCGAAATTTCATACCGGGAATCAAAAGATATGTCCAGTTGAAAATTCTGAATAGTCGCTATAGAATTCAGGCCCTTAAAAATGGAAATTTTGCAAACGACCTCGGATTTCGACGAAACCACTTTTTTTGGATCCGGGATGTCAAATTATTGCTAGGTTTCAAATTTCGTAATTTTTCGAATCAATATGTGAGCGTGGCAAAGGAAAACGTATTTGACCAGTTTTAGTTGATTTTAATCGACTGGAAAATGGTCATTTCTCTAACGGTCTCAGAATTCGACGAAACTAGTTTTGTAAGGACCGTATCGTCAATACGAAGCTAGAAAATATTTTTCTGTGATTTATAGAGTTAGTATGTGACCCCAGTAAATTGAAATGCGCGTTCAAATTTAATATATAGAGTTATATGTTGATTTTGACGGAAACTGATCGGAACGATCGATTCAGCTTACGATACATATCCCATTGTGTTCGGAATGGGGGTAATTAGCTATGGACGATAGGAGGTGGGTTCGATTTCGAGTTCGAAAATAAAGGTTGCTTTTTGAAATCAATAAATAATTAAATATATATATTTTATATAAACCCCCCATTCCCTCTTCTCTCTCTCCATCGAACATAAATCGAATGAAATAAAAAAAACCTAATCCCTAATCACACGTCGCGATCCCCTCCCCCGCCACCGCGCTCGAGGCGCCGCTCCCCCCCGAGCTCCCCCGTCTTCCTCTCCTCTTCTTCCTCCTTCTCCTCCTCTTCTCCTCGACTGACGCGACCCCCCTCCCCCTCTGCCCGAACCCGACGCGCCACGCCCTGCTGACCGCCTCCGCCCTCCCTTCCACCTCCTTGACCTCCGACGAAGAGGCACAGCCCCTCCTTCGACCAAACCTGTAAGTTTGTATTTTATTTTTATTTTATAATTTCGATTTTGCTATATAAAAAAGGGTATATATTATTTTCAGTTTTGAAATGAAAAGAATGGTATTATTTTCTTTTCAGTTTTTAAATGAAATCAATTTTTAGTTCATAGGAAAAAATCATTGTTTGTCAAATGATTTTTGGTAGAAAAGATTTCGAAATAAAAAGATTCGATTTTTAGAAAGATAAAGGTTGGATTTTTATCCGAATAAAAATAGGATTTTTATTATGTAAACATCGTTATAAAAGTGAAAAGATTATATTTTTATTTATAAAGATTCGATTTTTATATATTCATTAGCAAAGTAAAATTTTGATTTTTATATATTCATTAGCAAAGTAAAAATTCGATTTTTATATATTCATTAGCAATTTTTATATACTCATTAGCGATAGGAAAATATGGTCTCTATAATGAATACCGTTGTAAAAATAGAATTTTTATCTATATAGTAGCGTTGTAAAAATAGAATTTTTATCTATATAGTAGCGTTGTAAAAATAGAATTTTTATCCATATGGAGTGATTATAAAAACATTATTTTTATATACATAGCAACAATATAAAAATGTGATTTTTATATATGTAGTGGCTACGGGCAACGAAAGTGACAAAAGGCGAGAATGACGAAGATTTCTACATAGGAAGAGTCATGGTATTGGATTAGCTAGTCGGTGAGAACTTCTCACTTTAAATTTCTTTTTCTAGTTATATATATATATATACTAGGATGCAGACGGTGCTTAGCAGCACCCGACACCCGTCATCCACAGACCATGGATGACTTGTTTGTTTGATTGATGTGTTGTGAAAATTGATTGTGTTGTGAATGATTGAATAATAAAATATTCTTGTGTTGAAAGGAAATAAAATATTTATATAGTTAAAAATATTTTATCGTTAAAAATATAATTTTTAACGTGAATGTGAATAAATAAATATTTATAAACAAATCGGCCGATTTGTTTATATACACTGATTTGACTGATATTGATTGGGATGATAAATTTTACACATCGCCCAACTGCACAAATAAAAATCTGTGTTTGTTGATTTGAAACCCCACACGAGTGTTGGGATGATATTTGACGTACACTAATCCCAATTATTTAATTGTATGTCGATCGATGGGTCGACAGATTGTGTAAGCGTTGATTATTTATATTTGATGCTTATGCAGTTGTGTGATGCACCTTGGATGATGGTTGATTGTTTATCGTTGCTATTATATACATGTGTTGTATGGAATCCATATAATTAACGTTATATGGTAATTGATTGGGCCTCATTCCAATCGGGAAAATAAGGAATATTTTACATAACAAAAATAGTTGTGTGTTGACAGTGCTCATGTGTTGAAATTAGTCATGTGTTGAAAGAAATATAAATTCATGTGTTGAATGGAATAAATATTCATTTGTTGAATAGAATAACAGATTTATTGAAATATATAAAGCCGTGTTGATTAGAGTTGCGCTATTTTGACGTGAACGATATTTATATCGATTATATTCGTTTTATAATGAATATAGAAAAAGTAGTGATTTCGAAATATAACGGTTTGAAAATATTATCATTTATATAGTAATGATATGAAATATTCAGTTTTGATTTGAAATTGAATATAGAGTTGAAATGGTTTTGAAAACGAATTTAAAACGATTTATAAAATACGTTTTAAAAGGAAATCGACGAAATATATATATATATTATATATATATAATGGCCTGAATAGAACGCGCCGCGCCGCGGCAGTTCGTGAATTTCGACCATTGACTTCGAATTGACATTACGGGAGATCCGACCGTCGGATTCTCCTAAAACCGGAACCGTTGGGTTCGTATCGAAAAGAGCTTTCCAATGAATATTAGAAATTTGAAATCTAACGGTTGGATTTGGAATTATGTCCAAATCAAATTTGGAAAAGTCGCTGTAAGTGCAGTTCAATGGCCGTTGATGGAAATCGACTGTACGGGCCTTGATAAAATTATTAAAAATGTTAATAATTTTGTAAAATCATAATATGTGAATTGGAAAGAACTGGGATGAAAAAATTCCACATTTGAAAGGATAAAAATATATTTTTGTCGAAATGAACTAGTTTTGAACTAGAATAGTAATTTATTTATTTTTTAAAATAAATAAATTGGATTTGAAAATAACCAAAATTTCCAATAATTGAATTGGTATTGATTTTTGGGTTTATCGTGAACAGTGTTTTAAATAACACTTGTTCTTTAACCCGATAATTAATGAAATGTGATTTTGGGTTGTCGTGAACGGTATCTTCAATAATACTGTTCTTAGACCCCAAAGGAGTTAAGAAAATTCAGAAACTAATGGGAGATTAGTTGAGTTGAATGGTTTCTGGGGTATTGATCTGATGTTGGTTTCGGCCTTCAGGGTTAATACTTAGGGAACTGCTCACTTGCTTATTCACGGTTAGGGACTGAATGAAATGTGATGTGATTTTGGGTTTATCGTGAACCGTGTTTTCAATGACACTGATTCTTTAACCCAGTCACAGATTAAAACTAAGTGGAGTTTTAATGAATCTTTAATTAGATTGAAATAATCAAGAATGGAGTATCACCAGTTTTGCTCCAGGCGATAGTTAAATCTTTAATTAGATTTGAACGTGAAATGGTAATTGAATTTACCGATAACACCGTGGTGTTAGTTATGAAGTATTACCAGGTTTACTTCATGGGATGAATAGGTTGGGATTGGGAAATTAAAACAAATGATTACTTCGGTAAGGTTCGTTAATCCCGACTAGTTGAATCAAAATTCAAAAGAAGATTAAAGAATAGATTCAAGGAATTTATCTTTGATAAAATTAATGGGAACCTTTCCCTATGAATGTGAAATTTAGAAACTAACTGTCGGTTAGCTAAGCATAATGGTTTTCTGGATATTGATCTGATGTTGGTTTCGGCCTTCGGGGTTAATATTTAGGGAATTATTCTCTTGATTAATTTACGGTTAGTGACTGATGAATTGGAATGAGGCGTATGTTGTGTTTGTGTAACACTTATTTAAAATATACGCGAGTTATTCGGAAAGACCGGGTTTATCCCATTCTGAATAACTGATACGATGATAAGTCGAAGATGAAGAACGGTGGTCGAAGACCGGAGGTCTTCACGTCGTTTGAATAATTACTGATGATCTTGATTGGGATGCACACCCAAGAAGATGGAAACAGTTGGTGATCGTCCAGACATACTTGGAGATCGATGGATATGCGGGGTACTAGGTGCCTCCGGTTTCGTTCAGACCCAGAACGGACTTGTAAATGGACTGTGTGTCTGACATTGGATTTCAGTCTGTGTGATTGATTTCTATTAAATATATATCTGTTTGGCGGCGGAGAATTTATTCTCTTGCTTAACGCCCTTCTCTAAGACGTACGAGCTCAGGGGTTATATACTAATGGATATCAAACGCATAGAGTGAATTGCCTGTGTGGCATGCCTAAGTGGCAAATGAACAAGGCTTCTGTTGAAAAGCAAAGTCTTGTGGTTGATGATCGAAGCACGACCTTTGTGGCGTAGCTTTGTGTAACATTTACTTCGCGAGTTTCACACCCGGTATGAACCAAAAACGGGAGACGGACCTCAGGGAGGACATGCGTTTCTTTCTAGCTAAAAGTGGCGTCAGTGGTTTTACACGCCCTGACGAGTTTGACTTATGTGGTTGTTGCTGTTTCGAGGCGCCTCGGTTTGATCGGACGATCCGGGTCCGATGGAGTCACCTGTTGGCTCATTTGCGCCCCAAAGGGCGGGGAAACCTAGTGTTCAGGCATTTTAATCCACATCGGTGGACCGGCCCTGATGATCCAAGGGTCATTCGAGCTCTGATCCTGAGACATGGTAGGCTAGATTGTCTCGAATCGGTTGAGGACTATCTTTTGCCTCGGTTCATAGATGGAAATCCAACTTCCAAATACGTGACATTTGCGGTTTTATTTGTAGAGCCTAGTATGGCGACATAGTGGGATGGGGCGCTTATGCCGTCTATGATTGATACTTATGATTTGAAGTTGTTTTATACACTATGCACTTATAATAGTATCAAATGATTTGTTTTAAACGTATCAAGCATTCTTGGCTATTATAAGGTAAAAACCCTATCCTCCGGCTTGCGTTGCATTATGTGATGGGAACTGGGTCTTATAATAGCTTCATTTTTCTTTATTTAGCATTATGCTGTTGTTATATGCACTGGTATTCTTGGGAGGAAACCCGTTCTGTGTTATACGGCGTGGTCCCTTGATTTACCTAACTTTAAAATAAAGATTTATAACTGTTTTAGTTCTCACACCAGTCACATGACTGACCTGGAGTTTATTGTTTTAACCTAAACTCTGGGTGCCCTTATTTTGACACGGGCAGCTAGTAGTTTTGGTTTTGCAGATTTATATTCACAGGATCCTGGTTTATAGCTGGAATGATATCCGGAAAGCTTTGTATCCGTATATCTCTTCTAGTTGTGTATTGTATTATTTTCCGCTGCTATTTAAATGTAATTTAAATCTCTGATATTTCTGTGTAATATTCATTTATACTCTGTATATTCTTGTATTCTGATGGAATTGTTGTAATATGCAATGAAATGTTCTTTCGTCTGCGTTCTGATTTGTCTTGTCCTCACAGTAATTCGTTCTTTCTCTTCTCTTCGGAGACCGGGGAAGTTCGGGTCGCTTCACCAAATTAGATCAACCGAGAGTGACAACGAATTCAAGCATTTAGAGAGCCATTTTCTTCAGCAAATCAATTGATCCATTTGGGAATTAAAGAAAAACCCTAGAGCTACCTCCATTTTTTCTAAAAGCAAAGAGATCAGGCTGAAAAGAAAAGAGGGTGCACAAATTGACAATATGGTCGGCCAAGCAAATTGTGAAGTGTTAAAGGGGATGACTCCTTTTATTTTAAATCTTAGGGTTCTTTAGATTGTTTTAGTTTTATTTTTTTTATTTTTGTTTTGTTTCAATTTGTTCTATAAACCGTCAAAACAGTTTTCTAGAGTCTGTAAAATTCTAGGGGATTCAGTTAGGGGTTAATTGACAGTTTACTAGTGTCTGTAAAACTATGGGAAAATCTGGTCTAGTGGGTATAGACCAGTCTAGGGTTTTGAGCGTAGGGTTAGTACAGGAGCAGGGAGTGCGAGTTTACATGGTCTTGTAAGCGGGATCTGTTCTATCACCTAGTAGAAACCTTAGGAATGCATCAGTAGGCAGGTTTTTGCCGAAGATGGGTATCTCTGTGTGTTATTTCCTTTCTGCTTTTTATTTCTACTCCATTCTATGATCTATTTATTATTTAATATCCCGTTAGATATTTGATTCATCGAAAAACTGTGATAAACCATATTTACCCCCCTTTAGGGTTAATCTAGATCCAACAAGTGGTACCAGAGCAGGTTATTTCACTAACTCTAGAGACGTGGGTCATCCTAGTTGTCAATCGATAGAGAGTCAGTCCAGTTCATCTCCAACTATTTTCGATGGAATAGTTTTTTTAAACTGGAAATCCAAAATGGAATTTTATTTAAAATCTACTAATATTAAATGTTGGGATGTTGTTATCAATGTGTTTGATAGTGTAGATGTTACTTTCAATGCTCTATGAAAATTATATTTGATTATCTTAGCACATAACAGTTTAATCTTATCTGTCATTATTTATCTGCGCAGGAAATCTGGAGAACTCTTAATGCAAAGTTTGGACAAAATGACAACAAGTGCTCGAAACTTGCAAAGATCAACTCAGATTCAGAAGTATGTCTAACAGGATTCACTAAAGAAGAATCAGATGATGATAGTGTTGGAGATTCAACAGATGATGAAATAAGAAAATTTTCATATGAAGATCTGGTTTATTTTTGTGTTGATTTAACCAAATCTGTTGATAAAATCCAACTGAAAAATAAATCTCTGAAATCTTAGAATTCTGAGTTGACCAGCAAAATTGTTGATTTGGAATCACAACTTGAATATTTTAAAAATTCTTCAAATTCAGATTACAAAAATTGTTTGAAATTGAAAACCAATCTTGTTCATCTCAATAAAAATATTCAAATGTTTGAAAAGGAAATTCTGATCTTAAAAGAAAACAAGAGTGAATTGTCAAGTTTGAACAATTTTCTACAAAAGGAATTTGAAAATTTTAAGACTGATATACATTCCAAATTTGAAATTGCTGAAAAGGTGAATTTGTTGAAATCTGATTTGACTTTGAAAGAACTTGAAAAAGAGATTGAAAAATCCAAGAAATTTGAGTCTGAAAAACAAAAAATGATTTGAATATGAGATCTCTGAGTCCCAAGCTAAAATCGAATTACTTGAATCTGAAAATTTGGTATTGAAACAACATGATATTGAAAGGAAGATCACTAATAATCGATGTTCTGATTTAATAAAAGAAAACAGTGATCTTAAATCCAGAATTCAACGATTAGAATCAACTTTGGATAAATTTTCTAATGGGGAAAAATCGTTGAATATGTTGTTGCAAAATCCAGTTTCTATTGGAAATAAATATGGTATTGGATTTGGGAAAAATAACGTTTTTGAAAATGTCAATTCAAATGGTTTTAAAAATCCCTCAAGTTGCTTCAAGAAGGATAGTTTTGAAAAGTTGAACTCTGGATATTTCAAAAGTTTTTTTAATCACAAACGTGAAAAGAAATTGTTTGATAACAGTCTATCTAATCCATTTTGGACCCCAAAAAGAAACAAAGTGAATTCATATAAATTCAAACAGTTTTGGGTCCCTAAAGGAACTTTAGTAATTCTAATGGATGTTATACAAACAGATTTGGGTACCAAAACGTAAGAAAACAATTGAGGGTGGTTTTACAAATTTTGTTAGACACTCAATCCTCTTAACAGTTACGTACCGAAGGTGGCTAAGGAACTGCATAGCTAAAGAAAAATTGGATTCAAACTGTTTCATGTCACAAAATCATCCAAATTTCCTCCAGCCAGGATTGATGAGTTAGAGATTCCGATTTACATCGATTTCAGGTATAATCTCTGAACTCATCTTTGTAAATATTTTATTTCCTTTGTTTATTTCTTCTTCTACCCTATCTATTTTTTTTCCTTGATTTGTCACTGTCATATTTCTGTTTCTTCTTGGGATTTCTTAAACTTCCAACTGTGGAATTCATATTTTCTGGAAATTCACTTCATTTGTATAAAACTCTAATGTTTTAATCATTTCCAGATCTTAAATCTAAACTTGTATATATCTGCAATTGTTTTGAAGTTCATTTTCTATTTTCTGAATTCCTAATAGTGTTGACATATTCTTGTTATATCTTGAACAATATTAATATGAATTCTAAATTTTTTGAAGATCTGAGAAACAATTGAAATTTCACACATCTCTGCTGTTTTTGAGTTTTCACTAATTCATTTTAGAAAAGCTTAAAATAATATGCTCATTACAACACACTGATATTTATCAATCGTGATAATTTCATTATTTTTTAGATTGGCTTGGATATTTTGAATTATCTTGAATCTCATTGATACATCTTGAAAATCATTATTATTCATGATCATTATGGTTAGAATTTGTTTGTTTGAAATCATCGGAAATTATTGATATTTTGAATAATCACACACCTCCTAAATTTGAAATTATCAACCTTGTGTGACCGATTCATTATATTTCAAAACTTGACATTGATTCAAGTGATTTCAAATAAATTATTCTAGAACATTAATATCTATCAAAACTGATGTAAATGATTTGAATTTTTCTCTGGGCTTGTCAGAAATACTTGCGAAAATTTCGTTGAAAATCTGGTCTTAAAATTCATTATTATTTCATGATTATTTGATTTGAATATTTGTCTGTTTAAAATCATTTGAAATTATTGATTTATTGAATCACACATATATCTTGAATCTGAAATTAATAATCTAGTGTGATTGATTCATTAAATTCTAATATTTTCATATTCCATCAAATGATTTAAAATAAATAATATTTTTGTAATCTTGGATCATGCAATATATCTTGTGACTATCAGAAATATCTTCGGACAAGTCTGCTGTTCTATTGGTTTCCGTGCTGCTCTGATACTGTCTTTGAAAAATGTTTTCAAATAACTGCCTGTTTTGTGACTGCTGCTCTGATAAATGAAATTATTGTGCCTAATTTGTTATCCGGTCTGCTTGGGCTTTAAATTTCTGTTGTTTGTGATATCTTGGTTTGTTTCCAGTGTCGTCTTATAATCCTCATTAATAGAGACACCGATTGGTATCAGTAGTGTTGAAATTTTTTTTTGTATATATTTTCAATCCCTCTTGCTTTGTATAGGTCTCCATATCCCTCTTGTAGTTGATTTTCAATTTTAAAATTATTTATTGATTATTCATTTAGAAATTGAAATCTATATCCAAATTGAACTGAATTTATAATTCATCAAAATAATTATCAGATCTTGAAATTGTGATGAATTGTGACTGCAATATATTTCACAACAAGAGGAAATTTCAATTTAAATTCTTCATGATAGTTGAACATATATTATAATATCTTTGAATTGGCAATTATTTCATGACCATCTCCTTTATCTATCATCATTCTGCTATCCATGATAATTTTATATTAATGTGGAGAGTTAATATATTTTAAAATCTTTTTGAATAAATAGTGGAAATATTTGTGATAGAAATTGGACTATGTTTTATTCAAAATTAGTGATAACTAAAAATTTTCAATTATCCCGGTACAGTCGGGAATATTTCATAATATAATTAATTTAGAAATTTATTTCACAGTCTATTTCTGTACCTACCACATTTCTATCATTCATATTAGTTGCATATACCGCGGAGTTTTTCTATTTAAAGCTGAAAATGATAAAATATATAACTAATATATAAGTGTGTCTCTAACCTCATTTAAAAATCCAAGCTCTGGTCATGCATGATTAAGAGACAACTTATAATTTAAGCTGCGACTGACCTCTTTTAAAAATCCAAGCTCTGGTTATGCGTGGTCAGTGTGCTCTTAAATAAAATAAAAAGAAAAAGGAATAATGTGCTATAAATTAAAATTAATTTGAAATTCACCTTTGTGTATAAAAACCAGCCTATCAATCCATACTCCAACTTGTGAAATGTGTTGAAATCTTATGACGTATTATGATTTGTTGATTGATAGGTATTGGGATTTGAGATTATACGATGTTGGCACTTAAATTGAATTATTAATTATAGTCCAACTCCATCACTGTTTTATGCTTCATGTTATAAATTTTTTATTGGAAAATAGTTGGAAAATATTCGTACTTTTATAACTCTCCCCATTTATATAAATTTCATCGTAAATCCATCATTCTCTACAATGTGAAATATGCCACCTGTTCTCAGAATATTATGATTTTTGTTTGACTGATCGAGATTTATGATGACCGTTTTTCCTCTTAAGTTGATATTATATTTGTTAGTCATTTTTCATATATATTTTAAAATCTATATCCTTTTGATGATAACGAAAGGGGGAGAATGGGTTAAGATTTTGATTTATGAGTGAATATTTTATAAATATTTTAATTTTGAAAATTCATTATCATTCAGTTCATTTCACTCATGCACAGTTATAGGGGGGGTTTCTGTTATGTTCTTCACCCTCAAACACATTTATTGTAATCAAAATCTTAATATTTGTTTGTCATCATTAAAAGGGGGAGATTGTTGTATATGACGTAGTTGTATACACAATTATATGATTTTTGTTTGATGATAACAACCAATAAATATTATTTTAAATGTGCTTGTTACTGTACTGTTCTATATTTACATCACAGACATGAATATAATATTTATATTTAAATAAAATACGACTGTACAGAAATTCAAATATTCACAGTATTTTATTTAAATAGAATATTTTATTTCAATATCTAAACAGTACAGTTTTACAACTTCACTTTTTGTACACTTCACTGACATCTTTCATTTCAATACATTCAGTACATTTGTTCCTCTTTACAACACTCAAACTCAGTATACAATCATATATGTACATACATTCACTCAGTTACATTTTCATTTTCAGTTACAAGCTTACAAAACTGTCTTTTGTCTTCTATCTTTACAGTCTTCACTGTCAGTCTAGCTCACTGTTGTCCATCAGTCCAGTCATCATCTTCGTGCTTACCTGTCACATGAAACACGCACACAGTACACTGCAAATAGGAATAAAACTGAATATACGCGAATATAAATTTTATTTTTAAAATTTAATTTGCCTCAGAATTTCGGTGTGTTTCTCATCATTTTTCATGACTTGATCTGAAATGTGAATATAGCATGCGCATGATACATGTATACACATACATGTGTATGTATATACACATATTGCACTGCAGGGACAGGAAAACTCGTCTGATGGCTGCATGTATACATGTGCATATACATACACGTGTGCACTGCCTCGCCGATTAGTGTGCAACTGAGGAGCAGTCACGTGGACCAACTCGACCCAGTGCACAAATAAAAATGGTCGACCATGATCAATCAAAGTCAAAGTACAAGCCAACAAGTTTTCAGCATGAGTACATTTTCAGTTTGCATGAATACATGGTATAGTAATAAGGCAAGTGTACATGATTGTAACAACCCGAAAATCTGGGCCAGTTTAAAATTTTTATTTTGGCAATTTTAGGGAATTTTGATTATTTAAAATGAATTATTTTAAATAATATCGACGAGAAAATTTCTTTTGAATAAAATTCAATCGTATATAGTTATATAGATCGACGTTATAATATAAATAATTATATATAATTATAAAAGGAATTGAAAATGGCGCGTTAGTTCGATAATTCGATTTCAAACTTCAAATGAATGTACCGGGTGCAAAATAAACCGGATTTTAGTGAAACCAAAAATAATAGAATCTAATTGAGAATATCTTTCCAACGAACCCGAAAAATCAAGATTTCATAGCGGGAATCAAAAGATATGTCCAGTTGAAAATTCTGAATAGTCGCTATGGAATTCAGGCCCTTAAAAATGTAAATTTTGCAAACGACCTCGGATTTAGACGAATCCACTTTTGTTGGATCCGTGATGTCAAATTATTGCTAGATTCCAAATTTCATAATTTTTCGAATCAATATGTGAGCGTGGCAAAAGAAAACGCGTTTGACCAGTTTTAGTTGATTTTAATCGACTGGAAAATGGTCATTTTTCAAACGGTCTCAGAATTCGACGAAACTAGTTTTGTTAGGACCGTATCGTCAATACGAAGCTAGAAAATATTTTTCGGGAATTTTTCTAGTTAGTGTGTGACCCCAGTAATTTAAAATGTACGTTCAAATTGAATATATATTGATTTATGTTTTAAATTTGATGAAAACCAATCGTAATAGCCGAATCAGCTCACGATACATATCCCATTGTGTTCAGAATGGGGGTATAACGCTAGGGACGTCAGTCGTTGGGTCTCGATTGGTGTTGAAATTAAAAGTCAACATTTTTTAGAATAAAATAAATTAAATAATATATATTTTCCATTAAAACCCCCCTCTCTCTTTCCCGATCTCAGTTCTAAAAGGAAGAAAAAAAACCTAATCCAACCGACCGTCGCCCCCCCTCGTCGACGGCCGCCCCTCTTCTTCCCCCCCTCCATCTCAGATCGGCCGACCGCCCCCCTCCCTCTTCATCTCTGCCTCGCGATACCCCCCCCCCCCCCCCGGCCTCGTGATACCCCCTGCCTCGCGATACCCCCCTGCCTCGCGATACCCCCCTGCCTCGTGATACCCCCCCTCCTCTGCCTCGCGCCGACACCCCCCCTCATCTGACGTGCGCGCAAGTCCTCCTCCCCCTCTTCTGCTAACTATAAGTATTTTATTTTATCAATTTAAAACATTGTTTTTTTTATTTGATAAATTCAGTTTTAATAACGAATGAAATCAGTTTATTACTTATAAAAGCTAGGATTTTATTTACAAAAGAATTATAATTTTTAAAGTGAAAAGATTATATTTTTCATTCATAAAAAGATATGATTTTTGTTCGCTTAAAAATATATGGTTTGTCATATGAAGTTGCGTTGTACAAATCAAATTTTTATAGTGTAGATTTGAAAAGGAAGTAAGTATAACTTTGCAGAAAAAGTTTTGATTTTTAGAAGAAAGGTCGGATTTTTATTTTTAACAAAGGCGAGACTAAGGAAAAGATCATATATGAAAGGTGAATTTTTTATAAAGTAAAAATTCTATTTTTATATATTGAATCGTAAAGTAAAAATTCTATTTTTATATATTGAATAGTAAAGTAAAAATTCTATTTTTATATAGTGAATAGCAAAGTAAAAATTCGATTTTTATTTATTGAATAGCGAAGTAAAAATTCTATTTTTATATATTGAATAGTAAAGTAAAAATTCTATTTTTATATATTGAATAGCAAAGTAAAAATTCGATTTTTATATATTGAATAGCGAAGTAAAAATTCGATTTTTATATATTGAATAGCAAAGTAAAAATTCTATTTTTATATATTGAATAACGAAGTAAAAATTCGATTTTTCAATATTGAGTAGCAAAGTAAAAATGTGATTTTTACATATGTAGAGAATACGGGCAAAGAAAGTGACAAGAGGCAAGAACGGCGAAGATTTCTACCTAAGAAGAGTCGTGGTGTTGGATTAGCAATTCTGTGAGAATTTCTCACTCTTTGATTTAATTTTCTAGTTATATATATATACTAGGATGCAGACGGTGTTTAGTAGCACCCGACACCCATCGTCCACAGACCATGGACGGCTTGTATGCTTTGTTGTTTGATTTTGATGGTAGTTGATTGTGTGATGTGAAATGAAATAAAATATTTATATAGTTAAAAATATTTTATAGTTAAAAATAGACAATTTAACGTGTATATGAAAAGAAATAAAAATAAACAAATCGGACGATTTGTTTATATACACACATTCGACTGATATTGATTAGGACGATAAATTTTACACATCGCCCAACTGCACAAATAAAATCTGTATTTGATTGTTTGAAACCCCACACGGGTATTGGGATGATATATGACATACACTAATCCCAATAGTTAGTTGTATGTCGATCGATAGATTGACAAACTGTTATAAGCGTT
Source organism: Allium sativum (assembly GCA_030737875.1). Classification (NCBI taxonomy): domain Eukaryota; kingdom Viridiplantae; phylum Streptophyta; class Magnoliopsida; order Asparagales; family Amaryllidaceae; genus Allium; species Allium sativum. The sequence goes on along the minus strand of CM060918.1, from coordinate 218,339,686 downwards.
GAATATTTATATTTGATGCTTATACAGTGTAGAATGCACTTTGGATGATGGTTGATTATTCATCGTTGTTATTGAATACATGTGTTGTAGAAAATCCATATAATTAACATTATATGGTAATTGTTTGGGCCTCATTCCAGTTTTGAAATAGAAATATTTGAAATAAAATATTTGAATAGAAATATTTGAATAGAAATATTTGAAAATAGAAATATTTGAATAGAAATATTTGAAAAAGAAATATTTGAAGTAGAATATTTGAAAATCGAAATATATGAAGCCGCGTTGATAGATTGACTCCATTTTAACATGAACGATATTTATATCGATTTTATTCAAATTGAAGTGAATATTAAAGTGAATTGAAATTCGAATCTAATTGAATTGATTTGAAATTCGAAATAAACTGAAATGGTTCGAAATTCGAATAGAATAGAATAGAATTGAAATCGTTTTGAAATGAATTCGAATAGAATTGAAGTAGAATTGAAATCGTTTTGAAATGAATTTGAATAGAAATGAATTCGAATTGAAATTGAATAGAAATGAATTCGAATTGAAATTGAATTGAAAACGAACTGAAATTGAATTAGAAATCAATTTGAATTCAAATCGATTTGAAATGAATTTAAAACGAATTTATATTGGAATATTCAATTTTGATTTGAAATTGAATATGAAGTTGAAACCGTTTAGAAAACGAATTTAAAACGATTTATAAAGCACGTTTTGAATTGAAATCGATGGAGTATATATTATATATATAATATAGTGGCCAGAATAGAACGAGCCGCGCCGTGGCAGTTCGCGAATTTCGACCATTGACTTCGAACGAATATTACGGGAGATCCGACCGTCGGATCTCCTAAAACCGGAACCGTTGGGTTCATATCGAAAAGAGCTTTCTGATGAATATTAGAAATAAGAAATCTAACGGTTGGATTTGGAATTATGTCCAAATCAAATTTGAAAAAGGTCGCTGTAAGTGCAGTTCGATGGCCATTGATGGAAATCGACTATACGGGCCTTGATAAAATTATTAAATATAGTAATAATTTATGTAAAATCATAAGAAATGATTTGGGAAAAATTGGGATGAAAAACTCCATATTTGAAAAGATAAAAATAGATTTTTATCGAAAGGAACTAGTTTTGAACTAGAATTATAATTCTATTTATTTTTAAAATAAATAAACTGGATTAGAAATGGTTTTGAAAATAACCAGAATTTCCAATAATTATATTGGAATGGATTTGAATCGAAATTGTCTTTGGATTATTTCGATGTTGGATTTTGTGATGATACAGATATTGTTATGGGAATTTGAAAGATATATATATATATATATATATATATCGTTATTTCCAATACGATATTTGTTAGTCGTAGAATTTGATATTGAATATAAGCCGGTATATTTTCTATTCAGAGCCTTGTGTTTAATATCAAATGTGATTTGGGTTTGTCGTGAATGGTGTCTTCATTAACACTGTTCTTAAACCCAGTTGAGAAAAGATTAAATCTTTTTCTTTAGATTTAATGAAGTATACCAATTAAATAATATTTAATTGGAATTGAATTCGAATTGATTCTTGGGTTTATCGTGAATGGTGTTTTAAATAACACTCGTTCTTTAACCCGATAATTAATAGAATGTGATTTTGGGTTGTCGTGAACGGTATCTTCAATAATACTGTTCTTAGACCCAAGGAAGTTAAGAAAATCAGAAACTAACTGGAGATTAGTTAAGTTGAATGGTTTCAGAGGTATTGATCTGATGTTGGTTTCGGCCTTTGGGGTTAATACTTAGGGAATTGCTCGCTTGCTAATTCACGGTTAGGGATTGATTGAAATGTGATGTGATTTTGGGTTTATCGTGAACCGTGTTTTAAATGACACTGATTCTTTAACCCAGTTACGGATTAAAACTAAGTGGAGTTTTAATGAATCTTTAATTAGATTGAAATAATCGAGAATGGAGTATCACCAGTTTTGCTCCAGGCGATAGTTAAATCTTCAATCAGATTTGAAAGTAAAATGGTAACTGAATTTACTAATAACACCATGGTGTTAGATATGAAGTAAGACCCGTTTTACTTCATGGGATGAATAGGTTGGGATTAGGAAATTAAAACAAATGATTACTTCGGTAAAGTTTGTTAATCCCGACTAGTTTGAATTGATATTCAAAAATAGATTAAAGAATAAATTTGAAAGATTTATCTTTGATAAAATTAATGGGAACCTTTCCCTATGAATGTGAAATTTAGAAACTAACTGTCGGTTAGCTAAGCAGAATGGTTTTCTGATATTGATCTGATGTTGGTTTCGGCCTTCGAGGTTAATATTTGGGAAATTATTCTCTTGATTAATTTACGGTTAGTGACTGATGAATTGGAATGAGGCGTATGTTGTGTTTGTGTAACACTTATTTAAAATATACGCGAGTTATTCGGAACGACCGGGTTTATCCCATTCTGAATAACTGATACGACGATAAGTCGAAGATGAAGATGGTGGTTGAAGACCGGAAGTCTTCACATCGTTTGGGTGATCACTGATGATCTTGATTGGGCTGTACACCCAAGATGAGGGAATCAATCGGTGGTCGTCCAGATGTGCTTGGAGATTGATGGATATGCGAGGAAAGTGCCTCCGGTTTCGTTCAGACCCAGAACGGACTTGTAAATGGACTGTGTGTCTGACATTGGATTTCATTCTGTGTGACTGATATCGGTTGCATAGAGTGGGTTGCCTGTGTGGCATGCTAATATGCAAATGATCAAGGCTTCTGTTGAAAAGCAAAGTCTTGTGGTTGATGATCAAAGCACCGCCTGTGTGGCATAGCTTTGTGTAACGTGAATTCGCGAGCCTCACACCCCGGTTGTGAACCAAAAACGGGAGAAGGACCTCAGAGAGGGCATGCGTTTCTTTCTAGCTAGGGTGGTGTCAGTGACCTACCAGCCCTGACATTTATATACATTTCACCTGTGTGGTTGTTGCTGTTGCGAGGCGCCTCGGTTAGATCGGACGATCCGGGTCCGATGGAGCCATTCGTTGGCTCATTTACGCCCCAAAGGGCGGGGAAACGTAGTGTTCAGGCATAATAATCCACATCGGTGGACCGGCCCTGACGATCCATGGGGCAGTTGCGGCTGTTCCTGAGACACGGGCTAGAGCGTCTCGAATCGGTTGAGGACTATCTTTTGCCTCGGTTCATAGACGGAAATCCAATTTCCAAATACGTGACATTTGCAGTTTTATTTGTAGAGCCTAGTATGGCGACATAGTGGGATGGGGCGCTTATGCCGTCTATGATTGATACTTATGATTTGAAGTTGTTTTATACACTATGCACTTATGATAGTATCAAATGATTTGTTTTAAACGTATCAAGCATTCTTGGCTATTATAAGGTAAAAACCCTATCCTTCGGCTTGCGTTGCATTGTGTGATGGGAACTGGGCCTTATAATAGCTTCATTTTTCCTTATTTAGCATTGCGTTGTTTGTTTTATGCACTGGTGTTCTTGGGAGGAAACCCATTCCGTGTTATACGGCGTGGTCCCTTGATTTACCTAACTTTAAAAATAAAGATTAATAACTGTTTTAGTTCTCACACCAGTCCCATGACTGACCTGGAGTTTATTGTTTTAACCTAAACTCTGGGTGCCCCTATTTTGACACGGGTAGCTAGTAGTTTTGGTTTTGCAGATTTATATTCACAGGATCCTGGTTTACAGCTGGAACGATATCCGGAAAGCTTTGTATCCGTATATCTCTTTCTAGTTGTGTATTGTATTATTTTCCGCTGCTATGTATTTAAATGTAATTTAAATCTCTGATATTTCTGTGTAATATTCATTTATACTCTGTATATTCTTGTATTCTGATGGAATTGTTGCAATATACAATGAAATGTTCTCCCGTCTGCGTTCTATTTTGTCGTGTTCTCAAAACAATCAGGTGTTTCGAATGGTCTAGATCGGTTTAGCGATTGATTCGGATCGAGCGAAATTCCTTTTTGTCACAATGATGCATGAGGTACAAATGACATGTAAAAGGAAGACCACACAGTGTCAAGAATTCGTGAATGATCAAGAATATATATAGACACACACACACACATACATGGTCGAGCACAAAAACTGTTTCAGGTGCAAACATGATCAAGTCCAGAAATGCTCAAGCAAAAGCAACAAATGTGGTGTAGAAGTTCAAAATAAATCGTTGTAGCAACAACAATTTCAGTTCAGGCCAAAAATATGTTGAGCAAGTGTGTCATCAACTCAACAAAATAGGAGCTAATCTAGCATCAAGTAAAATGGAAAACATTTCCTGAATTATCATTTGATTTCCATGTTTAAAAAATTAATTAAAAGTGGAAGTTTTTTTTAAATAAATCAAATGCAAGGAAGGATTGTAAAAATGGTTGGCACAAAAGTATACAAGACAGTACTGAAAAGTGGTCGAGCCAATTTCATACTTAAGTACAAGTTGCAATACAACACAGATTTCAAGCACAAGCAACTGTATACAAGCTCATTTTTACATGATCAAGTTTAATATGCAATTGTGAAGGCAAGCCAAAGTTCTAAGCAACAGGGCAGACAAATGACAGCTCAGCATGGTGAAATAGTCCAAACACAAGCTAGGTGTACACAAGGGTACAGAGAAAAATATTCAAGACAGTGGAGCTGCATATACATAAAGGGGATCACATGTGCATGTCTAATTTGGTGCAACAGTATTAAGCACAGTGATGGACAAAACTACTACACCTACATCACATGATCGAGTATTTAGATGCAAGTATACAAGATGATCAAAAATGACATGATACTCATGTCAACATGACAAGAATGCAACAATTCATATGTACATAGGATTTCAAGCAGCTACAAATGATTCAAGTTTCAGGTTCAAGAAATCAGCAAATGACATACTAAATACAGAACAGTGCTCAAGCCAGCTAATACATGATATATCTAAGAGATGTGGCAAGAGCAAATACCGGTGCATGTTTATGTATAAGAATTTCATTCAGTTTTTTTAAAGGAAGCAAATTGGGCAAGGAGTTGATTTAAGTATCAATCAAGGTTTTTAATTACTTCCTGAAATCAGAATGGTTTTATGCGGCAATAAAATTATGCAGAATTTTAGACAATAATTTTTATGGCAAATTTTTAATTTTCTTTCCAGAATTTGACAAAAGCAGTGAACAAATGATTTTGGCAAGGAGGCATTTCCTTTTATTCCATATTTTCATTGGCAAACTGATTTAATCACTCAAAATGTTTTTAGACAAGAAAATCATCAAATTTGTTTCTTGTTTTTTCACAATCAGTTTTGAGTAACAAAATTGATTTCCAGTTCTATAAGCATGGCAAGAATCACAGCAACAACAAAATCATGTAAGGACCAAAAGTGAACATATTTATTCTTCCAAAAATTCATTTTGTTATGGCAACAAATTCAAACTCAATCAAAGCCGTGGACATCATCTCAAAGAAGGAAACAAATTCACATGCAATCAGATCAAGTCATTTCTGAAATCAGAGTTTTAGGGTTTTTCGTTTTAACCCTGTATATACACGCGTTACATCATTGGCAAATGTATCGAAATACCACACAACAATTCAAAGAGAAATCATCGAAAGCCAAAATCACAAATTCACAGAGAAACATTGAAAATTCAATCAAAGAATCTTACATGTTTTCGATCGCAAGCAGTGTGGATTGCCCAAATCAGATCAACCGAGAGTGACAACAAATTCAAGCATTTAGAGAGCCATTTTCTTCAGCAAATCAATTGATCGATTTGGGAATCAAAGAAAAACCCTAGAGCCACCGCCATTTTTTCTATAAGAAAAGAGATCGGGCTGAAAAGAAAAGAGGGTGCACAAATTAACAATATGGCCGACCAAGCAAATTATGAAGTGTTAAATGGGATGACCTCTTTTATTTTAAATCCTAGGGTTCGTTAGATTGTTTTAGTTTTATTTGTTTTTATTTTTGTGTTTTTCAATTTGTTCTGTAAACCATCAAAAAAGTTTTCTAGAGTTTGTAAAATTCTAGGGGATTCAGTTAGGGGTTAACAAACAGTTTACTAGTGTCTGTAAAACTAGGGGAAAATCTGGTCTAGTGGATATAGACTAGTTTAGGGTTTTGAGCGTAGGGTTAGTACAGGAGCGGGGAGTGCGAGTTTACATGGTCTTGTAAGCGGGATATGTTCTATCACCTAGTAGAAACCTTAGAAATGCAGCAGTAGGCAGGTTTTTGCCGAAGCTGGGTATTTCAATGTGTTATTTCCTTTCTGCTTTTTATTTCTGCTGCATTCTATGATCTGTTTATTATTTAATATCCTATCAGATATTTAATTCATCGAAAAACTGTGATAAACCCTATTCTCCCCTCCTCTAGGGTTAAACTCGATCCAACATTATTATATTGCAAAATTACTCTTCACATTAGCATTGCTTCATTCTTCTCCATTCAAAATCAGCGAATAAAAATCGAAGTCATTCCTTTTCTTCTTTATTTTAGTAAGTCAGCCATTTCATTTCAAAACAAATGGAAACCGCACTTATCCTCATTTTTTTAGCGAACGCAAGTTTCAAAAAATCATCATCAATTCAAAAAAGATCGCAACTTGTAGAAAGTTGTGATGCTTATTGGGGACGCTGAAATTTTTGTACGGCGTGGCATATGGTTCGTCGATCAGGCTGTTGGGGATGGCGTTGAACTCATGGCATGTAGGAGCACGCACCAACGATGTTTGGAAGGATTTAACGTTAATCTTGTCTGCACCATTACTGTTAAATGTGTGAAGCTAGTCGGAGAACACGGGGCTGAGGGATCTTCGAGTTCAAGATGATGGTGGTGGCTGGATGGTCCTCGAAAAGTGCTGATCACTGGACTTGTCGATTTGGGTTTTCTTGGACGGACGAGGCAGAGTTGATGTTGCGAAAATGGTGAAGCTACAAGGTGTAAGCTGTTGATTGATAACAAGGAAGAAGAATAATTATAAAAAGGTAATTAAAGTTTAATAATTATTTTTTATGTTAAGGATGGTTGATTGTAATAAAACTTGTACCGCTTGTATAAAATTCATACGATATTAGATTTTGATTAAATCACTAGCGTTGGATTTGTGGGGACGTAGGCTACACTATGAAATTAATTTGGTAGGATTTGGAGCTAAATGAGATTTTTTTTTCTAATTATAAACATTTGTTTAAATTTAGATAAAAACATCGATAAATCATCGAATTAAAATCAATGTAAGTAAACTCGCTATTTCTGGTTCGCTTATAATTTATTATACACGATATTTAGTATAATTTTTATATGTTGTTCATTGATTGTTTGGATGCATTGATAAATTGTTTATTAATTGTGGCTATATACATATATATATATTGAATACCCAAAGAACCAAGCTTCGCTTGTAAACTCTGAGGAAGTATGCAAATGCCTACTCCACATACTCTAGGTAAATCTCAACTATAACTGTAGCTGTGAGGATTGAACCCTCGACCTCTTGGGTGAGCGCCGCATGTCCTTTCTAGCTATTATATGTGTGTAATACAGTTATTTTTAAGGTTGGCAATTTGATATTCCCGTAATTTTAGCGGATGAAACCCTATGCACCGCACATAATTGCGGATGACCTTCTGTACCATGATGTCCCTCCTCGAAGCAGGATTGGAATAATTTATGTTATCTAACATCTGTAGATGTAGGAAAAATAGGTTGGAGGGATCCAACTGGATTCCTCAAATTTATAACTGTTTTTTTCATATATACTATGATATATGATGTGTTAGATGTTCGATGATAATTTTGTTGTGTTTGGATGTTTGACCTAAAATATTGATATTTAAAATATCATAAGAAGGAATTTTGAGATTTTATAGGAAAGTTATTTTTCCAAAATAGGAATTAAATTTCGAATGGGCTAGGAAAAATAAACTTGTTTTAATAATTAAAACAAGTAAGTAAATTTACAAATGATGTTTATAAATGAAGCGAAATGATTATTATTGGATAATTTAGGAATGTAAATTCAAGAGTGAATTTAAAAAGGGTAATTCGAAATCGTTTCAAAAAAGAAATGGTGAAATTTATTCTAATGTTTAGAATGTGAATGGAATTGAAATAAATCCAAGGGATTTATAATTGAAATCGGACTTTGTCAAATTTTGTATTGATTATTTATTTTCAGAAAGGAGATTCGAACAGTAAAACTACAATTTAAAATTTAAAGTTTTTAAAAAGTTAGCATTTCCAATATTTTAAAATACGAATTAGATTTTATATTTATATATTGTTAGATCAAAATTTGGCTCTAACACCCAGATGGTTCTGATTCGTTGAGAATTATAACTAAAAAATGAGGAAAAAAGCAGAGAACACACAAGGTTTATACTGGTTCGGCGTTAACGAGCCTACGTCCACTTTATATTCTATTGATTATACTTTGAATGTTAGTACAACCAATGATTTCTCTCAAACTCACTCTTACAATTATGGTTTCTCTCAGTAATTTCGAAGTAAAACTGATGAGAAATAGTGGTGTGACAGTAATGGTGGAATCAATACTCAAAACTGCCAAAAGATCCTGAAAAATGCCAAGTTCTGGACTATTTATAGCTGATTTCTTCAGGCGGACCGCGGTCATACGTGGCACAAATCTCGAGAATCTCGGACTGGTTCGTAGCTTGATGGAGAATTGGTCAATATGACAGTTGTGGACCGGTGTCACGAGATCCAACATCCTCGGATCGTGGTGGACTTAGTCACAGCTTTCACCACGTCTTCTGTGCTTGGATCGGAACATGTTGGAGAGGAGAGGACGGATCGGATCGAGGTATTATGGGGGCGATCGTGAGCTAGGGGAAACATCACGAACCGAGGTAGGAGGAGCGATCACGATTGAGTCTTCATGGATCAAAGGAATGAAGCATCATGTCTTCTTCGTGTGTGGACCTTGGTGGCTTGGTCAAAAAGCTAGCCAACATTTTGCCGCCTCGAAGTATGTTTCATCGGGGATGGAACATGCTTCGAAATTGCAGAGGTATCTTTTCATAGAAAGACACAAATTAGCGGTCGTGTCTGTCTGAATGGTTGTACTTCTTCCAGAAGTCGCGTCCCTCGACGAGTATAAATATCGGGTTAAGCTATCGATCATTTCTTTGATCATTAGACAGTTCTCATCTTTGGAGTGTTCAGAGACTTTATTGTCAAATTGCCAGTAAACTTTTAAATCTTCACAAACATTTTTGATCCTTTATTTTCGACAGTTGTTTGTTGAGTCGGATCGCCGAAACGTCCCACGGTTCGTGAGACGAAGCATTCGTTCCAAGTTGGTGGTCATCTGGGCTTTCCTTGCGAAACGTGATGGGCTCGCTGGCTTCAATTACGAGTCACGTGAGGGAGAGTCCTTCCTTTTCTTCATTGGGCTCAGGTCCACGGTCCACTGGTCTTCACGGTCCGAATGGGACAAAAACTGGAATATTAACGGTCGCGGTTTTTGGCTATATAAACCGAGCCCCCCCTTTCCCTTCTCTTTCTTCCTCTTCCTGCCGCCGCCAGTTTTCTTGAGAAAAACCCTAACTTTGATTTCCAAATTCCCACCCGATTTCAAACTTTAAAAAGGTAATTAAACAACTTCTCTTTTGTTTCTATCGTGTTCGCACTGGTTTAGAGAGTGGAGACAGCAGAGTTTTATGGGATTTGGTAATAGCAAACATGAACGTGCCAGGTTCGGTTCCATGGGTTTAAGGGTGGAGAGGAGAGTTGAGGAAGAAGAAGGAAGGGATGACCATGTCGGTTCGTGGGTAGAGGCTTCGACTCGGGTCGCGACAATGGTGAAAGCAAAGAGAGGAGTGGGAGAGCAGTCTTGGATCGGAACGAGGTAGCAGGAGCGGGTCGGATCGGGTCGTGAAAAGTCACTGGTTCATGAGGGAATAGGAAGAAGTGCATCGCGGGGGGGTCCTTGCGATCCGTTTCGGTTTCACGATCCGACGCTTTTTCATGAGTTAGTGCTTTTTCCGTGGGTCCATACCCGCTTCACGATCCGTAGATATACCACGATCCGGACCCTGCTGCGCGATCCAGTTTGATGAACTTGTTACATAAATAATGCGACCTAACTCTGATATATCGATGGACAGTTAGGCTAGAGCCCTTAAGAGGTCCTTCTGGACTGAATGACAGCATAATTTGACTGCTGTTGACGACTAATCCTTCGATGAACTTGCTAACTTTTATGCTTTTCTTTATTGTATGCACAGACACACACTTGCACTTACACACACGGGGGGAAGGGTAATTATATTCTTATTTCTCATGTTTACTCGCCTAAACAGTAATGTCGGATAACCGTTCCCCTTCAAGATCTGATACAGAGACGGATCCCGAGGTGTATGAGCACCACAACCCCGAGGTTCTTACAATTAATCCAGAGGGTGACGATTCTGGATCTGAATATGAGGCAGAAACGGAATTGGATCCGTCTAAGAGTACCTCGCTTGATGAGGAGTCCGAAGTAGACGACCGAGCTCCCGACGAGATTCCTGGTGCAATAGAAATAGAGAAATTCACTGACTCTTTAGCTATCAAACTTGATGACATAAAGCTTAAGAGAATTTGCTTGAGACACGGGATCCCCTGGGATGATGTGAGGACACCTGGTTGCGAAGATAGACCTCATTTGGCTCCGGAGGGGTATATGACAGTTAGCCGACTTATGTGCTGGGTAGGCGCTATTCCTCTGTTCCCTCCCATCGTCATTGAAATCTTAAAACGATTGGGTATTGCTCCGATGCAGCTACATCCCAACGCCTACGCAGCTCTATACACTCTAAACATTGCATATGTGGAAATCCTGCAAACTGAGATCACGTTTAAAGATTTTAAATTCTATTACCTTTTCAAGCATCGCTCTACAACAACCCCAAATTTTTCTTTCTTCGAATCGGTAGCGAATAGGAAGGTCTTATCTGACGGTTACAGCAACATAGGGGATCTCAAGGCCGATTGGTTCTACATAAAGAGACAGGCTGGGTGTGCAAGAAGATGGCTTAAATCAAGTAAATTTTAAACCTTTGAATGAATAACTTGTTTAAGAAATCGAAGCGCTAACATGCTTCTTTTCTCTATGCAGATCACGCCTTTCCAAAGACGGAAGGCTCGGTGTACAATAATCGACTATCCCTTCTTCTGCAAAGCAAATCCGACTTCCTAAAGATCAAGAAATGTATTACTGACGAGAATCTTCACAAGCACCGCCTTCTGGATATAAGGTTTGGAGTTGGTGCGGGTGGCAAACCTTACAAATACGTGCCCCCGACCGAGGGAGAAGGAACGTCACCGGCAGCAGAAACAACTAAATTTCGTAAGAGTCCTTCGCCGATAATTATCCAGGACGACGAAGACCTAAATGTATATAAAGGAGATGAGGCCCGTGCTGACGAGTCTAAGGAAATCCCAGTCTCTCCGGGGGGTTTCCCCTCAAGGGCCTCTCTACCGGTTGAACTTGCTGCTCCCGATGATTTAACAGAGGAGCAGTTATTTGAAGAACTGAGCAAGATTCCTTTACCTAATGATGTATATACACAGGAAGACTTCGAAGGGGAGCCATTTTTCCCTATTTCTGAGGAAGCAACTGTTCCATTTGGAGAACGAGAGACTACCCAGATGAGCCTGACTTCGGGCCCTGGTCTGTTAGGGGGAATTATATGGGATGCACAGATCACATGCACTGTCTGACCCCACACTTTTATACCAACAGTATTCAAGGTTTTAATCTTTACTTGTTTCTTTTGCAGGAAAGATGTCTCGCAAACGATCTTATTCCTATTGCTCTCTTCGTAAAGGCACACCTAGTCTTCATCCAAATCCTGAGCGTGCTCGTAGCAGCAACCGAGGGGCAGACAGTCATTGGTCCCGGGATTCTCACAAGCCTACTTCTTCACAGTCCAGATCTCCGTCAAAACAAACCTCTGGAAAGCCTCCCAGTCATCCGGTGCCACCTACAGGGGGAAAACAACTTCCCAAAGACTTAACCCCTCCGAAGAGTGCACCCTCTCACAGCAGATCATCCAAAAAGCACCATGAGCCTAAGGATAAAAGCAAGGATCCAAACAAGGATTCTGAGAAGGAGAAAATTGACATTGTCCCTTCCAGCCAACAAAGTTTGAGTGCCCCCGGGTCACGAGACTATATCCATGGCCCTGAGACTCAGGCCAAGCTGGAAAAATTACGAGAACAATTCCTCGATATCTTCTTCGAAAGGATGATGTTCGGTCCAACTTTGGAACCAGTCCCTAGGAATTGGGATACTGAAGTCATCAGACACGTTCGCCATGTAGCCAAGCAGTATGAGGTGATGAAGAAACATGCTGTCAATCTTTCAGACGTCATCCGAACGCTTGAGATGGAAGCGCATAGGTCCAAAGTGAAGATAGATAACAATGAAAGGGCCAAGGTAAAAATGGAGAAGGACTTAGAAGATGCACAATCTTTGCTTGCCTTGGCTCAACGAGATGCTAAAAATTACAAAACAGAGATGGAGGAGGCCAGGCAACGTTTTCATAATGAGCTCGATTCTAACAGCAAAGAGTGAGCGTCATTGAAGAAAGAGGTGGAAGATCTCAGGATGGCCAACACCGAACTAAAAACAGCACAGGATCATTTCATGGCTGAAAAAGAGGCTTGGGAGAAAGAAAAGGCAAGCTTGAAAGATAGTTTAGCTCTGGCCGAAAAAGAGAGGGCGATTCTGAATGATCAACTCGCACGAGCAGAGAAGCGCGCGATCCTGGCTGAAAATAATGTAGAAAGTGCCATTGAAATAGCCACTGTTTCTAATGAAAAGCTCCTTGAGAGAGAGAAAGATATTGAAGGATTTGAGGAAATTCTGTTTGACTTTCTTGGCCAGGTCATCAAGACCCGCAACATCTCCTGGATCCCGGACTACCATGTCACTTTAGCCAATATATGGGATGCAATCGTCCAAAGCGAGAAACAGCGATTAGGGGTCGATGAAATTAATGAGGATGAGTTGATGCGGACTATTCTTAGGGATAACGAACCTGAAGATCTAGATAAAGGCAGACGCCTACTCCAAGAAGAGATTGATAAAGAGAAAACTCAGACCAAGGGCAAAGATAAAATTGAAGGAGGCTCGAGCTCAGCTGCAGAGCCTAAGGCCTCCGAAATTGAGGAATACAATCCCGACGATCCATTGATTCCTCTGGGTCCAACTCCTCCAGCCGTCGGAAGTTCTGCTGCTAGTTTGGATGGAGGATCGGCGGAAGGTATTCCAATATTTTCTCCGCAATTTGTCAAAGCCATTGTCATTTATCGTCGTCTTGTCGGACAATCAACTGAGAAAACCGCATTCTCTCCCAAAATAACATTTGTTTCTCATGATACAGATGGCGTGCAAGTCAATAAGGATGCTGAGAAGAGGACAGAAGCAGAGAAGGTTGACATCCCGCCAAGTGCTGATGCTGATGTCCCCCCAGATGCTGAACCCATCGAGGCTTTGAGAGACATGGACGGGCGCCATGACGGCGATGAAGAGGAAGTCGCCATTACCAAAGAAAGCAGAGGCGATGATGAGGAAACCTTGGCTGAACAACAGGCCGAAGAGGAGAAGCAGTTGCTTCTTATGAAAGGGGGACAAGATCCAGTATATGTGCCTCCTATTTCCGAGATCGACCCCAAAACTGGGTTGGTCGTCAGATTTTCCTCCCGATCAATAACTTCACAACTAGCCTCTCAATCCTCTAGTTCTTCGCCAGAGCCCCTTGTTGATAATAGGAAGAGGAAAAAGGTAATCGTTCGGATGTTGATATGGAGGAGTCGGGGAAGCAGAAAAAGAGCAAGAAGCCTACATAGCCCCCTCAGCATAAGTAGGATGCGGATATCAATTCATATTTTGTCCTTAGGATTTTTAGGCTTTCCACTGGCCATGAAATGTAACTGTGAGAATGGCCCTCACTTTTGTTTAGGTTCCTCTTTATCTTGTAGGTTTGCTGTTTATGAATGAAAGTTTATTTCTTTTGCATCATCGTGTACCTGCATTGAATAAACTCTTCACACTTAGTCACAAATCATTTGACCATAACCAAGGTGAAATTATATTACAAATCATTCAAGCAACAGAAAGAATTTAACAATTTCTATGCATGTTGCCCCCTATATTTGAATATGGGGGACTTGGATTTTTTTTTAGTAGGATTATAGTCCTTGAGGCGCCAAATCTCCGATGCCTCTATACTTTCCCGATCCATCAGCGGGTTAAAGTTCGAACTCGTATCATGATCTGCTCACCGATCCTTTAACAGGGCAGGAATTCTGGGGACGCTGAGTCTCCAGCATCCTTGTCAGCGCTTAATCACAGACGCTTTTATACTCTCCTGGCGGTCGCCAAGGTTAGAGTTCGAGCTCGGCTATTCAGTCGCCCCCCGATCCTTCAGCGGGGTAGGAGCTCTTTCTCAGCACTTAATCGTAGACGCTTTTATACTCTCCTGGCGGTTGCCAAGGTTAGAGTTCGAACTCGGCTGTTCAGTCGCCCCCCGATCCTTCAGCGGGGTAAGAGCTCTTTCTCAGCGCTTAATCGTAGACGCTTTTATACTCTCCTGGCGGTTGCCAAGGTTGGAGTTCGGTCAAGGCGGTTCTTCTCGTGGTGCATCGCCTTGCCATGTGGACATTATTTTCGCGTCCTTTACGTTTTCTCTCGGCTTTGGAGAGTCAGAGCGCAACCAATGGTGTGATTCACTTTATTGCACCTTCCTCATTCTGGCTGCGGATTACTCTCCATTCTGATGGAAGGCACCTAGAATTACATGTTTTTGTAATCACTGTATGAATTTTACAACAAACTTTATAAAGATAGAAGAGCAGATAAATAATAGTGCAAATGAAGGTAAACGACACACGATATTTTTATAATGGTTCGGTCAAATCGTGACCTACGTCCACTTTATAATCCTTTGCTCAAGACATTGGACTACTCTAGGCAAGTCATGCCTTTTACATGGTCCTATGAAACAAAAGGATAAATCTGATGACTTTACGTCAGATAAGGCCGCAAATGTTGGGCATTCCACACTCTGGGGATTTCTTCTCCATCTACGGTTGCTAGCTTGAAAGTTCCATTATCAAGCCTTCGTAGAACGGAGTATGGTCCTTCCTACTTCGCACCCATATGAGTTGGGGGTGGAAAGACACGCTTCAGAACTAAGTCTCCGGGTTCAAAGGTTCGGGCTCGAACTCTTTTATTGTAGTATCTAGCGACCTGTTGTTTGTGTCTCAAGGCACGCAGATCTACTTCATCCCTCTTCTCATCTATTGTATCTAGGGATTCAAGGAGCAACTCGTTATTAGTCATCGGATCATAGTAAATAACTCGGTGAGATGGTACTTTTAGCTCAACCGGGACGACCGCCTCTGCTCCAAAAGCAAGGGAGAAGGGAGTATGGCCTATCGCCGATTTATACGTTGTCCTTTAGGCCCATAATGCCAAAGGTAATTCATCGACCCACATGGCTTTGGCCCGCTTCAATCTACTTTTGATAATGGACTTAATCACTTTATTTGCTGCTTCGACCTGTCCGTTCGACTGCAGATGTGCCACAGAGGTGTACCGTTTCTCAATGTGGTACTTCTGGCAGAAGTCCCTGAACTCGTTGCTATCAAACTGGGTTCCATTGTCAGTTATGACGATCTTCGGGATCCCAAACCGGCAAATAATGTTCCTAACAACAAAATTAATCACTCGCTTGGTTGTGATTGTAGTTAACGGCTCAGCCTCGACCCATTTGGTGAAGTAGTCTACAGCCACGATAACGAACTTTGCTCCGCCCTTTGCTATAGGGAGGCTTCTGATGATATCAATCCCCCACATAGCGAAAGGCCATGGACTCGCCATTGTCTTTAACAGGCCAGGAGGTGCCCTGGGAATTTTTGAAAATCTTTGGCATGCATCACAACGTCGTGCGTATTTTGCCGCATCTTTGTTTATGTTATGCCAGAAGTAACCATACCGCAACACCTTTTTGCCAATGTTTGTCCTCCAGTATGGTCACCACACTCACCCTCATGTACTTCCTGCAGTACACGCTTGATGTCGTCATGGGCTATACACTAGAGAAGAGGCATCGAAAATCCCTGTCTGTACAGGATTCCGCCTTGCAGAATGTATCGGGAAGCTTTATGGATTATTTTACGCCTCTCGCTCTTCTTGGTCGGAAGCGTTCCATTTACCAAGAAATTCTTTAGAGGGGTCATCCATGACTCCCTTTCTAGCTCAGTCTCTAGTATCGGATCAATTTCCATCTGACCTATGCTAGGGAACTGAAGTACTTCAATTGGGGCTAGCCCAGCTTCTTCAGGATCGTCGGAACTAGCCATCTTCGCTAACTTGTCCGCCTGTTGGTTCTCTGACCGTGGAACATGGGATATACTGTAGTGATCAAAGCCAGTCAGCAACTCCTTCACTTTCTCCAAATATGAAATCAATCTTGGGCTCTTAGCTAGAAATTTTACAGTAACCTGATTTACAACCAACTTGGAGTCACAAAATATGTCCAGCTTCGCGATCTATGATTCCTTTGCGATCCTCAGCCCGGCTATCAGGGCTTCATATTCGGAGTCATTGTTAGTGGCGTGAAATTCCAACCGGATAGCATAGGATATCAGTCTTTTCTCAGGAGTTTCAAGCACCACTCCGACACCGGATCGTTTATCATTCCTAGCACCATCAATATACAATTTCCATGCACTAGGATCGAGAAGTAACTTTGGTGGGTCAGCCTCTTCGTTTACCATGTCATCCTCCGAGACAGTAAATTCTGCTATGAAATCTGCCAGCACTTGCCCCCGTATCGATCATCGGGGCTGAAAATTCAAATCAAATTGACTCAGTTCAATGTTCCACTTGAGCAGCCTTCCAGAAGCTTCTGGTCTCTGTAGAACTTGCTTGAGCGGATGATCTGTGTACACGGTGATAGGATGAGCTTGGAAATAATGTCGAAGCTTCCTAGATGCAATCAATAAACTGTACGCCAGCTTTTCGATCCTCGGATAATTGCGTTCAGCTGCCGCCAATTTTTTACTCACGTAGTAGACTGGCCTTTGAACCTTGTCTTCTTATCTCACTAACGCTGAGCTGATCGCGTGGGACCACACTGCTAAGTACACGAATAAATCCTCGTGATCCACCAGCTTAGACAGTATCGGGGGTCTCTCCAGATGATTCAGCAGGTTCTGAAATGCTTCAATGCAATCAGGAGTCCACTTAAAATTGCGTTTTCCTCGCTTTATCAATTCAAAGAACGGAATGCATTTGTCTGTCGCTCTAGAGAAGAATCTGCTTAATGTTGCTACTTTCCCCGCAAGGCTCTGCACATCTTTGATTTGTCTAGGCTCCTGAATGTCTCTGATTGCTGCAATCTGGTCTGGATTAATTTCAATCCCGCGCGAGCTGACAATGAATCCCAAGAATTTCCCGGATGCAACCCCAAATGAGCATTTCGTTGGGTTGAGTTTCATCCCATACTTTCGAAGAATACCAAACATCTCTGCCAAGTTTGTAGTGTGATCAGACGATTGTCTGGACTTAACCAACATGTCGTCAACGTACACCTCCATCGTTTTCCCAATCTAGTTATAGAACATTCTGTTCACTAACCGTTGATATGTAGCGCCTGCGTTCTTCAAACCAAAAGGCATTACCACGTAGCAGTATAATCCCAGATCAGTAATGAAGCTAGTGTGTTCTTGATCTGGAACATGCATAGGAATCTGGTTATATCCTGAATAAGCATCCATGAAAGAGAGAAGCTCATGACCTGTCGTTGAATCTACCAACTGATCAATTCTGGGTAACGGAAAGCTATCTTTTGGGCAGGCTTTATTCAAATCCGAAAAATCAATACACGTACGCCACATTCCATTGGCCTTCTTTACCAAAACTGGATTTGAAATCCAATCTGGGTAGGTTGAGTCTTTGATGAATCCGTTACTTCTTAACTTTTCAACTTCTTCTTTCAAGGCTGCGGACCTCTCTGGGCCCAGCATTCGCCTTTTTTGTTTTACAGGGGGATGCTTTGGGTTAATGCTCAATGAATGGCTCATGATTGATGGAGATATCCCACACATGTCCGCGTGGGTCCAAGCAAATACATCCAAGTTATCTTTCAGGAAATCCGTCAGTTCTTTAGCTCGAAATGGATCCAACTGGGATCCAATCTTCAGGACCTTCTCTGGGTCGCTATCATCGATCGGTACATCCAAAGTCGTTTCGTTGGGAGCCGCCATTCTGCCCCCGGTCTCTTCGTCCTCTCTGGGATCTATATTCTCGGGCAGTTCTCTGGGTGACTCACCTATAGTCATTCTCTTTAATTGCTATGACGTCTCCCCCCTTGTGGGGGAGGAAGCGTCTTTAGTCTCAATATCTTTTCCTTTACGGAGTAGCTTTAGCTCTGCAATGTAACATGCTCGCGCATCATCCTGATCTCCTTTGACTATGCCAACACCAGCTTCCGTAGGAAACTTCAATAACAAGCACCAGAGGGCTATACAAGCTCTAAACTTTGCTAGGGCCGGTCGGCCCAAGAAGGCATTATAAGGCGATTCAATATCCAAAACCACGAAGGGAAGAATTCTCACTCTCTGGCGTTCTCCTTCCCCAAGTGTTACCGGCAGCTCTACATATCCCATTGGAGCAGTTGAAGCTCCGTTAAATCCACGGATCCATCGTTCACACGGCTTTAAATCTTTCAATTCAAGGTTCATTAGATCGAACGTCTTTTTGAATAGAATGTTGACTGAACTCCCGTTATCCACTAAAACTTTATGGACAGTGGCCGGGCCAATAGGAACTGTGATTACAAATGGATCTTCGATCGGAGCGTGGACTCCAATACTCTCTCGGTTGCAGAAAATGACGTCATCTGACATCATCTTTTGTTGTTTTACCGGGACATTGTCCTCAGGGTTGCTACACTCTCCTGCCTCAAGATGATGATTTGCTGCGTTTACGTATTGGTCCATCGCCTTGAAACTATGCCCGG
Organism: Allium sativum; assembly: GCA_030737875.1. Classification (NCBI taxonomy): domain Eukaryota; kingdom Viridiplantae; phylum Streptophyta; class Magnoliopsida; order Asparagales; family Amaryllidaceae; genus Allium; species Allium sativum. The sequence continues at coordinate 218,320,598 of CM060918.1, read as the reverse complement.
CTAGGTGAAGCCCTCCTATTATGGTATTGATAACAAGATCCTTTCCTTTTTGCTAGACAGTTGGCCTGGCAGTAGGTTGATTCTGGTTTTGGTTCGGGGTCTGAATAGCTTGCCCCCTGTCTCTAGCAGTCACCCGATACTCATCCAACTTCCCTTCTCGGAGCAACCTCTCAATTACGTCTCTCAGATGACGGCATTCATTTGTAGAGTGTCCGTGGGTCTGATGGAAGAGACAAAACTTCCCCGTCTTATGTTCTTTCTCCGTCAAATCTCATGGAGGAGACCTTTTATGTTGGAGAACGTTGTACGAGTCGACGAATATATTCTCCAAAGTATCATTTATTGGCGTATAATTTTCGAAAGACCTGGGACGGGTCCTTCTCTGGGAGTCGCTCCCTCGATTTCTCTTCTGATTATTGCCATTACTGTTGTTACCATTGTTTCCTGACTGGCGGCCGCCGCCCTGGTTTCGGTTTCCAACATTGACTTCGACCATTCCCGAGCTGTCTCCGGTTTGCTTGATGGCCACATTACTTTGGATTTCCTCCTTATTTGCCATTTTCATCTTCCAGTTAGCATATACCTCCTCCTGACGTAAGCGTACGTTTTCTTTCTCGTAGAACAATTCTCTAGTATGAGGTGGCTTGCCGGCCAGGTATCTCCCAAATTCAGTATCTTTATCTACCCCATCAATTAGGGCTGCCACAACAGTTGGCTCATGGGGATCCTTGACTTCGGTGGCGGCTAGGTTGAAACGATCCACATACACCCTCAAGCTCTCGCCTGGTCGTTGTTTGACGAGGAACAGGTCAATCACACTTTTCGACCTTTGTGCATAAATGCGGAACTGTTCCACGAACCTTTCACTCAATTCCCTGAAACTGGAAATTGATCTTGCTGGTAAGCGAGTAAACCATAATAACGCTACATCCTCCAGGAATATAGGGAATGCTTTGCACTTTACAGCGTCAGAAGCTGCGGCAGCGGTCATTGACCAAGAATATCTCATTAGATGTTGGATTGAATCATATCTACCCGCGTAACGGTTCATCTGAGGCATGTTGAAGCGCCTCGGGAATGTTACATCTAGAATGTCGTTAGTAAAAGGGGTGTGACTGCGGTCAATTCCCCAATCTTCATTCCTTTGTCCACGGCTATCAGCCAGGATTAGATGGACCATAGCTGCAACATTTGCACTGGTCATCGGAGGCTCGGGATTAGCGCTCCTAGCTCGGTGGAATTCTCCGATCCCTCTTCTAGGAACATCCACGAAGTCCAGGGCTCGGATCGGGCTTCGTTGCCCCCTGTTACCATGAGTATTCGTACGGCGAAGAGGCTGAGGTGATCTATTCTCAACAGGATTATCCACAACTCGAGCTCTAGGAGTTGCGGCATGATTATTCAAGTTGCAGTTTGAGGGTCCTACACCAAGTGTCTCTTCCTCTCGTGATGGCAAGGTTCCAAATCGGAGCTGCTCTATGTTTTCAGCCCTCTCATACGGTCGCCGCGGAGGTCTTGGCGATTCCTCTGACGAAGAAGAGTACTCTGGGGTGAGTGGGCGAACTGGGAGCGTTCTTTGTCTTGCGAGATCATCGATCCTTTTATCCATAACAGTTAAGTTCTGCTGCAGCACAGAGCTTTGCTGCCTTTGAGCAGCTAATTCATCAAACAGCCTATCCCACATTTTGGAGAAGCGAGAGAGATCTCCTTCAGTGACCTGAGCAGAGGGGTCATATTGATCATCAGCATTTTCTCTTATGCGCAAAGAACTTGAGCCAGGTCGAACAGAGGTACCAGGACGGGTAGAGTGAGTCATAACCTCCTTTCCAGTTCGAGTTGTAGTCTAGTCATCACTTCGGATCGCAGTGGACCTGTGTCTGTGGCTCGTAGCGCACCCCTGGGGTCGGATCGTGGTTACATTAGGGGGAGGGTTCGCGGTGTTGTCTTGGGATCGAGTGACGACCCCTTCAGATGCTCGGTTCGTGTCGCCCTCAGTTCGGATCGTGGCGGCACGCTCGGGTCGGATCGCCCCCATGTCTCCGCGATCCGCGAAGCCTTCCTCAACTTGCTCATGCACACTTTCTTCAACTGCTTCATTCACGACTTCAACCGCCTGCGAAGTTCGTACTTCCTTAGACTTCTTTCCGGCCATGATATCAGATGCCGCTGGAATTTTCAAAAATCTGAACAGTGAAGTTTTGGGACTGTTTTCTTTGGACTTGAGTATCCAAACAACGGAGTAACAATCCAATACGCCGAGAAATCAATTCTCAGTGAAAGCACCAAAATGTTAGATCAAAATTTGGCTCTAACACCCAGATGGTTCTGATTCGTTGAGAATTATAACTAAAAAATGAGGAAAAAAGCAGAGAACACACAAGGTTTATAGTGGTTCGGCGTTAACGAGCCTACGTCCACTTTATATGCTATTGATTATACTTTGAATGTTAGTACAACCAATGATTTCTCTCAAACTCACTCTTACAATTATGGTTTCTCTCAGTAATTTCGAAGTAAAACTGATGAGAAATAGTGGTGTGACAGTAATGGTGGAATCAATACTCAAAACTGCCAAAAGATCCTGAAAAATGCCAAGTTCTGGACTATTTATTGCTGATTTCTTCAGGCGGATCGCGGTCATACGTGGCACAAATCTCGAGTATCTCGGACTGGTTCGTAGCTTGATGGAGAATTGGTCAATATGACAGTTGTGGACCGGTGTCACGAGATCCAACATCCTCGGATCGTGGTGGACTTAGTCACAGCTTTCACCACGTCTTCTGTGCTTGGATCGGAACGTGTGGGAGAGGAGAGGACGGATCGGATCGAGGTATTATGGGGGCGATCGCGAGCTAGGGGAAACATCACGAACCGAGGTAGGAGGAGCGATCGCGATCGAGTCTTCATGGATCAAAGGAATGAAGCATCATGTCTTCTTCGTGTGTGGACCTTGGTGGCTTGGTCAAAAAGCTAGCCAACACATATATATATATATATAAGTTTTATAATAATAAAATATTTTCTTAAAATGGAATTATTCAAAAGTGGAAATTATAAAGAAGTATATTAAATATACAATGAAATAGGAAGAGTGAAATTATATTAGTTTCGACCAATATCTTATAAATAAATTGAAGTCGATATGGGATTATAAACTATTGATATCCAAAAATAAACACCAACACACAAGGTGTTTTACAACACTTTACAAACAAATTAGATCTAGAAAAGTGGAAGCCACAAACACAGAAAAAGTAAAGACAGAAATATTTAAAGTGGTTCGGTCTCAGTTTTGATCCACGCCCACTATAACTGGAGATTTCATTAGTATTTCGATTACAAGGTACATGTTCTTCACAACTTTATACATCATTTCTTTCTTTTACAATAAAGTTTTCTACCTCTCTTCTCTTTAATCTCTTTGATCTCTCGAATTCGACATGGAAATCCTTAGATCTCTGGAGTTACGGAGATTAACGGATGAATCTACGATAACCTTGCGTTTAGATGATCTTTGTTGATTCCATGTTGATTGAGATTGTTGATCGGAGCTTGGATGGGATTTAATGGAGGTTGGAATTATTTTGAGTCGTTGAGAAATGATCTTGGCAGCACTTTGTCATTGGAGAATTCGGTCCTCCCAAATGAATGAGATGGAGGGATATTTATAGGTGTTTTTGAAGGTATGGGCAAAATCGTAATTTCCAGCCATGTAGACATGTGCGTGGTCGAGCCAAGGCAAGCCACGTGATGTGAAATAATCACATTAGCTCTCATGAGTTGAGTCGGTTCATAAAAATATCAATTTGCCTTGGTTCTGAAAAATATCCTGGATCCCCGTGTTTTGCTTAAGCCGATCACTTTTTTCATGTATTGATTACCTTTAGTAAAGTGGTAGATCCGCCGCGTTTACAAATGCCAGATCTTCGGAATCCAGGTGATTCGAACAGTGGATCACTCGATTTTACCACATCCGCATTGTGGTAGATCACTAGGGTTGATTTGGCCCGATCCAAGGCTTTGGCAAATGCCATGCCTTCGCTTCCACATGATCCATATGCAAAATATGCTTGATCCTATGTGTTGATCAGCCCTGCTCTTAAGCCCGATCCAAAGGGAAACAACAGCGTTTTGCAAATGTTGTGGTAAAGCATTTTTCTCGATCCGATGAACCTCTTGATCCCACCGAAGCACACTCGTGTCAAACCATCATATTACCATGTTGATCACTTCATTTAAACTGCCCGATCCAGAGGGAAGAGACAGTGTTTGTCCAACGCTAAAAAAGGTAGCCCGCTTCTATTTTTTCGGATCCTAACAGTTGAGCAAATCCATCGAAGTGCGCACGTGCAAATCCCTTTTTTCTACGTACTGAACACTTCTTTTTGACAATAATTATTTTGGCCTAATCCAAAGACGAGCATTTCGCCCGATCCGAAGCTATGGTGAGGATCCATTGTTACGATTATTGCCAAACTCACTGTTTTGACGTGTTGATCATGTCATTTTGACATAAGTGGTTTTTCCCGATCCAGACCACAGTAATTTGACCCGATCCATTATTTACAGCATTAAACCGATGTTTTGACAAAGTTTAACCCGATCTAGTGACGAAAAATAATTTGATCCATTATTTTTTAGTTAGTAAATGATTCAAACGCTTAAAGTACTTCGATTTAAACAATTATCTTTTCACATATGTGTTGGCTGACTTAATCAAACCCCTGAAAACAGGGTTAACATTTGTCCCTCGGTGTTTGTATTTTTTTCTTATGAAAAAAGCTACCTCGAAATGAACATAAACGCGATTTTTGTCAACGCATAGTGGTGAAGTATCGATAAATACATTAGATAAATTTGAAGTATTTTGTTTGAATCAAGACACATAAGCAGTAATGGACCAAATGTTTTTCTCTTTTTTTTTTAAACAAACCTGATCGTGCAATTTGAAGGAAATCAGATCGGGCAATTTCATTTTAACTGGAGGGGTTGGTCATTTTAATACAAATTAGATCGAGCATTTTAGTCTGGAGGGATCGAGCAAAATTTTATCGCATCGAATCGAGCAAAATTCTATGCTTCCTAATACCACATTGATCTCTTTCTAATCTTTCACTCAATCATTAATTTGTCAAAATAATCAAAATATTCAATGCTAATCTAAAACTCTGATTCGTTCGTTTCTTTGTCGACGCTGCTTTTCACAGCTTCAAAATTCATCTTCATTGTTTCTATTTTGCTAAATTTGATCTTTATTCACAACTTTTTTCCTTTTATCCACTTATCCTTGTAGTAGCGTAGAATTCGGTGAAAATAAGATGGTCGGAAAGAAAAATCATGGCAGCCCAGGGTTTTCGAAAGATAAAAAACGAACGAATTGAAGTTGAGAGGGACAAATATATATAAACAGTGGTTGCCCCTATTTTTAAATGTGAGGTATTAGGAAAAGTAGAAAGGTAATTTTTATGGTATTTTTTAGTTGTGGTAATAGGAAGAGGAAATTGGGGTGTACTTAGCACTTCACTATACATATATATACAGGAGCAATCATCCCAGTCTTCAGCTTTCTCAGACTCACTTGCCGTCTCCGATTACAGCTGCCTTCCTTCGATTCAGAGTTGATTTAACCAGATCTGAGCCGCTTTCAAGTCACCATCCCTCCATAAACCTTCATTGTCAGAACTTTAACACCTCTTATCCGTCGACACAGCAAAGTAAGTGGTGACTATCTGCGGTTTTTTATGCTCGTTTGACTTTGAGTTTCTAGGTTTTTTGGAGTTCTGACTGCGATTTAGTCTGGAAATATGAATTTTGAGGCTTGATGTTTGACAAAATTGTTCAAACTTCAAAGCTATTTGTAATCATGACACAACTTGGTGCAACTACATTTGAATTCAGAACTAGGTTTCAAATGTTTTCGGCAGCGTTGAGTTCTTTGGCAATTTGATTTTAATCTCATGCTCACGAGCTATTTTATGAAATGCGTTGGAATACTTGTACAAAGTTTTTTGCGACCGTCTTCAATGATCTGACTATGCATTAATGAGTGAACGATTCCATTTATCAACTGCTTGACACACCGCAATCTTTCCTTCTGTAGATCTATGATTATCAAATAGGTCCACAAAATTATCTTCAATGATATTGGATTTGGTATAAGCTATTCTACATTGATCAAGTTCGTGTATTTCTTCCTGGTGTGAAAGAGTAACTGATTTGTTGGGTTCAAATTTATTCCGTCATTTCATAATGGAGTTTGTCTCTCTTCTGTGCACAGATGGCATCACGTTATACTCCAGTTTGACTAGCTTCATATATTTGGTGTTGTTAGAGCGACTGTTTTTCTCGAATTTTTTGTAATTTATATTCTGAATCATCAATACTTCGAACTTGTCTACAAAATTATGCGTAGATTTTTGCATGTTGATGATGAGCGCATTGATCGGTTTAAACTCAATGATGTTGCTGTGTTGGACAAGTTCACTTATGTTGATCGGACAAGTTCACTTATGTTGATCGATGCTTATTTGAGCTGCAATGCTTTGCCCATGAATTCTGAGCTGATTGAACTTTGTCTTAAGGTGCGTTCGCAACAATAATTTGGTATGCTCATAATTTTGTTCGCGTCCGACGCGTCGGACGCGAATACTTTTTTCCCATTTCAAATAGAACGATAGCTGAACGTTGGAAATCAAGCCGTTCAACTATAAAACCATCACCTTCACCTACCTCTTCATCCACACTACACCAACCCAATCCTCTTCTACTTTTATCTTCAACCGAATTCGAGCAGCAATCAGGTTTTTTTATTTCGGTATTCATATTATTTTCCGTTATTCAACCTAGTTTTTCGGTTGTTTTTTTAAATTTATTTCTAATATATTTTGTTTTACATTTCAGTATGGCCAACCGAAAAGCTGCACATCACTGGTAGCTCGCAAATACGGTACTAGTGTGGAATCAACGGGAAGTTCTACAACTTATGCAAATACGGTAGCTCGCATGCTACGTCTTGGAGCAACGGGTGAGTTTAATATTGCAGACGCACTATTATTTGTTTTGGACCCCAAAATAAATGATTTGTTCACTGCTCTTCCGAATGAGATAGCGAAAAGCTGGTTGATATGAGGGCTTGTAGACAAACGCCACGACCAAGAATACCAAACTTATCTGATAAATACCAACAAGTATGAGGTTCATGTCATCGTATTATTGTATTTCTGTCGTAGTTATGTTTGAATTTTCTTTGTGTAATGAATTGTAGTCGTTTTGTTTTAAGAAATTAGTATTTAATTAAATCAAAACAAAAAATATAACTGTTAAATACCTCGCTCAAATACTCCGTTTGCAGCTAAAAACACATTCCCCGTTCGCTACAGTACCACGCTCAAATAGCCCGCTCGCGTTGGTTAAGAACACACCCTTATACTTGAATTTGAATTCCTTTTTTTTGTTAGATTTGAGTTAGACTCAAAATTGTGTTGGCTTCGATTCTCAATTTTGCACATTAATGTTATATAAAATGCACTTTGGATACGTGTTATGAATTTGGGCCAGTTTAATGATTTGATTCGTGCAAACTGAATCAATGCTTCTCGTTTTGCTCCGAGTTGCTGTTGAGATGCAATGTTTTCTTTTGTTGGTCATAGCTCCAGTTTTGAATTTAAAATGTGTTGGTGATAACGCCGCGTTAGTGTGTGAATGCCCCAGTTTAACTCGGGCTTGAGTGCGTAAAACAAATAAAATCCGCGATGGATGTCGTGCTTGATTCTCATTGAAATGTCCATGGCCGATTCATGCTGAATCATTTGTTTTAGAGACTCGTGTGGCCATTGAATTTTTACTGAAGCGACGCACACTTTCTAAGACAAACAACAACAAGTAGAACCCATAACTGACGTGCTACAATGCCTTTTTTCCACCGCTACAACCTGTTTTGTAACAACAAAAACATTGCGCTTTTCCGGCTAATATTTTGTTATCAGCTGCCCACATCGACAACATATTATTCAGTTATTTTTTTTTTAACTATGGCGAATTTTTGTTTGAATTGGATGAAGTGCCCATACAGAATTGTTTTATTCGACCATTTATAATTTATCGAATAATATCTATACAAAAGTAACGTTCTAATTCGAATTCACGCCGATGCTTGAGGTCAACTAATCGACAAAAGTTGGCTGTGGATTTCAAGCCTTGTTATTTTAATGACTTATATGATTGTGTGCAACATTTCACACTTTAGAAAATGCGTACTCATGATTTATTTAAAAAAACGATCCTTTGTGTAGAACGTATACTCGATAGAAAAGTCATCACGGGTCTAAAGACATAGCAACGTCTGCTCAAACCGAGTCTTTTAGACAAGTTTCTAGGGTAGAATAAGACTATTCCTTTCCTGTCCCATGTCTCTTTACTAGATCAGTTTCGGAAACATGTCTCACAGTGATTACACTGCGTGTTTTTCAGTGGTTATGCAAGCAGTTTTGCATTGCCGAAGTTGACACTACATTGCCGAGGAAGGAAGAATGTGCTGATTTTCCGTCTGCTGATTTCATATCATTTGATCGTTTCATATAGCTTCGTTTTCTACACTTTTCTTGTTACGACGTTGCGACGAGCCCATGGTATGTCTTGTGAGCATTGACCCATCTAAATGTGATGGTGGTGCCCCGTACAATGGGTCGTAACGAATCGTTAAAGCTGGATGTAGTAAACTCCGCTAAGTTCTTCTATTTTGGATCGACATATTAGAAGCTCGTTGCTTGTTGACAAAGCTTTTCTGCTTTTTCCATTGCACTCTAAACTTCTGAATCCGTCAATCCCTTAAGAAACTCAGCTTTGCTGATTTATTTCTAGCTTCTTCTTGGAGAAGTCTTCGATATTCATGCCCCCTTCCTGGAATGACATTAGTCTTCACTATGGGAAGTGTTTTTTAGCCTTTGTAAGGGAGAGGACTTTTGCTGCTCAATATTTGTCTACTTCGTTGATTAGTTCTGACATCGGAGACTTCATTGGGTGCACCTACTATGGAGAGGTCGTATGTAACCCAACTTTCGTCTTCTTTCAACATCGAGTTAGCACTGGAGACTTTATTGAGCATTGTTGATCTCTATTGTGGAGAAGTTGCCTATTCTATGGAAAGAATTTTTGATTGCCGCATCATTTTGCAGAGCGAACATCAGTCATCGTGTCGGATACGCTTAGTGGTAAGCGATTGCAGCCAGACCGAGAGGTTCTTTTACCTCACGTAGCGAGGTGCCCTTTACTAGCGAAACTCCATAGGGTGAGGGTTGCATCGTTTTGTAGAGCGAACACCAGTCATCGTGTCAGATGGCTTACATGGTAAGCAATCGCAGCCAGACCGAGAGGTTCTTTTACCTCACGTAGTGAGGTGCCCTTTATTAGTGAAACACCACAGGGTGAGGGTTACATCGTTTTATAGAAGCGAACATCAGTCATCTTGTCGGATGCGCTTACGTGGTAAGCGATCGCAGCCAGACCGGGAGGTTCTTTTACCTCACGTAATGAGGTTCCCTTTTTAGCGAAACTCCGCAGGGTGGTGGTTGCATTGTTCCGCAGAGCGAACATCAGTCATCATGTCGAATGCGCTTACGTGATAAGCGATCGCAACCGGACCGATAGGTTCTTTAACCTCACGATGCGAGGTGCCTTTTATTAGCGAAACTTTGCAGCCTTTGGGGTTTTGGATCTATGGCTGCTTGCTGCACTCTTTGTTGTTTGACTCATTGGGATTTTTTTTCCATTTACCGTTGAGTTGGTGTTATTAGGGTTGTCTCACTTGGTCGAACTTTAAGGAAGCAAATGCTTGTTGGATAGCCTGCAATGAAAAAAATCATCTTTAGCAAATTTTGTATTAACGAAATTTTTTGCAAGTAAGAGATTTACATATACAGGCATGACTTTATTCATAAAGCTAGGGTTCAGTACAATGCATGTAAAACATTACAGACTTTTTACAAGAAATTCAAACATAGCAAGAAGTAAAGTAACAACGAAGAAGATTGCTTATTCTGAGACACTGATATTAGAGCACCACCATCGGTTATCAGTTGAACACCGACCTTGCATTGGTTTGAGCGGATGCTTATTGCTTAGACCGGATTGACCTTTCGATTCCCCTTGCCCCTGGGGAGTTGCAGAAGGATTTGCGGTTTGCGGATTCTTCACATATTGTTGCGGGTGGTTCTTCGTAATCAGATCTTCGATCAACGACTTTAAACGCCTACATTTGTTGGTTTTGTGGCATGGTTGATTGTGGAACCAACAAAACTTGCCAAATTTGGCTATATTGTCTGTTATCTTTATTGGTCGAGGCTACGGGTAATCCTCCGCATCCATCGTGGCAAGGTAGATGTTCTCTGGGGTGTCATTCAGAGGAGTTAGCTTTGACGAGTCAAGAAGGCAAAACTGTAACGACCTAAGGATTCTCGACCCTGATAATCGACATAAAACACGATGTCGACTTTCAATCATCGGAAATACCAGAACATTAGTAGAAAGAAGTTAGAAGGTGAGAAGTAGAAAGAAAGAAAGTTAGAATAGAATAAGAAGATCACAACAGATGAAACACGAATCTCACAACGGAATGAATAAAATATATTATAACAATACTTTGAAATACAAAAATGTATTTGTACTTACATTCATCATCATCAGAGTACATCATATAAATATCACAGCGGAAATAACTCTGTATATACATATATATCCAACACCGAAGCATCTTGCTCCAAGCTCCTTCAATGGTGTCTGAAAAATCCCAACTACTTGATTGCTCGTACAAATTTGGGTACCCACTGGAACGTTAGTAGAAAGAAGTTAGAGGATGAGAATAGATAAGATAAAAAATTTGAATAGAAGAAGGAGAAGAACATAACAACAGATTTGTATTTCCAAATTATGTTGTATACTATATTTTATTCATTCCGCTGTGAGATTCATATTACTCTGATTCTAGTGTTATGTTCTTCTCCTCTATTGTACATATGGGATGAGGAATAAGGTGCCTCCGGTTTCATTCAGACCAAAAACGTAGCCGTAAATGGATTGTATGTTTTACATTGTACTTCACGCTGTATTCGTTGCTCTCTGCTAAATGTGTATCTATTTGGTGGCGGAGAATTTACTATCTTGCTTAACAACATTCTCTGAGACGTACGGGCTTAGAGGTTATATATTAGTAGAAATCAATGATATGGATTGACAATATGCCATGCTAAGAGGCAAATGATAAAGGCTTTTTGTTGAAAAGCAGGGCCTTATGGATCATGGTCGAAGCACTGCTTTGAATAGCATAGCTTCATGTTGTAGCGTTAATTCTCGAGCTTCACCCCAGTATGAACCAAAAACCGGATGAAGGACAACAAAGAAAGGACATGTGTTTCTTTCTAGCTAGGAGTGATGTCATGGTATGGAGCCCAGACATTTTACTTATGTGCATGATAGATAGCGAGGTACATCAGTTATGGCCGACTAAAAGGCCTTTGATGGTACATACTGGCCCGGATTTTAGGTCTCAAAGGACTGGGGAATGTATGTTCAGGAGTAACCCTAATCCACCGCGAAAAGGTGGGCCGGCTCTGCCGCTCCTATGGGCTCACATGTGTATAGGTATCGAGTCATGGCTATTAGCTCGAATCGGATGAGAAAGATCCCTTGCCTCGGTTCATAGAGGAATCCAATTTCCAATACACGACTTTCTATTTCAGTTGTAAACCTATATGGCGTCATAGTAGGATGGGGTACTATTCTGTCTATGATTCATACATTTATATTTGAAGTTGATTTCTTCACTATGCACTAATAATAATAGAAGATAAATTTCGCGTATCAAGCGTGTTTGTCCATTATAAGGTAAAACTCTACCCTATGGTTTGTGTTTGCATTGTGTGATGAGACTAGAGTCTTATAATGCATTCATTTTTCCTTTTAAGCATAGCGTTGTTTATTTTATGATATTCTTAGGAGAAAACCTGTTCCGTGTTATATGGTGTGGTCCTTTGATTTACTCAACATTAAAATGAAGTTAACACTACAAGAAAAGCTGTAAATAGCGGTAGATTTTTAGCAGTGGAAATATCCGTCGCTAATTAGCGACGGATTTTCGTGGACTTTGTAAGAGATGATATTTTGGATTTTATATGTCACCTTATTTTAAATTATTACCGTCGAATATTATTTCTGTTGCTAAATCATTGGAAATTGCAGCACTTTAGCAGCATAAATTATTTAACGCTAAATTCCGTTGGTAACAGAGTCGGATTACCATCGACAAAATTTTGAAGCTATTTTTGCAACAAATTTTCAAGAGATTTGAAAAGAACTTTTATATTTATTATTTATAAAATGTTTTACATTTGTGTTATTACTTAGTAATTAATAAGTAAATATAAATTTTAAATAATTAACATTAATAATATATTAATAAATAATAAATAATTACTATTAAAAGTAAATAATATTCAATAATTAATAATTACTTTGTTAAATAATAAATAATATATATTTGATAATTAATAATTAAAATTAGTAATTAATAATTGACATATTTAATATTTAATAATTAATGGTTTATAATTATTTTTACTAATTAGTAATATGGTATAATTAATTAATTAATAATTAGTAATGGTAATGTATAAATAATAATGTATACTTACTATATTATCTAATAATTTATTATATCAGATAATTCATAAATTATGATCAACAATTTAAATTATTTTTATATTATATAATGATTTATAATTAATATTTTTAATATTAACAGGTAATATTTGTTGGCTAGCTTTTGGACCAAGCCACTAAGGTTCACACACAAAGGAAATATGAAGCCTCGCATGTCAAAAACCCTCAAACACTCGATCATGGTCACGTTGTCCTCCCCGACTCGTAGCACCCATCCACGATCGCGATCCCCTACCACGATCCGATCCCACCACACTAGTTCTCCACGACCCGACCTCATGAACCAAAAGTATTGACCACGACTTGGTCTACCACGATCCAAAAACACATGATCAGAGGTCACCTGTCCACAACTGTCATATTAACCATTTCTTCATCAAGCAACGAACCATTCCGAGATCCTCGGGATGTGTGTCACGTATGACCACGATCCGCCTGTAGATGTCAATTATAAATAGCCTTGTGCTTGACGTTTTCAGGATCTTTTGGCAGTTCTAAGTGTTGTTTCCACCATTACTATCTCTGCATTATTTCTTATCAATATTAATTCGGAATCATTGAGTGAATCAACATTGTAAAAGTGAGATTGAGAGAAAAATCATTGGTTGTACTCGAATCTTACGTATAATCATATATATAAAGTGAACGTAGGCTCGTTAACGCCGAGCCACTATAAATCTTGTGTGTTTTCTTGCATTTCTAGATACAGATCTTTGCCAATTTAGATAATTTGGGTGTTAGAGCCACTTTTGGATCTAACATTTTGGTGCTTTCACTGAGAGCGAAGCCTCAACGTTTCATATTGTTGTTCTATTGTTTGGATAGTCGAGTCCGAAGAGAACAGTCCAAAACTTCACTATTTCAATTTTTGAAGATTCCAGCAAAACCAAAGTATTATGGATGGAAAGAAGTCTAAGGAAGTACGAACTTCGCAGGCGACGAAGCTACAAACGAAGCTCGTGAAAACAACGTTCTGGAGCAGGTCGAGGTTGAACCGAAGTCCTCGGATCATGGAGATGGAGGGACGATCCGAACAGGAGCGGGTGCCACGAACCACATAGTTGAAGGCGTAACGACCCGGTCCTAAGATAACTCCACCCTCCTTCCAACTAATACTCCCACGATCCGAACCCAGGGGACCACCACGAACCGACGTCAAGAGGGAGCCACGAGCCAGCAGCCTAGGGGACCACGATCCGAAATGACAATCAGACTACTACCCAACGTGGGAAGGAAATTATGGCTTGTTCCGCTCGTGCTGGTAATTCTGCTCAACCTTGTTCGAGTTCCTTGCGTATAAGAGAAGATGAAGAAAACCAGTTCTACCCTTCTGCTCCAGTTACCGAAGGATATCTGGCCCGCATACTTGAAGCATTGGACAGGCAAACTGATGAATTGGGCGCTCAAAGGCAGGAGAGCTCGTTGCTGCATCAGAATATTACTGCCCTAGGTAGATGCATTGATGATATTCAAAGGCAGGTTTCACTACCTCTAGCTCACCCATTATCCCCAGAACACACATCCTCGTCTGAAGAACCCCGCAGAAACCGGCGATGGCCTTCATTGGGAAAGGGCTGAGAATATAGAGGGACTTAATCAGGAAACCAATAACCGTAACTTAAATGGGACCGTCCTACCGCCTAGGAATGGAGACGTTGTTGATCCTGCTCAAAATCGACCCATTCCTCCTGCTCGCTGCACGACTGATCGCGGAAATAGAGGGCAGGGGAGTTCTAATCAGGACTCGGACCTTACAGCAACATGTCAAAGAAATGCTGGGAGGCCCGCAGGGCAAGAAGTGCTGACCCCGAGTCCACCCTGACCCATGCAAATGTTGAAGCCATGATCAGGCAAGTGATGGTGGAAAGTCGCGAACAAAGAACTAAAGATTAGGGTATAGGCCATAGTCATTCGCCCTTTACCGATGATATTTTAGAGGTTCGATTCCCAAGGAAATTTAACATGCCACCTATGAACCGTTATGCGGGAAGGACTGATCCAATCCAGCACTTGATGAGATATTCATGGTACATGAATGTAGCTGCTGCTTCTGAAGCTGTAAAGTGTAAGGCATTCCCGATATTCCTGGAGGATACAGCATTAATGTGGTTCACCCGTTTGCCAGCACGATCGATCTCCAGTTTCAGGGAATTAAGTGAATAGTTTGTAAACCAGTTCCAACTACATACCCAGATATCTAAGAATGTCATTGAGTTATCCCTCAATAAGCAATGTCCGGACGAATCTTTGAAGTCCTACCTAGATCGCTTCAATTTAGCAGTCACGGAGGTTAGATATCCCCATGAACAAACTATTTTGATGGCTTTGATTGACGGAGTGGATAAGGATACTGAGTTTGGAAGATACCTGGCCGACAAACCACCGTTAACTAGAGAAATATTTTATGAAAAGGCCAACATTCGCTTGCGTCGAGAGGAAATTTACGCCAACCGAAAGGGGAAGGCTACTGATAAGGAGGATATTCAAAGTAATGTGGCCATCAAGCAGACGGGACATAGCTCAGGAAAAGTTGAAGTTAATGTCGGGAACAAGAATCAAGGCAATGTTCGCTAATCGGGGAATGATAACAACAATAATAGAAAGAGAAACCGAGGAAATAACCCTCAGAGAAGATCCAGGCCTAGGCCATTTAAGAGTTTTACACCGTTAAACGATAATGTGGAAAATATCTTTCTGGATACGTACAATGTTCTCCAGTATAAGAGGCCTCCTCCAAGAGATTCAACGGAGAAGGAACGTGAGACTGGGAAATTTTTCCTTTTTCACCAAACTCATGGTCATACCACAAATGAATGTCGTCATCTGAGAGATGTGGTTGAAAAGCTACTCCGAGAAGGAAAGCTTGATGAATATAAGGTGACTCCTAGGGACAGGGGGCAAGCCGCACAAGCCCCGAACCAAAGCCAACCTGCTGCCAAACCAACGGCTCAGCAAAAAGGAAAAATTATCGTTATCAATACCATAATTGGTGGGCTTCATCTGGCAGGGAACAGTTTCAGAGCTATGGATCAATACGTGAACGCGGAAAAATAGCATCTTGAAGTAGGGGAACGTAGTAATCCCAAGGATAATGTCCCGATTAAGCAACAGAAGATGATGTCCAAAGACGTCATATTTCGCGATCGATAAAGTACGAGTCCACTCCCCAACTAAAGACCCATTAGTAATCACCGTTACCATCGGCCCAGCTATAGTCCATAACGTTCTTATGGATAACGGAAGTTCGGTTAACATTCTGTTTAAGAAAACATTTGACCAAATGAAACTCGAGCCGAAGGATTTGAAACCATGCGAGGGTTGGATACGTGGATTTAATGGAGCTTCGACCGCTCCGATAGGATATGTGGAATTGTCAGCAACCCTTGGGGAAGGAAAATGCCAGTGAGTGAGGATCCTCCCCTTTGTGGTTCTGGATATTGAGTCGCCGTACAATGCCTTTTTGGGCCGACCGGCCCTAGCCAAATTCAGTGCCTGCATCGCACCCTGGTGCTTATTGTTGAAGTTCCCGACGGATGCCGGTGGAGGTATAGTCAGAGGAAATCAAGTTGTTGCACGAGCATGCTACATAGCGGAGCTTAAGTTGCTCCGCAAAGGAAGAGATGTGGAAACAAAGGGCGCTTCTTCCCCACCAAGGGAGGAAACGTCATAGCAACTAACGAAAGTTACTCTGGGAGGGTCGCCCAGAGAGTTGCCCGAGGATATAGATCCCAGAGACGATGAAGAGCCTGGAGGCAGAATTGTGACTCCCAATGAAGCAATTGTGGACGTACCAATCGATGAAAGTTACCCAGAGAAGGTGCTGAAGATTGGATCCCACTTGGATCCTATTCGAGCCAAAGAATTAACAAATTTCTTGAAATCTAACTTGGATGTATTCACCTGGACCCATGCGGACATGTGTGGAATGTCTCCCTCGATTATGAGTCATTCATTAAGCATCAACCCGAAACATCCTCCTGTTAAATAGAAAAGGCGAATGCTTGGCCCAGAGAGGTCTGTTGCCTTGAAGGAAGAAGTCGAAAAGCTGAGAAGTAGTGGGTTCATTAAAGATTCCACATACCCTGATTGGATTTCAAACCCGGTTTTGGTGAAGAAAGCCAATGGAAAGTGGCACACATGCATTGACTTCTCAGATCTAAACAAAGCCTGCCCAAAGGATAGCTTTCCGTTACCTAGAATCGATCAGCTCGTAGATTCAACGGTGGGTCATGAGCTTCTTTCTCTTATGGATGCCTACTGAGGGTACAACCAAATCCCCATGCACGTCCCGAACCAAGAGCATACCAGCTTCATTACCGATCTGGGATTATACTGTTATGTAGTGATGCCTTTCGGTCTGAAGAATGCCGGTGCTACGTATCAGCGATTGGTGAATAGGATGTTCTACAACCAAATCGGGAATATGATGGAGGTATACGTCGACGGCATATTGGTAAAGTCCAGGCAATCATCCGACCATACTGCCGATTTGGCAGAGATGTTCGAGATTCTCCGGAAATACGGGATGAAGCTAAATTCTTTGAAATGCTCATTTGGGGTAGAATCCGGAAAATTCTTAGGGTTCATTGTCAGCTCGCGCAGAATTGAAATCAATCCAAATCAAATTACAGCAATCCGAAATATTCAAGAACCAAAGCAGATTAAAGATGTGCAAAGCCTTGCTGGAAAAGTGGCAGCGTTGAGCAGATTTATCTCCAAAGCTACAGATAAATGCATCCCGTTTTTCGAGCTAATAAAGCGAGGCAAGCGCAACTTTAAATGGACTCCTGATTGTATAGAAGCGTTCTAGAATCTGCTGAATCATCTGGAAAGACCCCCAATACTGTCTAAGCCTGTGGACCACGAGGATTTTTTGTGTACTTGGCAGTGTCATCCTACGCGATCAATTCGTCTTTGGTAAGAGAGGAAGATAAGGTGCAAAGACCGGTGTACTATGTGAGTAAGAAATTGGCGCCCGCAGAGCGGAGTTATCCAAAAATAGAAAAGCTTGCGTATAGCTTATTAATCGAATCTAGAAAGCTTCCCCACTACTTTCAGGCTCATCCCATTACTATGTACACCGATCACCCGCTCAAACAAGTTCTGCAAAGGCCAGAAGCATCAGGAAGACTGCTTAAGTGGAATATTGAACTAAGTCAGTTCGACTTGAACTTCCAGCCCTGACGATCGATAAGGGGGCAAGTACTTGCAACTTCGTAGCAGAGTTTACCATCCTAGAAGATGATGTAGTAAGTGAAGAATATGACCCACCAAAACTACTCCTTGATCCCAGTGCCTGGAAATTGTATACTGATGGAGCTAAGAATGACAGACGATCTGGTGCCGGAGTGGTGCTTGAAACCCCAGAGAAACGGCTAATTTACTACGCTCTTAGATTGGAGTTCCACAACACTAATAACCACTCCGAATACGAAGCCCTAATTGCTGGGCTGAAGCTCGCAAAGGAGTTGGAGATCATGAAGCTGGACATCTTTTGCGATTCCAAGATGTCGTGAATCAGATCACTGGAGAGTTTCAGGCCAAGAGTCTGAGGCTAATATCATATTTGGAAAGAGTGAAGAAGTTGCTAGGCGGTTTTGATCACCACAACATATCTCATATTCCTCGAACGAAGAATCAAAAGGCAGACAAGTTAGCGAAGATGGCTAGCTCTGATAATCCTGAAGATACGGAGCTAGTCCCGATTGAAGTGTTACAGTCTCCTAGTGTAGATCAGATGGAAATTGATCCGGTACTAGAGATCGAACCTGAGAGGGAGTCGTGGATGACCCCTCTAAAGAATTTTTTGATGAATGGAACGCTTCTAACAAAGAAAAGTGAGAGGCGCGCAGTTATCCGAAAGGCTTCCCGATATGTGTTGCAAGGCGAAGTCCTGTACAGACAAGGTTTCTTGATGCCCCTCCTCCGGTGCATCGCCCATGACGACGTCAAGCGTGCACTGAAAGAGGTCCACGAAGGTGAATGTGGCGACCACACTGGAGGGCAAACATTGGCAAAGAAGATATTGCGATACGGCTATTTCTGGCCCACTATAAACAAGGATGCATCCGAGTATGCACGACGTTGTCATGCATGTCAGAAGTTTTCCAAGATTCCTACGGCACCCCCTAGCCAGTTGAAGACGATGATGAGTCCATGGCTCTGATACCAAATGTAACAACCACGGGATTCGAACCCCCGACCTTTCAGAAAGCAACACCACGCACTAACCACTTGTGCTAAAAGATCTTTGTGTTATCTTTTCGAGAGGGGTGTTACACTAAGGGTGGAGAAAAATTCGCCATAGTGGCCGTAGATTACTTCACTAAATGGGTCGAGGCTGAGCCATTGACCACGATCACAACCAAACGAGTGATCAACTTTGTCGTCTGGAATATTATATGCCGATTTGGGATACCAAAAGTCATTATAACCGAAAATGGAACCCAGTTTGATAGCACCGAGTTCCGAGATTTCTGCAAGAAGTATCATATCGAGAAAAGATATACCTCTGTGGCACATTCGCAATCGAACGGACAGGTCGAAGCAGCGAACAAAGTGATTAAATCTATTCTGAAGAAAAGGTTGAAGCATGCCAAAGCCATGTGGGTTGATGAATTACCCTTGGTACTATGGGCCTATAGGACAATATACAAGTCGGCAATGGGTCATACCCCATTTTCCCTCGCTTTTGGAGCTGAAGCAGTCATTCCGGACGAGTTAGAAGTACCATCTCATCGAATCACTTATTATCACTTAATGACCAACAATGAGCTGCTCCTTGAGTCTCTGGATTTGGTTGAAGAAAAGTGGGATGAAGCCGATCTACGCGCCTTTGGGCACAAGCAACAGGTTGCTCGGTGTTACAACAAGAAAGCCCGAGCTCGGGCCTTTGAACCCGGAGACTTGGTTCTGAAGCGCGTCTTTCCACCCCCAGTACATATGGGCCCAAAATAGGAAGGACCATACTCCATTTTACAAAGGCTTGATAATGGAACCTTCAAGCTAGCAACCGTGGATGGAGATGAAATCCCCAGAGTGTGGAATGCCCAGAATTTGCGGCCTTATCTGACATGAAATTGTCAGTTTTACTGTTTTGTTTCTAGGACCATGTAAAAAGGCTCGACTTGCCTAGAACAGTCTGGTTACTTGAACAAAAGATTATAAAGTGGACATAGGTCATGATTCGACCGAACCACTATAAAAATATCGCGTGTCATTTACCTTTACTGCACCGTTTCTTGTCTGCTCCTTTATTTTAATTAAAATAAATCATTACCACTTCGAGGTTTGTTTTAAACTATCCAACAATCATAAAAAACCTAATTCAAAACGACATTTATCAGATTGGAAGGCTAACGGTAACTAAATCTTCAAAAGGTGCAGCGAGGTAAATCACACTACTTCTTGCACTCTAACTCTCGAGCTTAGGGAGAGAGTATAAAGTACGCGAAGATAACGTCCCCAAGGCGTTAAGGTGCACCACGATAAAACCGCCTTGATAATACTCCACCCCGTTGAAGGATCGAGAGAGTATAAAGGCGCTAGAGGCTTAGCGCCCCCAGAACTCCTGCCCCGCTGAAGGATTGGTGAGCAGACTGAGAACCGAGCTTGAACTCTAACCCGCTGAAGGATCGGGAGAGTATAAAGGCGCTAGAGACTTAGCTCCACAAGAATTCTTACCCCACTAAAGGATCAGGAGAGTATAAAGGCACAGTGACACATGCCACTGAAGGGCTCCTGCCCCGTCACACAACTGGGGACAAGAATGAAAAAGAGGCCCAAACCCCTCATTTTCAGGAATGGAGCGCAGC
The DNA here is from genome assembly GCA_030737875.1 of Allium sativum. Classification (NCBI taxonomy): domain Eukaryota; kingdom Viridiplantae; phylum Streptophyta; class Magnoliopsida; order Asparagales; family Amaryllidaceae; genus Allium; species Allium sativum. Next base: position 218,300,073 of record CM060918.1, on the reverse strand, counting down.
ACACTTATGACTCTAATCAATCCTCAGTAAGCCCTGACCAGGCACTATATTAATGATTGATTGGGAGCATATACGTATGACACTTTGCATTCATGAATACTACGCGTTTACTTAGCGCACGAACTTTTCATTAATTATCATTTATGACCTCAGTATTTAGTTACGATTGTTTCACTTATGATCATTTTTTAAGTTTTGTAATTCAAAATAATAAACTCTTTAGACATGGTAAACTTGCAGGTATGCGAAGATACAAAAGAAATGAATTTTCAGTAACTAAATGCGGAATTATAAGAGTAAAGCTAAACAAAAGTGAGGGTCATTCTCACAACTACATTTCTTGGCCAGTGGAAAGCCTAAAAGCAAAATATGGACTAATAAGTGCACTCTATTTACGCTTGGGAGATGATTTTGATTTCTTTTACTTCTTCTGTTTCTCCAACTCCTCTTTGTCAGCATCAGTGCGATCGCTCTTCTTCCTCTTATCGACAAGAGACTCCAGGGGAGAATTAGAAGCCTGGGAGGCAAGCTGTGAAGTTATTGATCTGGAGGAGAACTTTATGATCAGCCCGGTCTTGGCGTCAACCTCCGAAATAGGAGGAACATACAGAGGGTCCTGCTCCTCCTTCTTTAAAACCAATTGTTTCTCTTTCTTAGCCTACATATCAGCCAAGGTCTCGGTATCGTCATCCTTGATTTCTTCTGTGATGGCTACATCATCCTCTTCATCTCCATGACCACCGTCAGTGTCTTGCAAAGCTCCAATAACTTCGGCATTCGCAGGAGCATCATTGCTAGGTGCCACAATAACCTTCTCTCTTGTTGCGTCCTCGTTTTGCTTTGTAACCTCAGGGAATCCAGCACCAGTACTTGAAGGGACACTGGCTTTCTCTGCCTCTGCTTTCTCTTCCGTATCTATCTCGATTGGCTTGCCACCTATGTCATGAGAAGTGAATGTTAGCGATTCGGGAGATAACGTGGTCATCTCAGTTGTCTGTCCCGCGGTACGATGACAAGTTATAATTGCTTTAACAAATTGTGGAGAGAATATGGAGATACCTTCAGCCGACTCCTCGCCTAGATTTGTAATAGCAGCGCCGACAGCTGAAGGGGTTGGAGCTAAGGGAATCAACGGATCATCAGGATTGTATTCCTCGATTTCGGAGGCCTTGGGATCCACAGCTAGAGCCTTCGTCAACTTTATCCTTGCCCTTGAGCTTTGCTCTCTCTTTCACAATTTCCTCTTGGATCAGACATCTACCTATCTCCAAAGCCTCAGGCTCTTCACCTCTAAGATAAGTCTGAATGAGCTGTTTTTCATCAACTTCCTCGGTTTTCAATCGATGCTTTTCGTCCTCAACGATCATATCCCACACGTTGACCAAAGTAATATGATAATCCTGTATCCATGAGATGTCTCAGGTCTTAATAACTTAGCCAAAGAAATCGAATAGCAGTTCTTCGAAGCCCTCTATCTCTTTTCTGGTTGTGGCAAGCTCATCAGTAGTGGTGGAAGCTGATTCAAGAGTGCTATTAGCGTTACTTTCAGCAAGAGCTGCACACTCTTCAGCTTGGATAAGCCGATCATTCAAAGATTCTTTCTCTTTTTAAACGAGAGCGAGATTGTCTTTTAAGCTTGCTTTCTCTTTCTCCTAGGCAGCCTTCTCAACGGCAAAATGTTCCTGTGCTGTTATTAGTTTGGTGTTGATTGTCCTGAGATCCTCCGCTTCTTTCTTCAAAGCCAAACATTCTTGGCTATTTGAGTCGAGCTCAGTGTGAAAACGCTTCCTAGCACTCTCAAGTTCTGATTTGTAATTTTCTGCGTCTCGCCGAGCTAAAGCAAGCTGAGCTTGTGTATCTTCTATCTCCTTGTCCATTTTTCTCCTAGCCCTACTATCATTGTCAATCTTCTCTTTGTTTCTGGCTACTTCCATCTCTAGGTGGCGAATGGTGGAAGAAAGAGTGGCGGCATGCTTCTTCATCGCCCTATATCGTTTGGCTTCTTGATTCACTCGCCCTATGACCTCCACATCCCAGTCCTTGGGAACCGGTTCAAGGTCTGGAACAAACACCATTCTCTCTCGAAGATGTCGGGAAACTGCTTTTGCAAACGTTCTAGCTTGATCTGATTCTCGGAGGTGTAAACAACATCTTGCGTAGCAGTAGTATCCAAATCGCGCTGGCTATGGGGGACAATAGCTATTTTCTCCTTTTCTAAATCCTTGCTCGGATCTTTATTTTTATCATTTGGCTCATGGTGTTTCTTGGAGGACTTGCTATGAGTGGGTGTACTTTTTGGGGGAGTCAATTCTTTGGGAAGCTACAGACCTCCAGCAGATGGCATTGGACGACTATGGGATTTCCCAGCATCTTGCCTTGATGGAGAACGGGACCGTGTAGAATGAGTTTGATAAGAGTCACGAGGTCGATAAATATCTCTCCCCCGGCTATCACTATGAGCCTGCTCAGGACCAGAAAGGAGCCTCGGCGTGCTCACTCGGAGAGAGCGATAAGAATAGGATTGTTTACAAGGTATTTTCCCTGCAAAGAAAACAAATGTGTATCAGAATCATGAATACTGGTGGTGTAGAAGTGTTGTGACGAGTGGTGCATGTGATTCATGCATCCCATATGATCCCCCTTAACAGACCAAGGCCCAGAGTCTGGCTCGTCTGTGTGTTTTCTTTTTCCCCAACCGGAACATTCACTTCCTAAGAGATGGAAAAGAATGGTTCCTCTTCGAAATCTTCTTGTGTATAAATGTCGTTTGGTAGACGGATCTTGCTCAGTTCTCCGAATATTTGTTCCTCTGTTAATTCATCATGAGCAGGAGGCTCAGTTGGTGGTAAAGTCCTTAGGGGAGATTGTCCCTCAAAATCCGGGATTTCCTTTGGCTCATCGGCTCGGACCTCGCCTCCTTTATATACATTCAAATCCTCATCATCCTGATTGATCATTGGTAAGGGGCTCTTGCGAAGTTCAACAGTTTTCATGACCCGCGAGGTCCCTTCACCTTCAGTCGAGGGCACATATTTATAAGGAATACCACCTGCACCAAGTCGAACCTTACATCCAGAAGACGGTACTTGTGAAGATTCTCGTTGGTGATACATTTCTTGATTTTTAAGAAGTCTGATTTGCTTTTGAGGAGGCAGGATAATCGATCATCATATACCGAGCCTTCCGTCTTTGGGAAGCTATGATCTGTATAAAGAAAAGAAATATGTCAACACTTTGGTTACGTAATCGGACCACACATATAGAGGTTTAAAGCTTACTTGATTTTAGCAACTTTCTTACACACCCGGCTTGGTGTTTTATATAGAACCAATCGGCTTTGGGATCCCCTATGCTGGTGTGACCCTCCGATAAAACCATCCTGTTGGTAACCGATTCGAAGAAAGAAAAGTTTGGAGTCACTGTGGAACGGTGTTTGAAGATATAATAGAATTTCAAATCTTGGAAAGTGAGCTTAGTTTGTAGAATTTCCGCATGCGCAATGCATAAAGTATACAAGGCTGCGTAGGCATTGGGATGAAGCTACATAGGGGCAATGCACAATCGTTTTAAGGTCTCAACAACGATTGGTGGAAATGGAGGAATAGCGCCTACCCAGCACATTAGCCTACTGACAGCCATATACCCTTCGGGGGCAGAATGGGGTCTATCTCCCCCTTCCGGAGTCTTCACATCGTCCCAAGGGATCCCGTGTCTCAAACATATTTTCTTAAGCTTTATGTCATCTAATTTGGAGGCCATAAAATTAGTGAGTTTCTCTTCCTCAACTTCCTCAACACCTGGGATCTCGTCGGGAGCCCGATCATCTTCTTCTTCCTCGTCTTCAAGAGATGTACTTTCAGAGGTCGTCGATTCAGTATCAGTGTTGGTATCATAATCGAGGTCGGAATCTTCCTGATCTGAATCCGTGGGAAGTACATTGGGATCATAATGCTTTGATGACTCTGATTCTGTATCTCTCTCTGACATTTCGGTTGACTGTCTATCTAACATAACTGTGTTGGCGAGAAAATGCGAGAAGTTAGAATACAATTACCCGTTCCCCGTGTGTGCAAGTGCAAGTGTGTGCCTGTGCATACATCGAAGAAAAGCATAAAGTTAGTTAAATAAGCGAAATAATGGCCATTATATGCTATTAGGTTATGCAATTGTCTGGTTTAGAAGTTTCATGTTGAAGGCTCTAATCCTAACTGTCCCCAGATATATCAGGATTGCATTGTATTTGTTAAGCCAACATGGGTATTGGATCGCCAATCAAGTTAGATCAAGAGACAGGGTTCGCATCTTAAAATGGCATTGGTTCGTGATGTAGGACCAGATCGCGGGAAAAATCAGCCTGGATAAAGTCCTCGGATCATGAGAAACTCTGGCTTGTGACCCATTATTAAAACAGATCACAACAGACCCCCACGATCCATTCAATTTTCTGCTCCCACGAATCGAGGCCCTCACGATCTCCGAAACTCGATTCGCTGTCCAGATTAATGCTCCATCTTTTTTCCTAACCCTTCCATGTCACCATCACCACGAGTCGAGTTGATACCCCGTCCAGGAACAATTTGATGGATCTTTCCCTCTTCTTCACTATCGCCTCCCTTCCGATGCTCCTTGTAAACCCGCACCATATGTAACGACCTGCATTCTACGCATCGGAAGATCGTAGAATATTTATTTCTTTTTCTTAGTAATTCGTATGGTCGTGTACTTTTGGGAAACGACTAGTAGGGTCATTTCCCATGTCCATGATTTTTGTCGATTTTTAAATGACCGTTTTGCCCCTAGTTGAACTTGTTTTGACCATAACTTTTGACTGAAAAGGAATTTTGACCTGAAACCACATCCATTGGATCCGGATGATGGTTTACAATTCCGTAGAGTGGTCATATTAGCCAAACGGACTCACCGTTTGGGAGATATGGCTGAAACAAGTTTCAGATGGTGAAAAACAGCTTAATTAGGCTTAACCGGGTGATTAACAGCTAGGCCCAAAGGGGAATTTCGGGATTATGAGTTTAAAAGGGCTGTTAGGGTTTGGAGAATACATTTTTCTCATTTTTCAGCCGTCACTATTCATTCCTCTTAACCTAGCCATGGCCTCCACCCTCTAAATCTCTTCAAAACACCTCTTAATCACTTTCTAATTGAAGATTAGGCTTAGCAAACATCAAATCAAGGAGTATTAGCACGAGAACCGAGGTAGAGCTGCTGTGTAAGATTGGGAACAGCGCCAAATCAGAGAATATTTCAGTTTTGGGGTTTTAGTGGTGGCAAAGGTGAGTGATTAGCTTGCTTTTACACTAATTACGGTTAATTATGGGTAATTAGTGAAGATTAGCGAATTTATACATTAATAAATTTTGGAAAAATTCCTAAAATTCTATAATGATGTTTTATGGCTCTGATAAAAATTTGGGCTAATTTGGATAAGTTTTGCTAATTGTATGCTTAATCATGGTTAAGAAGGATTAAGGGGAAAACATGGGTTTTTGGGTATGTTTGATCTAAAGTATTTCATGTAAATGATGTTTTAATGTTTTTGATTGATTCTATATGTTGTTACTGCTGTTTGGAATGTTTTCTAATGTCATAGGAAGTTTAGAATGGTTGAAAACGCCATCGTTCGGCGAAAATAGCTTGCTGGAAAAAGTTGCAGATTTTCAGAACCGTTTAGGAAGAACACCCGATCCGAACCGGATAGGAGGAGGAGATCCGATCCGAACCGGATAGGAGGAGGAGATCCGATCCGAACCGGATAGAAGGAGGAGATCCGAACCGAATCGAGTAGGAAGAACATCCGATCCGAACCGGATAGGAGGAGGAGATTCGAAACGAACCGGATAGAAGGAGGAGATCCGAACCGAATCGAGTAGGAAGAACATCCGATCCGAACCGGATAGGAGGAGGAGATCCGACCCGAACTGGATAGAGGAGGAGACCCGAACCGAACCGGATAGGAGGAGGATGCCCGAACCGAACCGAATAGGAGGAAGAGACCCGAACCGAACCGAAGAAGACCATAACCCGAGATGCAAAGGTAGTCCAAATGGGAAGTTTGTACCAAGGATTCAGATGGGAATCAACGAGTTAACTTCATGATTGGGCTTTGTTGCGGGACGTGTGCTAAGGGGCTGTCGATGTCTGTAACTTTGGATCACTATGTATAGGGGGTACGTGAACGGATTCAGGGCCACAGTGGTCTAGGTACGACTAAAAGAGCTATAGACCAATGAAGTGGGGTCATTTGTAAAGGTTTAGTCATGACTCCATGGGGTAAGCTTGGTGGTAGCAGTAGTTGTACAAGCCGAACTCCGTCACTACTTCGATGGGTCTAGTGGTTGAAAGCGGTATACATCGTATGCTTTATGCACTGAGTGAGAGATGTGAGGATGGTTGCCATGATTGAATTGTTTGCTATCCCTATGATATGCACACCCCCACCCCCGTATTTCTTTACAACATATGTTGATGGCACCTTAGAGTATTGTACAGTATGTAGTGCTAACTCTTTGGTTGCAGGTCCAGGTTCAGGTATGGTTTAGTATACCTGTTATTGTTCTGTTTAGCTGCTTATCGCTCATACCAGACTTTTTGTCTGACCCAGAGTTTTATGTCTCTTCTTATTACTCTGGGTGCTCACACCAGCAGACTAGAGACAGGTTAGCTGGTGATGCACGGGTAGATGATCCGGAGACGAGCATGAGGCTTCCACGTAATATATATATATATAGTATTCTCCCTGTGTTGTCGAAGATCACTGCTTGGGCATTGGTGGTGCATCTTCCACTTTAGCTTTCTTTTGTTTAGAGACAGTAGATTTTGAAAAGTTGTAATAAGCTGTATTTGGATTTCCGCAGCTCTGATGTTGACATTTATTATTAGTTATCAGCTTATGCACTGTCTCACCTGTTTTATGTCAAGTATGTTATTATTATATTTTATTCCATGCGCTGTGAGACATTCTACAGGTTCCTTGATTAGTTCATTCTCTTCTTTTTTTTCTTATGACGATCGTTCCGTGCCAGTTGGACATGTGTACAGCGCACACTTGGAGGAAGTGTCGGTTGGTGCGGGGCGGGCCGTCACACTTGGTATCAAAGCTCTAGGTTGCGTAGTTAACCTAGGGAAGTTATCAGGGAGAGATAATATACGTATACGAGAGAGCGTATTTGTGGTTATTTTGGTTTTCAAAAGCTATATATATATACTATTAGTAGTATAAGAATGAAGTCGTACTGCACTAGCACCACTATGGAATCGTTAATCGTTTCCTTTTTCAGATTGACGATGAGCCGAGATACTAGAGGTGCTGGTAGGGGAGCCAATAATGGGAATGCTGCTGACATGAGGACGATGTTTACTGACCTCATGAGAGAGATGCTTAGAGATGTACAGAGGGCAGCTCCCAATGGTGGAAATGGTGGTGGTCCAATAGTGCAGGCACCAAGAGTCGACTTCGCCAAGCTGAATAAGGATTATACTAGCCTTGGTGGGAAGCCGTTCCACGGAATGGAGTCGGCCACAGATGTTCAGGATTGGTTGGATAGTTGCGAACGTATCTTCGAGGATTTGGGTATCGAGGATGCGATGAAGAGAAAGCTAGCGTCCCGTCAGCTGCAAGGGCGGGCAATGAATTGGTGGAATGCTATAAAGGCAGCTACTCCCGAAGATCAGATTACTTGGGAGCAGTTTAAAGCTCGCTTTAGCGAGAAGTTCATTCCAGCTGCTCAGAAGTCAGTGCTGTTTAAGAAATTCTTGGAGCTCAAGCAGAATGGCAGAGCTGTCTCGGAGTACATTGCTGAATTCGACACTTTGTCAAAGTATGGGTTATCTCTTATTGATACTGCCGAGAAGAAGAATGAGAAATTCATAACTGGGTTAGATCAGTACTTAGGGGAAAGGCTTATTAACCACATCGATGAGACGTTTGAGTCGATTGTGGGGAAAGCATTAAGATCAGAGAGTCTCTACCCTAAGCCGAAGACTGAGGTTGCATCCGCAGATGAGCCAAAGCCACAAGCAAGTGGTGGAGGCAAGGGTGGTTCCCAGAATAAAAGAAAGCAGAGTCAGACTAAGGATGGCCAGAAGAAAAAGAATAAACAAGATGTTGAGTGCTTCAGCTGTGGTAAGAAGGGCCATTATGCTAGTAATTGCCGGGCCAAGCCAGCGGATAGGAAGTGCTTCAACTGTGGCCAAATGGGACATCACAAGGACAAGTGTCCGCAACCCCCTAAAGAAAAGCAAATGGTGAAAGCATACGCCCTTAATGCTATTCCTTCTTCGTCGAATGCCCCAACTGCGGCGGAGAAGGGAAAGAATGTCGTCATTCACGGTATGCTTTCTGTTTATGATGTTCCTGTTAGAGTTTTGTTTGATACCGGAGCTTCCAGTTCTTTCATATCTAGTGACCTGGTAGATAGGTTGGGATTGGAGCCCGAGATTGTCGATAGACCTTTAGTAGTGACGAACCTGATTGGTGGTTCTACTAGCCTTAGCATGATTTGTCGTATTGTGGTCTTATCGAGTCATGGATGCATGTTTGTTTGTGCTTGCCTTGTTTTGGGCTTTACTGGGTTTGGCATTATTTTGGGAGTAGACTGGCTCCGAAGATACGGGGTGATGGTAGACTGTGAGGGCTTTTTGGTGACAGCTAGAGCGGATGATGGGCGGAGGATAGTGTTTGGTGGTCTACCCAGTGAGGGGGTATTGGCTAGTTTTCTAAACTCCCTCGACATTCCGCATAGTGAGTTGTCAGGTTTGCCCGTGGTTGGCCAGTATCCGGATGTTTTCGATGAAGTGACCGGACTTCCACCACACCGAGAGATTGAGTTCCGTATTGATTTGGTAAAAGATGCCAGACCTATAGTGATGCCACTTCGTCGTATGGCACCAAGGGAGCAGCGAGAGCTCGAGGTGCAAGTCAGCGATCTTTTGAAGAAGGGATTTATCAGAAGGAGTGTCTCTGAACGGGGAGCACCAGTTGTGTTTGCTACCAAGGCGGATGGTTCCCTTCGTTTGTGTGTAGACTACCGCGAGTTGAACAAGGTGACGAGGAAGAATAAGTATCCTCTCCCGCGGATAGATGATTTGTTCGATCAGTTGAGTGGCGCGAGAGTGTTCTCCCAGTTGGATCTCGCGACAGTTTTCATCAGCTTAGAGTGGAAGCTGAGAGTATAGCTAAAACGGCATTTCGAACGCCGTCTGGATTTTATGAATGGTTGGTTATGCCATTTGGGCTGACTAATGCCCCGGCATATTTTGTGGATCTTATGAATAGGGTATTCAGAGATCAGTTGAATAAGTCTATTCTTGTGTTCGTGGATGATATTTTGGTTTACTCAAGGAACGAGGAAGAACACAAGGAACATTTGAGGACAGTGATGGAGGTGTTGAGGAAACACCAATTGAAAGCAAAGTTTTCTAAGTGTCACTTCTGGAGGAAGGAAGTGAGATTCTTGGGCCATGTTGTTTCAGAAAATGGTATCGCCGTGGATCCTGCTAAGGTGGCTACGGTGCAAGATTGGTCTACGCCCAAGAATGCAACAGACGTAAGAAGTTTCTTGGGATTAGCGGGATATTATCGTAAGTTTATCCAAGGCTTCTCCATGATAGCAGCACCGTTGACTCAGTTGACAAAGAAGAATCAAGCTTTTGTTTGGAGCGAAAGGTGTGAGGATGCATTCAAGAGTCTAAAAGAAAAGTTGACAAGTGCACCAGTGTTAGTCATTCCCAAGGGGAGTTAAGAGATGACGGTATATACAGATGCTTGTGGTACCGGACTAGGTGCTGTGTTGATGCAGGGTGGTAGGGTTGTAGCTTATGCAAGCAGGCAACTTAAACCGCATGGGAAGAGGTATCCTATCCATGATTTGGAATTGGCAGCGATCGTATTCGCATTGAAGATGTGGAGACATTATCTCTTGGGAGAAAGATTCGAGCTGTTTACTGATCATAAGTCGCTGAAGTATCTTTTCTCTCAAAAGGATTTGAATCTTCGTCAGCAGAGGTGGTTAGAGTTCTTAGCTTCATATGATTTCGACATCGCATATACACCGGGAAAAGGCAATGCCGTAGCCGATGCGTTGAGTCGAAGACATGCCAGTTTAGGGGCTATGTTCCTTGAATGGAAGCAACTGGAGTATATCGCGGGGTTTGATTTCAGACCAAAGTGCGAATTGGACCCAGAAATGTTAGCAAGTTTGACGATCAGACCCACTTTAATTGAGCGGATCGGCTCTAGTCAGAGGGACGATCCTAACCTATTGGAAATCATCTCCAAGTTAGAGATTGGTATCGATGAGGAGATGAGCAAGTATGGGCTCGATCAAGATGGATGGCTTAGAAAGAATTGAAAGCTCGTTGTACCCAATGTCAATGGATTGAGAGATGAAGTGCTTAGAGAATGTCATCACTCAAAACTGACTATACACCCCGGTGGTAATAAGATGTATCGAGACATGAGACAGACTTACTACTGGGAAGGGATGAAAAGAGACGTTGGGGAGTTTATATCCAAATGCATGAATTGCCAGCTAGTTAAAGCCGAGCAAAAGAAGCCTAGTGGGTTGTTACAGCCATTAGAAATTCCCAAATGGAAATGGGAGCAAGTCTCGATGGATTTCATTGATGGTTTACCAAGGACTAGATCGGGACATGATAGCATTTGGGTGATTGTGGACCGATTAACCAAAAGTGCAAGATTTATACCAGTCAGATCGACCAGAACGGCAGCTAAGTTAGCAGAATTGTATATGAAGTGGGTAGTGAGATTCCATGGAGTACCTAAAAGCATTGTGAGTGACCGAGACCCGTTGTTCACTAGTGGGTTTTGGAAGAGTTTACAAGAAGCTCTAGGGTCAGAGTTACATCTCAGTACCGCATATCATCCTCAGACCGACGGTCAGACGGAGAGGGTGAATCGTATTTTGGAAGATCTCTTGAGAGCATGTATATTGGATTTTGGTGGATCATGGGATGACCATTTGCATCTAGTAGAGTTTGCATATAATAATAGCTACCAATCCAGTATCGGTATGGCTCCGTTTGAAGCTTTGTACGGAAGACCATGCAACTCACCATCATGTTGGATAGAGACTGGCGAGAAGTTTATGCTTGGACCAGATGTGGTGAGGGAAACTTCAGATAAAATCAAGACCATTCAACAACGAATGAAGGCTGCCCAAGATAGGCAGAAGAGTTATGCCGATAAGAGGAGAAGAGACTTAAAATTCTCCGTTGGCGACTTGGTGTTTGTCAAGATTTCTCCGTTGAAGAGCGTAATACGATTCGGCAGGAGAGGAAAGTTGGCACCAAGATTCGTTGGCCCATTCCCTGTTCTTGAACTAGTCGGGAATTTGGCATATAGAATTGACTTACCAGACAAGATGGCGGGAGTTCACAACGTATTTCATGTTTCCCAGTTAAGGAAGTTTGTGCATGACCCTAATGTGGCTATTTCACCTGATCAGTTGGACGATATCGAGGTTGAACCTGAGGCGGTTGGGAACCGTAGGCCTATGCGTCTCGTTGGGAACGATACGAAGCAACTTCGAAGGAAGGCGGTGAAATTAGTCAAAGTCCAGTGGGGTGAGGATGAGAAAGACTGTACTTGGGAAACAGAGGAGGACATAAGGAAGAAGTATCCAGAACTCTTTGCCTTGTAAGATTTAATTAGCGATTTAGTTTTCCGCATGCTAGGTTATGTTTGTTTTGCTTGTTTTGCATGTTTGGTTGTTGTGAATGATTGTTAGGCATGCGGGATTCATTGTTTGTTTCTTTGTTAAGGAATTTCGGGGGCGAAATTTCTTAAGGGGGGGGGGGGGGGAGAATGTAACGACCTGCATTCTACGCATCGGAAGATCATAGAATATTTATTTCTTTTTCTTAGTAAGTCGTATGGTCGTGTACTTTTGGGAAACGACTAGTAGGGTCATTTCCCATGTTCATGATTTTTGTCGATTTTTAAATGACCGTTTTGCCCCTAGTTGAACTTGTTTTGACCATAACTTTTGACTGGAAAGGAATTTTGACTTGAAACCACTTCCATTGGATCCGGATGATGGTTTACAATTCCGTAGATGGTCATATTAGCCAAACGGACTAACCGTTTGGGAGATATGGCTGAAACAAGTTTCAGATGGTGAAAAACAGCTTAATTGGGCTTAACCGGGTGATTAACAGCTAGGCCCAAAGGGGAATTTCGGGATTATGAGTTTAAAAGGGCTGTTAGGGTTTGGAGAATACCTTTTTCTCATTTTTCAGCCGTCACTATTCATTCCTCTTAACCTAGCCATGGCCTCCACCCTCTAAATCTCTTCAAAACACCTCTTAATCACTTTCTAATTGAAGATTAGGCTTAGCAAACATCAAATCAAGGAGTATTAGCACGAGAACCGAGGTAGAGCTGCTGTGTAAGATTGGGAATAGCGCCAAATCAGAGAATATTTCAGTTTTGGGGTTTTAGTGGTGGCAAAGGTGAGTGATTAGCTTGCTTTTACACTAATTACGGTTAATTATGGGTAATTAGTGAAGATTAGCGAATTTATACATTAATAAATTCTGGAAAAATTTCTAAAATTCTATAATGATGTTTTATGGCTCTGATAAAAATTAGGGCTAATTTGGATAAGTTTTGCTAATTGTATGCTTAATCATGGTTAAGAAGGATTAAGGGGAAAACATGGGTTTTTGGGTATGTTTGATCTAAAGTATTTCATGTAAATGATGTTTTAATGTTTTTGATTGATTCTATATGTTGTTACTACTGTTTGGAATGTTTTCTAATGTCATAGGAAGTTTAGAATGGTTGAAAACGCCGTCGTTCGGCGAAAATAGCTTGCTGGAAAAAGTTGCAGATTTTCAGAACCGGTTAGGAAGAACACCCGATCCGAACCGGATAGGAGGAGGAGATCCGATCCGAACCGGATAGGAGGAGGAGACCCGATCCGAACCGGATAGAAGGAGGAGATCCGAACCGAATCGAGTAGGAAGAACATCCGATCCGAACCGGATAGGAGGAGGAGATTCGAAACGAACCGGATAGAAGGAGGAGATCCGAACCGAATCGAGTAGGAAAAACATCCGATCCGAACCAGATAGGAGGAGGAGATCCGACCCGAACCGGATAGAGGAGGAGACCCGAACCGAACCGGATAGGAGGAGGATGCCCGAACCGAACCGAATAGGAGGAAGAGACCCGAACCGAACCGAAGAAGACCATAACCCGAGATGCAAAGGTAGTCCAAATGGGAAGTTTGTACCAAGGATTCAGATGGGAATCAAAGAGTTAACTTCATGATTGGGCTTTGCTGCGGGACGTATGCTAAGGGGCTGTCGATGTCTGTAACTTTGGATCACTATGTATAGGGGGTACGTGAACGGATTCAGGGCCACAATGGTCTAGGTACGACTAAAAGAGCTATAGACCAATGAAGTGGGGTCATTTGTAAAGGTTTAGTCATGACTCCATGGGGTAAGCTTGGTGGTAGCAGTAGTTGTACAAGCCGAACTCCGTCACTACTTCGATGGGTCTAGTGGTTGAAAGCGGTATACATCGTATGCTTTATGCACTGAGTGAGAGATGTGAGGATGGTTGCCATGATTGAATTGTTTGCTATCCCTATGACATGCACACCCCCACCCCCGTATTTCTTTACACCATATGTTGATGGCACCTTAGAGTATTGTATAGTATGTAGTGCTAACTCTTTGGTTGCAGGTCCAGGTTCAGGTATGGTTTAGTATACCTATTATTGTTCTGTTTAGCTGCTTATCGCTCATACCAGACTTTTTGTCTGACCCAGAGTTTTATGTCTCTTCTTATTACTCTGGGTGCTCACACGAGCAGACTAGAGACAGGTTAGCTGGTGATGCACGGGTAGATGATCCGGAGACGAGCATGAGGCTTCCACGTAACATATATATATAGTATTCTCCCTGTGTTGTCGAAGATCACTGCTTGGGCATTGGTGGTGCATCTTCCACTTTAGCTTTCTTTTGTTTAGAGACAGTAGATTTTGAAAAGTTGTAATAAGCTGTATTTGGATTTCCGCTGCTCTGATGTTGACATTTATTATTAGTTATCAGCTTATGCACTGTCTCACCTGTTTTATGTCAAGTATGTTATTATTATATTTTATTCCATGCGCTGTGAGACATTCTACAGGTTCCTTGATTAGTTCATTCTCTTCTTTCTTTTCTTATGACGACCGTTCCGTGCCAGTTGGACATGTGTACAGCGCACACTTGGAGGAAGTGTCGGTTGGTGCGGGGCGGGCCGTCACACCATACGCTTTGTTTCGAAACCTTGCCCACGAGCCGACCTGACCTGTTTCTCTTCTTCTTCCTCGTTTTTCCCCTCCATCCATGAACCCATAAATTTGAACCCACAATCCTCACTATCATCATCGAATTAATGAAAATTCAAAGCAGATAAAGAGGGGCGAGTTAATAACCAGATAAAATAGGAAGTGAGCACCACGCCGTTACCTTTTTATTCTAGGAAATCCTTGTTTTTGGAAAAAGTTAAATTAGGGTTTCGGTTGAGAAAGTGAGCGGCGGCTGAGAAGGGAAGAAGGAAAGGAAGGGAGAGGAAAGCCGTCAGCTTATATAGCTGAAGTGAAGGCTTTTCGTCTCCCCTTTTTTTGTTTTATCCAGATCCGTAAAGACCCTCAGACCACGAACGTGCAAGGAGGCCCATCACAGTACCGGAAGCAGCCCGCTTGGCCATAGGCCCATGGTGACTGTCCCGGTCGCACTACATCACCACGAGTCGGGCCTAAAAAAAGAGAGAGAGAGAAAGGGGAAAGGAGGGAGAGGAGGAAGAAAAGGGGAGAACTTACTTGGCGAGTCAAGGGTGATATCTTCTAGAATTTGGAAGATGAAAATTAACTAATGAATAAATAAATGATTGGAGAATTAACTTGATACTTATACTAGTCCAAGGACGCAAACTTCTGAGGCGGTACAACATTTCAAATAGACACGACCACTGATTCACATCTCTTTGTGAAAAGATAGCTCATTGATTTCGAAGCATGTTCCATTCTTGATAAAACATACTTCGAGGGGGCAAAATGTTGGCTAGCTTTTGGACCAAGCCACCAAGGTTCACACACAAAGGAAATATGAAGCCTCGCATGTCAAAAACCCTCAAACACTCGATCGCGGTCACGTTGTCCTCCCTGACTCGTGGAACTCATCCACAATCCGATCTAGCCACACTAGCTCTCCACGACCCGACCTCATGAACCAAAAAGTATTGACCATGACTTGGTCTACCACGATCCGAAAACATAATATCTGAGGACACCTGTCCACAATTGTCATATTGACCATTTCTTCATCAAGCCATGAAGTAGTCTGAGATCCTCGGGATGTGTGCCACGTATAACCACGATCCGCCTGCAAATTTCAACTATAAATAGCCCTGTGCTTGACGTTTTCAGGATCTTTTGGCAGTTCTAAGTGTTGTTTCCACCATTACTGTCTCTGCATTATTTCTTATCAATATTAATTTGGAATCATTGAGTGAAT
This sequence comes from Allium sativum, assembly GCA_030737875.1. Taxonomy (NCBI): domain Eukaryota; kingdom Viridiplantae; phylum Streptophyta; class Magnoliopsida; order Asparagales; family Amaryllidaceae; genus Allium; species Allium sativum. The sequence goes on along the minus strand of CM060918.1, from coordinate 218,284,524 downwards.
CAACATTGTAAAAGTGAGATTGAGAGAAAAATCATTGGTTGTACTCGAATCTTACGTATAATCATAAATATAAAGTGGACGTAGGCTCGTTAACGCCGAACCACTATAAATCTTGTGTGTTCTCTATGTTTTCTTGCATTTTTAGATATAGATCTCTGCCAATTCAGATAATTTGGGTGTTAGAGCCACTTTTGGATCTAACAATATCTAATAGTTTATAATTATTTTTAATAATTATGAAGTAATATTTTTTTATAATTTATAGTTTAGTTTTAACAATTGTTTTCCTTGTAAATGCAATGATTGTATTTACGTGTGTGTATATATATATGATGGATAAACGAATAAATAAATAAATCATTTATTTATGTATATTATGAATATATAAAATTGTGCATGTGTAACATTGTGACTAAATAAACATTTTAATTTGTGTATTGTGTGTAACTTGAAATTATGTTTAAGTATTATAAACATTGGTTTAAGTGTTACAAACATCGGAATTATGTGTTTACATAACCTAGGGGCAAAAGGGTAATTGGCATTGAAATAAAACCCTAGAAACATTATAGAAAGTAAAGAGGAAAACAGGCTGTTGGTTTTTCATTATCCTTCTTTCTCTCGTTCAAAATTTAAGAAATAAAATATAAATGGCCGAAGCCCTAGCACGAAGAATTAAGGGGGAAAATCAACCAAAATCGATCGACTCGCACAAGTCGAAAATGGGTTCATGAGAAGGATGGATTCATGAGGGCAAGCAATGGCAGATCTGGGGAGATTGGAGCCAAATTTAAGCCTGACAGGATGAAATCGAAACCGAAGTGAGTGTATTTCTTTTAGTTGGCACTAAGACCTTTATAGACTAGTTGTATGTTTTATATGCTTAATATAAATATGTGAATGATAAAAATCTAGTTGTGTAATGAACTGATAGTATTTCTCTGTTCCATTTCAATGAGTATCGTATCTAGTTAATGTATTATTACTGTGACTGGAAATAAAGTATACACTGACCTTTTTCTATCTACTTATTGAGAGGGCACCGTGTATAATCAATATATCACGCATGTTGTCTTCTATATGTAGATTGACGCATTTATGTACATACAGGTCCTATTGAATGTTTTTTGAAATTCGTTAAATGAACGTTTGTTTGGGTACACTAAAGGGTAGTTCTCGCGGTCTAATGCTTCATAGCATGGTGTACTACTGGAAAGAAACATGCATTTAGGAATATTAAGAAGAAAACTTGTGTTGTTATACTTAGATGAGAGACATAAGGACAATGACGAAACACACAGGCGGTGCTTAATGTCACTTATGTGTATGAAATCAGATGTTTGTATATAGTTACAAAGCCTATAAGGCAAGTTGTCTACTTGTATACCTTTATGTTTACTCTCGTGCAAAAAAATTAGACTAGTTATTTTATGTATAGTCAAAGGCTATGTTAAATTTATGATCTATGTAAAATGGGTAGATAAAACATATGTCTTAAAATTCTAAGCAACGCATTGTGACTTTGACCATTTATATACGCAATTAAATGGAAGCAAGTGAACTTTAAGATAGTTTTAGAAAACTAGACAATTATTTCATTCTTGTTAAGCTGTGTAGTGGTTAATTATTTTCTGATTAACCAAAACATATTTTACTGTTTTAAATTAACTCTGATTTAAATAAGGAAGTCTTGTATACCTTTTTATGTACAAGTTATAATTTTGAATTGTACTTATATTCTTATATCGGTGTTAAGTGATCCTGGATGTGAACAGATGTAATGGAGAAGTTGACCCAGATGTTTATATAAATTATAAATAAAAATGATTTTAAATTTGGGGAAAATTTTTGGGTCGCTTCACATCCCATTTAAACCGTAGTTTGTTTCATGATAATTTGAGGTGCTCCTTCTTTACTGTGTAAAAAAAAAGAAGTTTTTGAGCTTTAAGGGCATTTTTTTAATTTAATGAACATCCCTTGTTATAATGCAGTGGTGCTTTTTTTAACTAGAATATGTGTTCTAATTATTTATGTGAGTTGTATATTTGTGTGTTAATATATTTATGCGAGCACAAAATTGACATGGAAAAGTCAGTTTTCCACCTTGAATTATGGGGGATTTCAGCTTTATTTCTTGTGCAAGTTCAGGAGGTAAGCATTCAAGAATTGAGTTTAGTTAGAGAGGAGGTAATGATTTTTACACTCAAAGCATAACTGATAGGGTATTTTCAAATTTACCATTTCATAATTATTTTCCATGCTCTGATGGTGACATCCTATATTAACGAGAAATTACTCTTCCCCCTTAACTAATCTACATAATGTTACTATTGCCAAGATCAAGTCATTTGTTAGATATGGTAACATATGGCATGAATGATTTTATTACAATTCAGTGGTTTTCAGTGATTGGCACTGTATGGGCGAATGTAATCCATTATTTAAACTGTTACAAAAATTTAAGAAACCCTGAAGACAATTAAAGGGATGGAACAATTATAGGTTACACTTCTATGATATGATTGAGTAACTGAGGAAAAGTAACATATATAAGCAACTGTTAGCTAATCCAAATAACAGTTTAGAGTTGAAACAATACAATGAGAGATGAAATTTAAATTCAAATAACAGTGAAAAATAGTTTAGTTATGTATCTTTTTGGTATTATTCTATTTTGACAGGTACAACGGACGATATGGCAAATTATAGATTAATCACTGAAGATGAAGATATTGAGTGTGAGAGTGTGTAACTGAGTGTATGTAGCGAGCCAATGCTTGTACAAATAAGCATTTTGTATATTTATCGTGTATCAAAGAGAAACATAATTGTGTACCATTCAAATGTGTAATAAAATATTTGTTTAAAATTAGAAATTCCAAGCTAAACATATTAATTTACGCAAATATTTTATATTACGACGATTATAGCTCTTTGCAAGTTTATTTAGTGATTAATGATGAATTACTGACGGAAATTTATGGTGAATCAGAAGTTGAAATTATCCGTCGCTAATCCCTTGGTATTTAGCAAGGGTTTAGCAACTTCTTATGTAAGTAATATTTTATTATAATTTAATTATCCGTTGGTAAACAATAGGTATGTAAATTAAATTAAATTAAAATAAATTAAAATTAAAATTAAAATTAAATTAATAAATAAAATTTATTTTTGTTGTAAAATTAGTAAAATGTCGGAAATCTCTTGTAAATTTCCATCGCAAAATCTGACATGGATACCGCCATGGTTTTTCCGACCATATAGTTACGTAGGAAATCTGTCGCTAAGTCCTATTTAGCGACGGATTTGAAGCAGATTTAGCCACTGCTATTTGCGGTTTTTCTTGTAGTGTAATAACTGTTTTAGTTCTCACACCAGTCTCATGACTGACTCGGAGTTTATTGTTTCCCACCTAAAGTCTGGGTACCTATATTTTGCATACGGGCAGCTTGTAGTTTTGGTTTTCACAGATATTTCTTTTCGCATGATCCTAGATTATGGCTGGAGCTATATTCGGAAAGCTTTGTATCCGTGAATTTATTTCAGTTGTGGTAGTTGATGTGTTCCGCTGCACATTATATTCTTGTATTATATTTTCTGTTGTTTTGTAATTTAAATCTCTAATATTTTTCCACTGTAGTTATTTATTTGACCTCTGATATCTTGTACTCTGATGTAAATTGTTGTAATAGCAATGAAATATTCTACTGTTTGTGTTCTGATGCGTCGTGTTCTCAAAGTAGTCCGCCTTCTCGTTTGGTTTGCACCGGTCGGGAAGTTCGAGTCGCTACATTTGGTATCAGAGCTTTGGTTTACAAAGCTCAAGAACAAGACAAATTAGAACAGAACGAAAGAATTCATCAAAGATAGGATTTGTAACATCCTATAAGAGAGACTCATTAGAGATAGGGTTAGTAATACCCTAGAGTGATTTTAAATGAATTTATTTTTAAAAGTTATCTTATTATACGTATTTGAGTATTTTATCTTATATTGAATTTGGACTATCAAGTATAAGAAAATTTTGCATATACGCCCTGCAAACGTGTATATGAAGTTTCAAATATGCTGGATAGATATAAAATCACACTCTAGTCGCCTGGGGATGATTCTGGTGATAGTCTAGACATCATCAGAATTTATATTCGAGTTTCGAAAGTGGGATCTCTATATTGTTCCAATTGACTGGTGTGAGAACCCAAACTTATATAGCGTTTATTATTTTTGATTTGGCGTTGAAAATATGATTTTGAGTATATAAAAGATAAATATTTGGAAAGCTAATCAACTAATTGATTGCTAGTTGCAATGTTTGATAATTCGTTTAACTAATAAAAATATTGGAATGATAAAACCAATAAGAGAATGAAAGATAAATCAAACCAAATCAAATTTAATATACAACTGAATTTTAATTTAGTTGGAATTGGATATATACACATATATATTTGTTAAACAGGTTATTGATTTGATGCTGAATAGAGAAATAAATTGCATACCTGACAAATAGGTGCACCTTTATAAATTGGTTGCACATTTTTATTATCATTATAACTACTGTGAATGATTTGGATGCACTATGATGGTTGCTCTGTGTGAAATCAAACGTAGGCCATAGGATAGTAACCAATAAATTATCAACCACACTGCATATTATACATCACGGACCGAGTAGCATAACATATTTCATATAAGCATTTGGCGCTTATACGTCGAGGCTTGGATTACCATATGAGCAAGATGCTTATATGGCGAGGAATGAATTACAGGTTGAACTGAGGATTGATTATGGACTTAATAACCGATAACAGTAAATTGCAGGATTTAATAACAAACCCTACACAGGTCTTGAGATGACAAAAAAATACACACGTCACGTCCCTCTTGTGTTAGATATGGCGCGTGAGCATCGGGGAGCAGGGTATATAAATCATAATATGTGTACACAATTGATTTGTATGCGATATATTGATTTATTGGGTGCCTATTACAGCCCAATAAAATTTTCAAATCAACCCGTACAAAGAAGGTTATGGCGAAAATTTTCAGAAATTTAAGGTGCTAGCCAAATTTCAGAGATATTTTGATGTTCTTAGAAACTGAGGTTGAAGAACTCAAGCCAGAATCAAGGTTGAGTTGGTTTGTTAAACAACTTTCAGCTCCGTTCCTTTTCCGAGGATGAAATTTTTTTAAGTGGGGGAGATTGTAACAAATCATATTTTTGGAACTAATTTTTAATTTAATTTTTAATTGATTTTAATAGAAATTAAATATTTTAAACAATTTATTTTGAGAATTGACGACAAAAAATTTATTTAATACGAAATTTGAACATATAAATTTATAATATACATAAACGAGCCTGAAATGGCGTGGTAGTTTGAAAATTCGATTTTTAACTTTAAATGAATTTATAGAATTCATTATAAGTAGGATTTTGATTAAAAAAATGAAACGTTAGAATCTATTTAATAATATCTTTCTAAATAATGTGGAAAATTTATATTTCGAATTATAAATTGTAAGTTATGTCTAAATTAAAATTTAGTATAGTCACTAATGAAATTTATTAATATTTTAATTTTATTTAAGCCCTTAAAAATAGCTATTTTGCAAACGACCTCCGTTTTCGACGAAATTAATTTTGTTGGATCTGGAACATTAAATTATTGTCATGTTTAAAATTTCAAATTAATTGGAATTCGTATGTAAGCATAGTAAATTTAATAAGCTGATTAAAATGTCATTTTTCGTACAGTCCCCAAATTCAAGGAAATTAATTTGGTTAGGACTGTATCGTCAAAACATAGCTAGATTTTAAATTTCTTAATTTTTGGAGTCAGTATGCGGCAATAGTAATTAAAATGTACGTTCAAATTCAATAGTGAACGTTATATTAATTTATAGTTTAACTTTGGTAAAAACCGACCATTGTGTCCGGAATGGGGGTATTTAGCTAGGAACGTTATTCGTTGGGTTTAATTTGGAGTTCGAAGCGATAAACAAGTAATATTGGAATTAAAATAATATAATATTATATATATAACCATTTATTTTGCCAAACCCAAATCAGTTATCGATCCCGCTGCAACATTTCAATGGAAGGCTGATATTGCTCGATTTTTCTCCTCTAATTTTCGTAAAATATGTTCAATGATTTCCCAAATTCTCAAAACAATAATTGAATAGAATTTCATGCTCTTTCAATCGATATAGACATGATCATATTTCATGTCATATTGTGCTCGGTTTTCTCCCTTGAATGTCAATCATTCGCAGCGGATTTGAGAGGCTGGGGGGATCGGACTTCGAGGGATCGCAGGCAATGGTGGCGCACGTGGAGGCCAAGGGCATGACGTCCTTCGATCAACTACAGGCGCTAGGTGGTGATCACAATATGGAGCCCAATTTTCGAGCCGGGTTCAGTATTTCGTGGATGCCTAGGACGATACAGATGAAGAAAGTAATTATGTGAATTTTTAAGGTTAATTATTAAATTAATTATCTTAAGCTAATTTAATATGTAATTAATCTTTAAATCGTCATAATTTTTCCAAACGGTAACAGAATTCAACCAAATGATATGCGATGGAATAGCAGAGAAGAGAGCTTTGCAATGAAACAGATTTGGACAGAAATGCAATTAGTTGGAGATTTTGATAAAATTAAAGGTTTGTTTGATTTTGTTAAAAACAACCATTGTTGAACGGTTTTCGAAACCGGTCAATGTGAGAACTTTCTCACTCAATTCTTTTGTATAGTTATTCATTTTTATAACTGAATATATATTTATTGCATGTGATTGCAATATTTGTTTGGTGGTTGATAGATGTTTACAGTTTTAATGTTATCATTATTAAATTGTGAAAATATACATTGTTAAATAACATGTTTATATTATGAATTAATTTAGGATGAATATTTACCCGTCTGTCTCCCAAATATTAGATAAGTTCACATGGTTTGTGATGTATACCCCACACAGGTGTTGGGACGATAATTTTACACATCGCCCAAGTATACAAATAATAATATTTTTTTGATGGTTGAAAACCCCACACGGGTCTGGGGATGATAATTACTTCACATCTCCCTTAAGATTTAATTGCATGTCAACCGATTGATTGACAAACTATTACAAGCGTTATTTAATTGTTTAATGCTTATACAGTTGTAAATTGCACTTTGGATGTGAATAGAATTTTAATAGTTGTTTATCACAATTTTTTAATACATGGGATGTACGGAATCAATATAAATTATATGGTAACTGATTGAGTCTGATTACACTTCAGAAATAATGAATATTTTAAAATAATATTCAGTGAGGAATCGAAATATGTTTTTGATGTCCAATTTTGGATGGACACGAAAATATTGAAATATTCATAACTGAAATGAATATGAAGCCAAGTTAAGTAGATGTACACCATTTTAACTCAAACGGAATTTTCTGTCAATTTTACTCATTTTATAATGAATACTGAAAAGATTTGATTTCAAAATATGATATTTTGAAAATATTATAATTTTAATATTATAATGATATAGAATATTCAATTTTAATTAAAAATTGAAATGGAAGTTGGAATCATTTTTAAAACGAAATTATAAATCCTTTATAAAATACGTTTAAAATGGAAATTGACGAAATATATAATATATATTTAAATGGTCTGAATAGAGCGTTTCGCGCAACTACCGTTCGCGAATTTCAACCATTGACTTTGAATTGTTGTAACAGGAGATCCGACCGTCAGATTCTTCTAAAACCGAAACAGTTGGGTTCATATCGAAAATAGCTTTTGAATGATAATATGAGATTTAAAATCTAACGGGTGGATTTTAATATATGTCAAAATCAGTTTTGGAAAAGGTCGTTATGGATGTAGTTCGGTGGTGGCCGATATTGGAAACCGACTGTAAGGGCCTTAATAAAATTATTAAAAATAAAGAAAAATTATGTTAAATCATAATAAATGATTTGGAAAGATTTTTGGATGAAATATTCCACTTTTGTAAAGAAAAAAGATATTTTTATCTGAATAAGTTATTTATCAACTTGAGTAAAGAACTGAAATGAATTATATGGTTTTAACATAACCAGAATTTTCAACGTATGAATTGGAAAGGATTTGAATGGAAATAATCTTCGGAATATTTCAATATTGGATTCCGTGATTATACGAATATCGCAGAGGAATGTGGAAGATATAAATATCTTTATTTCCAATACGATATCTGTTGGATTCAGAATTTGATATTGAATATAAGCCGATATGATTTCTATTCAAAGCTTTGTATTTAATATCAAATTGGATTTTGGGTTTGTCATGAATGGTGTCTTCAATAACACTGTTCTTAAACCTAATTGAGAAAGGAATAAATACTTTAATTAAGATTTAATGAGTTTCCCAATTAATAAATACAATTGGGATTAAATGGAAGTTGATTTTGGGTTCGTCGTGAACTGTATTTAAATAACTTTAGTTCTTACAACCCAATTAACTGTGAAGTTATGATTGGAATTTATAAATCTTTTCGCTAAGATTTAATGGAATTTACCAAAGTAAAGTTTTCCAATTTAATATTTTAAATTGGAATTGAGTGGAATTCGACTTATTATTAATCGAAATAAGCTTTTGTGAAAGAAGATCATTACTATTAATGGAATTTAAAAGACCTTGCAGTTATTCCGTTCATAGTATCAGAATGATATGGAAATTCGTATTGATTAGGACTGATCTTATTTCCATGAAGATTCCATGTTAATGAAAGATGATTTTTGGTTTATCATGAACTATTTTTTAAATGACATTCGTTCTTTAACCCATGTAAAGATAGGATTAGTATTCCTAAAATTGGATATTCATTAAAACAATGATTTTTGAGATTAAAACCAAATGGAGTTTTATTTAATCTTCAATTAGATTGAAATGAGAATAAGGTAATTAAATTTACCGAATCCAAGAAATGTTCGAGAATGGAGTGCCACCAGTTTTACTTCATGTGATAGTTAAATATTTAATTAGAATTGAACGTTGAAGGGTAATTAAATTTACTGATAACATAATGGGTGTTAGATATGGAGTGCTACCAGTTTTGCTCCATGGGATGAATATGTTGGGATTGGGATAACAGAATGAATAATTACTTCGGTAATGCTTGTTAATCCCGCTAGTTGATAAACCTTAATTTGGTTTAAGTTGTGAAAAGATATTATAAAATCTTTTAAAATGATTTCCAGGAATATACAAATAAAAAAATATCCTGGATTGGAATGAGGCGTATGAAGTGTTCTTATAGCACTTAATTATAAAATACGCGATTTACTCGGAAAGACTAGGTTAAACCCATTTTGAATAACTGATACGACGATTAAAGTCGACGATGAAGATGGGGGTTGAAGACCGGAGATCTTCATATCGTATGGATGATTACTGTTGTCTTGATTGGGATGTACACCCAAGATGAGGTAATAAGTGGTGATCATCCAGACGTACTTGGAGATAAACCGGATATGCGAGGGCCTCTCTCCTGTATTGGACATATGAGATGTGGAACGACCCGATTTTTTGGTCGATTAGTTTTAAATATTTAATATTAATTTTAAATATTGTGTTGATAATATTAATGGATTTTTATATTGAGTTTGTCGATTTAATAATCGATTTATATTTAAATTCGAGTATATCAAATTATCGTAATACGAGATATAATTGAATTTGAAGTTAAAAACTGAATCACAACAATTCAGATGATCAATATTAATTCATATGAACATAGATAACAATATATTATCAAGGAATTAATTGTTTTGAATTTAATTTATATCGATTTAAATTAATATCTTCTCCATATGATCGAATTGGACATCGAAACATGTCTTAGTGTGTTCAGAACAGTGGTATAACGCTAGAAATGCCGATTGTTGCGTTTAAATAGGATTTTGGAACCACAAATTATATTATTTTAAAATTCAATCGATAAGCTTGAAATCAAATCGTTTTAAATGGAAAATCTAATCAAAATTAATACGTTGTACTTACATTGGTACCTTACGCAGACCTAGTTACTTCATGCTTAAATGTTCTTCCTTTATTTATACATGTGACTTCCCTTTGTACTTTCCATTTTCCTTCTTCTGGTAACAATCATTCACAAGCTTCTACAGTTAAAAATGTCGCTTCACTTATTCTTGTTAACCCAACCAAGTACCAAGATTAAAATCATGATTATCCTCTCCTTATTTATTTTCATTCACGCCTGGAACTCGAAAAATCAAAGTCATCGTTCTTCCCAAATTCTTCAATAAATCAATGTAAAAAAATTGCGTCGTTCTTCTAGTACAAATCAAATTCGGAGTCTTCAGATAATCAAAAGGAAATAAGGGGATCAAGACCTAATTCTTCGAACCTCTATTTTCACTATGATGGGCTTACGCGAGTTTCAACTTACTACTTCGAGTAGCGGTCAAACTAGAGGGGGCATTATTTGGGGTTTGGCGATTTTGGAAATTTAATCAAGGGTGGCGCGAGGTTCTAGAAGCAAGGTGCACCTGCTGACATCTAAAGGGGAGAGTCTAGTCATCTGTAGGTGAGGTCGTGAATTACAGTAGCTTGTGAAGCTATCGACGCGACTGAAAAGGGTCGCGATGGATGTTTGGGGCGAAGTGAAAGTCGCGATGATGTTGGAAGAATCAGTGGAGATGTGTTAGTAATTAGGAAAGTTCCATTGAGTTTTGGTGAAGTAATTATCGCGTCTATCAACAACAGAGTTGCCTGGTGATCTCGAGAGGGTTAATGGATGGCATGGTTTGGGTTCGGTTATAAGAAGAAGCAAAAGTGGTATAGCAGTTCGATCATGGATGCTTGTAGCCAGACAGCGAGGGTGCGAACTGCAGTAAGGAGCAGCAGGTGCTCGACAGAATGCTACAATGGATATAGAGGCTGTTAAGGATTAGTAAGGGTAAGAATTTTAATTAAATTATTACTTAATTTAAAATTTGGTTTAATATTAAAATGGTTGACTTATATAAGTGGTAAATAAATTTGTACGAGGTTCAAAATTCACGAACAAGACAATTGGGTGGGTAGCTGCAATTTGTTCGATTTGGAGTTGATTTAGGAATTTTTGGAATAAGCTTTGAATTTTTAATTTAAATTGAACATTTGTTAGATTTAATTTAAAATTGGAGCGGACTGCAATAAAGAAACCCGGAGAGTAAATCTCACTCATATTTTTATTTAAAATTATTTTATTAGTTAAAATAATTGTTGTTGGTTGTTTGGATGCATTTAAATATTTTTATGGTTATTATAAATATATTAGTTTTTTATGCTTGGAGTTTGTGGCTATTATATATATATATATGTATATACATATATATATATATTGGTGGTTGGATATTCCCGGAGTACCATTAGCGGATGCCCGCAGTAACATTAGCAGATGACCCTATGCGACCCATAGTATAATCGTGGATGACCTTCTATATCGTGATATCCTGCCTAAAAGCCGGATGTGTATTATTTATGTTGGCTAATGTCTGTGGATGCAGGAAAAAAAAGGTTGGAGGAATCCAACTGGATTTCTCAAAAATATTATTATTTGTTTGTTTTCATATATTTTGTCGTATATGATGTGTTAGAAAACCCGTGGTTAATAATGGTGTGTTTTTGATTGGTTGAATATCACTGGCCCTAAAAGTTGATTTAAAAAAAAACATGAAAAGGGGTTTTGCGTTTTAAAAATGGAAAATCTATTTTTCTAAAATAGATTTTAAATTTTGAATGGACTAGAAATAAAAACAAGTAATAAATTTGTAAATAATGTTTATAAATTAAATGGAATAATTTTAATTGGAAAATGTGGGGAATGGAAATGAATTTATAAACAATGTTTATAAATGAAGGGAAATAAATTATCATTGGATAATATGAATATTCAAATTCAATTGTGAATATAAAGTGAGAATTGAAAATTTGTTTTAAATAGTGAACGATGAAATTTATTCCAATGTTTGGAATGGAAATTAAATTGAATAAATCCATAAGATTTATGTTTGAATTCGACCATGTCGGATTTACAAAATTAGTTATTCCCAAATAGGATATTTAAATCGTATTAGACAGAAACTAAAGTAAATTATGAAAATAGATTCCATATTTATATATAAGGTAAAATAATAAAATATTCCAAAGAAAGAATCAGGTTTTAAATAGGTCTGTATAGAACTTGTTTTAATATATAAAACAAGTAAATTTATAAACGATGTTTACAAATGTAGTAAATTAATTATCGTGAGATTATTTGGAACTTTAAATTCAAGTATGAAATTTAAAAATAGAATTTGAAATCATTTCGAAAAGGGAACAACAGTTTTTATTCCAGAATTCGGAATATTAAAGGAATTGAGTTTTAAACAGATTTTGAAATGAAACTTGTTTTAATATATAAAACAAGGAAGTTGGATTTATAAATGCAAATCTAGTAAAAATAAATTATCATTAGATAATTTAGACGTTTAAATTTAAGTATGGATTTAAAAATGAATTGGAAAATGATTAGAAATAGAACGACGGTTTTATTCTGGAATTCAGAATATAAACTGAATTGATAAAAATCCGACAGACTTATAAATAGAATTCGATTATATCAAATTTTATAAATAATTTATTTATAAAGGTAATTGGAATTTGGTATAGTAAATTGAGTTATAAATAAATTTATAACTGAGTAATGAAAAATCGATAATTTAGAAAAAATCGAAATGTTAAGTAAAATTTGGAAAGCCGATCTAATATTTATTTAAAATATATAATAATGGTTTTGAAATTTATTTATAAATGAGTTTAAACATTTATATATATGAATAAAATTAAAATGAAATCACCGCGCCGCGGTAGTTCGTAAATTGGCATTTCACACTTAATTTGAGTATATAGAACTCAATTTAAGTCAGACTTCTTTGAAACAAGAATCGTCAGAACCGTTTGAATAATAGTTTTCTACTGGAAGAGAAAAATCTGGATTTCGTCTTGTATATTTTGAGTTATGTTAGAATAAAATTTCCATAAAAACAGCACCGTAATCGTTATTAAACCATAATGATTTATTTAAATTTATAAAAGGATTTTAAGTAATAAAAATCCGAATTTCCATTAGAAAAATCCAGATTTGAGTTATAAAATAAATACGTATCTGAAATAAATGGATTAATTTTTAAAACAAAAAGTCAGGTTTTTAATTATTAAATAGAATTAACTAATTCGAAGAATAATTAGTTAATCGAGTTTTGATGCGAAATTGGGTTTCGGTTAATTAAATTGAACTAGTGAATTCATATTCAAAATCGAATATGAAACTTAAATTGAAAATGGAATTAAATTGGTATATAAGAAAATTAAAATCGTGTATGAACGTATTATGTTCAATTAAAAAAGTGGAATAGGTAAATAACTAATTTAAAGAATAAATTAGTGAATTGGATTGGGTTGGAAAAAATTAGGAATGGATGTATATGGGTTAGACAGGTACGAAAGAAGTGTATGAAGATTATAATTTAAGTGCCCAAAAAAAGGTACACGATTAAATTCCATTTTCGTTTTTATGTGCCGAATTGGCAAGCCGCTTGGCTTTTTGATTTTCTTTTTAAATGGAAAGAGCCTAGAGAGGCAAGTTGGGGTTTGAGCTATTGACTGGTACAAAGGAGGCGCTGACGAAATTTTCTAGAAATTTAAGGAGTTAGAATATTTTAAGAAAATTTGATAAATTGAAATCAATATATTGATATATATAGAATTTGATAAGGAAACGAACTTAAAATAGAATATTATAAACAAGAAGGAAATCTATAATTAAATCTGGTAAAAATAGAAAGAGAAACATATACACGTTTTAAAAATGAGTAATTGATTTATATGATGTTTATTATTCGAGATAGGCAGTCATGTCCATTTTGAAGTTAACAATGTTATTCAATCAAGGTCTGAGAGGTATTTATGCCCCAAATTGATTGATTTCATTATTAACCAATAAATAACAAGATTCAGGCTTGAAAATATATGTTTTGAATAATATTTATTTGAAGGCAGTATTTTGGGTTGTTGTAACAATGTTTTACACGTCATTTGTTTCAGCCCGATAAGTGGTATTTTGGAAATATAATAATAAATATTTCCTAACTATAGAAGTGAATGGTCATAAAAGGGAGAAGTACTTGGAATGTTTCCCAATTAGTAAAAGAAGGTATTTTCTAATTATAGAAAATAAAAGAAGGCGAGATATTGAAATGTTTCCCAAATAGCGTAAGAGGCCAAGATTATTATTGAAAATATTTGGTTAACAAATATTGATATGGAAATAGAGAAGTGATTTAATTAATGGAATATTAATTAAGGGGCCTAGTGATTGTTTATGCTTTGAATGGATGTTTGTTTTTCTTCGATAGTTAAATAACCGACTATCGAAGTGTCTGCCAATATCATTGTCAATATGGAGAGACCAGTTGGATTATTATCCGAGAACCACACTACAACAGAAATAGTCATTTATAGCGGCATATAGCCGCTATTAAACAATAATATAGTGACCCAAAAAGCGCTGTATATTGACATGTTATAAAAAACGGTTGAATAATTATAACACAGAAACTGCCGCTATAAAAGGGTACGATTTCATAGCAGCTATATGCCGCTATGATATGTAAGGATAATAGCTCTCTATTGCCGCTATAAAACATGTCATTCTTCCTGAAACTAACGAAATTCTATAACACTATATATTTGTTATAAAATATCAATTCAATAGCAGTTTTATCATGGTATAACATTTTATAGCTGCTGTATTACATTATCTTTTGTAAAACTTTTCAATATATTATAATAATAGCAATCAAATGAATCTTCACAACAATTTCAAAAGCAGTATATGATCCAAAATATAATAATACTCAACAAATGTAACACATATTCGTGATAGCAAGATAAATAATCAACTAACAAAAAACAAGTTCAATATATATGTTTTCAGTTTCCTATTAATGTCAATTTAATTTAACAAAAAAATAAAACATAGTTCAAATTTAAAGTCTACAATAAAACCTCAATCAACTGCACTCCTCCATCAAACTTGCACGACCATGCTTCCCATCCGATCTATACACCACACATTCACTGTCTGAACGCACAAGTCGAAGACCATCACCGTTGCATTATCACTGCATGTACATCCATATATGTTCTGAAAGCCTATTTAACATGCAGAACTTCAAAATGTAATCATGCATCCCTGTAGTTTATAGTTCACATAATGATTTATTATTTTTGCAATAACCTCTAATAATGCCTCTATGCTATTAATCTAGATGATCTGACTCTTGAAATCGCACCTTATTGGCATCATATTTTGTTCAGACGAATGACGTGTTAAACTATCAACACAAGTGTCAGTGATTAAGATATAGAAAACTTACAGAACTTGCGAAGAAGAAAGACACATAAGAAAGATACCACCATGGGACCAAGATAGATGTCTACAAAATTTCCCAAAACTTTTGCTTTTTATACCACAACGTGAAGCAAGTACAACTGCTCTCATAAGAATATATAATGCCAAACTTGCACGTTGTGTTTAATCCTATTAATAGCATTGATGGTCCCGTAATTGCTCCAACAACTAATGATCTCTAGCCTGCAAACCTGAAGCAAAAGGCAGCAAAATGTGCCTTTTATCTCACATAATAATGCAAATAAGGTATCAATAATATGAATATGAGAAGCAAATATTTATCTGCAATAACGAATTTCTTCCTGTTTCCAGCTATAAAGCAATAACAAATTCAAAAGGAATAATGGAATATTGGAATCTTTCCTTGGCTGTTTAAAAAAAGGAAACTGGAATACTGATACATTTTGTGCATCACAACAGGCGTGTTAATCCTCTTCTTTGTGGGAAGATGGAATCATGCAACAGATAAAACCGAGGGCTTTCCATCTAACCGTTTTGCAATTCCCATGCCAAAGAACTTGTTCATACAGTGATTCTCGATTAGTGTGGTATAAAAGTATATGATATCAATCATATCATTATGCATGATGTTTGGTTCGTTAAACAAAACATGTTACAGAAGAAAATACCTTCATTAATAGTAAACTTCAGTGGAGGTGGTTTATTATAATACAATGGACAAGAAAAATCGACGTTGCAGTTAGTATCAACAATAGCATCAGCACCATGATCAATAGGATCGGTTTCCAGAATATGGACATAATACTTTTCATCCTTGCCTTAATCATGATGGTACGTATCACCCTGTTAAATTTAGGCGATACCAAATCACAAATAGATGGAAAGTAAATATTGGTTTAATATGGAAATGCATGAATTAATTGATTGCATTTGCACGAGATGGAAAGAAATAAATGCGGGCATTAATTTCTTACATCTATGCTATAGAAATGGATTGATTTATTTTCTATATTTGCACATTTGTTGCTATGGTAATTTGCCTCCATATTATTATTACCATATGTTGGTAATTTAATTGATGACTCACATAGATTTGCACTGGCTATATATTGAAGGGTAGACTTCTTTGTAAACCCATTCTGGCATGGAGCTAGTGATCCCCAATGGTGTCTCTTCTAGCTAAGCCTAATATGAGGTTTGAATATGTAAACTCTTATTTTGTAATCTCTTGTAATTCACTCATGTGAAATAAAATCTCTCTCTTTTGGACTGGACGTACACTATCTCGGTGATAGTGGAACCTGCATAAATCTTGTGTGTCTCTTTGTGTAACAACCCGTATTTCAATAACATGTTAAAACGAGAATCAAGGCAGAATTTAATTTTAAATTCTGAATCAAGTAAAACGGGCTATGCCATTGCGTTTGTCTCGGAAAAATACGCGAAATAGAGTCCGAGTTTTCGAAAATCGGAGTCCGTATGACCCGGTTAAGGCCCAAAGAAGTTTTCGGAAAATTTGAATTTCGAAACGTGCAGAAATGGGGCCAGGCGGGAAAATTCCCGCCCAGACAAGTCGACAGGCATGTCGACAGGCATGTCGACATGCATGTCGACAGGGCTGTCGACTTGCCCTGTCGGCTGATTTTGATCTGGTGCACCTATTTGCTATCTTGGCTAGGTTTTTGGGCCTGGTTTGAAATCTGACGGTTCTGGTTGGTCCTAGGGTTAATCTAAGGGCCTAAAACTATCCTAATCTCTATAAAAAGACCCTAAACCTACCCCTAAACCCTCATTATTCACTCATGTAACTAAACTATGGCCAAATTTCTACTCTCATGGCCTCCATCTCAAATCCCTAGAGCCTATGCACTCAAATCAAGTTCAAATCAAAAGATGCAAGCTTGCTACACCAAATGGAGGCCAAATCAACATTGCTATGCGAGTTTCATGAAGGTTCTTCTTCAAAGGAGCCACCTTTCTTCGTCAAGATGATGCATGACCCCTTTTCTAAGCCTTGCCTATGTAAGTTCTAGCTACTTTTGGATCAAAACGGTATTTTTAATGTTGACATGGGATAAAATGAGGCTAAACATGATTATGCGAACCTACATGAACCTTACCTTGCCTCTTGTGTTCATGTTTATGATTTTAGGCCATGTGAGTGACTTAATCATACCTCTCATGCTATGCATAACCTAGTTTAACTTGCAAGTTTGGATCTTTATGCATGAAATGCTAGCATGAACCTTTAGGAAATACTTTACTTGTGAAACATTGGCTAAGACTAGATTTTGGGGCTTATGCATGTTTATGAACCCAAACCCCTTATGCTAACATGCAAGTTTGTGGCCAAATCCTTTATGAGATTATGCATGCTCGTGGCCAATCCCCTCTTTTAAGTGGTGCATGTTTATGGCCAAATCCCTCTTGATAATATGCATGTTTGTGGCCAAATTACCTTATGACACTATGCATGTTTATGGCCAACCCCCTCATGATGTTATGCATGTGGAAGCCAAGCCCTTTTTGGCATCATGCATGTTTTGAGAACAATATGTGACATAGTATTCTTACTATGTTGACTCGCTTTGCTTGCGTTGGGAAAACACGATTTTGGGTAGTTAGATAAACATGAACATGTCGCAAAATCTTAACTTGAATATGACATGTGTTTATACTTGAAAATATGACTTGAAAGATAACATGGAAGATGACATGTAAGTATGCATAAAAACATGAGCTTGGGAATTTACCTATTAAGTTAGGTCTACCCAAATGCTCGAAAAACTTGTAACATGTTTTGGAAACACGATGAACTTAGATAATATGAGTGTGGCCAACTCGAGGTTGGGTTGAGTTTGCAACGTAAAACTACCCGGAACCGACCGGCCTAACTAGTAGTTGCAAACAATAGGACCCAATGTGAGAAGTTGGTCATGTCGCGCTTAAGACCCGAGGTTAGACTAGGTTGTGGTGTAAATCTACCCGGACCCGCCCGGCTTAACTAGTAACCACAACAAGGTCTAATGTGAGAGGTTGAGGGTGCATTAATTAAATTAATGCCACATAATAGGGTTAAGTTAATTTGATTTATGAGGCTTAACCAAATATGATATGGACAAATGGGTTAAGTAATTTGATTAGGCTAATGATACTTAACAAAACATGATAAGCTTGGGTAGGTTAAGTAACTTGATTTGCCTAATGACACTTGACCATTTTTTATACGACTAGTGGACGGGATTAAGTTAACCAACACTTAATCAATCCAACACGATAACGTGATAAGGTTAAGTAAATTTTCTTAATGACACTTAACCGTATAATACAGTTAATAGATGGGGTTAAGATTAGGCTTAACTAATCTAAACACGGTAATTCGATAGGGTTAAGTTAAACACTTAACCAATTTAAACTTGATAATTCAATGAGGTCAAGTAACCCATACTTAACCAACTTAACTTGGTAATTTAATGGGGTTAAGTTAAACACTTGACTAATTTAACACGATGATTTGATGAAGTTAAGTGACCTATACTTAACCAATCTAACTTGTTAATTTGATGAGGTTAAGTTAACCTATACTTAACCAACCTAACAAGGCTAAGTCACGAATCGTTTCGAATACGCTTGACCGATTTGACTCGGTAATCTGATGGGGTCAAATTAATATATACTTAACCAATCTAAAATGATAATTAGACGAGGTTAAGTCATGGATTGCTTGATATACTTAACCAACTTGACACATGGTCTGTAGGGTTAAGTCTTGGACTTGGATACTTAGCCAGTTTCGACATGTTTTGTAGACGGGTTAAGTTGTGAACTTAAGTGACACTTAACCCATTAGATAAACCCTAATTCGGAGGATTAGGTAAATAACCATAGTTAACAAGGATAACGGAAATAAGGCTAAGTGGTAAACCTTAGTTAAGGGAAACTAAGTAATAATTCTTAGTCAAGGAAATCTGGACCACTTCTTAGATAGATGAGTAACCCGATACGGTAGGTCATCGTTTAAGTATACGCGTAGGAGCAGGCTATCTGATTCAGATAAAGGCTCCAACGAACTGGGTAACGAAGCAGCGGCTTCGGGGAACGTGAGGATATTCTTGGGATCCCTCTATGAGCTGCCAGGTCATTATACTAGGCTCACGAGAGGTTGAGGTCTGCGGTAGAAGAACCAAGAATATGCCTTGGTTGCTATGCGAGCGACCTAAAGACTGGGGTGGATAGCAGTGAGTCGGCGAATACATAAGGTGCCCGAGATAGCAAGTTCGTCGATCATCTACCATCTTGAGTCAAGCGGGTACGTACGGAAAGGCAGGGAACACCCAACAGACCATAATTGCTATCTAATTATGGGTGAGGTAGGCCGTAGGATGTGGGCTGGCCGGAGTGTAGTTCTCATGCAAGATTTTCTCTTGTGTTGCCTTTCACTAGTTGAGGGAGGGGTCTCGTGGGACCATAGCCACGTGTAGAAAAGCAGACCTTAGTATCTGCATCGGCAGATAAATCTAAAGCTCCCGACCGAGTCCTGTATTTCTTGTTTTGGCCGGTGACAGGACTCGGATAGCGCGATGTGATACATGTGCATCCAGTTATAGAAAAACGATTCACGATGAATGCGTGGGAAAAAGGGCGCGGTTGAGGGTTAGCGTAATCCCTAGTGGCCTAGGTGGTTTAACCCAGACCGAAATACGAAAGCGTGCAATAGGTAAGCGTAATCCCTAGTGGTGCTAGGTGGCGTAAGTCCTAATAGTTCAAACGATGATTCATATGGAAGAACCTAGCTAGAACAAGGGTGACAGTCCAAACGACTTCAAGGATAATACGACATGGGGAAGCCCGTACGAGGTACGGCAAAGGACTGAACTTATATACATGAAAAGAAACATATGATGTGAGTAACCTGTATATGTGATATATTAGGTTGACATGGACCATTACACGACTTTGAGCAAGGGACGTTCATGGTTAACACATGACGCGGGTAGGGATACTAGTACGAGAGGTGCAGAGCAAATATACATGTTAGGACTAGACACGTTGGGATAATGTACTCGTTAGAAATCTGACGATGTGATACCTTGACTTATCATAACACCGCAGTTTATCATGATACCTTGGTTTACCTTGCCACAGTAGTTCAACCGGCCATCCTGGTTTATCTGTCTTGTAGTTATCCTTATGTTTACTTTCAGTTTATGCATGTCATGTTACCTTTACCTGTTTTTATACTGGAAGTAGATAGGACTTACTCAGTCTTTTTGACTGACCCGTTTTGTTTCGCCTCTTTTCTTCCGTTTCCCCCCCCAGGTTACAGGGAGGAAACAATGCTGTTTAGTTCGGACTTCTTCTACCTGAAGGTCATCATGGATGGCTTGGACTTCTCTTGGCTATGGCTACTTTACTGTTTTTACTTGGGGAATAATTTATGAAAAGGTTTTTATGCTTCTTTATTATTGCAAGACAGGTTTTGATGTACTCTGTTTATTCATGTTATGAAAGTTTGATTTTACTTCCGCTATTTATATATGTTCTGTCTTGTGATATTTCTGTGCATGTTTACCAATAATGCCCCTCTAAAGCTAGTGCATTCCTTTGCGAGTGACCCTAGCGGAGGCGGGGTGTTACATTTGGTATCAGAGCAGAAGGTTACTAGACTGGGCAAAAGTTTTTAAAGACCTTCTGAAAATTATTTGAAAAACCATTTACAAAGAAGCATTTTTCAAGAAAATTTTCTTTTAAAAAGAAAAAGGCTATTCCCCAAAGGCCATTAGCATCATCCTTGTTTCCTTGATTTAATCTCTTTTCCTTTCTTTCCTCCATCTGTAGTCACAGTGGTTTTGACTGCGACTAGTCTTTCTAGCTGCGTAAGTATTTCCCGTACGATGGAGGTGGTTCTCGAGAGACCGTTGCAGAGTTATGCATGAAAGGATAGTAAGAACAAGGATAAAGGATACGAGCTCAAGGATGAGCAACTTGTTGGTATGGCTTAGTCCTCAAAGGAGGGAGAAAGATGAACAATGAAACCCATGACGAGAGAGTACCTTTGGCATGGTAAAACGGGGCGGATAGTTAAGTATTATGGGACAAGGACAAGATCATCGGGAGGGCAGTAGTATGCTCTCATTTCTAGGGTACCTCGGAAGGAGGGTAACGATCTTGTTAAAGGTTTAGTTTTCTTCTCTATCATCCCGTCGGGACTTTGGTTGGATCACCGCTTCTTTTTAGGTCCGCTTTGATAGTTGAGTCTCTGCACCTTAGTACTAGTGTAATAGAGGGTCCCGTTTTGTCTCAAATCCTATTGGAAGATCGGTCCATTTATTCATGACTTGTTTGGATTTGAGAATGTCTGTGTCAAGTATTGAGCTTCGAAATAATGCTTATGTTTATAAGTGTGGATGGATTCTAGGGATGAAGTGGTTATCCAGTAAGGGGTGCCACTCTCGGTTTTAGAAGGAGGGTAGTTAGACTCTTGGCTTGCTTTGGTAATACCCTCGAAGCCTCGTGTAACCTTTTGGGTTCTGTCATGATTAGTTACTTAGAATCCCTAGATGCCTTTGTTGGAAATTAGAAACCCGATCGAGTGGTGTTCGCTAATAAGACGGATGGTTTACTTCGATTATGTATGAGTTATGGGGATCACCCTAGTAAGGACTCTTGGCAATTTGGATTGGCATCGGAAAACGAGATACAGAATTCACTAGTGAATTTTGGAGAGCTGGCTTGAGTACGTAGATATGGTTGAGCCAAGTATACTAGGGAAAGGATAAGTGCAAGTGGAACGAGAGGCGACGAGGAAATGAGTTCCAACTCATGTTATGGAAACAGGAAGTAAGAAGCTGCGAAATCGTGAAGAAAAAGGGGCGGTCAAGGCACGATGGAACTAAGCTCAAGGTAGTGCAACGCAGGAGACTGAAGACTAAATACGTGCATGATATCTCTTTTGGGAATATATCCTCGACCCCTGTTTTCTGTTGAGCTTGCGTGTAGGCTATCTTTTATGGATATCCTCTCGGTCCTGTTTCTGTTGCAAACCCCGTAAGGAGTTTGTTTTGTTTACCCTCTCGATCTTATTTTAGGGAATCTTAGGTAGAACCCTATGGATGTAAACATGTATTTGAAACATGTTATGGTTGATATGGTTGCAAATGATTGCAAGTGGTTGCTCGTGGATGCGCGAATACACGTTAGATACTAGATTGACGCGATCACATTTCATGTTGCATATACACGAGTATTTATACTTGTTTATGGATGAAATTGAATGTGTTACCATGTGGACGTTGCATATGGATGAATGTTTGTGCACGCATATAGTGCATATATATGACTAGGACTATTTGCATACATGTTGGATTCATGGCACAAAACATATTTTTGCATTCAAAAGGATTTTTCAGGCCTAATCATTAGCATTAGCTAAGGAACATGTACACACACGTTTTGCATATATTCATACAGCATTAGAAATCATTTAAGGACAATGGTTACTTGTGGATGATGTTTTGAGTAGATGGATGATGGATGGTAGGATATGTTCTTCCTAACTTAGAGATTTCGGGGACGAAATCCTAAAAGGTGGGGAGAATGTAACAACCCGTATTTCAATAACATGTTAAAACGAGAATCAAGGCAGAATTTAATTTTAAATTCTGAATCAAGTAAAACGGGCTATGCCATTGCGTTCGTCTCGGAAAAATACGCGAAATAGAGTCCGAGTTTTCGAAAATCGGAGTCCGTATGACCCGGTTAAGGCCCAAAGAAGTTTTCGGAAAATTTGAATTTCGAAACGTGCAGAAATGGGGCCAGGCGGGAAAATTCCCGCCCAGACAAGTCGACAGGCATGTCGACAGGCATGTCGACAGGCATATCGACAGGCATGTCGACATGCATGTCGACAGGGCTGTCGACTTGCCCTGTCGGCTGATTTTGATCTGGTGCACCTATTTGCTATCTTGGCTAGGTTTTTGGGCCTGGTTTGAAATCTGACGGTTCTGGTTGGTCCTAGGGTTAATCTAAGGGCCTAAAACTATCCTAATCTCTATAAAAAGACCCTAAACCTACCCCTAAACCCTCATTATTCACTCATGTAACTAAACTATGGCCAAATTTCTACTCTCATGGCCTCCATCTCAAATCCCTAGAGCCTATGCACTCAAATCAAGTTCAAATCAAAAGATGCAAGCTTGCTACACCAAATGGAGGCCAAATCAACATTGCTATGCGAGTTTCATGAAGCTTCTTCTTCAAAGGAGCCACCTTTCTTCGTCAAGATGATGCATGACCCCTTTTCTAAGCCTTGCCTATGTAAGTTCTAGCTACTTTTGGATCAAAACGGTATTTTTAATGTTGACATGGGATAAAATGAGGCTAAACATGATTATGCGAACCTACATGAACCTTACCTTGCCTCTTGTGTTCATGTTTATGATTTTAGGCCATGTGAGTGACTTAATCATACCTCTCATGCTATGCATAACCTAGTTTAACTTGCAAGTTTGGATCTTTATGCATGAAATGCTAGCATGAACCTTTAGGAAATACTTTACTTGTGAAACATTGGCTAAGACTAGATTTTGGGGCTTATGCATGTTTATGAACCCAAACCCCTTATGCTAACATGCAAGTTTGTGGCCAAATCCTTTATGAGATTATGCATGCTCGTGGCCAATCCCCTCTTTTAAGTGGTGCATGTTTATGGCCAAATCCCTCTTGATAATATGCATGTTTGTGGCCAAATTACCTTATGACACTATGCATGTTTATGGCCAACCCCCTCATGATGTTATGCATGTGGAAGCCAAGCCCTTTTTGGCATCATGCATGTTTTGAGAACAATATGTGACATAGTATTCTTACTATGTTGACTCGCTTTGCTTGCGTTGGGAAAACACGATTTTGGGTAGTTAGATAAACATGAACATGTCGCAAAATCTTAACTTGAATATGACATGTGTTTATACTTGAAAATATGACTTGAAAGATAACATGGAAGATGACATGTAAGTATGCATAAAAACATGAGCTTGGGAATTTACCTATTAAGTTAGGTCTACCCTTTGGGAATTTACCTATTAAGTTAGGTCTACCCAAATGCTCGAAAAACTTGTAACATGTTTTGGAAACACGATGAACTTAGATAATATGAGTGTGGCCAACTCGAGGTTGGGTTGAGTTTGCAACGTAAAACTACCCGGAACCGACCGGCCTAACTAGTAGTTGCAAACAATAGGACCCAATGTGAGAAGTTGGTCATGTCGCGCTTAAGACCCGAGGTTAGACTAGGTTGTGGTGTAAATCTACCCGGACCCGCCCGGCTTAACTAGTAACCACAACAAGGTCTAATGTGAGAGGTTGAGGGTGCATTAATTAAATTAATGCCACATAATAGGGTTAAGTTAATTTGATTTATGAGGCTTAACCAAATATGATATGGACAACTGGGTTAAGTAATTTGATTAGGCTAATGATACTTAACAAAACATGATAAGCTTGGGTAGGTTAAGTAACTTGATTTGCCTAATGACACTTGACCATTTTTTATACGACTAGTGGACGGGATTAAGTTAACCAACACTTAATCAATCCAACACGATAACGTGATAAGGTTAAGTAAATTTTCTTAATGACACTTAACCGTATAATACAGTTAATAGATGGGGTTAAGATTAGGCTTAACTAATCTAAACACGGTAATTCGATAGGGTTAAGTTAAACACTTAACCAATTTAAACTTGATAATTCAATGAGGTCAAGTAACCCATACTTAACCAACTTAACTTGGTAATTTAATGGGGTTAAGTTAAACACTTGACTAATTTAACACGATGATTTGATGAAGTTAAGTGACCTATACTTAACCAATCTAACTTGTTAATTTGATGAGGTTAAGTTAACCTATACTTAACCAACCTAACAAGGCTAAGTCACGAATCGTTTCGAATACGCTTGACCGATTTGACTCGGTAATCTGATGGGGTCAAATTAATATATACTTAACCAATCTAAAATGATAATTAGACGAGGTTAAGTTTTGCCTTGGTGGTATTGAGATTATTTTTGAATTTGCCTTTTTTTCGATTTTGTATATTTGCAACATTTTATTGGCGGGCGGGGACGTTGTATGAGCTCGTTAACATGATGTGATGGGGGTTAGTTTTGCTGGAACTCATTTGGCAAATATTCATTTTTGTTTTTTATCTCATTGTGAGATTTTGATTTAAGGTGGAGTTCTGTTGAAGAGTTTTATGTTGTGAAGAGAATTTGATTTGAGATAGGGTATTGAAGCTATGTGATTTTGCATCAAGGTGGAGTGTTAAATTTATGTGATACCAAATCACAAATAGATGGAAAGTAAATATTGGTTTAATATGGAAATGCATGAATTAATTGATTGCATTTGCATTAGATGGAAAGAAATAAATGTAGGCATTAATTTCTTCCATCTATGCTAAAGAAATGGATTGATTTACTTTCTGTCTTTGCATATTTGTTGCTATGGTAATTTGCCTCCATAATATTATTACCATATATTGGTAATTTAATTGATGACTCACATAGATTTGCACTGGCTATATATTGAGGGGTAGACTTCTTTGTAAACCCATCCTAGCATGGAGCCAGTGATCCCCAATGGTGTCTCTTCTAGTTAAGCGTAATTTCAGGTTTGGATATGTAAACTCTTATTTTGTATTCTCTTGTAATTCTCTCGTGTGGAATAAAATCTCTCTCTTTTAGAATGGACGTGCACAATCTCGATGACCGTGGAACCAGTATAAATATTGTGTGTCTCTTTTTTCTCTGTTATAGTTATTTACTATTTTGTTGATGTAATAGAATAATTTCTATCAGATTAGATTGATGTTCAATTGGCAAATCTAGATCCTGCTTATTGCGCTTCCGCATTTATACATTTTTGCATAACACATCCATCATTAAACAATTTTTTTTCCTAAAGCACTCTCCAGTCTGATTTAAAAAATAATGATTGAACTCTTTTAATATATTTATTTGATAATGAAACTAATAATTAGATATCAAAGATTAAACTTTGTACTCACACTTCTTTTGGATTTTTGAATTCCAGAAACTTTGTAGTGTTAGGTTGTATTTTGATTCCCAAAGCTTTTGGAAGTGACACATTTTTCATTGTTGGTGCCACCAGCTTCAACCTTTAAATTGTCCATCTGTTGGTAAAAAAATGAAAACCAATCAAAAAATGTTATTTCCTTTTATTATTATTATCGATAATAATGGAGTATATACCAAATAAATTATATGCTTTTGATTGAAGAATTAGATGCAGGTGGTTCACTGTTCATACATATAGGTTTCAAAGTTCAAACTAACACATCGAATGCTTAAAAATTAATGTTGGACTTTATCTGAGATTTTATAAATTAAAAAATACATGAGTTGGTCATGCAAGCAAAAATAATAGTGTGTACGTGATACTTATGTATATGTGTATCCATGCATGCATTTATACTTACAACACATACCTATTGAGGCAATGATATTGTCCCTTCTTGAGCAGTAAATTCTAGCAATCCGCAACGAGAAATTTTATCATCTGACACATTTTTTATTTCATAAACCATTGGATATATGATATTAAGATATGTTGGTAAAATATAAACACCATAGATGTTAAATTCAAAAAAATATGAAAAAAAATTAACTGATCATAACATCTTCAAAGAAAACACTATAATATAGTTTCAGGTATCTGACATAAAACTTCAAGGGCAGACAACGGCATTAGAATGGGAAAAGTAGGTAAATAGAATGTTAATGCAAGTTTCCATTGCTGATTGAAATAAATACATGAATGAAGCCAGTAACAAATTAAAAATAATTAAGAGCTTAAAAACATTAGACGAAATTACAAACATTATTGTACTAATATCTTGAACTTGCATGGACAGTTTTTCCAGTGCACACATTGTTCGTCGAAGTCAAGTTATCCAACTAATTCCATCCTGGGCAATGAACATATAAGGAAACAAAATAGAAATAATGCAATGGTGATGAGATAAAATAATTTAAGCTCAAGATTGTCTACTTGCTCCAAAAACTGGCATGTTGGCTCTCAAAACATATAGATCATGTGTTTTTTCCTCTATCCATGAGGATACTACCTTCAGATGCATTCAAAATTGAAGTTTAAAAGGAAAAAACCTCTATGCCCAAATGATACGCTTTGAATGACAAGGTTTATCCATCACAAAGAAATTATTATATGAAAAAAAATCTCTCTTTCGAATACCAGTTTCTGCAAATTTTCTGATGTTGTCTTGGTAAGACATTTCATTAAATCATCATATTCACAAGGAGGAATATTCGGTTGAAAGCCAAGGACAGAATTCCTCCATTGTATTAACTGGAATGCTACAATTGAAGCTCCAAAGCAGCTCAGACTGTTCCTCAAATGATAACTTCTGGATAAGCAATGGAAAGACCTAGCATGATTTAAATCAAATATCAATCATGAATAGTATAAGAAAGAAAATATAAAATGGGGAGAAGTGAGGAACTATTGTGGCAAATAATAACATGAAACAAAATTCATAGAAGAATGATGGAAGAAACTTTGGATTAGATTGAAATTTGTGATAAAAAGAAACCTCTTATAAAATTCAAATGCTAGATGTAATGTCCCGTATTTTCTTTAGTAAGATATCTAATTAATTTAAATATCTATTCAAAAATATAACAATGAATTCGTTAATTAAACATCGTTTGAATGTATAATTTATAATTTAATTATAAAACAAACTGCATTAGTGCGGTAGTTCGTAATATAACGTTTTGAACTTTAATAGATGTACATGATTCGTTTTAAGTCGGATTTCTTCGAAACAAGAAACGTTGGAATCCAATTAACTATATTTTTCTAATGGAAGAGAAAAATCAAGTTTGCGTATTGTAGATTTTGTTTTATGTCCAAATCAAATTTTAAATTAGTTGCTATGGAATTCGTTTATAATATATATCGATCTTATTATGTAAATAAAGGAGTTTTCAATATTTTCAATATCGGTTTGGCCTGGAATTAAACCCGAGCTATTTTATTTTGAAACTATATGTAATCTAGGTCAAATATATTCAATAATAATATTTTATTATTATTACATTAGGGTATTTAAAAATTGGCTTATTTTATTTTAAAATTGAACCCTTAAGGAATGGATTATTATTCAAACGACCTCTGTTTCCAATGAAACAAGTTTTATGGGAAAACGTACGGCTAATTATTGCTATGTTTCCAATTTGAAGCCAATTGGAGTTGTTTTACCGGTACGTGAAATTTAAAAGGTGAACCGATTAATCAAAATAACGTTGTTGTGCAAACAGAGTCTGTTTTTAACGAAATAAATTTCAGTGGGTCTGGAACGTTAAAATATAACAGACTATCCATCTTCATTGTGATTGGCTATCATTTGTAACCATACGAATAAAGAACGTACAACGTAAATTAGGATTCGATTTAAATATTAAGGTAATTTTTATTCTAATCCACAATATTAGTAAGTTAATCCACCCTATTTTATAGGATCGTTGACTTTTAATAAAATTTAAATTTTATTCAGTTTATCCACAAAAAGAGAAAACGTATGCATTTTATCCCCTTCTCACTCTTCATGTGTGCATTTTTCATCGTCCTTTTCGTTCTGGATTCCTAGCATTTAAATCCATGCTTAAGCGTAAAGTAGAGTAATTCAACGTAATAACGGTAAGTAGTTTGTTTAATATATTTTTTTGGAAGTTGATTAGTTGCATACAAAATTGTATTTTTTTTAATATCACCATTATCACATATAGTTGTAGTTAGCTATTTTATGAAATATTGAAAAATTAACAGAAACATGTCTTAGAAGATAAGCCGTTTACATCTTGACGAGGGTGACGGTTTGATGTTGAGCGGTCAGTTTCGTTGCTTGTTATGTATAGTTTATGGGTGTACTTTGGTTGAAGGTCGAAGGCGAAGGCACGACTATAGCACGTTATAGAGGTTACGAATTTTTTATTCAGGCTCAGAGACGAGTTTTAACTGCTATGGAGGTAGGAGAATATTTTGGTTGTTAGTGAGGGTTGCATGGAGTGGAAAGCAGAGAAAAGTTTGGTTGATAAAATAGTCTATCCGAGGAAGTTAAAGAGAAGAGTATTTGCTATATGTTTGGGATTGTTGGCAGTGGATGGGAGATGTGCTTACTATGTAAGGAGCTTGTATGGATCAATAAATTTACCTTCCAATACCATTGGCAGACCAAGATATGCCAAGATGTAATGTTAACTATATAAGAGAGTGAAATCTTTAAGTAAATCCAATCATGGATTAACTTACAAAATAGTTGTGGATTAACTTACTAAAGTAAAATGGTGGATTAACTTATTAAAACGGTGGATTATAATAAAATTTACCAAATATTAATAACCTTAAAATATCCCATGCCACATCAAATCTCATTAAGCACAGCATGCACTTGTCTTACTCATTTCATTTCACCATACTTTGCTCCATACTCTACCATACCGCTACTTTGGAAAAAAACACCCTACACTGAAATGACTTCCTCCTTATCTTCTTAGAGCACAACCAACAATGGCTTGTTCAGTTACTAAACAAGCTATAGAGCAACTAGGTGTGACTTGTTCAGTCACCCGTGGCTAGTTTATAGCTGCTTTGGAGCTCGTTGGTGGCTGGTGCACTGGACAGGGTTGGTGGATATAACGGCAATGTGTTTGCCGTTATAGGTTTATAACGGCAAACTCTTTGTCGTTATAGGTTTATAACGGCAAAGATTTTGTCGTTATAAACCTATAACGACAAACACTTTGCTATTATATTTTATAGCCATTGCACCCCAACGGCTAGTGCATTTCCTCCCCTATATACCCACCTACCTCCTTCTTCTTCCACAATACCATACCACCTTCTCAACTTCAACTTCTACAACAACAAAAAATGTATTCTTCTGCACCCAAGCGAACCGAAAAAAAACTGCAAACAAGAAACCCATGTCCAAACCGCACTCGTCATCATATGCCATGCAACGGTCAGTCCAACAGCAGCAATCGTTGCAGCCATCTCACGAATATGGCTACTCGCCGTATTCAAATTATCCATACCGACCACCGTACCAACCGCTCGCTCCTCATAATTTTCCTTCCATCCACTCTATTGCCTCGCCACAGTTTTTCCAATGACCGCCCGTGGTAGGCGTGTATGACGATCATTCGTCGTATATGTCAATGATGATGCAGACCGATCAAAGTCAACAACCTCACCTAACTCCGCAACAGACCGAGGTTCGTGACCACGAATGTATGCAAAATCTGTAAAGACAGTTTTCATACGGGTATGTCTCTCCTACTAACGAAGAAAATGTTGAAACTTCAACGGAGGAGGCGGAGGAGGAAGATGCGAATGAGGATGTGAATGTTACAAATTCTGAAGAATGTAATCAAGAATACATTGCACTATCAGTCCCAATTATAACCAAAAGAAGACGAAGTGGAAGTCTTCAAGCGGCATTTTCAGTAAACGACACCAAACCGAAGTTGAATTAGAGGCAGATTCCGGAATAGAAGATATTGAGGATGAACATGCTGAAGGGGAAGGAATAGCAGCGGATGGAAGAAAAAAACAATGTAAGTTTACTTCTGCGCAGTACGTTTCACTTGCTAGATCGTGGATACGCATTTCATAGGACAACATTATTGGGAATAATATGAAAGGTCAGAAATTTTTGGAAAGAGTTGCCAAGTTTTACAATTCGTTGGAAGTGAGGAGTAGAACATGGGGATCACTTAGAGGCGGTTATAGAGTTATGAATGTCGCATGTCAGAACTATCTGGCAATACCGACAAGCTTGCAGAACAGGCAGCAAAGCGGTGCTGCACCTTATGACATTGTAAGTACCATAGATTATTTTAAAAAATAACTTACTATACTATGATTAATTAGAAATGTCATACACTCATACAATTTCAACTTTGTGTTATAGATTGAAGAGTCTTGAAAGGCCTACTAGCAAAAGTATGGACATCCATTTTAATTTCAAGACTGTTTCGAGCTTCTATCTAGTTTGTCGAAGTGGAAGAACCAAAGCAACTTCATGTTTGAGCAGCAGAACAAAGCTAGAAGGATGAACTACTTTGATTCTAGTCCAGGAAGTGACCCGAGTTCGCAAGAAAAAACCCTTTATTTGGAACTAGTGACGAACGACCTGTTGGCAGAGCCAAGTCAGTTCAGCTGGAGCAACGCGGTGTAGAGTTATCTAGATTTATGGAAACAATGGAGAATTCAGCTAAGGAGACAAGAGAGCATAGCATTCAATTTTTGGTGCAAAGAAACTGCAGCGATGAAGAGTTCCAAAAGGCAGTTAGGGATGATCGAGAGCTCTGTAGACTAGCACATATGGAGAAACAAGTCATGCTACGAGAGAAGTAGGAGGAGAAGAAAGCTATGCTACAAGAGAAGCTAGAGGAGACGAAAGGTATGCTGCAAGAGAAGAATTATATTAAAATGATTACATGTGATTTTAGTAAGCTTTCCCCTCTACAGCATGAACTATTAACCGAGTAGCTTGGAGAGTGCAGAAAAAATAAAGGAAACGAAAGCGGAAGCAGAAGCTGAAGTGGTAGTGGCTCGTATAAGGAGTAATTATGCATGTTGGGTTAAGTTGTAATATGATTGTAAACTGTTTGTAGTATTTATGTACTAGTTGGTGTTTATGTACTAGCTATATATGTTAGGTAGTTTGTAGTATTTATGTACTAGTTGTTGTTTATGTACTAGCTGTATATGTTGGGTTGAGTTGTAATATGATTGTGACCTATTTGTAGTATTTATGTACTAGTTGTTGAAATAATGATACAATCTACAGTATGATTGGAAACCAGAATTATTGACCCAACTACACATTGGTACATAGTACTCTGATACATAGTACACGACTACACACTGATACATAGTACATGACTTGAATTGACCCAATACTGAGGAGATATTTAAGTTAATAGTTAAGTTCTAGTACCAACTAATGATTCTGACTATTCCTTCTTTTATGCGCCCACAAATGTTCCACCAACTGGTCACGCAATTGGAAGTGCGCAGATTGATCTTCAATGTGTTGAACCATATCAACATATTCTCCCATTGAGTTTATATCTTTATAGGGTTTGGCATTTCTTTCTGTTGTTCTAGTTGTCGTTGTTGCAGTTGTTATACTTGCTTAATTATTGTAGTTATCATAATTTTCAAGTCATGTACGCTTCTAAGTTATGTAAGGCACATGGGAACGACCCATTTTTCTTAACTCCTCCGTGAATTGAAATGGTTAATGCACCCGAGGACGACCCCTATTTTTTAACTCCCACATACACACAAACTTGACACTGTGACAAAACAATGCATAATAATGTCTCCAAAGCCTGCTACAGTTAATGAAAAAATTTGAAAATGAGCCATACAACAATATTACATATTCCAATATCACTGTGAATTTAATATGAGTCACGTGTATGTAGATTGTACCCTTTCACATGCGTGTATGACATGACTAGACCATTCACTGAGAAGAAAACAGTAAAGATACGTCTCCATCTTTCTTAGCTGGTATTCCAGTAAACGTCTCCATCATTCACAGACTGCATTCAGTAGTATCTTCCGAATTAAATGACAACAGTATACGAAATTAATAGTGACTTCCAACATTTATTGTGATGTGAAAAGTCACTGTAGGGAATCTAACATAATATCACGAGATTAATAGTACATGCCAACATTTCATGTGATGCCAACATTTTTCGTACTGCATTGATGTGAATGGTCATTGTACAAAATCTGATATAACATCATGAGAACTCTGTAATGAGTATTTTACTCTGTTGAATTATAACTGTTGGTCGTACATTACCCTTATAAGTACTGCATATTTGATAATCTGTCTCATACCTTTTATAGCTTAAAGCAGCACCATTCCAGGCTCAAGTGAAAAAATTTATTTCTTTGTTTTCTAAGAGGTAACGTTTATTATCAGCAAACTACGTACTTCTAGTAACTCTACTTATTCTACTGATGTGTAGGTTAAATGGACGATTCAGAAGTGAATGATGAACAAATGGGAAAGATTTTTTATGAGTACGTATGGAACTTAGTCAACGATAATGAAATTGGATTAGTTCATGATACACAAATTGAAGAGGTGCCTTTCGCAATTCAGCATCAAGCAGTTATAGCCCTGCGTCCTTCTCCAGTAAATCAACGACCTAGTAATAGTGTTCAAACATTGAATTCTCCAACTCGAGAATTTTCTTCCAAGGATTTGCTGGCCCTCGTAAAAGCCTATATTGAGGTTGAAAAGAGTGATGAGTTACTAATGCAAAGTGGAGGGGTTTAACATATGAAGATAGATAGGCAATGATCACGAGGCTATACAACAACCATTGTTCCTGGCCTACTAGACGAACATCAGTTGAAATCCAAATGGCTAATCGTCATTTTGCAGATGCTTATAAT
Organism: Allium sativum; assembly: GCA_030737875.1. Lineage (NCBI taxonomy): Eukaryota > Viridiplantae > Streptophyta > Magnoliopsida > Asparagales > Amaryllidaceae > Allium > Allium sativum. Next base: position 218,250,518 of record CM060918.1, on the reverse strand, counting down.
CGGTACACAAAGATTATCGAAATGATTGAAGATGGGAACATTTTTAAAACAAATCAAGCAACATATGATTCTCATTATCTTTTCGAGTATGGTGAGGAATTTGTTAGTTACGAAGTGTATGAACTCCGCTATAGTTGGTTGGCCCACTACGGAACTGAGTAGGCTTATGGTATTATGATTTTATTGTTGTTTTACTATCTTTTTAATTTGCTGTTTGTACGTAGAATATGGAGTTATATGTAAACCTTGTTATGTTGGTGTGCTATTTAAGAATTTTGCATTTCTAAACGAGAAGAGGTCAATCTTGTTCAACATCAAATTCAAACGTTAATACATTCCAAACAACACTTACAGGAACTAGAACAACAGAATATACCGGCTCTAGTTGCCTCTGCAACAATCTTGTTCAACAAAATACATCGAGAGTACATAACCAGAACCAGATACAGTATCTACACAGAAACATAATTAGAACGTACACAAATACATTGAAAGTACATAATAGTGGTAGTCAACAAATACAGAACACCTACTCAAACAATAGGAACATACAACTGCAAAAACGTAATACATCGAAAGTACATAATAGTGCCAGTGAACAAATACAGAACGTCTACTCAAACAACAGGAACATACAACTTACAACTAGGAAAATGTAATACATCAAAAGTACATAATAGTGGTAGTCAACAAATGCAGAACGTTTACTCAAACAATAGTACCATACAACTAGCAACTGCGAAAGTACATAAAAGTGGTAGTAAGTCAGTCGTTCGAGTCATCTGGGCGTGGACGTGTGCGGCGCCGATGAGGTCTCTCATCATCACCAACATCTGGAGGCTGACTCGACCCAACACTGGACCTATGGTGGTAATACATCTGCAAGTCCTGAAATCTCTTGTGCTCTGCCTCAAGCTGGGCCTCTAAATGCGCCTAATGTTGTCGTGCCTCCTCTGCAACATGACGCAGCTCACCATCATTGTAATCTGGGCTAAGCCTATGCTCTACGTAGCCTGTATGCCTAAGCCCCATCTACATATCATACAGATCAGCATATGATATCTGTGTAGGATCTAGGTAATCATGATGGGTCGGAGGATGAAACATGTCAACGTAACGATCTGGTCCAATAGTGGGCACTGCCATGGTTCAACCAAAATGACTGGCGGCTGCCACATGATCAGCTGCACGAAAACTCTAGCTGAGTTGGGTAATATCCTCGATAATAGGTGGACGTATGTCATGTCATATAGTAGATGGATCTTCTAAATCAATTGATGCCGCATGTGTAACCATTTTAAGGACCCAATGAAAAATCTACGCCAGAAGGCAAGGTATGACTCTCCGGTGATAACAAAGCTCTCGGTCGTCCAACAGCTTGCTGCCCTGGTTATATCTAGCTACTCGGACAGGTAAATCATAAAACGATAAGTATGTGGGTGTGGATCATCGGGAATAGCGTCGAAGTTATACAACTATCTCCAGCACCTCTCACCAAGAAACCAATAAGCACCTACCGCCGAGTGATAAGATATAAGTGGAAATCTCCATCCGGCAAGCATCCTAGCAATCTGTATAATATCAAGACCAAATGATGAACTCTTCTCAAATGGATGCCATATAATCTGATCCTTATACATTCTCGGGTCGATCTGGTTGTGGGCAACTGGATACACATGGCGTGACTCATTATCCCTGGACCCCCGGTTGTCCGCAATCCAAAAGTGTATACGGGGGAAAAAGGTCGACGGGTCTAAAGTACGGGTGAAAAAATGAAAGTTCCTAGAGTACTAAAAATACCAATATTGTAACAACTCCCAGAAGCCATTAAAGAAACCTAAGAATCAGAGATGGTGCACTGCATGTCGAGACATTTGTATAGATATGCAAGGATAGGTGTGCCCCAATCATATAAAATCGCCCTATCGGCATTTAACCCAGCCGCGACCGCAACAAATCCGACAGGTAAACTACTGCTCGTAGAACTAAAGAATAGGTTACCCATAAGGTATAACACAAATAATCAAGCAAGCTCCAAGTCATCATCAATAGAGTACTGAGCGAGTATGCTATCCATGGCTACACGGATGGCACTCACTCTAATTGCGCTTTCTGCCTGATACGACGCATCAAAAAAGTAAAAATGAGGCAGTAGATCATGAAGAAGTGCACGATATTGTCATCGACCATCATCAAAAGGCAGTGAGGGATAAGCAGCTACTCCAATACTAATACCAGTAAGCATGGAGAAATCAAGCAGTGTAAGTCCTAACTCACTATAAGGAAAGTGAAATGTGTGGGTGGTTTTGTACCACCATAGATTAATGGCCGCACACAATTAAACATCAGCATTTATAACATGGTTTATTCCGAAAATTGTAAAGCGCACAATAAGATAAACTAGGACTAATAAATTATCCACTTTTTCCATTAAAAGGTCTTTAATATTACCTAGAAAAAAATGAAATCGAAGAGCATGTAACAGTGCTATAACCCCCTCCTTACCCGCCAAATGTGCATGATAATATCTAAGTGTGGTCACTAACGAACCACGTGAACATATATTCCGCGACTATCATCAGTTCAATAAAAAGTTATACTATCTACCCAATATCAAATACTCAAATAGTATTATTTAAATAAGACTAAAAATACTTACAACCAAACTCGACCGCGTGCTTACGTGTACTTCGCCTTCTGGAAGAATGCAAAATTTGGATAGCATAGGAAGCTTCGCGGCGCTGGGGTTCGGATCCAGACAACCATCCAGATCGGCCTGTCTAGCAAAAACCGATCCCACACCCCTACGCGACCTGCCTGCTCAGCCGCCGCGTCCACGACGGTCGCCTTCCTTGTGCGCCCCTACTTCTTGGTTCTCCATGTTTTCGGCGGCTGCAAGCAAGTCTTCTATTCCGGACACGTACGGTGCGACTAATTGTTCGCCACTACCCCCTGCACCATTCTCGCCTGCGCCACTACCCCCGGTGCAACCATCGTCGCCATGCATGAATTTTTTGGTGAATTTTTCTAGTAATCTAGTCTAGCCATATTTTCGAATGAATATATCAAATACGGTAGTTAATTTGGTTAAAAGCTGACAGATTGGTGAATTGGTCAAAAAATTTGGGTGAAAAATGGGGGATGAAATAGGTTTTTTGGGTTTGGAAATTGGGGAAGGAGAATGAGGACGAGGGGGTGGCGGCGAGGGGTTTTCTGGGTTTGGGTTTATAACGGCAAACACTTTGCCGTTATAACTTTATAACGGCAAAGTGTTTGCTGTTATAATGTTACAATGGCAAAGAGTTTGTCGTTGTAATCTTATAACGGCAGACTCTTTGCCGTAGTAAACCCTTCTGTGGCTAGCCCGCGGCTGCTTCCGCCCTTCTGGTTGCTTGGCTCATTGGACCAGTTGCAAAACAAGAGAGAGAATAACTGAACAGAACGGAATGTTGGTTATGGTCTTAGAATCTCATATATGGACCAACATGGGATGTGATGACTTGGTGAGATTCTTATTAAAAATGATTCAAAAACAGAAAGATCAAGGAGTGTAATATTGAGAAAATACAAGTATCAATTTGAACATGCACACACTAAAAAACCAGAAAAAATAATAAAGGGAAAATATTTGAAGTAAATTTGGTCTAAGTAACTAGAAGAGGTTAGTCTCTTTATTTCACTACCTAAGGACTACAGCATGGTTAACTTGTTTCATTTCATTACTATTAGTGAAAAGGCTTCTAAAAACTATCAGTCTCAAAGGCTATCTAATGAGTTTAGAGAAAAAAAATTCTATTAAACCAACATCAACCAAGGATAAATTGCCAAACTAAGATAACCGTAATCATGCATGTTTTCAATTACTAATAATGATAAAAAATACAGTCAATTCTTGGGTTAGATAACATACATACCCTTCTTCAAAATAACAAGCTAAAGAGAATTTTTGCGGCTACAGCATCATGATACATGCATGATATGCCATAAATCATCAACATCTCAATACTGGATCTAACATTGCATACGAATGTGAAGCTAGGTTTCCATGCATAAGCTAACTTAGTCAGAAATAGTATTGTAACACCCCGTAATTTTATAACATTAAAATTCACAAATTAAAGTATACTTAATTTTTAGAAAAGAATTAAGTGAAATGGGTTGCGCAGAGAAAAATATATATATATATATATTGATATATATATATAAATTAAAAAATAAATAAATAAATATGCGAAAAAGTTCAAAACAGCGAATTGGGAGGGGAAATAACCGAACCGGCCCATTTTTGAGGTCGACCCAAGCTCCGCTGGGTCGACTAGGGGTTAATCCAGGGTGTTTGGTTGTCAACCCGTGGGCTGATTCGCTCAAATGCAGATTTTGCATTTAATTGGTTCTCATGGTTCAGGGTTAATCTAATGGTCCTAAATAACTTCCTACACCTATAAATACATCCTAATGTTAACCCTAAACCTAATTAAAATAGAATAGTTACCGTCATACCATCGCCATGGAAATCAATGGAGCCGCCGCCAACTAAGAAAGAAGAAAAGCAAATTCAATTCTAATTCTCTCAACCCTAAAGCAAAGCAAAACTCTCTCTTTTCGTCTCTAAATTGTGAGTATGATGATCTTAACAAGATTATTATCATTTTAATTAGGTTGAGTTATGAATGGATTATGAGTAGATGATGTGAATTATCATATATGTTGTTGTAAACCCCTTTAGCTATCATGTATATTATAAATCCAATGTTATGTGATGATGATATCTTATATGTTGTAAATCATGCTAGGATGATGTTATGTATGTTGAAAGTTTCTATGCTAAGTTGTGATGAATCATACATGTTAAAAAGGCCATGATGTTACCATCTATGCTAGTTAGTTCATATTAATTAAATCATCATGTTTGGGTTATGTTGATCTATATGACAAGTCACATATGCAAGTTAGATTGATTAGAAAAGTTATGAACATATGCCAAGACATCTATTATGACATCTAGAATTATGCTATGACATATGTGATATCCTATGCTAGTTCACACCATCATTATGTTGCCTAAAAACCTCATATGCAAGTTTATGTATAGATTTGGGCTATGATCATATCATGTAAATTGAGACATTTAACAAGTTGACACCTTTTGATCCTTAACATGTGTAGTTTATGCAAGTTTCACCCCTATTATGATTAGATTTATTTTAATTGTCTATATGTTGTGATAATTTATCTTTGTGCTAGGTGTTAGACTATACAAGTCTAGCCTATATTATGCGTTGAATAAGCGAACGTATAAACGTGGGGTATGGGTAATATTAAGGATTTAATATTAAAAAGTTGGGGTGCAATTGATATGATTTTGCATGCCATAAGTGGATGGCCATAATTGAGTCAATTATGGACATCATTAAAAGTTGACTTAATTAATAATTTGAATAAGGAATTATTAAAACTGGGGTAAAAGATTTTAAGTGTTAATCAATGCTTAGGACACGAGGTTGGACTCGTTAATGACATAAACCTGCCCGGACCCGCCCGACAAATTCAGTGGTCACAAATGTCAGCCCAATGTGAGAGGTCCTAGGCCTAAACTAAAGCATAACGGTTGTAAAGACACAAGGTTAGACTCTTTTATGGTGTAAGACTGCCCGGACCCGCCCGGCAAATCCAGCTACCATAAATGCCAGTCTAATGTGAGAGGTCTTTATGAGGTTATGGCCTGAATGAATTAATAAATACTTAACCAGATAAACATGTAAGGTGGGACATGGGGGTTAATTAGGTGCCTTGGGTTGCATGAGGAATCTACGTGGTGCCCTTAGTGGCATGTGAAATACGATTAGTAAGACTTAACCAAACACACATGTAAATGAACATGACTAAGAGGGTTAAGTGGGATATACTAGTGACAAGCTTAGGTGGGTAGCTTGTGGGGGGCCATTTTGACCAGTATCCCAAACGTATCTTTGTGGGCTCGACCCAAGTCGAGGACGGGACACGCATGCTGGGTTTGACTGTAAGAGGCCAAAACGGGGAGCGGTGGCAACGCAAGTCCAACGAGTTTCGTATGCGTGTGTGGACCCGGGCTGGTAGGTAAGACGTTGTTGCATCGTGTAGTTATAAGCCGTGCATTCCCAAGTTGTATCGGGTTGCCACTTTAGGGGAGTGATACACCCCACTGTGGGGCCAGCACGGGTATCTACGAGTAGGGAGCCGATCGAAAGTAGGAAGTGGGGTACACCTAGTGGAGATAGGGGCAGACGACACCTATGTAGTCAGCTAGGGGTACGTAAGTATATTTATAAAGTTTCTGTGTGAAGCAAGTGGGATCAAACAATAGGGTGACTGGTGTGGTGCAGTGTAGTAATGTGTGGTGCAGTGTAGTAATCATTCGTTAGTAATTAGGTGTGCCTTTACCGTTATCTTTAACGTTATCTTAAACGCTATCTTTATCTTCCTAAGAGTTCATAGACATTTATTTGTCTTCTAGATTATGCCTTAGTCTAGTTATATTGATAATAGTATTGTTAGAATTATCATACTCGCCGGACTTTATGTCTGACCCCCTTTATTTCTATCCTTTTTCCCCCTCCAAGTCCTCAGGTTGGGCCCAGCTCTAGTGGAGTTTGATTGAATTGCTTCGTCTCTCTTTGGAAAGCTTGGATCGTTGAAGCAAAGTCCAGCTTGTTATCTTTTTAATGGCTATTTATGTAATGGGATTATGTATTTTGTTTTTATGAAGATGGATATTGTACTTGGTTATGATATATGGTTTTATGATGTAACAAACATGTTTAATTTCCGCTGCAATAAAATGAATTTTTAGATTTCCAAGTACTATTTACTATCTGTCTTGTTGTAATTTTTTGTTCTATATTCACTTATAACCTCCATGGAAGTTAATGCATTCCCTTCGTGATTGACATTAATGGACGTGGGGTGTTACACATGGTATCAGAGCTTAAGGTTACCAGAACAGATAAAAATACTTTAGAAAAATAGTTATTTTTGGAAGAAGTGCTTTCAAAAACATGTTTTAATGAGAAATTTAAAGAGGAAAGTTTTTAAGAAAAACATAATCCCCAAATAGCCATATATCTTTATCTTTCGAATTCTCCATTTTGAATCTTTCCTTTTTCGTTTCAGCATGGCTGAAGATCTTAACCTACCTGACGGTGTAACGATACCAGGATGGTATAGGAGGCTGTTAGAGGCTAGGGCCGCCGCAGGTCCGGCCAATGTTCCTCCACCACCAGTTGCACCCATTCCTCCTCCTCCTCGCGTAGATACTTTTGCAAAGACGTGCAAGGAATTTAAAGCAATGGGTGGAAAACCCTTTCAAGGGTCAGAAACGTTTGTGGAAGCTAGAGATTGGCTTAAGGAGGTGGAATAATTGCTAGAAATCTTTGAAGTAGAAGAAGGGAAGAGAGTTCGTTTAGCAGCTTGGTTGATGAAGGGAGAGGCCTCGTTTTGGCGGGAGGTCACTAATGGGGAGCGTCCGGTTGACTCTTGGGCGGATTTCAGATGTAGGTTCGAGTCGGAGTTTCTCTCAAGGGTGGAAGAAAATCTATATATGGAAAGGTTCTTGACATTGAAGCAAGGAAGCTCATCAGCGAAAGAATATGTCAATAAATTTAATCAGTTAGCAAGGTTTGGCTTGGACTTAGTAAACACGCCGGAGAAGAAGGCTCTAAGGTTCGTGAATGGCTTGAATGAACCATTGCAAGGGTTGGCTATGACCCACATCCCTATGGGGGCCACCTTTGAGAAGTTAGTAGAAATGGCGCTTATGCATGAGGAGAAAAGCGCTAAAGCTGATAAGGCACCTGAGAAGAAGGGGGATCAGAAGAAACCACAACAGAAAAACAAGAAGGTGGTAAAGACAATAACGGCAAGGGAAAGAAGAAATGTTTTAACTGTGGGACACCAGGCCATCTCAGCAAGGATTGCCGAAAGAAAAATAAGACAGGCTGTTTTCATTGTGGCGATGCGGGACATTTAGTGAAGGACTGCCCAAAGAAGGGGCAGAGGGCAGGAGCTACCTCGGGAGGACAGGTACAGGCTCTTATGGCACCGGGGCAGGCAAAGGGACAAGTTCAGGCTCTCGCGGTCCCACCGCTGCAAGAACGAGGTAGAACCATTTCTGTTGAAAGCTTAGTTTTTCTGTTTGATCATCATGTCCGTACCTTATTCGATTCGGTCGCATCACATTCATTTATCTCTACATCATTAGTTGAATCACTGCACTTAAACACCAGTTTAGTAGAGGATCCCTTAGTTGTTTTGAATCCAATTTGGGGCTCAGCTTATTTGTCTATGATGTGTTTGGATTTGAAAATTTCCATACTTAGCGTTGAATTTAGATGTGATGCTTATGTGTTGGGCTTCACGGGCTATGGGCTAATTTTAGGAATGGATTGGTTATCCAGAAATGGGGTCGTTCTTGATTGTGAAAGGAGAGTAGTTAGGCTTGTGACTCGCCTTGGCAACACTCTCGAAATCTTTTGTAATCCCATAAATTCGGTTATGCTAAGTTATCTAGAATCGCTTGACGCGTCTGAGGAAAATCTACGATCTGTTAGAGTGGTCCGAGAATATTCGGATGTGTTTGAGGAGGTGAAGGGCTTGCCTCCGAAGCGGGAGATAGATTTTCGAATATATCTTGTGGATAATGCGAAACCAGTATCTTTGCCAGTACGCCACATGGCTCCACGTGAAAGGAGGGAACTCGGTAAGCAAGTGAAGGAGTTGCTTGAGAAGGGGTTCATAAGACGAAGTATATCGGAGTAGGGTGCTCCAGTAGTATTTGCCACGAAGGTGGATGGGTCCCTTAGACTTTGTGTGGACTATAGAGAACTTAATAAGCTTACTAAGAAGAACAGACGCCCACTGTCGAGGATTGATGATCTCTTCGATTAGTTAGTTGGCGCCTCAGTGTTTTCGCAGTTGGACTTAGCCACTGGTTTCCATCAGTAGAGAGTGGCTGAGGATAGCATTGACAAGACTGCCTTTAGGACTCCGGACGGTTTCTATGAATGGCTAGTGATGCCCTTCGGTTTGACAAACGCCCCCGCATACTTTGTTGATTTGATGAGTAGGGTGTTTAGGGAGTACCTTAACAAATTTGTGGTAGTCTTTGTAGATGACATCCTGATCTTTTCTAAGGATGAAGAAGAGCATGCACTACATCTTAGGGAAGTGTTGGAGACTCTTCGAGCGCATAAGCTTAAAGCTAAATTTTCTAAGTGTCACTTTTGGAGGAAGGAAGTATGGTTCTTAGGACATGTGGTTTCCAAAGAAGGGATAGCCGTGGATCCCGCGAAGGTGGTGGCTATCCAAGATTGGAAGGTTCCTAAAAATGCTACTGAAGTGAGAAGTTTCTTGGGGTTGGCTGACTACTATAGGAAGTTTATCAAAGACTTCGCAAAGATATCAGCTCCATTGACACGCTTGACGAAGAAGAACCTAGTTTTCACATGGGACGTAGATTGTGATGATGCGTTCCAACGTTTGGAGAGAGCTTTGACTTCAGCCCCAGTCTTAGTGCTGCTAGACGGGAGTAAGCCATTTACCGTACATACTGATGCTTGTGGGACAGGACTAGGCGCAGTCTTAATGCAAGAGGGTAGGGTAATAGCCTATGGTGGAAGGCAGTTGAGAGCGCATGAGAAGAATTACCCCACACATGACCTAGAGTTGGCCGCTATTGTTTTCGCGCTTAAGTCTTGGCGTCATTATCTATTTGGCGAGAAATTCGAACTATTCACTGACCACAAATCTTTAAAATACCTATTCTCTCAAAAGGACTTGAACTTAAGGTAGCAAAGGTGGATGGAGTTCTTAGCGTCCTACGACTTCGAAATAGCCTATACCCCTGGCAAGGGTAACATGGTGGCAGACGCCTTAAGTAGAAAAAGATTATCCTTAAGTCCTTTGTTTGTTGAGCGGTGAAGTTTAGAATTCATTTCGATGTTTGACTTTAGACCTTCCGTTGACTTCGTACCCGGTTTGCTAGCATCCTTGGAGGTCAGACCTACGCTTTTGGGACGGATTGGCGAGGCACAGCGAGACGACCCGCAGTTGGTTGAGTTAGTAGAAAAACTCAAAGGATGGGAGTCATCAAGCCATCTCCGTATGTATACCCTAGACGATAAGGGTTGGTTACGTAGGGACGGTAGACTTTGTGTACCAAAAGACGATGACCTAAGGAAGAATATTCTTGACGAAGCACATCGTTCGAAGATGACCATTCATCTCGGCGGGGACAAGATGTACAAAGACATGAAGAGAGTTTACTTTTGGGCCGGCATGAAGAAAGACATGGCCGAGTATGTCGCTAGATGCTTTGTGTGCCAACAAGTAAAGGCGGAGCAAAAGAAACCTGGTGGGTTACTTACTTCACCCATTGGAGGTTCCACTATGGAAATGGGAAAGCATCTCGATGGATTTTGTGGATGGATTACCGCTATCGAGGAAGGGTAATACGTGAATTTGGGTTATAGTACATAGACTTACTAAGAGTGCCCATTTTATTCCCGTGAAGAGTAAGAGGACTGTTCCATGGTAAGCTTCTGTATACGTTCGAGAGATAGTTCGTTTGCACGGTGTTCCTTCTAGCATAGTGAGCGACCGCGATCCTATTTTCACTAGCGAATTTTGGAGAAGCTTACAAGAGGCGGTAGGGACTCAGTTATGTTTGAGCACCACATATCATCCTCAAACGGACGGCCAGACTGAGAGGGTGAATCGCATTCTAGAGGATCTGTTGAGGCTATGTATCCTAGACTTTGGGGGTACATGGGAAGAGCATCTTCCATTGGTTGAGTTCGCATATAATAATAGCTTTCAGTCCAGCATTGGTATGGCACCATTCGAAGATCTTTATGGACAACCTTGTCGTTCACCTACATGTTGGTGGGAATCTATGGATAAGATCTTACTTGGGCCCGATATGATTAGGGAGACTTCGGAGAAGATCGACTAGTTTCGAAGGAGGATGAAAGCAGCGCAAGATAGGCAGAAATCTTATGCGGATAAGAGGAGGACAGATCTCAAGTTTGAAGTTGGGGACATGGTATTTTTCAAAGTGTCTCCATTACGAAACGTTGTTCGCTTTGGGTCCGTTGGGAAATTAGCACCAAGGTTTGTAGGGCCGTTTCCTATTAAGGAGAAGATTGGACGGATGGCGTATAGAGTGGAGTTGCCCGAGAGACTTAGTGGTGTACATGACGTATTCCATGTGTCACATTTGAGGAAGTGCTTGCACGAGACCGCGGAAGTGGTAGAGCCGAGCTTGCTTAGAGAGGTGGAGATAGAGCGTGATGCGACAATTCGACGAGCTCCTACGCGCATTCTTGGGTCGGAGATCAAGAGGTTGAGGAATCGAGAGGTCAGACTAGTCAAAGTGCAATGGGGAGATGATGAGAGCAACACTACTTGGGAGACGGAAGAGAAGATGCGTTCACGATACCCTTTTCTTTTTGAGGGTATGTCCTTTAATTTCTCCTTTATCGCTTAGCTTGTACTTATCTTATCTTTAGTATATCCTCTCGCTAGTATCTTTGACCTTTAGTTAGGATAATCCTATGGTTGAAACATGTGTTTGAGACATGTTATGTATGGTGGATGCAAAGTGGATGCAAGTGTTTGCTAGTGGTTGCTCGTGGATGCGTATACACACACTATTAGGCACCATATCGTCTCAGTCACTTCATATTGCATATTGCATATATATAGATGTATTTTGTAAAATGGATGTATAATGGTTGTATTATCGTATAGTTGCTGCATTCGGGTGGATGGTTGTGCATGCATATAGAATTAATATGTATCATTATGAATCTCTTGCATACATATTGGACGCATGGCACTATCATGAATTGCACTAAGGAGGTCGACTGAATCAGTAGACCGCCTAATTTTGCATTAGATATGGACATATACACACACTGTGCATATAAACATTAAAGCATTAGAAGTCTTTTAAGGACAATGGATGCTGGTGTTTGATGGTTGAGTAGATGGACGATTAGATGGTAGGATATACATTCTTCTTGACTTGGAGATTTCGGGGACGAAATCCTTTAAGGAGGGGAGAATGTAACACCCCGTAATTTTATAACATTAAAATTCACAAATTAAAGTATACTTAATTTTTAGAAAAGAATTAAGTGAAATGGGTTGCGCAGAGAAATATATATATATAAATTAAAAATTAAATAAATAAATATGAGAAAAAGTTCAAAACAGCGAATTGGGAGGGGAAATAACCGAACCGGCCCATTTTTGAGGTCGACCCAAGCTCCGCTGGGTCGACCAGGGGTTAATCCAGGGTGTTTGGCTGTCAACCCGTGGGCCGATTCACTCAAATGTAGATTTTGCATTTGATTGGTTCTCATGGTTCAGGGTTAATCTAATGGTCCTAAATAACTTCCTACACCTATAAATACATCCTAATGCTAACCCTAAACCTAATTAAAATAGAATATTTACCGTCATACCATCGCCATGGAAATCAATGGAGTCGCCGCCAACTAAGGAAGAAGAAAAGCAAATTCAATTCTAATTCTCTCAACCCTAAAGCAAAGCAAAACTCTCTCTTTTCTTCTCTAAATTGTGAGTATGATGATCTTAACAAGATTATTATCATTTTAATTAGGTTGAGTTAAAAATGGATTATGAGTAGATGATGTGAATTATCATATATGTTGTTGTAAACCCCTTTTGCTATCATGTATATTGTAAATCCAATGTTATGTGATGATGATATCTTATATGTTGTAAATCATGCTAGGATAATGTTATGTATGTTGAAAGTTTCTATGCGAAGTTGTGATGAATCATACATGTTAAAAAGGCCATGATGTTACCATCTATGCTAGTTAGTTCATATTAATTAAATCATCATGTTTGGGTTATGTTGATCTATATGACAAGTCACATATGCAAGTTAGATTGATTAGAAAAGTTATGAACATATGCCAAGACATCTATTATGACATCTAGAATTATGCTATGACATATGTGATATCCTATGCTAGTTCACACCATCATTATGTTGCCTAAAAACCCCATATGCAAGTTTATGTATAGATTTGGGCTATGATCATATCATGTAAATTGAGACATTTAACAAGTTGACACCTTTTGATCCTTAACATGTGTAGTTTATGCAAGTTTCACCCCTATTATGATTAGATTTATTTTAATTGTCTATATGTTGTGATAATTTAACTTTGTGCTAGGTGTTAGACTATACAAGTCTAGCCTATAGTATGCGTTGAATAAGCGAACGTATAAACGTGGGGTAGGGGTAATATTAAGGATTTAATATTAAAAAGTTGGGGTGCAATTGATATGATTTTGCATGCCATAAGTGGATGGCCATAATTGAGTCAATTATGGACATCATTAAAAGTTGACTTAATTAATAATTTGAATAGGGAATTATTAAAACTGGAGTAAAAGATTTTAAGTGTTGATCAATGCTTATGACACGAGGTTGGACTCATTTGTGACGTAAACCTGCCCGAACCCACCCGGCAAATCCAGTGGTCACAAATGTCAGCCCAATGTGAGAGGTCCTAGGCCTAAACTAAAGCATAAAGGTTGTAAAGGCACGAGGTTAGACTCTTTTATGGTGTAAGACTGCCCGGACCCGCCCGGCAAATCCAGCTGCCATAAATGCCAATCTAATGTGAGAGGTCTTTATAAGGTTATGGCCTGAATGAATTAAGAAATACGTAACCAGATAAACATGTAAGGTGGGACATGGGGGTTAAGTAGGTGCCTTGGGTGACATGAGGAATCTAGGGGGCGCCCTTAGTGGCATGTGAAATACGATTAGTAAGACTTAACCAAACACACATGTAAATGAACATGACTAAGAGGGTTAAGTGGGATATACTAGTGACAAGCTTAGGTGGGTAGCTTGTGGGGGCCCATTTCGACCAGTATCCCAAACGTATCTTTGTGGGCTCGACCCAAGTCGAGGACGGGACACGCATGCTGGATTTAACTGTAAGAGGCCAAAACGGGGAGCGGTGGCAATGCAAGTCCAACGGGTTTTGTATGCGTGTGTGGACCCGGGCTGGTAGGTAAGTGTGAAGACCCGCAACTTCCCCGTAAAGGAAAGCGTCAGATAGTTCGAGAACAAACCACAACAGAACACATACAGAAGAACGTTTCATTGTATATTACAACAATGCACCAGATTACAAGAATATACAGAGTATAAATGAATATTACACAGAAATATCAGAGATTTAAATTACATTTAAATACATAGCAGCGGAAAATAATACAATACACAACTAGAAGTAGATATACGGATACAAAGCTTCCCGGATATCGTTCCAGCTGTAAACCAGGATCCTGTGAATATAAATCTGCAAAACCAAAACTACTAGCTGCCCGTGTCAAAATAAGGGCACCCAGAGTTTAGGTTAAAACAATAAACTCCAGGTCAGTCATGTGACTGGTGTGAGAACTAAAACAGTTATTAATCTTTATTTTAAATCATTAGGTAAATCAAGGGACCACGCCGTATAACACAGAACGGGTTTCCTCCCAAGGATACCAGTGCATAAAACAAACAGCGTAATGCTAAATAAAGAAAAATGAAGCTGTTATAAGACCCAGGTCCCATCACACAATGCAACGCAGCCGAGGATAGGGTTTTCCCTTATAACAGCCAAAGAATGCTTGATACGGTTAAAACAATTCGTTTGATACTATTATAAGTGCATAGTGTATAAAACAACTTCAAATCATAAGTATCAATCATAGGCGGCATGAATGCCCCATACCACTATGTCGCCATATATAGGTTATACAATCAAAATCGCAAAGTCACGTATTTGGAAATTGGGTTTCCATCTATGAACCGAGGCAAAAGATAGTCCTCAACCGATTCGAGACTGCCTAGCCCGAGTCTCAGGCAAGCGCGCAGGCAAGCCTTGGAGCGACAGGGCCGGTCCACCGATGTGGATTATTATCCCTAAGCACTACGTTTCGCCGCCCTTTGGGGCGTAAGCGAGCCAACGAATGACTCCATCGGACCCGGATCGTCCGATCTAACCGAGGCGCCTCGCAACAGCAACAACCACATAAGTCAAACTCGTCAGGGCGTGTAAAACCACTGACGCCACTTTTAGCTAGGAGGAAACGTAGGCCCTCCCTGAGGTCCTTTCTCCCGTTTCTGGTTCATACCGGGGTGTGAGGCTCGCGAATCAACGCTACACAAAGCTACGCCACAAAGGTCGTGCTTTGATCACCAACCACAAGACTTTGCTTTTTAACAGAAGCCTTGATCATTTGCATCTTAGCATGCCACACAGGCAAACCATCCTATGCAACCGATATCAGTCACACAGAATGAAATCCGATGTCAGACACACAGTCCATTTACAAGTCCGTTCTGGGTCTGAACGAAACCGGAGGCACCTAGTACCCCGCATATCCATCGATCTCCAAGTACGTCTGGACGATCACTAACTGTTTCCATCTTCTTGGGTGTACAGCCCAATCAAGAT
Organism: Allium sativum; assembly: GCA_030737875.1. Taxonomy (NCBI): domain Eukaryota; kingdom Viridiplantae; phylum Streptophyta; class Magnoliopsida; order Asparagales; family Amaryllidaceae; genus Allium; species Allium sativum. Next base: position 218,234,982 of record CM060918.1, on the reverse strand, counting down.
CATCAGTAATTACCCAAACGACGTGAAGACTTCCGGTCTTCGACCACCGTTTTCATCTTCGACTTATCGTCGTATCAGTTATTCAGAATGGGATAAACCCGGTCTTTCCGAATAACTCGCGTATATTTTAAATAAGTGTTACACAAACACAACATACGCCTCATTCCAATTCATCAGTCACTAACCGTAAATTAATCAAGAGAATAATTCCCCAAATATTAACCCCGAAGGCCGAAACCAACATCAGATCAATATCCAAAAAACCATTCTGCTCAGCTAACCGACATTTAGTTTCTGATTTCACATTCATAGGGAAAGGTTCCCATTAATTTTATCCAAGATAAATGTCTTGAATTTATTCTTTATTCTATTTTGAATATCAATTCAAAACTAGTCGGGATTAGCGAACCTTACCGAAGTAATCATTTGTTTTAATTTCCCAATCCCAACCTATTCATCCCATGAAGTAAAACTGGTAGTACTTCATATCTAACACCACGGTGTTATCGGTAAATTCAATTACCATTTCACGTTCAAATCTAATTAAAGATTTAACTATCGCCTGGAGCAAAACTGGTGATACTCCATTCTCGATCATTTCAATCCAATTAAAGATTCATTAAAACTCACCTTGGTTTTAATCGTTAACTGGGTTAAAGAATCAGTGTCGTTTAAAACACGGTTCACAATAAACCCAAAATCACATTCCATTAATTATCGGGTTAAAGAACGAGTGTTATTTAAAACACTGTCCACGATAAACCCAAAAATCAATATCAATTCAATTCCAATTAAATATTATTTAATTGGTACACTTCATTAAATCTAAATAAAAAAGATTTAATCTTTTCTCAACTGGGTTCAAGAACAGTGTTAGTGAAGACACCATTCACGACAAACCCCAAATCACATTTGATATTCAATACAAGGCTCTGAATAGAAAATATACCGGCTTATATTCAATATCAAATTCCACGACTAACAAATGTCGTATTGGAAATAACGGTATAAATATATCTTTCAAATTTCCATAACAACATCTGTATAATCACGAATTCCAACATCGAAATATTCCGAAGACAATTTCGATTCAAATCCACTCCAATGCAATCATTGGAAATTCTGGTTATTTTTAAAACCCTTTTCAAATTCAATTTATTTATTTAAAAATAAATAGAATTATATTTCTAGTTCAAAACTAGTTCATTTCGATAAAAATCTATTTTTATCTTTTCAAATATGGAGTTTTTCATCCCAATTCTTTCTAAATCATTTCTTATGATTTTACACAAATTATTACTATTTTTAATAATTTTATCATGGCCCGTACAGTCGATTTCCATCAATGGCCATCGAACTGCACTTATAGCGACCTTTTTCAAATTTGATTTGGACATAATTCCAAATCCAACCGTTAGATTTCTAATTTCTAATATCCGTTAGAAAGCTCTTTTCGATACGAACCCAACGGTTCCGGTTTTAGGAGAATCCGACAGTCGGATCTCCCGTAATGCCCGTTTGAAATAAATGGTCGAAATTCACGAACTGCCGCAGCGCGGCGCGTTCTATTCAGGCCATTATATTATATATATATATAATATATATAATATATATTTCGTCGATTTCTATTTAAAACGAATTATATAATTAGTTTTAAATTCGTTTCAAAAGCAATTTCAACTTCCTTTTCAATTCAAATCAAATTTGAATTCTTCTTTATAAATTCGTTTTAAAATTCATTTCTATTCAATTCGAATTTCAATTCAATTTGAATTCATTTCAATTCGCTTTTAATTCAATTCGAATTCGTTTTCAATTCAATTCATTTCGAAATCGTTTTCAATTCAATTCATTTCGAAATCGTTTTCAATTCAATTCATTTCGAAATCGTTTTCAATTCATTTCGAAATCGTTTTCAATTCAATTCATTACGAAATCGTTTTCAATTCAATTCATTTCGAAATCGTTTTCAATTCAATTCATTTCGAAATCGTTTTCAATTCAATTCATTTCGAAATCGTTTAATATCGATATAAATATCGTTCACGTCAAAATGGCGTCAATCTAATCAACACGGCTTCATAAATTCTTATTTTCAAATATTCTATTTCAAATATTTCTTTTTCAAAATAGTTGTTATCAAAATATTTCGTTCAACACATGACCAATCTCAATGGATGAGTACTATCAACACATGAACTTTTATTTTATATCGATAAAGATGTAAATTTTATTACTAAAATATTTCGTTCAACACATGACCAATCTCAATGGATGAGTACTGTCAACACATGAACTTTTATTTTATAATATTCTTTATTTTTCAAATTGGAATGAGGCCCAATCAATTACCATATAAAGTTAATTATATGGATTTTCATACAACACATGTATATCATAGCATTGAAAAATAATCAACCATCAACCAAAGTGCACTACACTGTATAAGCATCAAATATAGATATTCAACGCTTATAACAGCCTGTCAATCAATCGATCGACACATTTAATCAATCAGGATGAGTGAACTCCAAATTTCATCCCAACACCCGTGTGGGGTTTCAAACAATCACACGCATATTTTATTTGTGCAGTTGGGCGATGTGTAAAATTTATCGTCCCAATCAATGTCATTCAAATAGGTGTACATAAACAAACCGTTCGGTTTATAAATGAATATTTTATTTTATTCACTTCACGTTAAAAATTATATTTTTAACGATAAAACATTTTATTCCAACCTATGAATTTCTATTCAATTCATTTATTCAATAAAATGATATTTTTATTTTTCTAACTTATTTTAGAAAATTTCGGCGGCATAACGGCACGATACTAGAAACGGGACGAGGCCTAGCCTTATCCCCGGTCTAGTGAAGGCCCACGCCATTCACACATCAAACAAATCAATTTCATTTTGCAAACCACAAAACTTGGAGTAAGAGTCTAACCTAGCCTTACTCCTTCGCCTTATAACGGCGCACGTCTAATCCTAACCAATTTATCGATTCGATTTTTCACACCACAAACCACATTCAAACCAATATCGCAAACAATCACCAAACAGTCAAACAAACAAGTCCATGGTCTGTGGACGATTGTGTCGGGTGCTACTAAACACCGTCTGCATCCTAGTATATATATATATATAACTAGAAAAAGAATTTTGAGTGAGAAGTTCTCACAGATAGCTATCCCAGCTCCACGGCACTTCCAATGCAGGAAATCTTTACTGTTCTCGTCGATATCACTTTCTTTGCCCGTAGCCACTACATATGTAAAAGTCGAATTTTTACTTCGCTATTCAATATATAAAAATCATATTTTTATTTCGAAGTTCAATATATAAAAATCGAATTTTTTACTTCGTTATTCAATATATAAAAATCGAATTTTTAGTTCAAAGTTCAATATATAAAAATCGAATTTTTAGTTCAAAGTTCCATATATAAAAATCGAATTTTTAATTCAAAGTTCAATATATAAAAATCGAATTTTTAAGATTTCGCCTTTTAAATATAAAGCTTATATTTTTCTCGAAGTAAAAATCATATTTTTACTTCACCACTCATAAAAAAAATATCGCCTTTTCATATTTAAAAATATCGCCTTCTCATATTTAACATTAAAAAATCACATCTTTATTTTGCTACTCATATAAAGATGATATTTTTAATATTTCTATCATGTAAAAATTATATTTTTGATTCTCTACTCAAACAAAAATCATATTTTTACATCTTCTATATAGTAAAGATAACATTTTTAATACTTTAAAAATGTAAAGATCGTATTTTTATTCTTTCTATGTTATAAAAATCAAATTTTTAATCTTTCAATAATATAAAAATTATATTTTTAATCTTCACATCATATAAAAATTATATTTTTAACCTAATTAAAAATCACTTCTTTTTCATCCTAATGTTATACGAGTAAAATTATATTTTTACACTCTAAATTTGCCACATTATATAATGCTATATATAATTAAAAATACTGATTCCATGTATTAAAAATTACCGATTTCATGTATTAAAAATTACTGATTTCATGTATTAAAAATTACTTATTCCACATAATCAAAAGCATATATTTTGCAAGAACTAAAATAGGAGAGAAGAGGGAAAGCTTACAACTAGATTTCAGAAGAGGGGGGGGGCTCGTTGCTGCTCGGAGGGGTGCTCGCGGTTCTAGGGTTCGCGCCGGAGGTGGTTGGTGGTGCGGAGGTGGTTCAGGAGGCAGGGCGTTTGGGGGTTACGGGAAGGACGCGGCGTCGGTTTACTGGAGGAAAGGGGAGAGAAGGGATCGGTCTCGCGTGGAGGAGGGGAGAGGAAGAGAGGGGGCGGCGCGGTGGAGGTGGTGGTGCGCCTGCCACCAGCTGCGGCTCTGGGGCGCGGATTCGCCCTCCCGTCGCTTCCCCCATTTTTTTTCTTCTTCCGAGTGGTTTTCTGATTTAATCGGGGGGGGGGGGGGGGGGCAGAGGGTATTAGGGGGAAAAATATTTTTTTATTTATTTATTAAATTATTTAATTTGCAAAAAGTTGACTTTTACATACGACCTCGAAACGAGGCCCACCACCTGCCGTCCATAGCGTTTTACCCCCATTCCGAACACAATGGGATATGTATCGCCTGCTGATTTGATCATTTCGATTAGTTTCAGTTGAATTTACATTTAAATTACTATATTGAATTTTAAACGTACATTTCAAATTACCGGGGTCACATACTAACTAAAAAAAATTCCAGAAAAATATTTTCTAGCTTCGTATTGACGATACGGTCCTAACAAAACTAGTTTCGTTGCATTCTGAGACCGTTAGAAAAATGGCCAATTTCCAGTCGATTAAAATCAACTGAAACTGGTCAAACGCGTTTTCCTTTTCCACGCTCACATATTGATTCGAAAAATTATGAAATTTGAAACCTAGCGATAACTTGACATCACGGACCCAACAAAACTGGTTTCGTCGAAATCCGAGGTCGTTTGCAAAATGTCCATTTTTAAGGGCCTGAATTCCATAGCGACTATTCAGAATTTTTAACTGGACATATCTTTTGATTCCCGCTACGAACTTTTAATTTTTCGGATTCGTTGGAAAGATATTCACTATTAGATTCCATTATTTTTGGTTTCACTAAAATCCGGATTGTTTTGCACCCGGTACATTCAATTGAAGTTTGAAATCGAATTATCGAACTACCGCGCCATTTTCAATTCCATTTATAATTATATATAAATATTTATATTCTAACGACGACGCGTATAATATATACGTTCTAATTATATTCAAAATAAATTTCTCGTCGATATTATTTAAAATAATTCATTTTAAATAATCAAAATTCGATAAAATTGCCAAAATAAAAATTTTAAACTGGCCCAGATTTTCGGGTTGTTACAATCTCCCCCACTTAAAACTTTTCGTCCCCGAAAAGGAACAAAGTCGAAAGTGGTTTGATTAATCAACTCTACGTTCGATCTGGCTTTCATTCTCCAACCTTTCAGTTTCTGAGAATTTTCTAAAATCTCAAAAATTTGGCTAACACCCTAAATTTTTGAAAAAATTCGCCATAACCTCCCCTGCACCGGGAGCATCGGGGAATTTCAAATAGCTTCCCCGGTCCTTCAGATCTCAAAAAAAGAAAATGAAAAAGCCAAGCGGCTAGCCAATAGGCTCATAAAATCATCATCACCCAAACAAAACAGGAAATTATGTAGTAAGCATGTACCTATTTGTCGGGCAAACAAATTTTATTCTCTGCTCTAGCCTCCTTGCTATGACCTGTTCAATGTAAGTACAAGTATATGCAAGCAAATGCGACCAATTTCAATACAATTCATTATTTGATTCAATTAGGCATAATAGTTCAAAATTATCAAACAATTAAACAAACAACACAAACATCAATCAATTTGTGAATTAGAGTTTCAAATTCATAATTTTGATACATATACAAAAATCAGGTTTTTGATGCCAAATCACAACAATAGGCCCTATCTAATTTTGGTTCTCACACCAGTCTATTGGAAACATATAGAAATCACACCTTCGAAACACGAAAATAAATACTGGTGATGGCGCACCATCATCAGAATCATGTCCGGGCGACTAGAGTGTGACTCTATATCTATCCAGTATATTAAAATTTCGAATACACGCGGATCAGACGTATACACAAAATCTATATATACTGGATTGTCCACATCAATCTAAATAGATAATCAAATACGAATAATTGTCTTAAATCTTTAAAACAAAAGTTTGTTTTCACTTTAAAAATATACTCTTCACACTCGTTCTAGGATACTACTGACCCCATCTCTAACGAGTCATCCTCGTTGGATATTACTAATCCAATATCTGATGAATTCTTTCGTATGGTTCTAATGTGTCTTGTTCTCTGAGCTTTGTAAACCAAAGCTCTGATACCAACTGTAAAAACCCGTAACTTCCCCGGTGAGGAAAGCGCGGATAGTTCGAGAACAAGCCACAACAGAACGCAAACGAAAGAACATTTCATTGTATATTACAACAATGCATCAGATTACAGGAATATACAGAGTATAAATGAATATTACACAGAAATATCAGAGATTTAAATTACATTTAAATACATAGCAGCGGAAAATAATACAATACACAACTAGAAGTAGATATACGGATACAAAGCTTCCCGGATATCGTTCCAGCTGTAAACCAGGATCCTGTGAATATAAATCTGCAAAACCAAAACTACTAGCTGCCCGTGTCAAAATAAGGGCACCCAGAGTTTAGGTTAAAACAATAAACTCCAGGTCAGTCATGTGACTGGTGTGAGAACTAAAACAGTTATTAATCTTTATTTTAAATCATTAGGTAAATCAAGGGACCACGCCGTATAACACAGAACGGGTTTCCTCCCAAGGATACCAGTGCATAAAACAAACAGCGTAATGCTAAATAAAGAAAAATGAAGCTGTTATAAGACCCAGGTCCCATCACACAATGCAACGCAGCCGAGGATAGGGTTTTCCCTTATAACAGCCAAAGAATGCTTGATACGGTTAAAACAATTCGTTTGATACTATTATAAGTGCATAGTGTATAAAACAACTTCAAATCATAAGTATCAATCATAGGCGGCATGAATGCCCCATACCACTATGTCGCCATATATAGGTTATACAATCAAAATCGCAAAGTCACGTATTTGGAAATTGGGTTTCCATCTATGAACCGAGGCAAAAGATAGTCCTCAACCGATTCGAGACTGCCTAGCCCGAGTCTCAGGCAAGCGCGCAGGCAAGCCTTGGAGCGACAGGGCCGGTCCACCGATGTGGATTATTATCCCTAAGCACTACGTTTCGCCGCCCTTTGGGGCGTAAGCGAGCCAACGAATGACTCCATCGGACCCGGATCGTCCGATCTAACCGAGGCGCCTCGCAACAGCAACAACCACATAAGTCAAACTCGTCAGGGCGTGTAAAACCACTGACGCCACTTTTAGCTAGGAGGAAACGTAGGCCCTCCCTGAGGTCCTTTCTCCCGTTTCTGGTTCATACCGGGGTGTGAGGCTCGCGAATCAACGCTACACAAAGCTACGCCACAAAGGTCGTGCTTTGATCACCAACCACAAGACTTTGCTTTTTAACAGAAGCCTTGATCATTTGCATCTTAGCATGCCACACAGGCAAACCATCCTATGCAACCGATATCAGTCACACAGAATGAAATCCGATGTCAGACACACAGTCCATTTACAAGTCCGTTCTGGGTCTGAACGAAACCGGAGGCACCTAGTACCCCGCATATCCATCGATCTCCAAGTACGTCTGGACGATCACTAACTGTTTCCATCTTCTTGGGTGTACAGCCCAATCAAGATCATCAGTAATTACCCAAACGACGTGAAGACTTCCGGTCTTCGACCACCGTTTTCATCTTCGACTTATCGTCGTATCAGTTATTCAGAATGGGATAAACCCGGTCTTTCCGAATAACTCGCGTATATTTTAAATAAGTGTTACACAAACACAACATACGCCTCATTCCAATTCATCAGTCACTAACCGTAAATTAATCAAGAGAATAATTCCCCAAATATTAACCCCGAAGGCCGAAACCAACATCAGATCAATATCCAAAAAACCATTCTGCTCAGCTAACCGACATTTAGTTTCTGATTTCACATTCATAGGGAAAGGTTCCCATTAATTTTATCCAAGATAAATGTCTTGAATTTATTCTTTATTCTATTTTGAATATCAATTCAAAACTAGTCGGGATTAGCGAACCTTACCGAAGTAATCATTTGTTTTAATTTCCCAATCCCAACCTATTCATCCCATGAAGTAAAACTGGTAGTACTTCATATCTAACACCACGGTGTTATCGGTAAATTCAATTACCATTTCACGTTCAAATCTAATTAAAGATTTAACTATCGCCTGGAGCAAAACTGGTGATACTCCATTCTCGATCATTTCAATCCAATTAAAGATTCATTAAAACTCACCTTGGTTTTAATCGTTAACTGGGTTAAAGAATCAGTGTCGTTTAAAACACGGTTCACAATAAACCCAAAATCACATTCCATTAATTATCGGGTTAAAGAACGAGTGTTATTTAAAACACTGTCCACGATAAACCCAAAAATCAATATCAATTCAATTCCAATTAAATATTATTTAATTGGTACACTTCATTAAATCTAAATAAAAAAGATTTAATCTTTTCTCAACTGGGTTCAAGAACAGTGTTAGTGAAGACACCATTCACGACAAACCCCAAATCACATTTGATATTCAATACAAGGCTCTGAATAGAAAATATACCGGCTTATATTCAATATCAAATTCCACGACTAACAAATGTCGTATTGGAAATAACGGTATAAATATATCTTTCAAATTTCCATAACAACATCTGTATAATCACGAATTCCAACATCGAAATATTCCGAAGACAATTTCGATTCAAATCCACTCCAATGCAATCATTGGAAATTCTGGTTATTTTTAAAACCCTTTTCAAATTCAATTTATTTATTTAAAAATAAATAGAATTATATTTCTAGTTCAAAACTAGTTCATTTCGATAAAAATCTATTTTTATCTTTTCAAATATGGAGTTTTTCATCCCAATTCTTTCTAAATCATTTCTTATGATTTTACACAAATTATTACTATTTTTAATAATTTTATCATGGCCCGTACAGTCGATTTCCATCAATGGCCATCGAACTGCACTTATAGCGACCTTTTTCAAATTTGATTTGGACATAATTCCAAATCCAACCGTTAGATTTCTAATTTCTAATATCCGTTAGAAAGCTCTTTTCGATACGAACCCAACGGTTCCGGTTTTAGGAGAATCCGACGGTCGGATCTCCCGTAATGCCCGTTTGAAATAAATGGTCGAAATTCACGAACTGCCGCAGCGCGGCGCGTTCTATTCAGGCCATTATATTATATATATATATAATATATATAATATATATTTCGTCGATTTCTATTTAAAACGAATTATATAATTAGTTTTAAATTCGTTTCAAAAGCAATTTCAACTTCCTTTTCAATTCAAATCAAATTTGAATTCTTCTTTATAAATTCGTTTTAAAATTCATTTCTATTCAATTCGAATTTCAATTCAATTTGAATTCATTTCAATTCGCTTTTAATTCAATTCGAATTCGTTTTCAATTCAATTCATTTCGAAATCGTTTTCAATTCAATTCATTTCGAAATCGTTTTCAATTCAATTCATTTCGAAATCGTTTTCAATTCAATTCATTTCGAAATCGTTTTCAATTCAATTCATTACGAAATCGTTTTCAATTCAATTCATTTCGAAATCGTTTTCAATTCAATTCATTTCGAAATCGTTTTCAATTCAATTCATTTCGAAATCGTTTTCAATTCAATTCATTTCGAAATCGTTTAATATCGATATAAATATCGTTCACGTCAAAATGGCGTCAATCTAATCAACACGGCTTCATAAATTCCTATTTTCAAATATTCTATTTCAAATATTTCTTTTTCAAAATAGTTGTTATCAAAATATTTCGTTCAACACATGACCAATCTCAATGGATGAGTACTGTCAACACATGAACTTTTATTTTATATCGATAAAGATGTAAATTTTATTACTAAAATATTTCGTTCAACACATGACCAATCTCAATGGATGAGTACTGTCAACACATGAACTTTTATTTTATAATATTCTTTATTTTTCAAATTGGAATGAGGCCCAATCAATTACCATATAAAGTTAATTATATGGATTTTCATACAACACATGTATATCATAGCATTGAAAAATAATCAACCATCAACCAAAGTGTACTACACTGTATAAGCATCAAATATAGATATTCAACGCTTATAACAGCCTGTCAATCAATCGATCGACACATTTAATCAATCAGGATGAGTGAACTCCAAATTTCATCCCAACACCCGTGTGGGGTTTCAAACAATCACACGCATATTTTATTTGTGCAGTTGGGCGATGTGTAAAATTTATCGTCCCAATCAATGTCATTCAAATAGGTGTACATAAACAAACCGTTCGGTTTATAAATGAATATTTTATTTTATTCACTTCACGTTAAAAATTATATTTTTAACGATAAAACATTTTATTCCAACCTATGAATTTCTATTCAATTCATTTATTCAATAAAATGATATTTTTATTTTTCTAACTTATTTTAGAAAATTTCGGCGGCATAACGGCACGATACTAGAAACGGGACGAGGCCTAGCCTTATCCCCGGTCTAGTGAAGGCCCACGCCATTCACACATCAATCAAATCAATTTCATTTTGCAAACCACAAAATTTGGAGTAAGAGTCTAACCTAGCCTTACTCCTTCGCCTTATAACGGCGCACGTCTAATCCTAACCAATTTATCGATTCGATTTTTCACACCACAAACCACATTCAAACCAATATCGCAAACAATCACCAAACAGTCAAACAAACAAGTCCATGGTCTGTGGACGATTGTGTCGGGTGCTACTAAACACCGTCTGCATCCTAGTATATATATATATATAACTAGAAAAAGAATTTTGAGTGAGAAGTTCTCACAGATAGCTATCCCAGCTCCACGGCACTTCCAATGCAGGAAATCTTTACTGTTCTCATCGATATCACTTTCTTTGCCCGTAGCCACTACATATGTAAAAGTCGAATTTTTACTTCGCTATTCAATATATAAAAATCATATTTTTATTTCGAAGTTCAATATATAAAAATCGAATTTTTTTGCTTCGTTATTCAATATATAAAAATCGAATTTTTAGTTCAAAGTATAAAAATCGAATTTTTAGTTCAAAGTTCAATATATAAAAATCGAATTTTTAGTTCAAAGTTCCATATATAAAAATCGAATTTTTAATTCAAAGTTCAATATATAAAAATCATATTTTTACTTCACCACTCATAAAAAAAATATCGCCTTTTCATATTTAAAAATATCGCCTTCTCATATTTAACATTATAAAAATCACATCTTTATTTTGCTACTCATATAAAGATGATATTTTTAATATTTCTATCATGTAAAAATTATATTTTTGATTCTCTACTCAAACAAAAATCATATTTTTACATCTTCTATATAGTAAAGATAACATTTTTAATACTTTAAAAATGTAAAGATCGTATTTTTATTCTTTCTATGTTATAAAAATCAAATTTTTAATCTTTCAATAATATAAAAATTATATTTTTAATCTTCACATCATATAAAAATTATATTTTTAACCTAATTAAAAATCACTTCTTTTTCATCCTAATGTTATACGAGTAAAATTATATTTTTACACTCTAAATTTTCCACATTATATAATGCTATATATAATTAAAAATACTGATTCCATGTATTAAAAATTACCGATTTCATGTATTAAAAATTACTGATTTCATGTATTAAAAATTACTTATTCCACATAATCAAAAGCATATATTTTGCAAGAACTAAAATAGGAGAGAAGAGGGAAAGCTTACAGCTAGATTTCAGAAGAGGGGGGGCTCGTTGCTGCTCGGAGGGGTGCTCGCGGTTCTAGGGTTCGCGCCGGAGGTGGTTGGTGGTGCGGAGGTGGTTCAGGAGGCAGGGCGTTTGGGGGTTACGGGAAGGACGCGGCGTCGGTTTACTGGAGGAAAGGGGAGAGAAGGGATCGGTCTCGCGTGGAGGAGGGGAGAGGAAGAGAGGGGGCGGCGCGGTGGAGGTGGTGGTGCGCCTGCCACCAGCGGCGGCTCTGGGGCGCGGATTCGCCCTCCTGTCGCTTCCCCCATTTTTTTTTTCTTCCGAGTGGTTTTCTGATTTAATCGGGGGGGGGGGGGGGGTAGAGGGTATTAGGGGGAAAAATATTATTTATTTATTTATTAAATTATTTAATTTGCAAAAAGTTGACTTTTACATACGACCTCGAAACGAGGCCCACCACCTGCCGTCCATAGCGTTTTACCCCCATTCCGAACACAATGGGATATGTATCGCCTGCTGATTTGATCATTTCGATTAGTTTCAGTTGAATTTACATTTAAATTACTATATTGAATTTTAAACGTACATTTCAAATTACCGGGGTCACATACTAACTAAAAAAAATTCCAGAAAAATATTTTCTAGCTTCGTATTGACGATACGGTCCTAACAAAACTAGTTTCGTTGCATTCTGAGACCGTTAGAAAAATGGCCAATTTCCAGTCGATTAAAATCAACTGAAACTGGTCAAACGCGTTTTCCTTTGCCACACTCACATATTGATTCGAAAAATTATGAAATTTGAAACCTAGCGATAACTTGACATCACGGACCCAACAAAACTGGTTTCGTCGAAATCCGAGGTCGTTTGCAAAATGTCCATTTTTAAGGGCCTGAATTCCATAGCGACTATTCAGAATTTTTAACTGGACATATCTTTTGATTCCCGCTACGAACTTTTAATTTTTCGGATTCGTTGGAAAGATATTCACTATTAGATTCCATTATTTTTGGTTTCACTAAAATCCGGATTGTTTTGCACCCGGTACATTCAATTGAAGTTTGAAATCGAATTATCGAACTACCGCGCCATTTTCAATTCCATTTATAATTATATATAAATATTTATATTCTAACGACGACGCGTATAATATATACGTTCTAATTATATTCAAAATAAATTTCTCGTCGATATTATTTAAAATAATTCATTTTAAATAATCAAAATTCGATAAAATTGCCAAAATAAAAATTTTAAACTGGCCCAAATTTTCGGGTTGTTACAGTAAGACGTTGTTGCATCGTGTAGGTATAAGTCGTGCATTCTCAAGTTGTATCGGGTTGCCACTTTAGGGGAGTGATACACCCCACTGTGGGGCCAACACGGGTATCTACGAGTAGGGAGCCGATCGAAAGTGGGTAGTGGGGTACACCAAGTGGAGATAGGGCAGACGACACCTATGTAGTCAGCTAGGGGTACGTAAGGCTATTTATAAAGTTTTTGTGTGAAGCAAGTGGGATCAAACAATAGGGTGACTGGTGTGGTGCAGTGTAGTAATGTGCGGTGCAGTGTAGTAATCATTCGTTAGTAATTAGGTGTGCCTTTACCATTATCTTTAACTTTATCTTAAACGCTATCTTTATCTTCCTAAGAGTTCATAGACATTTACTTGTCTTCCAGCTTATGCCTTAGTCTAGTTATTTTGATGATAGTATTGTTAGAATTATCATACTCGCCAGACTTTATGTCTGACCCCCTCTATTTCTATCCTTTTTCCCCCTCTAGGTCCTCAGGTTGGGCCCAGCTCTAGTGGAGTTTGATTGAATTGCTTCATCTCTCTTTGGAAAGCTTGGAACGTTGAAGTAAAGTCCAGCTTGTTATCTTTTTAATGGTTATTTATGTAATGGGATTATGTATTTTGTTTTTATGAAGATGGATATTGTACTTGGTTATGATCTATGGTTTTATAATGTAACAAACATGTTTAATTTCCGCTGCAATAAAATGAAGTTTTAGATTTCCAAGTACTATTTACTATCTGTCTTGTTGTAATTTTTCTGTTCTATATTCACTTATAACCTCCATGGAAGTTAATGCATTCCCTTCGTGAGTGACATTAATGGACGTGGGGTGTTACAAGTATTCAGGTTCTTGAGCCAAAAGATTGCTTTAGGATGCAAACAAAAATTTCACAAATATAGTGAAGATTTCGTTGGTTGGCTAAGTTTTTTCCTTCGTTTGAATAAAGAAAAAAAGGGAAATTATTAAAAAGAAAAAAAGGGAAATTAAAACATACCCAAGAAATTAGCAGAAGGATTGTTGTTGATGGGTTGCAATACTGAGAAGAAAGTTGCTGTTATAATGGAAAAGTTTGGGGAGTGAGATTGATTTGGAAGGAGGAACATAGTGGAATAAACGCGAAACCCTTGGCATCTCCAGTAGTAGGGTGTTTTACCTTGAATACTGAATTAAGGGGTCAAAAGCTCTCCAACGGGTATCCTTCCCCTGAATATTTAGGGGAAAATTATGGGGTCAATTCTGAATTTTGAATTGGCCCTGCGCACTGAATTTATCGACGTGTGATATAGCATGCCAATTTTTTTGGTGCGTCCCGATATAATTTGCACGTGATATCAGATGCCGATATATTCGCCGCGTCATTCCCAACTGCTGAAAACACTTGCATTTTCACTAGGAAACGACAAAACGGTCATATTTTTTCCAACGGCTATAAAACGGTCAAAATTTTTCAAACGACTATATTTTTAGTTATAAATTGGTTCCTTTCTACCATTCTACATCACAAAATATTTGCAATCTCTTTCTATCTCTTCATTCTAAAGAAACTCTAACTCTGTAATGTTATCTCCATCAGAGATTTTTCACATCCGACGATGGACAGAAGCCAGTTTTCGCAAGCCAAACAAACTATGGCCTGGGTACTCAATCAAGCAAACAACCAACTATTCCATGGACAGACGAAGAGGACATTAATTTATGCTCAATCTATTGTCATTTCTCACAAGATTCGGCTATGAGTAATGACCAATCAGCCGCTACGTTTTGAAAAAAAATTACGAATGCCTTCGTTGAGAAGCATCCAAAAGGCTTACAGATGTTGTCAGCGATTCAAGATCGATTCGGCAAAATAAGTCGTGAAAAAACATTTTATGAATCACAAGTATACAAAATAAAGATAGTGAATCCAAGTGGCATGGGAGAAGAGGATAATCTAATATATTTTCTTACAATGTACATTAGTGGTTGAGTATATATTATTTATGAATAATATTCCCTATTTTTATTAGAAACGAATGGCAAACGAGGAGTTCAAGAAGCTTTTTGCTAGAGACAATGGCGCGAAAAGGCCACTTTATTACCATTTTATGCATTTTTATGATCTGCTTATCAATCAACAAAAATGGAACTATGAACTTGCCAAGAGCCTACGCGATGTTTAAACTGCTAACAAAGGCTAGAAAAAAGCTTCTAAATCTGGGTATTCTTCCAGTCCTAGCGAGTCAACGACCAAATTTCTCAATGTGTAGGTGAAAACCTACTTGATGAGTTCAATACCATGATTGACGAAGATTTTAGACCAGAGGGAGTCAAAGCCACGAAAAGAAAGGGCAAAACTATGGTTGTGCTTGAAGGAAAAGTGAACGTACGCCACGAAGAACACGGGCGTAGACATGTAGAAAGATGCGAAGAAGCCAAGGAAAAAATAGAGGTTATGAAAAGGTTTGTTGATCTGAAACAGAAGAGACTACAAAGTCTAGCGAACAAGTTAGCATATAAGCAACTGCAAGATGAGAATCCTATCATGACCAAATATTTGACTGAAATGGATGATATAGGGAAGGAATTTTGGATGGGAATGAAACAGTGTATTCTAGTGTCAAGATTTCCTTAATTATAAGTAGATTGTTCATCACTTATTACTAGTTGCTTGTATTATGTTGATGTAGTAACGTTATATTTCCTATTGTAGTAACGATTTTCTTATAAATACAATGTGTGCTTTATTTATATTGTTAATATTTCCCTAAGCTGATAGTTTTATACTTTGTACTAAAGTATAAAATTAGAAGAACTCCATATTTTTCATAGGATCATTAAATAAAAGAACAGTTCAACCATGAAAATAATATAGACCGAAACTAATACCCTATTCAGCCCATATTGGGTTAGCCAACTATAACGCAGTTCATAGGCTTTGTTGCCAACAAAATTAGTACCGTACTCTGCAAGGTAACGAGAATCAACAGTCGCTTTAGTCAGATGAAATATGTTTTTGTCTTCAACTGTCTGTATAATTTTTTGGTATCGTTCACAAGATTCTACGCAACGCTGATGAGCCGTATGAATTTCAACATAAGATATTATAGTAGTGCATGTACGATGGTTGTTATGTAATCTTGTTATCATTGAAAAAAAAGTCATGGGTTAGACCCCCTCTATTTTGCATCAGTAACAAATCTCTTCGATCAACTTCGATATAGGATTTCACGGGTATAAGTAAGTCCTGAGGAGAGAATTCAGTTGTAGTAGTACTGGAGCTAGCATTACTTCGGTTGCGACGATTAATATTACCTATTTACTATGCTATGTTGTATCATGAATGTGCTTTTGGATTCTGAACTTCAACTACTCGTTGAGTACCACAAATAATTTCATTCTGAACTGATTTGTCTGCCTCTTCTACTTGTGTATCTGGAACGAATCCACCCTCATTCTCGTATTTCTTGTTTCGTTCATACTCGTCAAACATTTTATCCATGATTTCATCGCTAATTTCCCAATTGTCCATTTAAGATACACATAAACAGAAAACGTATTATGTATACAAAGAAATATTTGAACACGTAAAAGTAAAAAGAGTAATGGTTTCTCACCTTAATGTCGTGGTTAATCTAAAACGCACAAATTGTAGTTATGGTCGGAGGACGTAATTCATCACTATTTAAACGAGTGAGGGTGATTGTTGAGGTCGTCCTATACCACATGGGTATAGGTACAAGTTTTATTTACTGGACTTGACTGAAGTTGTGTACATATGTCATAGCTATACCACAGCTTGTCGCTTGTGATATACACTGTCATCAATAGTTGAGCTGGTGGATAGAAACATGTGACGTGACTACACTCTGTCACCAATAGTTGAGTTGCCTTCACTCTGTCGTAGAACATTTGATGTTACTAAACTCTGCAAAACGTGGGCAATGTGTTATAGCTTGTCCAACGAATAGAAACAACATGACTTGACAAGTCTTACTGATTAAAAATGACATGTTTGTTGCTTTAATAAAGAAAAGCAACAAAATAGTGGACTTGCCAACCTTTAGGATCACCCTGTCCCTCTTCCTCTATTCCTTACTTTTGAATTCTTAGGTTTGTCAAATTATTCATTATATCTAGCTGCTACATTTCAAGTAGTTCAAAATGTCTTCTTGGGAATTGGATGATGAAACCCTGGTCCAAATGTACGATGAATATGAAAGAAATAAGTAACCAGTCGAGTCTGTGCTCGAAATGCAATTGGAAGATCAAGTGGAAGCTAGAGAAGTGGATGTTGTATATAACGGTGTTATATACACAATTATAAGATTTTTGTTTGATGATAACAACCAAATATATTTTATTATTAAATGTGTTTATAACTGTATTGTTCTATATATACATCACAGACAGGAATATAATATTTATATTTAAATAGAATACTACAGCACTAGAATTGAACATTCAAACTGTATTCTATTTGAATATAATATTCTATTTCAACATTCAAATAGTACAGATTTATAGCTCCACTATTTATATATTCTTCACATGACATTGTACTTGCATATAAACTGAATACAATAAACAAATTTGCTTGAACACAAATTTGAGCACAATAAAATAATATTTTATTTCAAACAAACTTGTTTAATACAAACATCAGTACAATTCTGTTGTTACACAGTAGCTGTAACACTCTGTCTATACATCTCATATATATATACAATCACTCAGTTTACATTTCAATTTACAGACACATTGACACTGATACAATGACATGTACTTCATATTGTCTTCATCTTCAATCTTCTGTCTTCACAGCGTCCTTCAATCAGTCCAGTCTTCATACCTTCACATACAGAAGCACACACAGTATCTGGAAAAGAAATAATATTCTAAATTCTAGCGAATATAATTTTTATTTTAAAAATTTATTTGCCTCAGAATTTCGGCGTGTTTCTCAACATTTTTCTGACTCGATCTGATTTATCTGTGTCTAGTCAGTCTGTATATGTATAGTATAGGGACAGGAAATCTTGTATGATGGCTACATATACACATATGTATAAATATACACGTGTGCACTGCCTCTCCAATCAGCGAGCAACTGATGAGTAGCCACGTGGACCATTTCGACTTAGTGCAACAATAATAAATGTTGTCGATACAGCTCAACAGAAGTGGTCGAGCAATCGTCATGCAAATCAACCCAAATGTATGCAAACAACGTCGAACAAGTGTACGGATTTTTAAACGGCAAAGCATGTACATAAATGGTGCATGAGTCAACATGGGATGAAGACAATGTCAACTGTCATACATATCTACAAAATAGCAAGTCAGAGTGATTCATGATGGCACCAGCTTTTAATTTATGCAAGGACAAGTCAATGAGTGCAAGTACACTATCAATATTCAATGGTGCAACAAAGTGTCGAGAAATGGTTTCATATGTTCATGTCAGAGAGCATGGAAACAGCAATGAACATATGTTACATGCAACAGCAAGGCAGGGTAGTCATGTATTGAAAATGTGGTTGATCACATATCAAACCATCATGGTAAAAACAACAAAGGTATACATGGCAGCATATGCATGATTTCCAGCATCTACAAACAAGTTCAAGTATTGGTCGAGATAGCTTAAAGATGCAAGAGGATGGACAAAGTCGCAAAGCACTCATGGCATATACACATAGATCAACCAGCATGTATACGAGCATTATGAATAAGTGCTACCGGGTTCATCACATACATGTTATCATATGAGAAAAGTCAACAACAAATTCAAAGCGGTCAGTGCAACATGAAGTGTACAATAGCTTAAGACAGTTGTGGTGTAGCATGCATATGCAAAATTGTATACATGTGGAAAAAATTCATTTTCAAAGTTTTTCAAGCCAAGCAAGATGATACATGTACAAATGAAAGTGTGCATGGACCTGCATATTGGTTTTAGAAATATATTACATGCAACAATACATTAGTGGGAAGCTTGAATGGCCAACATCAAACTCAAGTTAATGTAACATCAATGGTCGAGAGAGTTCAAAATTAGTGTAACAGTTTTAAGCATAGTGCATGAACAAGGATATTTTGGCTAC
The DNA here is from genome assembly GCA_030737875.1 of Allium sativum. Taxonomy (NCBI): domain Eukaryota; kingdom Viridiplantae; phylum Streptophyta; class Magnoliopsida; order Asparagales; family Amaryllidaceae; genus Allium; species Allium sativum. The sequence goes on along the minus strand of CM060918.1, from coordinate 218,215,606 downwards.
AACATGTCGAGGTATAGTTGTAACTAGAACAGGACAAAGGAGAACATCACGAATTCAGTAAAGTCTAGATACATGTGACAAAATGGTTTCAAGAAATGCAACAACATGGTGTCACAAGTACTAAAAGCAATAACATTTCTAGTTTGCCTGCTCGAGCAAGTGCCACAAAAACAAATGTCTTGATTTTCAAAAGCAAGTGCTTAGTAAGAAATTGGTTTCGAATTTTAATGTTTAAAGAATTTGTGGAAATACTCTCTAAATTTTTTTTTTGGCAACTGGTTAATGGAATTGCGCAATCATCAAATCATAACAGTTCGAGCAAAAGGGAAAACACAGTGGAGTATATTAAGTAAGGGAATTTCTTTTGGAAAATATTAATATTCCTTGATAACTATATTTGGCAAGACTATCTCATAAAAATCACAGCGTGATTTTGAGGCAATTTTTTAAAATAATTTTAAAATGAGAAAGCATATTTCTTTTGGAATTTCACACCCAAAAATTCACAAGGGAAAACTTATGCAATTGTTAACTGTGACAAACAGATTGAATTCGAAAAAGGCAACAAATTATTTTCTATAATTTCATTCACGGTTATATGGGAATTCATCAATGTATCTGTTACGTAATTCGACCAAGAACAAATCAAGGTTCATCAATATCGTTTCCAATCAAAGAAATTCAAAAGAGGAAACTTTCGAAAACCGGAAATCAGATCACTTCATTTACGAAATCATAGAATTAGGGTTTGCAATTAACCCTATAACTACACCAATTACATCACTGGCAAATAAATGATCGAACTCACACAACAACAATTTGAAGCATAAAATAAATTCAGAGAAACCCACTATTTTCAGAGGAATTCGATTAATCTCCAAATTGATTGAACAAGGAACAAGAAGCATCAAAGCAATCAGGGACAATACTACATCTCTTACAACAATAAAGATCGATTTGAGGAAAGCAAACAGAAAACCCTAGTTTTTTCAATCGCCGCCGCCATTTATTTTCCAAAAGTAAGAGGATGGGATAAAATAAAAAGTGGTGTGACCAATTTGTGAAAGAGGCCGACCAAGTTTGTTTGAGTTTAAACCTATTTACAAACTAGGGTTTTTATTTATTTTATTTTATTATTTTTAATTTGAGTTGTAAACCATTGTTCAGTTTTTCTAGTGTCTATAAAAAACTTAGCAATCCAGTCAGAGTTTTGGCTGGCAGTTTACTAGAGTCTGTAAAACCTAGGGCTACTGGTTACAGAGTTGTAACCAGAGGAAATCTGATCTAAGGGTTTAGATCAGTCTAGGGTTTTGAGCGTAGGATTAGAATAGGAGAGAGGGTTTCGCGAGTTTACATGGTCTTGCAAGCGGAATCTATTCTGTTACCTAGTAGAAACCTTAGGAATGCAGCAGTAGGCAGGATTTTGCCGAAGCTAGGTATATCTATGTGTTATTTTCTTTCTGCATTTATATTCTCTGCTGCTATCTATTTTGATATTTGTTTAATATCCTATAGGACTTGAACATATCAATAATTTGTCATAAACCCTATTCATTAGGGGTGTGCGTTCGGTCGGTTCGGTTTGTTTGGACGTAAAAAAACTCAAACCGAATTGAAACCGAAATTTTTTCAAACCGAACCGAACCGAACCAAATTAATTTCGGTTAATTCGGTCAATAACCGATTTAACCGAATTTGAAGGATGTATTACTATTCAAATGATGAATTCACTCAAAATAAAACATTAATTCATGTTTGAAGAAATTTTATATAGTAAATTTTATGTTTATGATATATTTTGATCTATTTGCAACAAATATCTTTATATTACATAACTAAACTGATTATTAAAAGTACTACGATACCGTAAAATTAAATAATAAATTAAAAGTTCGGTTAATTTGGTTAAACCGATAACCAAAAAAATATTTTTTGCGAACCGAATACAAACCGATTTAGTTTTAAAACCGAATCGAACCGACCAAAATGAACCGGTTTGGTCGGTTAATTCGGTTTGAACCGAATATTGCTCACCCCTACTATTCACCCCCCTTTAGGGTTAATCTAGATCCAACAAGTGGTATCAGAGCAGGTATTCTGTTTAACTCTAGAGTGATGGTGATCCCTAGCTGTCAGTCCATAGAGAGTCAGTCCAATCATATTCCATCTATTTTTAATGGTACAGATATTTTAGATTGGAAATTAGAAATGAAATCATATTTAAAATCCGTTGATTTTCAATGTTGGAATAGTATTATAAATGGGTATGATATTGTAAATAGGGCTGATATTGAATTTAATTTACGCGCTACTCATATTTTATATTCTTATACTGATGATGTACAATATAGCCTTATTTCTCATTGTTTGACTGCGCAGGAAATCTGGCAGACTCTCAACTCGCTGTATGGAAAAAGCGGCAACTGCTCAAAACCCCAGAAAGTCAACTCAGCTTCAGATTTGTGCTTAACAGGTTGTACAGATGGAAATTCATATGGAGACACAACAGGAAATATTTCTTATAAAGATTTAACTCATTGTTTAAATGGTTTAACTAAATCTGTTGTGAATTCAAAATCTAAAAATAAACTTCTGAAATCTGAGAAGCTTGAGTTGATCTGCAAAATTAATCTTTTGGAATCAAAACTCAAAAACGTTAAGAACTCTTCAAATTCTAATTGCATAAATTCTTTAAATTTGAAAAATGATCTTGTTCATCAAAATAAAAATATTCAGAAACTTGAAAATGAAATCCTGATTTTAAAAGAGAACAAGATAGAGCTTGAAAGCAAAAACAATTTTTTGCAAAAAGAATTTGAAAATTTTAAGATGACTAAATATTCCAAATATATTTTTGCTGAACAATAAAATTTGTTGAAAACTGAGTCTATTCTGAATGAGCTAGAAATTGAGATTGAAAAACTCAAGAAATTTGAATCTGAGAGTCGAAAACATTTTGAATTTGAAATTGCTGAGTCCCAAACCAAAATTAAATTGCTTAAAGATGAAAATTTGGTTTTGAAATCTGATTTTGAAAGATGTAAGATCACTAAAAATCGTTGTTTAGATTTAATGAAAGAAAACGGAAATCTTAAAACTGAAATTCAACAACTTGAAATAATTTTGAGTAAATTTTCTGATGGAGAAAAATCTTTGAATATGTTGTTGAAAAACCAAATTTCTATTGGAAATAAATGTGGTCTTGGTTTTGGGAAAAACAATATTTTTCAAAAACTAAATTCTTGTGATTTTAAAAATCCTTTAAACTGCTTCAAGATGGGTCATTCTGAAAAAGTGAATTTTGAAAATTCCAAAAAGTTTTTGAATCACAAACGAGACAAGAATTGGTTTGATAACAATCCAGTTGAACCGTTGTGGACCCCAAAAAGAAATAAAATGATTTTTGGAGAAACTAAACGAATTTTGGTTCCAAATGGTACTCTAGTTAATTTTAACGGATTGTTATACAAACAGATTTGGGTACCAAAAGATGTGAACAAAACTGTGAGTGGTTTTACTACTTTTGTTAGACCACTCAATCCTCTTAACAGTTAGGTACAAAGGAGGCTGAGTAACTGCATAGCTAAAGAAAAATTGGATTCAAACTGCTACATATCACATAATCATTCACAATTCCTTAGCTACATCTGTTGAGTTATATATTCATTTGCTTTCATCGATTTCAGGTATAATCTCTAAACCATCTTTGTAAATATTCTCAGTTTTTATCCTTTTCTTTGTTTATTCCTCCTTCACCCCTTTTGTTTCTTTCATTATCTCTTCTTTTTTGGTTTGTCACTGTCATATCATTGTAACTTCTTTTGGGCTTCGTTAACTTCCAATTGTAGAATTCTTATTTTTCTGGAAATTCACTTCATTTATGTAAAACTCTAATGTTTTTAATCATTTCCAGATTTTGAATTTATTTTTGTAAATATCTGCAATTGATTTGAAGTTTGTTTTCCGACTTTCTGAATTCATAACAGTGTTGATGTATTCTAGTCATATCTTGAACATTTTTAATTTGAATTCTAAATTTTTGAAGATTTGAAAGTTTAATGAAATTTCACACACTTCTGCTGTTTTGAGTTTCTTCTAATTCAGTTTAGAAAAGATTGAAATATTATACGCATTACAGCACACTGCTACTTATCAGTCGTGATAATTTCATTGATTTTTGGATTAGCTTAGATATTCTTGAATCATTGCTTACATCTTGAAATTCTCTGTTATTCATGATCATCTGGTTTGGATTTTTGTTTGTTTAAGATCATTTAGAATTTCTGATATTCTGAATCTCACACACCTCTCGGATCTGAAATTATTAATCCTGTGTGATTGATTCATTGTATCTCAAGAATTACATTTGTTTCAAGTGATTTTGAATAAACCACTATTTTTGGATTATGAATTATCTTTCAAACTTGATGTAAATATTTTGAAAAATTCTTTGTGCTTGTCAGAAATAATTTGGAAAAATTCTTTGAAAAATCGGTCTTGAAACTCTTCGCTATTTCATGGTCATTTGATTTAAATATTTGTTTGTTTAAAATCATTTGAAGTTATTGATTTATTGAATCTCACACATATCTGGAATCTAAAATTAATAATCTGTGTGATTGATTCATTGAATCTTGATTTTTTTCATATATCCCAAATGATTTCAAATAAATGGTATTTTTGATCTTGAATCATGAATCATCTTTTGTGACCATTGGGAATATCTGTGAAACATCTTCTAGACAAGTCTGCTTTGAACTTATTTATGTGTTGCTTTGATACAAATATCTGCTTGTTCTTGCTTGCTGCTCTGATAAATGTGCCAAATGTATAATCTTGTCTCTTTGGGCTTTGTGTTTGAAATTCTTTAGTCTGAGATATCTTGAGTGTAATTAAATTCCTCAATAAAGGAGAGAATAATTGGCATCATCTCCTTTTTTTCATCTGTTTTTGAATTATCACCCTGTATAGATTCCACATATTTTTTTGTTCTGTACAAATCACTTTAAATTCCTATTGTAACTGAATTTCAATTTTAAAATTATTTATTGATTATTCATTCAGAAATTGAAATTAATATCCAAATTGAACAGTATTTGTAATTCATCAAAATTATTATTAGATTTTGAAATTGTGATGAATTGTGACTGCAGTATATTTTACAACAAGAGGAGATTTTAATTAGATTTTCATGATGGTTGAATATTTACTATAATATCTTTGAATTGGCAATTATTTCGCGACCATCTCCTTTATCTATCATCTTTCTGCCATCCATCATGTCTTTTATACTAATGTGGAGAGTTTTTTTTTTTTTGAATAAATAGTGAAAATATTTATGATAAAAATTGGACTATGTTATTATTTAGAATTAGTGATAACTGAGAATTTTCAATGATCCTGGTACAATCGAGCATATTTCATAATATAATTAATTTAGAAATTTATTTCACAGTCCATTTCTGTACCTACCACATTTCTGTCATTCATATTGGTCTTATATACCAAGGAGTTTTTCTTTTGAAGATGAAAACGATAAATATAAAATTAATACATAAGTGTGTCTCTAACCTCATTTAAAAATTCAAGCTCTAGTCATGCATGGTTAAGAGATTACTTATAATTTAAGCTGTGACTGACCTCATTTAAAAATCTAAGCTCTAATTATGCTTGGTCAGTGTGCTCTTAAATAAAAATAAAAGAAAAGGAAATAATGTGCTATAAATTGAAATAAATATGAAGTTCTCCTTTGTGTATAAAAACCAGTATATCAATCCATGTTCTAATCTATGAAATGTGTTAATATTTTATGACGTATTATGATTTGTAGATTGATAACTATTGGGATTTGAAATTATTCGATTTTGTCACTTAAGTTGAAATTATAATTATAGTCCAAATCCATCACTATCTTGTGCTTCAAGTTATAAATTTTTATTGGAAAATAATCGAAAATATTTATATTTTTATAATTCTTCCCATTTTTATAAATTTCATCGTAAATCCATCATTCTCTACAATGTGAAATATGGCACTAATTCTTTGTATATTATGATTTTTGTTTGACTGATTGAGATTTATGATGACCATTCTTCCTCTTAAGCTGAAATAATACTTTTAGTCCTTTTTCCATCTATATTTTAAATTCCATATCCTTTTGATGATAACAAAAGGGGGAGAATGGGTTGAGATTTTGATTTATGAGTGAATCCTTTATAATTATTTTTAATTTTGAAAATTCATTATTATTCATTCATTTCACTCATGCACAGTTATAGGGGAAGTTTCTGTTGTAAGGGGAGCATTCAAATAGGGGGAGTTCAATTCTTGTTTAGTTCTCCATTGTCAAACACATTTATTGGATTCAAAATCTTAATATTTGTTTGTCATCATCAAAAGGGGAGATTGTTGTATATAACGATGTTGTATACACAATTATATGATTTTCATTTGATGATAACAACCAAATGTATTTTATTAATAAATGTGTTTATAACTATACTGTTCTATATATACATCACAGACATGAATATAATATTTATATTTAAATAGAATACTATTGCGCTAGAATTGAACAATCAAATTGTATTCTATTTGAATATAATATTCTATTTCAACATTCAAACAATACAGATTTATAGCTCCACTATTTATATATTCTTCACATGACATTGTACTTGTATATAAACTAAATACAATAAAAAAAAAATTGCTTGAACACAAATTTAAGCACAATAAAACAATATTTTATTTCAAACAAATTTGTTTAATACAAACATCAGCACCATTTTGTTGTCACACAGCTCCTCACTGTAACACTCTGTCTATACATCTCATATATATACAATCACTCAGTTTATGTTTCAATTTACAGAAACATTGACACTGATAAAATGACACGTACTTTATATTGTCTTCATCTTCAATCTTCTGTCTTCATGGCGTCCTTTAGTCAGTCCAGTCTTCATGGCGTCCTTTAGTCAGTCCAGTCTTCATACCTGTCGCATACAGAAGCACACACAGTATCTGGAAAAGATATCATATTATAAATTCTAGCGAATATAATTTTTATTTTAAAAATTTATTTGCCTCAGAATTTTGGCGTGTTTCTCAACATTTTTCTGACTTGATCTGATTTATCTGTGCCTAGTCAGTTTGTATATGTATAGTACAGGGACAGGAAATCTTGTCTGATGGCTGCATATACACACATGTATAAATATACATGTGTGCACTGCCTCGCCAATCAGCGATCAACTAAGGAGTTGCCACGTTTATATATATAGTACGTGGACCATTTCGACTTAGTGCAACAATAATAAATGTTGTCGAGACAGCTCAACAGAAGTGGTCGAGCAATGGTCATGCAAATCAGCCCAAACGTATGCAAACAATGTCGAACAAGTGTACAAATTTTCAAACAGCAAAGCATGTACATGAATGGTGCATGAGACAACATGGGATGAAGAAAATGCCAACTGACATACATATCTACACAGTAGCAAGTCAGAGTGATTCATAATGGCACCAGCGTTTAATTTGTGCAAGGACAAGTCAATGATTGCAAGTATACTATCAATATTCAATGGTGCAACAAAGTGTCGAGAAATGGTTTCATATGTTCATGTCAGAGGGCATGGAAACAGCAATGAACACATGGTACATGCAACAGCAAGGCTAGGTGGTCATGTATTGCAAATGTGGTCGATCACATATCAAACCATCATGGTCAAACGAGCAAAGGTATTTGTGGCAGCATATACATGATTTCAAGCATCTACAAACAAGTTCAAGTATTGGTCGAGACAGCTTAAAGATGCAAGAGGATGGACAAAGTCGCAAAGAACTCATGGCATATACACATACATCAACTAGCATGTATATGAGCATTATGAACAAGTGCTTCAGGGTTCGGCACATACATGTCATCATATGAGACAAGTCAACAGCAAATTCAAAGTGGTCAGTGCAACATGAAGTGTACAACAGCTTAAGACAGTGGTGGTGTAGCATGCATATGCAAAATTGTATACATGTGGACATAATTCATTTTCAAAGTTTTTCAAGCCAAGCAAGATGATACATGTACAAATGAAAGTGTGCATGGACCTGCATATTGGTTTCAGCAATATATTACATGTAGCAGTACATCAGTGGGAAGCTTAAATGGCCAACATCAAACTCAAGTTAATGTAACATCAATGGTCGAGAGAGTTCAAAATTGGTGCAACAGTTTTAAGCATAGTGCATGAACAAGGATATTTTGGCTAGAGCACGTCGAGGTACGGTTGTAACTAGAACAAGCCAAAGGATAACATCACGAATTCCGTAAGGTCTAGATACATGTGACATAATGGTTTCAAGAAATGCAATAACATGGTGTCACAAGAACACAAGCACCAAAAGCAATAAAATTTCTAGTTTGTCTGCTCTAGCAAGGGCCACAAAAATAAAATGTCTTGATTTCCAGAAGCAAGTGCTTCGTAAGAAATTGGTTTCAAATTTTAATGTTCCCAGAATTTGTGGAAATACTCTCTAAAAGATTTTTTGGCAACTGGTTAATGGATTTGCACAATCAGCAAATCATAACAGTTCAAGCAAAAGGGAAAACACAGTGAAATATATTAAGTAAGGAATTTCTTTTGGCAACTATTAATATTCCCAGATAACTATATTTGGCAAGACTGTCTCACAAAAATCACAGTGTGATTTTAAGGCAATTTTTTAAATTGATTTTAAAATGGGATAGCAATTTTCTTTTGGAGTTTCACACCCGAGAATTCAAAAGGGGAAACTTATTCAATTGTTAACTATGACAAATAGATTGAATTCAAAAAAGGCAACAAATTATTTTCCAGAATTTCATTCACGGTTATATGGGAATTCATTAATGTATCAGTTACGTAAGTCGACCAAGAACAAATCTAGGTTCATCAATATCATTTCCAATCAAAGAAGTTCAAAAGAGGAAACTTTCAAAAACCGGAAATCAGATCAATTCATTTACGAAATCTGAGAATTAGGGTTTGCAATTAACCCTATAACTACACCAATTACATCACCGGCAAAGTAATGATTGAACACTCACAACAACAATTTGAAGCATAAAATAAATTTAGAGAAACTCACTATTTTCAGAGGAATTCGATCAATCTCCAAATTGATTGAACAAGGAACAAGAAGCATCAAAGCAATCATCGACAATACTACATTTCTTACAACAATAAGGATCGATTTGAGGAAAAAAACAAAAAACCCTAGTATTTTCAATCGACGCCACCGCCATTTATTTTCCTAAAGCAAGAGGACGGGATAGAATAAAAATTGGTGTGACCAATTTGTGAAAGAGGACGGCCAATTTTGTTTGAGTTTAAGGGGAGTTTAAGCCTATTTACAAACTAGGGTTTTTATTTGTTTTACTTTATTGTTTTTAATTTGAGTTGTAAACCATTGTTCAGTTTTTCTAGTGTCTGTAAAAAACTAGGCAACCCAGTCAGAGTTTTGGCTGGCAGTTTACTAGAGTCTGTAAAAACTAGGGCTACTGGTTACGGAGTTGTAACCAGGGGAAATCTGATCTAAGGGTTTAGATTAGTCTAGGGTTTTGAGCGTAGGATTAGAATACGAGCGAGGGATTCACGAGTTTACATGGTCTTGTAAGCAGGATCTTTTTTATTACCTAGTAGAAACCTTAGGAATGCAGCAGTAGGCAGGATTTTGCTGAAGCTGGGTATATCTATGTGTTATTTTCTTTCTGCATTTATATTCTTTGTTTTTATCTGTTTTGATATTATTTTAATATCCTGTAAGACTTGAATATATCAATAATTTGTAATAAACCCTATTCACCCCCCTCTAGGGTTAATGTAGATCCAACAGTGGAGTCTGAACTCTTTAGTGCCACGCAATTGAACGTTGCCATCCCACATATTGGACTAGTTCAGAAAACCTACAACGCTTGATTGAATGTTGCTTGGAAAGGTTGAATATCTTAAAAGGTCCCGAAACTAGGGTCCTAGTTATACGGTACTATGTCTTAATTATATGTTTGCATTCCACGTTATGTCTTACTTTATCGCAGTTGTATATTGGGTCGAATATTCACTGTATCATTTATCTTGTATTTTGTTATATTGAACAAAGTTTCTACATCACTTAAAAGGTATTGTTTATATTTTTTAATGCAAATGAGTTAAAAACTAGGGTCCCCGTTTAATTTAAACATTTCGATACATAAAGGAGTAAGAAAATAGGGTCGTACTCATCCATATGGACATTATTGCTTACAAATGCTTTGGAAATTGCAGCACGTACAACAAAGTGGAACCAGTGACTGATCACATCACGGTAGTACGAAAAACAGATTCCCTACAGTATTACGTTAGGCGAAACAGTGTCGAGCAGCATGTAAATCAAAGTCATAACAGTGACCGGTGACATCAATATTTGTTTTATTCATTTGTACACTATGCGGCTATATATCTCTATGAGTTTATCACAACTTACCTCCGTCAAACTACTTTGTTTCCAACTACTCTTTGAATTCATACAAATATGCCTTCATGGTCCTCGTCAAAGTATTCAGATTGGGATCGAAACTTAGCTCAACGTCCGCCAAGTAGTCTAAGAATAGATATTGACTAGCTTATTGAATGCCAAGAGAGGCACTACGAGAAAGTGCTTCGTGATTTCCCAAATCTTAACCAACTTAGACTCCAGGAACCAGTTGATTATATCCCAAATTTTAGTCACCTGGTAGTTCAACTCGTATTTGAACGAGTGGTACAAGCGGCTAATGTTACTCTCCCTCCAACACAAGAAGCGGTAGATCAATTCTCAACCAATGCACCCGTATACGAACAAGCGATACAAGCGACTGCAATTACCCAACCTCTAAATGATCAAGAGGTGAACTAATATCCCATTTGTTGCCACTGTAGGTGTGAGGTGGAGGTGGTGGTAAGGGCGGATGGAGAAAACATTGGTCGTAGGCACCAGTTATGCTCATTATGGCCGAAAGCTACTATTACTCTGAATGGATTGACGACTGTTCATGTCCAAGAGGTATTTCTTATGCCAATGAGTTAGAACAAGAGATTAGGCGGATTAGAACAGCTTTGGAATCTCTTGAGATTGAAAGTAACATTTAGTTTCCTTGCTTATTTATTTTTTACTTTACTTCGGTTTAATCGTTAGTTGTATCGTTTAGTGCTTCCGGCGCATGTAGTGATTTCTATTGTATTTGTATCTAGCAGATGTAGCAAGGTATGTTGTACTAGTTTACTTGCGAATGTAGTAATGTCTGTTGTATTTTTGTCGGTGTATGTAATATTAGTTGTATCGTTATGTTTATAAGCAACTGTTTTCTTATGCTTTATTATCAGTTGAATTGTGAGTATTATATGTCCATTCAAACGTTTTATATCAACGTAAAACACTAAATAAACTCAAAAAGGAAAAAAAATCAATTTTCACATAATCTATATAGTTTATAAGATAGTTTGCTTAAGTTCAAAATGAAATGGGAAATAGCATGCCGATTTTATCGGCCCGCTATCATAACGCGCCGATTTTATCGGCGTGCTTTGATAAAATAAGAGTGCACTGATAAAATCGGCGCATTCTTATTGGGGAATTTCTTCTAACTCCCATTGAATCTTACAGGTCGTAACATTACGACCCGTAAGTCTGTTGGAGATGCTCTTATAATGATGGCGCTGGATTTTTGAAATGTTTTGTCCATAAGCAATGCGTCGATCTACTTTTTGGACATAAATTTTTGATAAAGCCCCAGTTTATCCATTAAAAATCATGCACTAAATAAAGGGTCAAACATACGTTAAAACTATGGGTCGAGAACGAGCATGCTTCGAGACATAAAGCCACCCGAACATCTCAGATAAAACAGAACAGTACACGGGATCGGTCATTGTAGGGTCGAGCAGGTACAAACGTCAAGGGTTAGTTGTTCCTTGCATGGCTCGGTCAAACAACATCATCAACTAGGGTCGAACGTCACCGCGGGTCGAACCAGACGAATAAGAGTCCATACATACCAAAGGGGTCGGTCGAACATTGACTCCCTGGGTCGGTCGAACATTGGTTCTTTGGGTCGATCGAACATTGATTTAGGTAGACAATTGGTTACAACTGGCAGTGGCATTTCTATAATTACTGGCATGTTCGACCCACAACCTGCATATACACATTTTAGCTCACCACTTCACTCCAACTTCCCCTATAAATAGGCCATGGCTTCCCTACTTTTAGGTGTCAATTTCTACCATCCCGAAGAGCTGCCGAATTATATTCACTCTTGTTTCAAGAGATTCTAACACCCTCTACCATCTTAAAGCAAAGATAAGCATCGAATTCATCATGAAATCCATCAAAAGTGATCAAGCATTTTAGAGATTGAAGATTCTCTACCATTTTCCTTGCATTTAGTGAAATCTACATAATCCTTCGCTGATTTGTATTGATTAGAGTGAAGTCTATGTGTAATGGAGAATATGAATGTACTCTTGAGTGATCCTAAGCTTGTAACTCCTGAATTGCTAATGGAAATTATTGCCAAAGTGGATGTAGATCTTTCCTAAGATCGAACCACTATAAAAATCATTGTCTTCTTTACTTGCATTTACGATTGTGGCTCCATTTTACCTCTTACCATATAGGTGAAGTGCAATTTTTTTACCTTTGGTGTTGAGATCAAATTTAGGTTTCAACATTTGGCGCCTGCCGTGGGGTCGCATTCGCACTTTCTTCTCTCACACTCTCTCACAAGTTTGAAGGCCTTGCATTGAGGTACTAAGCCTACCTCTATCATAGATCCTACAAGACTACAATCTAAGCCAATCGACATCCTTTCTGTCAAATTCAAGTCCTTGCCCGAAATAGTGGGTAGACCATCGAAGAAGACTGCTAGTAAAACTGTCGAAGAGATTGACAATGGCCCCAACAACGAAAATACTCCGCTTACCAACCAATTCGAAGTTGGAGAAACCTCTAAGGCTGGAATAGCTATAACGAGATTAGAGTTGGATGAAGTTGTTGCGGGTTTAGCAAGACAAATGAACATTGCAAACAATGCCATTTAAAGAAGCTTGAGTCTATGTTTGCCACGTAGGCCACTACGGAAAAAGTTACCATGAATGCTGCTCGTGCTAAGTCCGCTCAAACAGATCAAACAGAAAATGCGGGCTCTTCTTCTTCGAGTCCAAATCAAGGAAATTTTGTCTAAGACGTTGCAAATCCTAACTCTCCTCAACATAATTAAGCTAAACCACCTATGCGCAACCATATCGATAAAGCAACCTCTTGACAAGTGCTTGGAACGACCAAAAGGGTACCTCCACAAGAGGGAGGCCCAGGGCCCCGGAATCCAAATTTTGATCGTTTGCTTAGGAAAACATCTGGCAAGGATGATGGCGTCTGCCCCGTGGACCAGCTCAATGAAGAGGAGCGCATATCATAAATGGTGCGCAAAATCTTGGAGAAAAGCTTGAAAAAGCAAGACTATGAGAAGTATTGGGGGTTCGCTCCTACTAAAACCCCTCTCTCTGAGAGGATCGATCAAAATGGCACCATACCAAAACAAGTTTAAACCTCCGACGCTGCAAGCGTATAATGGGACTAGCGGTCCCAACGTGTTCTTATTTAAATATTATCAACATTGGATGGGGAACGCGCTACAGACGAGCTGAAATGCCTGTACTTTCTAACTTACCTCGAAGGGGAGGCCTCACTTTGGTTCACAAAGTTACCGCCCAAGTCAGTGGATGATTTTGCTACTTTAGCTAAGTTATTCAGAGAGTAGTTCAGGCTCCAAGCTACAAAAGTACGGAATGTCATGGAGTTGAACGAGCTTGAGCAAAGGCTAGGAGAACCCATCAAGGCTTTCTCACCCGCTTTAACACTATCGCAACTGAGGTTGGGAATTATGAGCCCCGTTTGGTTTTAATGGCTTTGAAGAGAGCCATAAGAAAAACAACCAAGCTTAGACAGTGGATTAAGAAGAAGAAACCAAGTACACTTAAGGAACTATTCGACAAAACTGAGGAATATATAGTTGTGGATGAAGATCCATCCTATGCCGTGGATGTTCCTGAAAGCAGTGCATAGCCTGAGAAGAAGAGTAACGATGCAGGCAGCCAGAAAAATCATGGTGGTTAGAAAAGGGGAAATTGGGGAAAAGATAACCGAGCCAATAAGAAATTCCGTTTCTTTAAAAATTCAGAATTGACTCCTTTAAATGACACCATAGAAAACATCTTCATGGCAACCAAAGATACTGAAGAGTATCCAACACGAAAGCAAGTAAAGGTCAGTGATGCTGCAATTAAGTCAGGAAGGTTCTGTAGGTTTCACAACCAACCAGGCCATAACATGAACGAATGCAGGAATCTTAAAAGCTTGACTGAAGAATTGATAAGGAAAAACAGACTCCAACAATACACAAAGAACCAGCAGAATACTCAAACCGGTCAAGGACAAGGAACATCCGCGGGGTAGCCTAGACAGAATGAGAGCACTCTGGTTGATGTCATTCCAAGACTCATTATCAACACCATTTCAGGAGGACCCCACCCAGCAGGAAGAAGTTGGGGTGACATTTTGAAATAACTCAAGAGATGAAAAGCCTTCCTAATGAAGAAGGACTTATGGTCATGAATGACGCCTCTCCTACCAAAGTGTTAAAGACTTCATGGGATGAAGTTGTGTTCAAGGATAGAGACTCAGACGGAGTGCTGACACCAACGGTTGATCCCATGGTTGTTACCATCGATTTGGGTCCAGCCATAGTAAGAAGGGTCTTGGTTGATAGTGGGGCTTCTGTCAATATTCTTTTCATCAATGCATTCAATAAAATGAATCTCTCAATGGATGATGTGAGAGCTTGCCAAAACATGATCCACAGTTTCACGGGGCAGCCCACTCAACCGAGTGGCGTCATCAACTTCCTCGTCGAACTCGGAGAAGGAAAAAAGAAAGTTGCCCTAAAGCAAAATTTTGTCATAGTAGATGAACTTTCAGCTTACAATGCCTTCCTCGGGCAACCGGCTCAGGTTGCATTTAAGATAGCATGGCTCCATGGTGATTGACTATGAAATTTCCTATCAAAAATGGAGTCGGCATAATTAATGGTGACCAAAAGGTGGTAAGAGAATGTTATATAGTAGAACTTGTTTAAGCTAGGAAGAAGGAAGTAAAGAAGGATGTGGAGCCTCCGCTCCGCATTTGTGACTCCCCCTTATAGCAATTAGGGCGAGGCCACCATACTGGCAAGCACAGCCGAGCTCAGAAGGAGATTGATCCAAGAAAAGCCATTATGGGGGAAAACAGAGAGGCTTTAGGTGAAGCCATGATCTCTACTCTGGTACATGACAAAGAGTCCGACTGAGTCTTGAAGATAGGTTCTCAGCTGGGCCTAAAGTTACAGAAAGAATTGATCTTATTTTCAAAAGCAAATTTAGATGTTTTTCCTTAGACACATTCTGATATGTGTGGAATATCACCCGATGTAATTGTGCATAAGTTGAATATTAATCCAAGTTTAGCTCCTGTAAAGCAAAAAAGACGAATTCAAGGACATGAAAGATCTGTAGCATTAAAAGAAGAAGTAGATAGGCTGCTCAAGAATAATTTTATACGAGAATCTACTTACCCCGATTGGGTTTCCAATCCGGTCCTTGTTAAAAAGTCCAATGGTAAATGGAGAGTGTTCATAGACTATTCGGACCTCAACAAGGCATGTCCCAAAGGCAGTTTTCCATTACCTAGAATTGATCAGCTTATTGATGCAACGGCGGGGCATGAACTGTTATCCTTTATGGACGCATACTCCTGGTACAATCGGATTATGATGCATAAGCCAGATGAAGAGAATATAAGTTTCATAACAAATAGAGGCCTGTATTGCTATAAAGTTATGTCGTTCGGACTAAAAAATGCAGGAGCAACATACTAGCGCCTTGTGAATTCCATGTTCAAATCTCAAATCATAAACACAATGGAAGTATATGTGGATGATATGCTGGTAAAGTCAAAGAAAGGTTAGGACCATCTTGAAAACCTGGCTGAAATGTTTCATATCCTCAGAAAGTATGGGATGAAGCTTAATCCGCTAAAATACTCATTTGGAGTTGCATTAGGAAAGTTTGTTGGGTTCATAGTCAATGTCAGGAGCATTAAAGAAAATCCCTCTTAAGTCACAGCCTTACGGGAAATGTGAGCTCCAAGGCTAAAGAAAGAGCTTCAAAGCCTAAATGGGAAAGTAGCAGCACTTAACCAATTTATCTCTAAAGCAACGGATCAGTGCATTCCGCTCTTTGATGCTTTGAAGAAAGGAAAGGAAGATTTCCAATGGACTCTTGAATGCCATACAGCCTTCGAAGAGTTGATTAAGCACATGGAGTCACCCCCAATGCTTTCTAAACCCAAAGATGAAGAGGATTTGTTCCTATATTTGGCTGTCTCGTCATATGCCTTAAGCGTCGCACTTGTCAGGCAGGATGCCAAGGTCCAATGGCCAGTCTATTACATCAGTAAAAGGCTCGCTGGGGCAGAATTAAACTACCCGAAGTTGGAAAATTTTGCGTATTGTCTACTTATCGTCTCAAAAAAGCTAAGGCCATATTTCCAATCCCAACCTATAAAGGATCTCACTGAACAACCGCTAAGATAAGTTCTCTTTCGACCAGAAACTTCGGGAAGGTTAGTAAAGTGGAACATAGAGCTCAGTCAAAATGATATCACTTATCACCCTCGAAGAGCTATAAACGGGAAGGCTTTAGCAGATTTCATTGCCTAGTTCATGAATAGGGGAGAGGAACCAGCAGAGATCGTGGCTAGTTGGAAATTATACATCGACGGATCCAGAAATGATTACTATTCAGGGACTGGAATTATGCTACAAACTCCAGATGGCCACTCTCTATGCTACTCCTTAAGATTGGAATTCCCATCGACTAATAACGAGGCCGAATATGAAGCTTTCATTGCAGGGCTATAATTAGTAAAAGAATTGAATCTGAAAACCTTGCAAATCCTTAGTGACTCACATGTGGTAGTATATCAAGTCTTAAAGGGATTCCAGATCAAACTCGAAAACCTTCCTGCTTATCTTACCAAAGCTTTGGAACTTCTCAACGACCTTGACTACTACGCTATATCTCACATTCCCAGGGAGGAAAAATCAAAGGCAGATTCTCTTGCCAAGTATGCCAGTTCCTCAGATGTACAGTTGTTGGGTTGATTCCCGTCGAAGTTCTTTTGACTCCCTCCATTGAAGAAGCAGACGTTGACTGGATTATGGAGACTGTTCAATAACCAGTGTCCTGGATGACCCCGATCAAGGAGTACATCCTTAATGGAATACTTCCAAAAGACCCGAAATGCAGAGAAAAGTATTGCGCAAAGCTCTGTTATACCTTATCTAAGATGGGAGGTTATATAGGCGAGGTTTCTCTATGCCACTATAACGATGTGTAACCAAAGAGGAGTCTAGAGCAATTTTGGCATAATTACATGAGGGAGAATGTGGAGGTCACACAGACGGTCAAACACTAACCAAGAAATTTGGGCGATACAGCTACTTCTGGCTCGACGAGAACCTGGATTCAATGACCTATGTTAAGAAGTGTGATAGATACTAGAGATTTGCAAAGATTCTGAGAGCACCTCCCACGGAACTGACTCAAATGGTCAATCCATGGCCATTTTCCATCTGGGGCATAAATTTAATTGGATCATTTCCTACAGCTAAATCAAACATGAAGTATGCAATAAGGGCAGTAAATTATTTTACTAAATGGGCTGAAGCAGAATCGCTAGCTATTATTACTTCAAAAAAGAAAATAATCAGTGATAATGCAACTCAATTTGAAAGCAGTGAATTCCTTGATTTCTGTGCTAAATACAAGATAAAGAAGAGTTTTGCAGTCGTTGCCCATCCGAAGGCCAATGGGGAATTTGAAGCAATCAACAAAATTTTAAAGATAATCATCAAGAAGCGACTCGAAAAATCTAAAGGTGGTTGGGTAGACGAACTTCCTCTTGCACTATAGGCATATCGTACAACACATAAAACTACAACCGGACACACTCCATTCTCACTCGCATTTGGATCCGATGC
The DNA here is from genome assembly GCA_030737875.1 of Allium sativum. Lineage (NCBI taxonomy): Eukaryota > Viridiplantae > Streptophyta > Magnoliopsida > Asparagales > Amaryllidaceae > Allium > Allium sativum. The sequence continues at coordinate 218,197,473 of CM060918.1, read as the reverse complement.
TATGATCCCGGCAGAGCTGGAAGTTCACACTCACCGAAGAATCCACTTCAACCATGAAGAGAATGAGAAGGTGCAGCTCGACGCATTCGATTTGCTTGAAGAAAGAAGGAAAGAAGCAGAACTCAGAATCATTGCACATCAGAGAAGAATAGCTCATCATTTCAATGATAAAGTGAAGCGGAGGACCTTCCAAGTTGGGGACCTTGTTCTGAAAAGAATCATGATAGGAACTGGAGTATTTGGACCCAACTGGGAAGGGCCGTATATGATAATCCAAAATTCTCAGATGGCACATTCAAGTTGAAAACAACGGATGGGATCCAACTTCTATGAGCATGGAATTGCATACATCTTCGCCATTACTTCATTTAATAATTCTTTCATTTTGCAAGTTATAAACATCATGCATTGTAAATACCATGCAACGTTGTATAAAGCCTTGTACATATTGATGAAAGAAACTACTTTACTTGCCTAAATCGTATATTTGCAAATTCTTGTTTACAAGTTGCTGAAATTCGTATTTGATTGCAGGTCCCCTAAAAGAACATTAACGCATCTGTGACTTGATAAAACTTGGTGATCACTATAGCACATCCCGATTGGGATAGCTCAAATGCCCACTGCTCAATGCTTAAAACATCATTCATAACAAATACGAAGGTGTGAAGCAAAGCATCGCAAATAAGGGACACTAGGATATATGCACACATTTAGGAGGCATGCAAAAAAATAAAAATAAAAAATATCTAGCAATATTACAGATGTAGGATAGGACGAAAATACAAAAAGCATTCTAAAGTAGAATGCACGTTGAAAAACAAGGCAGTGAGAGAATCAAAGTTTAGTCATGTAGTAAAATAAGGACCAAAAACATCAAGTATGTAATTTAGCAGCAAACCTTGACATATAAACAGTAGTAAAAGAGTATACTGGAAGCATAGAGCAATAACATTACGAAAAAGATCATAGAGAGCAGTTCATCCAAAACATCTCTCTAACAAACGAAAAATGTGTAATTTTTCAGATTTGCAACCACAAATTAAATGAACAACCCCATTTTGAATGTTACGACGATCCTTTAATTATTAGTATTCTTATTTACCACTGAGATTATAAAAGCAATCAGGATCATCACTAGAAAGAACAAAACAAATGCCTTAAACTGAGTAAACAGTTTGCACTTGTATCATTCCCGTTACTAGATTTGTAAAATTTCATTGCGTAAACCGAAGAAAGAGATCAATGAGCTATAAAAACCGTTGAATGCAGAATGATCCTAGTGACAATGTTGTCTTTAACTAAAGCAACTGCACAACCACCTTTGTAGCTCCAACAAGTCTTGCTCCAAGTGCTGTATTTTTTCTACGCACCTTCACTGGCTCCTCCAATTTCAGGCAGCTGCTTACAAAAAGAATATAAGAACATGAATTTTTAATGCACTGAAAACAAAACGAAAAATGTTTTTAAAGCACGTCTTCATTGCTACAAGAATAAAAAACACTTCAAATTTTTTTGGCAAGGCTAAAACACTTCAAATCTTGGATACTTACAATGATAGAAGTATAAAATTAATTTAGCTGGATACAATATCAAAATTGCGAATATTGATAAATAATAAATAAAATTCACACAATATCCACTATGTTGCACTGTCAAAGGTAACATGTAGTGTTACCCGAAGGTTGATGATTGAGTATTGCATGTCAAATTTTCATACATCTTCAATGAAGTATGTCATCACCAACAATCAAATTGTTTTATTGTTTGTGTGAATCAAAAAAGAAAAACTCTTGAACTTTTTACTCGGATTAGTGCTCCTTTTAAAACATCCATAAATTATATATAACACTACAAGTTATTTGTTTTTGCAATTGTCATTGTATTAGCTGTAAGACGCCTAATATAGGAGGTTTTAAGTCTTGTTCTAGCTAGATGACGGTTTAAGATCTAATTTGGCATTGTAAAATCAAATGAGTGTGTTCATTGGTGCAAGCATAAACACAAGCATATGCATATGTGCATGTGAAAATGGATTTGTGGCATAACGTTAATGAAAGAAAGTGTCAAGAATCTAGCACACAAATTGATTATAACTGGGAAGAAAAACAACAACAACAAAAAAAGCAGCTTTGAAAAATACATGTGAGTAAATGAATTATATCTCAATTTGGATTAACATTGTTTCTGAATTCATGAACATGCCTCACTTCAGAGTAGACACAAAGTGATCACTGTGAAAAATAGAATACATAATTGTATAATCAAATGTTTATTACTGGAAAATAAGAGCATGAAATATAATGGAGCTTAAAATTGATGATACACCATACTTTCTTTGTATTTATGTATATGACTAGAACATAATGGTTAAGTTAAGTACTTCTATTCTAAATGATGTATAACAGACACGACATATTTACTTGTTACCACATCAATGTTCTTGCCTTAGTTTTAAAGGAATAAGGTTTGCCACATGAATTTTTAATTTGTATGAATTCCTATCTCAAGTCGTATCATTAAATAAATTTAGTTTCTATTAATGATTTCGATTATCAACTTCAGCATTCTTATTTCTCCTACATTACTAATAAGCAAAGAGGAATGAAAAATATTTTGAACTTCTTTTTCAAAAATATTCAGAATTATCTGTTATAAAACAATCAGATAGTCTATCAATAGTATTTTAATTTTTATTAAGAAGGGTATTCACATCCTTCCACTTCTAGTTGAAAAGGAGAATTATAATTTTCTTCTTTTAAAAATAACAAATATAAAGAAAAAAAATCCTCCAAAAATGTCACATGGAATAAATTTTAAGTTTTTAAAAACTACAGTTTCTTCCTATAGAAAAAAAAACCAGAACGAAGATCTACCTGACATAGTTATGAAAGGTACATCTATTTAAAGCTGATTCAAGGGAATAAAAATAGCACCGAAGTGATCAACTTTGACATAAATTTATTTTGCTGACTAGATAGACAGATTCCCACTAATTTAAGTTTATTGCAAAGTAAGCAATAGTTCATGATCTGAATAACTAGCCAACAAAAAAAAACGGTCAAAATGAATGTAAATTGCTAGCTTAGGTATAGGAAAACAAAGAAATTTTCAGATGTTACCATCTATACTTGAATTATTCAATTTTGTCCAAGTATACATTTTCGATCTATTAATCTGCACACATTTACTACTATGAAGAATTGGAGCAAACAAATGGAAAACTATATTTTGTCATTCTTTCCCCCGCTCTAAATCATTTTTTTATTTCCTTTGTTTCCATAACAACATCGTTTGACAAAAATTAATGCTTTTTTCCATATAAGATATGAATAAACAAAAAAATTATTCATCATAATGGCCTTTTAGGCAAGGATAACTCGTTTAGATAATTGACTGCATTTTAGGTTTCAATATTTAAACATGCTAGAAAGTTGTTAAGTATATCAATTGACCTAAACCATTAATTTAATGTAACACCCCGAATTTTAGCTAATACTAAAATTCGCTAATCATAGGATAAATAATCTCAGATGTGGGAATTGGGGGTAACGGGCTGCGTCATTACGTTCGTCTCGGAAAAATACGCGAAATAGAGTCCGAGTTTTCGAGAATCGGAGTCCGTATGGCCCGGTTATGGCCCAATGAAGTTTGCAGAAAAATTAAAGCTTAAAACAGATTTAGAAATTTAAATTAGGATTTCAAATTAGAACCAGCGGGGGTAGGCGGGAAGATTCCCGCCCTAACCATGTCGACAGGGCTGTCGACAGGCCTGTCGACAGGGGTGTCGACTTGCCTGTCGACAGGGGCGCAGCGTCCAGAGAGCCTGGGTGCACCAGGTTGGGTTTTAGGCTGGCTTGGAGGGCTGGGTTCTAGAGATTTCCTAAATCTAACAGACCTAAACTAATCTAGGGTTAATCTAAGGGCCTAAAACACTACCTAATCCTATAAATAAGACCCTAACCGTACCCTAATTCATTCATAATTAGATCTAGTAACTAAACTATGGCAAAATGAAACTTGATCATGGCCTCCACAAATCAATGAAGAGAGTTGCAAGCTAATCAACCCCTAATCATCTTCTTCTTCATAATTGGCAACTAGTTTTACTTCATAAGTTTGCTAATCTTGGTTTTGGTGAGTTCCTATGGCTTTAATAATCAATTGTTAAATTGATTATGGTAGGATGTGATAAGACATGGCTATGTTTGTGGATAAATGTGTTTATGCAAGTTTGTATGATATGTGATTTGCAAGTTTTATGTTATATGCAAGGTTAATGCCATGTTTTATGATGCAAAACACTATGTTGAACATTTATGCATATGTAACATGTTATGAAAACTATATGTGAGAGTATATGCAACATGATATGCATGTTATGCATGTGATTTTATACATGCTAAGTATTTGGTGTATGCATGTTAAGTGTTTGGGTTTATGCAAGTTAAGTGGTGTGTTTATGCATAATAAGTGATTGATTCTATGCATGCTAAGTAAGTGGTTTTATGCATGCTAAGTGTTTGGTATTATGCATAAATCATGACATATAAGTTTACCCTTTTAAATATGATGCATACATATGCAAGATGACACCTTTATATGCTATGCATGTTTACCCTCCTTTAAGATGCAAGTCATATATGCAAGCTCAACATGTTATGCGAGTTATGTGCATGATGTTATGTAAGTTATGTACATGTTGTTATGCAAGTTCATATGCAAGTTATGTGTATGAGGGTATGCAAAGTTATGTGCATGGTGTTATGCAAGTTAAGTTTATGAGATTATGCAAGTTATGTGCATGAGGTTATGCAAGTTATGTATATGCTTAAGTGCAAGTTTAATGCGATATGCAAGTATGTGAATGCTTATGCAAGTATGTGAATGCCTATGCAAGTATGTGAATGCTTATGCAAGTTAGGTGTAGGCTTAAATGCATGTTTAACATGTTATGCAAGTTATGAGAATGCTTATATGCAAGTTCAACATGTTATGCAAGATATGTGTATGATAATATGAAAGCTCATATGCAACATGTTATGCAAATCATGTGTATGATAATGTGCAAGTTTGGGTTAAATGTAGTTGGGTTAATATATGCTCATATATGCAAGTTGACATCCTCTTAACCCATGACAAAGTTGTATGCTAAACCCATGATATTTGTGATGATCTTCCCCTTTATTATGTCATGAAATGAGAACGATTTACGTGGGGAAACGATGTGGTTGGTAAATATGTTAATTAAAGTATGGTTGGGTATGATTAAGCATACCATAAAAATAAATTACCATAAGTGGGAATTTACCTATTGAGTTAGGTCTACTCCATGGGAATTTACCTATTGAGTTAGGTCTACCCATGTTATGGAAAACTTGATATTAATTAGGGATAAATAATATAGGGGTGATTAATTAGGTGTAATTAATCGACTAAGACACGAGGTTGGACTCATTTGTAGTGTAAAACTGCCCGGACCCGACCGGCCTAACCAGTTGCTACAAATGGCAGCCCAATGTGAGAGGTCTTGGCCATAAATTAAATATGTGATTAAAGTAAAGACACGAGGTTAGACTCTGTTATGACGTAAGACTGCCCGGACCCTACCGGCTTAACCAGGCGGTCATAACAGTCAGTCTAATGTGGGAGGTCTTTATGGGAGATCACGGTCTTAATTAATTAAGAAACACTTAACCATATTAGCATGTAGTGGGACATGAGGGGTTAAGTGGGTGCCCTGGGTGGCATGTAGTAACTAGTGGGGGTGCCTTGGGTGGCATGAGGAAACTAGTGGGTTGCCTTGGGTGGCAATAGAAAATACGATTAGAATACTTAACCAAAGTGGAACATGTAATTAAACATGATTAAAGGGTTAAGTAAGTGCCTTGGGTGGCATGTGGGAATCAAGTAAGTGCCTTGGGTGGCATGTGGGAATTAAGTAAGTGCCTTGGGTGGCATGTGGGAATCAAGTAAGTGCCTTGGGTGGCATGCGGAAATCTAGTGGGTGCCTTAAGGGGCAATTGAAATATAATTAGATGACTTAACCAAACCTTAACATGTAAGGGGGCATGATTATAAAAAGGGGTTAAGTGGGATGCATTAGATAAAATGACAAGCTTAAGTAGTAGCTTGTGGGGGCCCATTTCAACCAATATCCCAAACGTATCTTTGTGGGCTCGACCCATGTCGAGTGACGGGACACGCATATTGGGCTTGACTATAAGAGGCCAAAACGGGGGTAGCGGTGGCAACGCAAGTCCAACGGGCTTCATATGCGTGTGTGGGCCCGGGTTGGTAGATAAGCCGTTGTTGCACCGTGTAGATATAAGCCGTGCACCGTTGATAGAATTGGTTGCCACTTTAGGGGAGTGATACACCCCACTGTGGGGCCGGCACGGGTACCTACGTTAGGGAGCCGATCGCTTGGGAGTAGTGGGTACACCTAGTAAAGATAGGGGCAGACGGCACCTATGTAGGGGTACACGAAACTACTGGGTAAGATTACTAGGTACACCTAGTGGAGATAGGGGCAGACGGCACCTACGTGGTCAGCTAGAAGTACCAGAAACTACTAGTTATATTTTCTAAGTCTTTAAGTGGGATCAACCTTTAAGTAGGAATTACTCTTGGTGGGTAGAACTGGTGTGGTGCAGTGTAGGAATTACCCTTGGGTGGGTAGATCTGGGGTGGTGTAAGCTAGTAATTATCCTTGGGTGGATAAATGCGTCGTTTCGGTTATCGTAATACATCCTGTGTTTTGTAGGCTACTTAGTGTAGTCATTATCCCCAGAGGTACCATATCTTGTTTATATCATACCCTAATTACTTTAATGATTGTATTGTTAGGGTTATAGGACTCACTCAGACTTATGTCTGACCCCGTTGTTGTTTATCTTTTTCCCCACCCTCAGGTTATCAGAGTGGACCTAGCACTAGTGGGCTTGGACCAGACCGCTATATCTATCTTTTGGGGCTTGGACCGTAGAAGTAAAGCTCGGTTTATCTTTTGGCTATTATATATGAATGGGATTATGTACTTCTGTTTATCAGGATGGATATTATGTACTTGACTCTTGTTATGGTTTTGTGATGTAACCAAACATGTTTCGTTAATGAAATGATGTTTTAATTTTTCAAGTGTTACTTATATCTGTCCTGTTGTAATTTTTCTGTTCTATACTCACTAAAAATACTCCACCAAAACTAAGGCATTCCCTTTATGAGTGACCTTAGCGGGTGTGGGGTGTTACACATGGTATCAGAGCTTAAGGTTACCGGAACAGATAAATTTTTTAGAAAAACTATTTTCTAAGAATATTTTTGAAAGGAGTATTTTCAAAAACATGTCTTTTAAGAGAAAAGTTTTTGAAAGAAAAGCATAATCCCCAATAGCCATATCTATATCTTTCGAATTCTCCATTTTGAATCTCTTCCTCTCTCTCATTTTGAGTTTCCCCTCCGCGTATAGATGATCTTTCTAAGATAGATAAGGATGGAAAACCACTTCAAGGAACTTGGACATTAGTCGGATCAGAAGTTGGTTCAAGAAGAAGGAGGAGGACCGGTAGGTACCTATAAGATAGACGATGAGAGGAAGGCTCAAATAGTTGTTTGGTTAATAAAGGATGAAACCTCATTGGTGGGAAGTTATGAGTGGAGAATAGGGAAGAAGAAGGCTAGTAGTTATCCTTTTGGGAGGAATAGGACACCTTATTAGGATTGTCCAAAGAAGCAAGGGCAAGACATGGAATCTCCTGGAGGGTGGTTGTATTCCCTCACGACTAAGGTACCAAATGGGGATAGGACCGTCTAGGTCGGAATTTGGATTTCTTCATTATCCGATTCAAACTTTATTTGATCCTGATATATCGAGTTCGTTTATCTCACCATTGATAGTTGAGTCACTGCACTTAGACACCAGTTTGGTAGATGATCCCTTAGTTGTTTCAAACCCAATTGGGGCTCCATGATGTGTTTGGGTTTGAAAGTTTCTATGCTTAGCATTGAGTTTAGATGTGATGCTTTTTGGGCTTCACGGGCTATGGGTTAGTTTTGGGCATGGACTGGTTATCCAGTAGGGGTGCCGTTCTTGATTTTGAAGGGAGAGTTGTTAGGCTTATGACCCGCTGGGGTAACACTCTCGAGATCTCTTGTAATCCCATAGAATCTGTTATGCTAAGTTATCTAGAATCGCTTGACACGTCGGTCTAGAGTTTGTGATCTGTTAAAGCAGTCCGGGAATACCCGGAGGTGTGTGAGGAGGTGAAGGGCTTACCTCTGAAGCGGAAGGTTGACTTCCGAATATATCTGGTGGATAACCCTAAACCAGTATCTGGGCTAGTGTGCCATATGGCTCCTCGTGGGAGCAGGGAACTCCATAAGTAAATAGGCGATTTGCTTAAGAAGGGGTTCATAAGACGAAGTATATCGGAGTGGGGCGCTCCAGTAGTTTTTGTTATGAAGGCGGATGGGTCCCTCAGACTTTGTGTAGGCTAAAGAGAACTAAAGAAACTCACAAAGAAGAATAGACACCCATTGCCAAGGATTGATGATCTCTTCGATCAGTTGGTTGGCGCCTCAGTGTTCTAGTAGTGGACTCAGCCACGGGATTTCATTAGTTGAGAGTGGCTGAGGATAGTATAGAGAAGACTGCCTTTAGGACTCTGGATGATTTTTTTTATGAGTGGCTGGTGATGCCATTTGGTTTGACGAATGCCCCTACATACTTTGTTGATTTTATGAGAAGGGTGTTCAGGGAGTACCTAAATAAGTTGTGATGGTCTTTGTGGTTGACATCTTGGTCTTCTCTAGGAGCGAAATAAGTTTTCGTATGTGCTCAATAGGCTGAGTAAAGCCAGTATGGGATAAACGGTGGTTTTGGAGCGAGACTGGCGAGGACATCCAGAATTGGACAAGGGCTTAATTATTTAGCCATTTTTACTAGTATCATCTCACGAAGGTCGTCTGAATTCGAAGGAGGTATCCCTTGGGTGTTTGTCTGATATTGGTTTAGGCCTTTGGGGCTTGCATTTGGGGGATGCCGAGTTCGACTAGGGTGGTCTGCGTGAGAGACAGTTGTGATGATTTTGGATGATGTCCTGGTGGAGAAGAGCATGCCCTACATCTTAGGGAAGTGTTGGAGACTCTTCGAGCGCATAATCTTAGGACAGTAAAAGTGGATGGGATTCTCAGCATCCTATGAGTCTGAGATAGCGTATACACCTGGCAAGGGTAACGTGGTGGCGGACGCCTTGAGCAGAAAGAGGTTGTCCTTGAGTCCGTTGTCCGTGGAACAACGAAGCTTGGAATTTATCTCGATGTTTGATTTCAGACCTTCCGTTGATTATGTACCCGGTTTGCTAGCTTCCTTGGAAGTTAGACCTACTCTTTTGGGGCGGATTGGAAAAGCACAAAGGGACGACCCACAGTGGGTTGAGTTGGTGGAGAAGCTCATAAGGGGGGGAGTCGTCCAGCCATTTGAGTAGGTACACCCTAGACGATAAGGGGGTGCTTGCGTAGAGACGGTAGACTTTGTACCGCAAGACGAGGGTTTGAGGAAGGTTATTTTTGATGCACACCGTATTAGGATGACCATTCATCCCGGTGGGGATAAGATGTACCAAGACATGAAGAGGACTTTCTTCTGGGCCGGTATGAAGAAAGATGTGGTCGAGCATGTCGCTCGATGCTTAGTATGCCAACAAGTGAAGACGGAGCGAAAGAAACCAGGTGGGTTGCTTCACCCATTGGAGGTTCCGCAATGGAAGTGGGACAGCGTCTCGATGGATTTTATTGACGGGTTACCCAGATCGAGAAAGAGTAATACAGGAATTTGGGTGGTGGTAGACAGACTTACTAAGAGCACCCATTTCATACCTGTAAAGAGTAAGTGGACTGCACCATGGCTAGCTTCTGTATATCTTCGAGAGATAGTTCGATTGCATGAGGTACCCTCTAGCATAGTGAGTGATCGAGATCCTATCTTCACTTGAGAGTTTTGGAAGAGGGTGCAAGAGGCGGTAGGGACTCAGTTGTGTTTGAGTACCGCATATCATCCTCAGACGGACGGCCAGACCGAGAGGGTGAAACATATTTTAGAAGACCTTTTGAGGCTATGTATCTTGGATTTTGGAGGTACATGGGAGGAGCATCTTCCATTGGTGGAGTTGCCCGACAGACTTAGTGGTGTACATGATGTATTCCATGGGAGGAAGTGCCTACATAAGACCGTAGAGGTGGTAGAGCCAAGTTTGCTTAGAGGAGGAAGCAGAGCGTGATGCGACGATTCGACGAGCTCCTACTTGCATCCTTGGGTCAGAGATTTGGAAGATGAGAAACAGAGAGGTTCAACTAGTCAAAGTACAAAGGGGAGATGAAGAGAGTGACGCTACCTGGGAAGACGGAAGCGAAGATGCGTTCGGGGTACCCTTTCTCTTTCGGAGGGTATGTCCTTTTGCCTCTTCTTCATCACATATCTGGTGCTTATCTTATCCTTAGTATGTCCTCTCGTTAGTACCTTTGACCTTTAAATAGGATAGTCCTATGGTTGAAACATGTGTTTGAGACATGTTATGTATGATGGATGCCAGTGGATGCAAGTGTTTGCTAGTGGTTGCTCGTGGATGCATGTACACACACTCTAGGCCCTAGATCGGCTCAATCACTTCATAATTGCATATTGCATAAAATTGTGTGTAGGAAGCTATATTTATGGATGTATAATGATTGTGTTATCATATGGATGATGCATTTTGGTGAATGATTGTGCACTCATGTAGATATTGTATGTGTCGATAGGGTTCTCTCGCATACATAATGGATGCATGGCACTATCATGGTTTGCATATGTTCATACATTAGATAGGGAACATATACACAAACTTTTTGCATATGCTCATACATCATTAGAAATTGTTTTAAGGACAATGGATGCCTGTGTTTTGATGGATTGAATAGATGGTTGTTTGGATGGTAGGATATGCATTCTCCTTAGCTTAGAGATTTCGGGGACGAAATCCTTTAAGGAGGGGAGAATGTAACACCCCGAATTTTAGCTAATACTAAAATTCGCTAATCATAGGATAAATAATCTCAGATGTGGGAATTGGGGGTAACGGGCTGCGTCATTACGTTCGTCTCGGAAAAATACGCGAAATAGAGTCCGAGTTTTCGAGAATCGGAGTCCGTATGGCCCGGTTATGGCCCAATGAAGTTTGCAGAAAAATTAAAGCTTAAAACAGATTTAGAAATTTAAATTAGGATTTCAAATTAGAACTAGCGGGGGTAGGCGGGAAGATTCCCGCCCTAACCATGTCGACAGGGTTGTCGACAGGCCTGTCGACAGGGGTGTCGACTTGCCTGTCGACAGGGGCGCAACGTCCAGAGAGCCTGGGTGCACCAGGTTGAGTTTTAGGCTGGCTTGGAGGGCTGGGTTCTAGAGATTTCCTAAATCTAACGGACCTAAACTAATCTAGGGTTAATCTAAGGGCCTAAAACACTACCTAATCCTATAAATAAGACCCTAACCGTACCCTAATTCATTCATAATTAGATCTAGTAACTAAACTATGGCAAAATGAAACTTGATCATGGCCTCCACAAATCAATGAAGAGAGTTGCAAGCTAATCAACCCCTAATCATCTTCTTCTTCATAATTGGCAACTAGTTTTACTTCATAAGTTTGCTAATCTTGGTTTTGGTGAGTTCCTATGGCTTTAATAATCAATTGTTAAATTGATTATGGTAGGATGTGATAAGACATGGCTATGTTTGTGGATAAATGTGTTTATGCAAGTTTGTATGATATGTGATTTGCAAGTTTTATGTTATATGCAAGGTTAATGCCATGTTTTATGATGCAAAACACTATGTTGAACATTTATGCATATGTAACATGTTATGAAAACTATATGTGAGAGTATATGCAACATGATATGCAAGTTATGCATGTGATTTTATACATGCTAAGTATTTGGTGTATGCATGTTAAGTGTTTGGGTTTATGCAAGTTAAGTGGTGTGTTTATGCATAATAAGTGATTGATTCTATGCATGCTAAGTAAGTGGTTTTATGCATGCTAAGTGTTTGGTATTATGCATAAATCATGACATATAAGTTTACCCTTTTAAATATGATGCATACATATGCAAGATGACACCTTTATATGCTATGCATGTTTACCCTCCTTTAAGATGCAAGTCATATATGCAAGCTCAACATGTTATGCGAGTTATGTGCATGATGTTATGTAAGTTATGTACATGTTGTTATGCAAGTTCATATGCAAGTTATGTGTATGAGGGTATGCAAAGTTATGTGCATGGTGTTATGCAAGTTAAGTTTATGAGATTATGCAAGTTATGTGCATGAGGTTATGCAAGTTATGTATATGCTTAAGTGCAAGTTTAATGCGATATGCAAGTATGTGAATGCTTATGCAAGTATGTGAATGCCTATGCAAGTATGTGAATGCTTATGCAAGTTAGGTGTAGGCTTAAATGCATGTTTAACATGTTATGCAAGTTATGAGAATGCTTATATGCAAGTTCAACATGTTATGCAAGATATGTGTATGATAATATGAAAGCTCATATGCAACATGTTATGCAAATCATGTGTATGATAATGTGCAAGTTTGGGTTAAATGTAGTTGGGTTAATATATGCTCATATATGCAAGTTGACATCCTCTTAACCCATGACAAAGTTGTATGCTAAACCCATGATATTTGTGATGATCTTCCCCTTTATTATGTCATGAAATGAGAACGATTTACGTGGGGAAACGATGTGGTTGGTAAATATGTTAATTAAAGTATGGTTGGGTATGATTAAGCATACCATAAAAATAAATTACCATAAGTGGGAATTTACCTATTGAGTTAGGTCTACTCCATGGGAATTTACCTATTGAGTTAGGTCTACCCATGTTATGGAAAACTTGATATTAATTAGGGATAAATAATATAGGGGTGATTAATTAGGTGTAATTAATCGACTAAGACACGAGGTTGGACTCATTTGTAGTGTAAAACTGCCCGGACCCGAACGGCCTAACCAGTTGCTACAAATGGCAGCCCAATGTGAGAGGTCTTGGCCATAAATTAAATACGTGATTAAAGTAAAGACACGAGGTTAGACTCTGTTATGACGTAAGACTGCCCGGACCCTACCGGCTTAACCAGGCGGTCATAACAGTCAGTCTAATGTGGGAGGTCTTTATGGGAGATCACGGTCTTAATTAATTAAGAAACACTTAACCATATTAGCATGTAGTGGGACATGAGGGGTTAAGTGGGTGCCCTGGGTGGCATGTAGTAACTAGTGGGGGTGCCTTGGGTGGCATGAGGAAACTAGTGGGTTGCCTTGGGTGGCAATAGAAAATACGATTAGAATACTTAACCAAAGTGGAACATGTAATTAAACATGATTAAAGGGTTAAGTAAGTGCCTTGGGTGGCATGTGGGAATCAAGTAAGTGCCTTGGGTGGCATGTGGGAATTAAGTAAGTGCCTTGGGTGGCATGTGGGAATCAAGTAAGTGCCTTGGGTGGCATGCGGAAATCTAGTGGGTGCCTTAAGGGGCAATTGAAATATAATTAGATGACTTAACCAAACCTTAACATGTAAGGGGGCATGATTATAAAAAGGGGTTAAGTGGGATGCACTAGATAAAATGACAAGCTTAAGTAGTAGCTTGTGGGGGCCCATTTCAACCAATATCCCAAACGTATCTTTGTGGGCTCGACCCATGTCGAGTGACGGGACACGCATATTGGGCTTGACTATAAGAGGCCAAAACGGGGTAGCGGTGGCAACGCAAGTCCAACGGGCTTCATATGCGTGTGTGGGCCCGGGTTGGTAGATAAGCCGTTGTTGCACCGTGTAGATATAAGTCGTGCTCCGTTGATAGAATTGGTTGCCACTTTAGGGGAGTGATACACCCCACTGTGGGGCCGGCACGGGTATCTACGTTAGGGAGCCGATCGCTTGGGAGTAGTGGGTACACCTAGTAAAGATAGGGGCAGACGGCACCTATGTAGGGGTACACGAAACTACTGGGTAAGATTACTAGGTACACCTAGTGGAGATAGGGGCAGACGGCACCTACGTGGTCAGCTAGAAGTACCAGAAACTACTAGTTATATTTTCTAAGTCTTTAAGTGGGATCAACCTTTAAGTAGGAATTACTCTTGGTGGGTAGAACTGGTGTGGTGCAGTGTAGGAATTACCCTTGGGTGGGTAGATCTGGGGTGGTGTAAGCTAGTAATTATCCTTGGGTGGATAAATACGTCGTTTCGGTTATCGTAATACATCCTGTGTTTTGTAGGCTACTTAGTGTAGTCATTATCCCCAGAGGTACCGTATCTTGTTTATATCATACCCTAATTACTTTAATGATTGTATTGTTAGGGTAATAGGACTCACTCAGACTTATGTCTGACCCCGTTGTTGTTTATCTTTTTCCCCACCCTCAGGTTATCAGAGTGGACCTAGCACTAGTGGGCTTGGACCAGACCGCTATATCTATCTTTTGGGGCTTGGACCGTAGAAGTAAAGCTCGGTTTATCTTTTGGCTCTTATCTATGAATGGGATTATGTAATTCTATTTATCAGGATGGATATTATGTACTTGACTCTTGTTATGGTTTTGTGATGTAACCAAACATGTTTCGTTAATGAAATGATGTTTTAATTTTTCAAGTGTTACTTATATCTGTCCTGTTGTAATTTTTCTGTTCTATACTCACTAAAAATACTCCACCAAAACTAAGGCATTCCCTTTATGAGTGACCTTAGCGGGTGTGGGGTGTTACATTTAACTTTTCATAGATGATCAGAACAATGCAAATACACATTCACCATCAGTAGAAGATAAATGCATGCATAACATATAACTGGGTAGGTTGGAGGAAGTAACCTTTGTTTTCCTTATCTCTCTCCTCCTGCTTCAAAGGTTGCTCCATTTTCATTTTTCAACACCTGAATTAATGGAACTTTGTTATATATATGGAACATTTCAATCTATTTAACAGTTTCCTGCACAACAGTGTTATCACAAGCCAAACTAGGGCCCACTTTCCACGAAAGCATGGGCAGTGGAAAGCTCCATGGAATGGTTTGTCCTAAAATTGTACTTCAAAAGCTGTGTTTCTTTAAAATAGTTTCAACAAAAGTCTTTGATGTAAAATAGTTTTCTTTATATCAAAGTAATTTCCCTAGTTAATTCCACTTTTAGATCCACTAGAAGAATGTGTTATATAATCTCCTTGCATAGAAAGATTTACGAAGCTATTCATATCCATCTCTTTCTCCATTTGATCAAAATTACCATTGATATAGCTTTTGCTAAATATGCAAGATTCACCAAATACATTTGCTTTAGAGGATTTAATGGCCTTTTGGAAGTAGGGGAAAAGTGATAGTCTCTTAGCCACATCTTGTCCTCTAACATAAGCTGGCAGAACTGAAAGACAGTCAATCCAGTTACCATGCTCTATAGCATCTTCAATAGCAGCATCTAACATCTCCAATAATGAACGATAAACAAAAAAACCTCAAGGGGAATGCCTTCGGGATATTTAGACTGTAAATATTGTTTTGGCTGAGAAATTGCAAGCTTGTGAAGAACATCCTAGCTAATTTAAGAATTCTGTGAGTAGAATGACTCCACACTCTCTATTTGAGCATGACCAAAAACAACAGGTGTCTTATAAGCTCATGCACGCAATGTACCACGTATCTCACCATCTTTAACCAATTTGTTGAATTCTGAATGAAAGAGGGCAGCTTCATCTGGTGCACAATTAACACAACCAATTACTTGTAATGTTTGCTGCAATGAGTTCCAAAACAAAGCTAAATTTGTTGGAACTACCGCACCCCTTGAGGCACCACAGACCATTGAGCAGATGGGTGACACCTATAAGGATTATATAGCTGGCCACCATCTAGCTCCCTTTTATATCTTTCCCATTCTTGGCCCTTGTATTTGTATCACAAGCTTCGAACTGATATGCAAACGAGCAGCAATCTCTGCTAATGCAATCTGACTACACTCCTGCAACTTCTCATCAATCTCTTCAGCCGACAAATCCTAATATGAATTTGAAATTCTCCTCCATTTACAATCATCAAACTTGCATCGTTATTTCTTTCCTTATTCTCTCCGCATAATACAAGTCCACTCCAATCAATAAAAGATATCCGACTTGATCTCTTGACTTCTACTTCAATTCATGTCTCAATTGATCAAGAATGATGTATTCCTTGCCAGAAACTGTGTGCAGAGGATCGAAATCAAATAAACTTGTTCCTCATAGTACAACCTTCTGTTATGCAAAAATTGCACAAATGCGGAAGCACAATAAGCAAGATCTAGATTTGCCAATTGAACACCAATCTAATCTGGTAGCAATTATTCTATTACATCAACAAAATAGTAAATAACTATAGCAGAAAAACAAAGTGACACAATATTTATACTAGTTCCACTATCCTCGAGATAGTGTACGTCTAGTTCAACAGAGAGAGAATTTATTCCACATGAGAGAATTACAAGAGATTACAAAATAAGAGTTTACATATCCAAACCTCAATCAGGTTTAACAAGAAGAGACACCATTGGGGATCACTGGCTCCAGGCCAGGATGGGTTTACACTAAAGTCTACCCCTCAATATATAGCTAGTGAAAATCTATGTGAGTCATCGATTAAATTACGAACATATGGTAATAATATAATGGAGGCAAATTATCATAACAACAAATGTGCAAACATAGGAAGTAAATCAATCCGTTTCTTTAGCATAGATGGAAGAAATTAATCCCTTCATTTATTTCTCTACCACCTCATCAAATGCAATCAATGCATTCCCATTATAAAAATATTCACTTTCCATTCTTTGCAAATTTGTTCCAATCAATTTGTGATTTTGTATCACCAAATTTAACACTAAGCCTTCATGCAAAATCACATATCTGCAACACCCCATCTCCAATAAAATTCTCTTCACAACATAAAACTCTTCAACAGAACCCCACCTTTAAATCAAAATCTCACAACGAGATACACCAAAAAATGAATATTTACCAAATGGGTTCCAGCAAAGCCACTCCCCATCACACAATTGTTAACGAGCTCAGACTACGTCCCCGCCCGCCAACAAAATGTCGCAAATATCCAAAATAACAAAAAAGGCAGACACCAAAGTAATCTCAACACCGCTAAGGACAAAAAATAATTCTCTCAATCGCCAAAAAATCTCTCTCCTGTCACTTAATCAAAACCATTACAAGCTTCACCCACCGCCTGCAAAAGACGCATCTACCACCATGAGCTGCACCACGCATAAACCAACGGTCTAAAAGTGCTTGCAATACACATCGACACCCATCTACCACTTGATCTGAGCTCCTTCCTCGATCACTCTGGATCCCTCGAGCATCATCAACGTGAAGACCCCTGTCTAAACCACAACGATCTCTGTCTCGACACCCTTCTATCACTTGACCTAAGCTCCTTTCCTGATCATCTTGGATCCCTCGAGCATCATCAACATGAAGACCGTTGTTAGAAACATGATCAAAACTTCCCAGATCCAATAGTCCCTTCAACGCAGTAAACTCCATATCACGTTAAAGTTCCCAGATTGGAACGCTCTTCACCCTCAACATAATCTCCTCCACCAAAGTCTTCTTTTCCCCAAAACAGTAATAGCATAATTACCACTGAATCTACCAACCTTTGTAGAAATAATTGATGCACAATTTAAAACAAATCGCCTTGCTCTGATACCAATCTATTATGCAAAATTACGCCTTTGCGGAAGAACAATAAGCAAGATCTAGATTTTCCAACTGAACACCAATCTAATATGGTAGCAATTATTCTATTACATCAACAAAATAGTAAATAACTATAGCAGAGAAACAAAGAGAAACAATATTTATACTGGTTCCACTATCCTCGAGATAGTGTACGTCCAGTTCAACAGAGATTTTATTTCACATGAGAGAATTACAAGAGATTACAAAATAAGAGTTTACATATCCAAACCTCAATAAGGTTTAACAAGAAGAGACACCATTGGGGATCACTGGCTCCAGGCCAGGATGGGTTTACACTAAAGTCTACCCCTCAATATATAGCCAGTGCAAATCTATATGAGTCATCAATTAAATTACCAACATATGGTAATAATATAATGGAGGCAAATTATCATAACAACAAATGTGCAAACATAGGAAGTAAATCAATCCGTTTCTTTAGCATAGATTGAAGAAATTAATCCCTTCATTTATTTCTCTATCACCTCATCAAATGCTATCAATGCATTCCCATTATAAAAATATTTACTTTCCATTCTTTGCAAATTTTTTCCAATCAATTTGTGATTTTGTATCACCAAATTTAACACCTTCACCGACAGAGAGCAGTATAAGCATATTAGAAAGCCACATGTAACACTCGCCAAACTTAAATAATGGAAACAACATGCAAAATGCATGGAGCAAGTAATTATCAAAATATTTAAAATGATGCAAACATATAAATTATCTATATATGCAATATTTCTAGCATCTCATGGTTGGACTCATGCTGTATAGGATGCTATTTCACATTTAACCAATTGCTACATAAATTATAATCATGAACTCATAGTGATAGTGTAACCTGCGGAAATGCATGAGTATAGTGTTTTTGATCTCTAATCCAATTAGACAATAATTTTCTAATATATAACTATTATCTTGTAATATACTAATATTATAATGTTGCACTATTATGCTATGATAGCTTAAACAGTAAGGGCAAACACTGTTTTGTAAATTTTCTAATAAAGTAATGACTACTAATAATCATTTGTGTATTTTAGGATAGCACGTGGGAATCTTATTCTCTGATATTAAAAATTTCAGAATGATGACAATAAAATTAACTTGACGTAAATTATTGCATATTCCATCGATAGTCTGACTACAACTACAAAATTAACTTGATGTAAATATTAACTATTGATCTGAAGTGTGATAAAAAATAATTTGGCAACAGTAACGATCAAACACAATGAATTTTCAAACATCTGGAACAAAATCGAACGATGTGAGAACAAAACGAACAACAACTTGGAATTCAAAATCAAATTGAATGCTCACATAAAAATCAAATCGATGGAACATTGAGCCTTGGGAAGAAGAGTTGAGTTTTGTACATCTCCAAATAAATCGGAATCCAGAAGTAATGTGCTTTTAGAGGAAAATTTCAAAATTGTCAATACATTATAATAAGGGGTAGAGGTTCTAGGTTTTGATAGAAATTCGGCAAGATTAAAAAACGATGGATACCTACAGAAATGGAGAGAGAAGTCGTGGTCAGAGGGTTAGAAGAAAATGGCGAAATTGGAGGAGAAAATATTGGAATAAAAACACAGAAGAAACAAAAGAAAATCGGTGGAGAGGAAAAACGAGGAAAATGTTGGAAAAAAGAGATTTTCCAACTGAATTTCATTGGCATGGGCAAATTTATTTTGATCCTCTTACAGTAGGGAAACCTCCCTAACGGTCGGTTTGAAAAATTATTTTCACCCTCTAACAATAGGGAAACCTCCCTAATGATCGGTTTGATTATCGTATGTAAAATAAAACGATGAAATGAATCAAGTTAGAGTATCACATATAAACCAATAAAATACTCATGACTTTTATCACATATAAAACAATATGATAAAATGAATCAAATCAGGGTATCATATTAAAATCAATGCGATACTCAAAACAATTATCATGTATAAAACAATATGATGATAGCAAATCTAAAGACGCAAAACAATACGATACGTGAAATCATTATCATATATAAAACAATATGATAACCAATCAAGTCAGAGTATCATGTATAAGCCAATAAGATACTCATAACTTTTGTCATATATATGATAAAATGAATCAAATTAGAGTATCATATCTAAATCAATGCGATGCTCTTAACAAATATTATATAAACCAATAAGATAGAGCATCACATATAAATTAATGCGATGCTCTTAACAAATATCATATATAAATCAATACGACAAAATAAACCAACAAAGAGTATCGTAAAGAAATACGATACTTATAACAATTATCATATGTAAAACAATATGATAACAATATTATCATATATGAAAACAATATGATAACAATAAATCAACACAGAGTATCATACATAAAGCAATACGATACTCATAACAATTATCATAAATAAAACAATATGATAACATATTATCATATATAAAAACAATATGATAACAATAAATCAACACAGAGTATCATACATAAAGCAACACGATACTCTTAACAATTATCATACATAAAACAATTTGATAATAATAAATCAACATAGAGTATCATACATAAAGCAATATGATACTCGTAATAATTATCATATATAAAACAATATAATAACAATAAATCAATACAGAGTATCATACATAAAGCAATATGATACTCATAACAATTATCATGTATAAAACAATATGATAATAATAATCAACATTTAAAATGTTATTAGATAATAATGGATTATGGGGATAAATATAACTTGACTCTTAATCATGTACCAAATAAACAGACATTAATGTTGTAAAATCACAGTGGTAGAGCTCGAGCGCGCATCGAGGCATTAACAATGTAATCTACTCATGATGCCATAACACACCTGGCGATCAACCCAAAATAACTAAGACGGTCTAAGGCGAAGGCCGTAAGCTACCCATTCAAGAAACTACACATGGGACCCCCATGCGTCCATCTATTGTAGTCCGTGCCCCGCCGAACGGGAATCCCGATCAAAAACAAATGTGCCCAATGTAGTAGATCGTTGACCTTTGGTGGTAGATGGGCAGATAGGAAATCACTGGTTTAGGTAGCGAGCCTAAATTAGGTCGGCCAAGATGGTGTTTTGGCCCATTGGTACAAAAAAGTCCAATCTATCCCAATCCAAAATCAAAGAGAGGTCTAAAAATATTGTTACATATAAATATATGGCATGAAACTCGGTATATTATGACTAGAATAAAGTCATGACTAGGATAAATAAGCCAACATTTCTAAAAACAATGTGGCAATCACAGAAAAAATATATGCCAAATCGAGATATATCGATGTATAACCCCTAGTTTGATTGCCAAATCATAAACAAGATTAAGCACGCCATATACAATCGGAATTCATCACATTAAATTAAACCTCAACGGTTGCGATACAGAATAAAAAGAACCATTATAAGAATGACATATAAGCATGTCAACTCGATGACGAATTAAAAGCACATCAATTCAAAAAGTGCCATGTACTCCCAAATAGTAACAACTCAACTAATGCACATGCTTCCCATATCACGTCGCATTACTTTATTTACTAAGTGGTAGGACACGCCACTTATAGAAAATTCACACAAATGAATATTCCATAAGGTTATAATATTATAAATCATGCCTAAAAGGTACTCATGTAGATCTATAATTGTTTCAAAATCCCAAATTTGAAATTTAGTTCATTCATTATAATGTTTTAAAATTTGACAAGTAAGGAAAAAAAGTATAAGGTTTTCAAAATATTAAAAAAAAATACAATTTGAATAAGTAAAGCAAAACTTATGACGAAAATAGTTTTTAGATTTAACTTAGTTATCGTTGTCGTTTATTTTTTAAACAAGAACTGAAACACATTTTCGGCCTTGTGAATCATAAAATATTTCAATATCCAAAACATGAAACTTGTAGAATGTTTACTATGCTTTTCAAAACTTCAACAATTATCAAAATCCTAAAAGAAACCAAAATGGCATACCCAAAACAATTTATGTTTAGGCCTGAAAATATCAATTTACATATACTGATTTTGTAAAAATCATATAAAATCGACATTTAATCTTTTAAAGCAAAAAAATTTCAGTACCTTTGAATATCAGTCTAGTTTGTATGTACCGAATTTGAGAACCAAACTCAGAACCATTTGGTACAGATTTCATATTCTTCACAACCCATTTTCTGCTGTATTCTAAAAATCTCAATTTTGATATACCAACTTGCAAAAATCAAAGAAATTCGAGATTTAAAAATTTTAACCTAAAATTCTTACAGTAGCTTTGAATATGAATGTAGTTTATGTGTGCAAAATTTCAAAGCTTAATTCCCTGCCAATTGGTACCGATTTCATGTTCTTCACGTTCCATTTTCTGATGTGTTATAAAAATCTCAATTTTCATATACCAACTTGCAAAAATCATAGAAATTCGATTAACATTTTTAACTCGAAATTTGTATAATAGCTTTGAATATTAATGTAGTTTATGTGTACAAAATTTAAAAGCTTAAAAATATACCCAATGGTGCAGACTTGTCATTTTTCATCAATAACTTTCAGCTCAAATTTATCAATCTCATTTTCATATACCAAGTTTGTAAAATTCATAAAAATTCAAAGTTAATCATTTACATTCAAAGTTTTACAGTAGCCCCATCTACTAGTCTATTTTCTATGGTTAAAATTTCAAAGTCAAATTCCTTACCATTTGGCATAAATTTCAGGTTTTTTAGCTGATATTTTCAGCTCAGATTTATAAAACTCAATTGCATATAAAAGAATCAAAATTTCTTTTCAATAACCATCAAATTGTTTATCAATGAGGCAATCATACATACACCTTGCATACACTAAAATTGTATGCATTCAACATGTATGAGACAATTAAACATACATTTTGCATGCAATAAAATTGTATGCATGCAACAATGTACAATACCCACAAATTTCCAATACTACACAAACCTCATTCAAATCCATTTTCAATGACCAAGAATTCATAAATAAATCATACTTGAGGGGGGCGTAAAGAAGCCAACAGATAAAAATTTAATCTTTATGTCAACATGCAAGCACAAATCATAATTTAGAAAAATTAATGTTGAAACTTCACTCACCTACAACTTTTAAAAAGTAATCTTTAAGCCCTATGACAACTTGTTTTGATTGCAAACCCTTTGCAATAATAAATGGGAGTCCTTTCTTCAATTACAAAGATTGATTTTTGATTTTTTTTATATAAAGGAGAAGATTGAATGATTTTTTACCTTTTCTTATTTTTCTACTTTCTGGTTTCTGAGGGAGACAGAGAAATACATCTTGTAAGTAAATGGTGAATGTGGATGGGAAGGATTTTTTTATCCTTAGCCCCTATCCAGATTTTTCCTAACAAATATCCCCACTTCCCCCTTTTTCTTCTTTCGTTTCTTTACTTAATGATCAAACCAACCGTTAGGGAGGTTTGCTTACTGTCACTTGGCCAAAATCAATTTTTCCGAAGCCAAAAAAACATGGAGCATGTTTACAGAATGTCTCTTTAAAACTCTTTAATCTAATTCACTTAATTCTCTCCACTTTTTTCTCCTTAGATCTCTCTAGTTTTAAATATTCTCTAGCATATATTTTTTTTACGTTCAACTAAGATTAATATAAAAAAACTAGTTTTTTTTAAAATCTTTTTTTAAAATATACAATCTAACAGTACGTTTCCCATCATTAGGGATTTTTTTTTTCATGAATCATATTATTTTTTAATGTTTAACTTGCATACTGTTTTAACAAAATTCAACTTTTCCAAAGCTAAAAATAACCTGGAACATGTCTATAGCATGTCTACTTAAATCTCTTCAATTTAATTTACCTAATTTCCATTGGTCTAGTTCACTTAATTTTCTCAACACTTGTCTCTTTAAATCTCACAAATTTTAAATAACATTATCTATAACGTTGTTTTTTGATATTTAACAAAGATTAATGAAAAAAACTAGTTTTTTATTTATTCGATCTAACGGTCGGTTTCACACCGTTGTGCGGTTATAATAGTTAAGATTTGTCTCGCTACAAGATATATTGGTTTTCCCCTCTTATTAAATTTGTTTCTAGAGTATTCCCACACAATGAAAATAAAATTTGTTAGTATTATTTTTTCTTTTATAATCTTTTCTTTTTATGAAAAATTAACATAAAATATTCCTTTTAACTTACTTTACACTTATTTTCAACATTAGGTGAACTCTTTTTTTTTTCTTTCATAACTTGAATATAACATGAAAACATTATTTTATATTATTTAAATAACACACATAGAAATGAACACACTATGAACTCAAACAAACTTTTTCCATTTTCATTGCACTTTTCCAATTACATTTGAATTTGTCTTTTTATTATATGCAAAGTATTTGTTCACCACTTAACTAGTTTATAATAATAATTATTATTTTTTCCACCGTTTTCACCTTAATTATTATTCTTTTTTTTATGAACACATAAGTACATTTTTCCAAAAAGTTCATTCACAAAACAAATTCTCCATTATGCAACAAAAAGGGTGAAATTCTTCATATTGACTATGCACAACCGATTTATTGATCGTCATTAATTTTTCCTCTCATCCATTTTTAATATTTTATGTTCATTTATTTAATTTTGGGAAAATATTTGATATAATCATTACCATTTTGTTACTGGATTCCTAATTCAGTATCCCTAAAAACCGGGTTGTTACACGGCTGGTGAATGGGCCGATATTCAAGGCACGCAGTTATGTGAAGTACCAAGTAAACGAATTCAGATTTTCCCCGAAAAGTTACGAAGAGCGGTTGCTAACACAAGACAGTGGTGTATGTATGAGAGCAATTACCAAATGTAGAGCCAGCGGGAAGGACAAAAATTACAAGGAAGTAGAAACCAAGTATTACAGAGTTATTCAACAAATAATTGGGTTGGATTACATTGACTTTAAACAAATAGTTTTCTATTGTGATTGGGTAAAGGTTGAAGACAAGGTCAATGGTTGCAAGATTGATCCCATTTCAAATTTGATCATGGTTAACTTAGGAAAATTGAAGAGTAAAGACAGAGTGAACGATGAGTTGTTTATTCTTTAATCGAAAGGGAGTCAAGTGTTCTACTCGAAAGATTTAAAACATGACGGATGGTTTGTGGTTTCACACACACCAAAACGGTTGACTAGTAATATGGATGACATTGAGTTTCCTACTATTTACCAATCATCTTTTGAAGATAATGAGAAGTTAGAAGACCTTACAAAATGTGTTTGTCGATACTAAATGCATTTCTTACGGGAATTGAGTGGATGCATTTCTTTAATGTATGAAGTGACTAGAAATTGTATGTAAAAAAATGTTGAATTCAACTTGCTATTTTTCACTTGAATTGTTAATTTTCACTTGCTATTTTTCACTTATGCGTAATAGGGGCATTAGTAATTGATAAGTTTATTGAATTAACCATATGACATACTACTATTCATTGCACGGTCAGTACACATTCAATATAATTTCATTTTTTATTCTTGCAGCAAATTATTGGTCTTCAAAATGCTGCTAAAATCCAAAAAAGACCGCTTATGTCACCTTTATTATAATTTGACTAATTAACAAACACACACATAACTACTCTGTCTAATTTATTTTGCCTTTGGTATCTTACATTTTTGGTCAATCAAGACAAATCACTTTATGCATTTTGTATAATATATGCTATGCACGTGAAGCATTCTTTATTCATTTCTTTTTACCCTATATTTAAGTCTTTATTCATTTCTTTTTAACTGCTAGCAAACTGAACATTTTTGATTTTTTTATCCTCATCGTTGTTGTATTTAACATTACATTAGAACCAAATCTTCGTCACTTTCCATGTGCATATATTCTTACACTGTCTACCTTATATAGCTTTATGACGTCTTTTTTGTCAAAATCATGCTTCTTGCTTGATATTCTACAATTGTGGTTAATGCCTTAGTGACCAGGAAGCAAAATAATGTATCTAGTTTGCCCCGAGTAGATGGACGTTGTTGGCTGATTATCTACAATCGAAACTCAGTAAGTGATATTCTTATTAACGATAAATTTTCAAGTTATGCACTTGCATGAAGTTCGGAAGTATAGTAGTTACTGGTTGTGTTTTGAATTTGATGTTATGTGCACCTCATGTCCATTAATGCCACTCACTAAGGAAATGCATTAAGTTTCGTGAAGCATTATAGGTAAACAGATACAGAATAATTACAAGATAGATATAAAATTTTGCAGTGGAATAAAACAACTTTATTAATCATAAGATACCGTGGTCCAAAAGATCGTTTGTCCGAAATATAAAAGTCCATTACAACATAAAAACCACTGTCTTGTACTTCAAAAATATCAGAGTACGTAAAAGAAATAAAATTCCCTAAGAACAAAATATAGCCATAGCAACAAGGATAGGATCTTGAACCATACATATCAGCAGCTCCAGCAAAATAAGCAGAATCACGGTCAAGCCTGAGTGTTTCCTCCCTGAGTAAGGGGGGAACAGAAGAAAGAAGGAGAAACAAAAGGGTCAGACATAAATTCTAGCGAGCCTAGTTACTTTTAGCCAGTAAATAAATGAAAGTAACATGATAGGCATATAAAGTGGATAAAATAGACCACTACATAAATGGCAGGTGTGACAAGGTAGACAGGATAAGGTATATATGCTTCTAATGATTACTCTGACTATTACTAGTATATCTTGAAATAGATGATCCCATCAACTATAAAGTGGTAGACTTAGGTATACATCCAAATGTATCCTAACTACTACCCAGATCGATCGGCTCCCTAATCCTCGTACATACCCTGTACTAGCCCTAATCACGGTCGTTTTATCTCCTTCTGCCCGGCCCATGTGCGCACAAGGCCCGGTCGGTTTGCGCCGCCCACACCGTCCTTCACGTTTCGATCTCTACGATCAGTCAGTAAGCATGCCCCCTTCACCGCCTAGTATGGAGTACTTTGTTTGATACTTAATCTGGGTTACTGACTGAAATCGGTCACACACAATATGTTACAAGCTCTCCCCCTTGTCTTGTATCCCCTACTAGGTTTTCCACAGGTTATATTTACCCTAAAAGGTGTCTTTAATTATTAACCCCAATCTTTCTATCGGTTATGATTACCCATATGTGACTTTAAAACATAACCCCTAATCTTCCAATCGGTTATGCTTACCTGTAGGTGTCTTTAACACATAACCCTATCATTTCTACAAGTTATGCTTGCCCTAAAGGTGTCTATAATTACATAATTTTATTATTTCCAATGGTTATGTATACCACTAGGTGTCTTTAATTACATAACCTTAACAAGTTAAGTTTGTGGGCCTATATGTAAATATTACCCACCTACCCAAGATTTACTTAACCCTCCCACTGATTCAAGCATGTTTATTTAACGGTTAAGTTTGTGGGCCTATATATATTAATATTACCCACCTACCCTATATTTACTTAACCCAACCCTTTTTATTCAACCAAGTTTACTTAACCCCCAACTTAAATTTAAGTTCATATAATCCCTATGGATTAACTTAGGTTAAGTTGTTTAATTCTTTACCATGTCCATTAATTGTTTGTAATGGGCTAGACCTAAGCATGATAACATAAGGTAATTTAGATCATGCAATCCCTAGACTTAAATTTAGATCACATAAAATAGATCTAAACATGATAACATAAGGTGATAATTTAGATCACATAAAATAGATCTAAACATGATAATATAAGGTGATTTACATACAAAATTAGATCTAACCAATGTTGCAACTTTCAAGATTAATAGATTTACATTTACCACAGCATAGTTACAAGTCAAGATCCACAAAGGCAACATCATAGTATAACCACAATTGCATCAGATCTAGAGAATTAGATCTACCATGACATAGTATAAGATCTAACAATAGCATAGATTCAAGGTTTACAACGTATACAAATCACAGTCTTTCATAGTTTACTTCTATTCATTTAAACCTAAAAATAACTAGATACTCACAGCGTTAGGTTTAGAGAATAGAGAGAATGGATCTTGAATTTTTGGATTTGATTTGCAAAACTGAAATATTGCATGTTGTTGAAGAAAACGAATATGTCTTAGTTTGCACTCCGGCAGAGTCTAGCCGCCATTGTTTCTTTGTGAAGAAAACAAAGGAATTGTGGTATATTTATAGCTGCTAGGTTACATAATTTGGATGCCTATCAGCCCTAAAGGAATTGGGTTATGGGTCGCCGCACGCTTGAAAAATGCCTGAATGCCCAAAAACTATTCTAGGCGCACTTTACTGGTGCGCCAGTGCAAAATTGCCTTGGCGCACTTAGCAAGTGCGCCAATTATACCTGGTCTTGATTTTCAACTTTTTATCGTCCGTAACTTCTTCATATGTTATCCATTTTACGCAAACTAGGTGTCTATCCGGACCAGAATTTCAAGACGGACGCAATGACGTAATCCGTTTCCCTTAATTCTGAATATTAAATTAATTATTCTTTAATTTATTCTTTTTAATGTTGTTAAAAATTCAGGGTTTTACATTCTCCCCTACTCAAAGGATTTCGTCCCCGAAATCTCTAAGTTGAAAAGAATGTATCTTACCATCCATCTACTCATTCATCAAACACTGGCATCCATTGTCCTTAAAGATTTCTAATGCTTATATGAGTATATGCAAAGGTTTGTGTATATGTCCCAATACTAATGCGAAGATCAGGCGGTCTACTGATTCAGTTGACCTCCTTAATGGAATGTATGTTAGTGCCATGAATCCAATATGTATGTAAATAATCCTATTATAACATGTAAGTTCTATATGTGTGCACACTCATTCATCCAAATGCAACATCCATATGCTAGTTGATCGATTTCCATCTATAAAAGAAAAGAAAATGCACACACATCCATATGCAGTATGAGAGTGATTGAGCCGATCTAGTGTCTAATGTGTGTGTATATGCATCCACAAGCAACCACTAGCAAACACTTGCATTCGCTTGCATCCATCAATCATAACATGTCTCAAACACATGTTTACATCCATGCATTCCTTACCTAAAGGTCGAAGATTCGATCTATAGGATACAAACGAATGATAGAAACAAGTACGAATAAAAAGCTTTGGAAAAAGAAGTTAAGAACATAGTCCTAAAAAGGAAAGGGTATGAAGTGTGATCTTTGTCTTAAGTCTCCCAAGTCGCATCCCCGCTGTCTTCTCCCTATTACACTTTTATTAACCTAAGCTCTCCGTTGCGCACTTTCTTAACCTCTGATCCAAGTATTTAAATCGTAACTCATCCAATCATTGCTACCTTCTCTACTTTCACTTCCTTTCATAAGTTTAGCTCCAATACCTCGAACTCTATACATTTTATCAGCTCTTGGATGGATAGTCATCTTAGAATGATGGGCTTCCTCAAGGACTATCTTCAATAGGATTCCCATCCTGATATGATTCACCTATCAAACTTCTTCTCAAGTAGCTCCCCAACTTACTTACTCAACTCCCTCCTTTCCCTTGGAGCCATGTGCAACATTGGTAATGCAACTGGCTGTGCATTGTCCACCAGATATATACAGAGGTCAATCTCGCGCCTTGGGGTAAACCCCGAAACTTATCAAAGACATCAGGATACTCACGAACTACTAGTACCGATTGCAGATCGTCGATAGCTGCATCAAGAGACTCTAGAAAACTAAGCATAATCGACCCTTATGGGTCACACGAAATCTCTAGTTCACATGACAAGCCAAAAGCCTAACAAACCTCCTCTCACAATCCAAAATGGAACCATACATGGCTAGCCTGTCCATTCCTAGAATTAATCCATAGCCTATAAACCCAAGCACATATGCATCACACTCAAACTCGACGCCTAATATTGATATTCACAAACCCCGACAAATCATAGATAAATGAGCCAAACCACCAATGGGGTTTGGGACAACAGTGGGATCCACTACCGTAACACCCCACCTCCGTTAAGGTCACTCACAAAGGGAAGGCCTTAACTTTGATGGGGCATTTTAGTAGACAGAACAGAATATTACAAAACAGATAAGTAGTACTTGAAAAATTATAACTTTATTACAGCAGAAACAGAAATAAGTTTGGTTACATCTTTCTAAATCAAAATAACAAAACTCAAGTACACAATTATCAGTCTTATACAAAATCCTTCAGAATGTAAAGTTTCAAAGCCATAATCCCCAACATAAACTGCCATGAAAAGATAGAGTCAAAGCCAATCAGTACTCCAAACACTTCAAGCAGAGAGAATTAGAATCAAGCTCCTATGTTTCCACCCTGAGCACCTGGGGGGAGTGGAAAGAAAAGGGGCGAAAACAAACGAGATCAGACATAAAGTCTGGCGAGTCCAGTGACTTCTAGCATATAAACAGATAATATTATCATGACATGTAAATAAAGCTGGATGAGAGATTACATCAATAAGAATAGCAAATATACCTTAAGTTAACAGAAGAAACAAAATGATGTAAACCAAGTTATGTTCCTTACTTACATCTAACTTCTCTGCACTAATACTAGTATAACAGGGTTAGGTGTTACCCTTATGTATAAACTGAAACAGAATCGAAACAGAATAATCTATACAGAAACAGAATGCTAGTAATGGGCCTTCACCACCCCCAACGGACAGAAGGTACAGAAGCAGAATACTAGTAATGGGCCTTTACCACCCCAACAGACAGAAGGTATGGAAACAGAATACTAATAATGGGCCTTTACCACCCAACTAATGGGCCTTGACCACCCCAACAGACGGAGGGTACGGAAACAGAATCGAAAACGGAATCAGAGGCAGAAACAGAATAATCCCTATGGAAACGGAATGTTAGAATTAGGTGTACACTAGTAATGGGCCTTTACCACCCCTACAGACGGTACCATGCAGAAATAGACAGGTGTTACCACCCAACAGAAACAGACGGTACCAACAGAAACAAACAGAACTAAGTGTACCCTAAGTCCTACCCCAAGTAATCGGCTCCCTAATACATAAATACCCAAAGTCGGCCCCACAGTAGGGTGTATCACCCCCTAAAGTGGCAACCTATTGGCACAGACCTATTTACAGATGTCACAGTGTCTTACATCCTCATAGCAGACCGGATCCATGCACGCACATGACCCGGTTGGAATGCACCATCAACACCCCTCGCCGTTATCAGAATGAACCGCTTATAATTAGTTCAGTAAGCGTGCCCGGACCCCTACATAGCGTGGGGTCAAAGTTTTTGATACCATAAAGGGTTACTGACTAATATGGGTCCCAAACAACAGATGACACAAGTATTTCCCCTCCTAACCTTGTGTTCCTAGACTAACAGATTTCAGATTAACTTGTTTACAAGTTTCAGACATACAGAGTTCATATTTACTAGTTCACAGATCAGACAATCAAGTTAACAAGTTTTCAGACTAACGGATCAAATGTACAGTTTTAACAGACTTACAGATTGTCTAACTTTGTATTGGGCCTACAGATTCACGAAACGGGTATGTTAAATTAATCAGTCCAGTTGGTTTAACCCTATCCACCCAACAAATTTTAGACGTCATATTTATCTCAGATTTGCATTAATTATATATTAATGCACAGACCTCTCACATTAGGTTGGTAGCTTGTGGCCGCTGGATATGCCGGGCGGTTCCGGGCAGACTTCTGCCACAAGCCAGACCTAACCTCGTGTCTAAGCATATTTTAGTTATGCCTATGACCTCTCACATTAGACTGACAACTTGCGGTCGCTGGTTAAGCCGGTTGGTTCCAGGCAGGCTTCTACCGCAAACGGAGCCTAACCTCGTGTCATAGCCACTTTATTCCACAAGCATCACGGCACGCGCTTCGCACGTGAATAGTTATTTTAAAATATCAAAGTCAATATTTTAAATACTTCTATAGATAACCATAATCCATGAAAAATTTCTTTTATTGAAAAAGGCAAAAAATTAAAGAAAGGAGAGTCTTTCCGCTATACCAATAATTGGCATAATGCAATAAATATGGAAATGCATGAATAGATGGAAGAATTCATTTTTTACCAAGTGGGGCATGTGCTAAAAATAATTAAAAGCAGATTAAAGGAGTGGAACAGATGCAGGCATAAGCAGCTTAATAATATTAAAAAAATTATACAACAAATGTAAAGATATACAATAAAATATTGATTTGGCCTACGGAGTAAAGGCATGTATAAAGTACTACCAAACATAGAGTACTCTCAAAGCCTAGTTGTTTTAAACTTTCTCATCTATGCACATTGCACCTTCTCCACCATCCCTTCCTTGCATACCCGCACCTCTGTCTGCCACCAGATCTGGCTCTCTACCGCCCTTGCCAACCTCGCACACCCACGTCTGTCTTCTTTGCTGCAGTGTAAGCCGATGTAAAATGCTGTAAAATTTTACAAAGCTTTTTTTATTATTATAAAGAGAAACAGTGGAGAATAGAAGGAGTAATGGTGGAGTGGAGAAATGGTGGAGATTCTTAGACGATATTTATAGAGTTCAAGCATTTAAAAATAATTAACCGTCCAGTTGCAAAATTTAATGTGATATTTTGAACTTTTGATGCGGTAACCGAATTTTAGCCGATTCAATGCTTATCAGAAATGCAGTAAATGCTAGAAAAGAGCATTTAAAAATAAGAAACCGTCAATTTGTAAAATTTAATGGGATATTTTGAACTATTAATAAAGATAGGAATGAATATGAGAATATTAAGAAATTGGTTGTTTCTAGAAATAAAGCTATTAATATTATACGAATGAATATAAGAACTTTAAAGAACTAACTATTTCTAGAAATAGAGAAATTAATATTATAGGAATGAGTATGAGAATTTTAAGGAATTGACTGTTTCTAGAAATAGAGCAATTAATTTTGATTCAACAAAGAGAAAATGTAGGACATAAGTGTGACACATCAAAATAAGAAATTGCCATATATCCACATTAATAGGAATTTCCATATATGGAAAATAAATTGAATTAGTATATCTATATGCAAAATATAAACGACCTTAGTTCTAATTTTAAACACAAATATGTTTATACATACATACATACATATATACATACATACATATATATAATAGTATTATGTATACATCATGTATTATTATTATACATATAATAAAGGTTTAAACCAAACAGTTTTGGAATGTAAAAATTTAATTGCATAATAAAAACTTTAATGGATGCAATAAATTATGCATGGAAATTCGTAGCATTAGAACCAATGATAATGCATAAACTAAAATAAATAGCAACTAAATCAAAGAAATGGTCCTAAATTTGCACCAAAATATTGTAAAAAAAACTATCATTGATATAGTGCCAAATTTGCTTTCTAACCATATAAGAAATTGCCATATATCTACGTCAATATTAATTTCTATATATGGAAAATAAATTGAATTAGTAGATCTATATGCCAAATATTAATGATCTTAGTTCTAATTTTAAAAATATGTTTATACATATAATAGTATCGTGCATACATATAATAAAGGTTTTGAAGCAAACTGTTTGGAATGTAAAAATTTAATTACATAATAAAAACCTGAACGGATACAGTAAATTACGCATGGAAATTCATAGCATTAAAACAAATGAAAATCCATAAACTAAAATAAATAACAACTATATTAAAGAAATTGTCCTAAACTTAGCACCTAATATTGTAAAAAAAAATTGTCATTGATATAGTGCCGAATTTACTTTTTAACCATATAAGAAATTGCCATATATCCACATCAATATTAATTTTTATATATGGAATATAAATTGAATTAGTAGATCTATATGCCAAATATAAAGGATCTTAGTTCTAATTTTAAACATAAATATGTTTATACATATAATAGTACCGTGCATAAATAAATATAATAAAGGTTTTAAGAAAACTGTTTTGGAATGTAAAATTTTAATTGCATAATAAAAACCTGAATGGATGCAGTAAATTACGCTTGGAAATTCATAACATTAGAACCAATGAAATGCATATACTAAAATAAACAGCAACTAAAATCAGAAGCGATATTAAAGAGGCAATTTGAGTTTGTTGAAAAGGTTTATTAGATCCTAATTTAAGTGACATTAAAAGCCAAATTTATTAGGGATATTAGGTTAATTAATAATTTTGTAACTTAAAAGCTCATACGTAAGGGCATTTTGGGAAGTTCATAGTCGGACCAAAACTTTGTGCTCCAAGAGAATTATTAATAAAGATTACAGAAAATATCATATTAATTATTTCCATTTAGCAGATTTAACTTCTTTACAAGTTACGGCAGATTATCCAAAGTTTTATTAACATGTTTTGCTCAATTTTAGATCGAGCCTCCAAATTACAATTATTCCGCTTTCAACAGATTAAGCAATTCAACAGATTTAGCAGATAACAGATCAAGCAGATTAGGCAATTTAGCAGATTAGCAGAACAGGCAATTCAACAGATTTAGCAAATTAAGCAATTCAACAGATTAGCAGATTTAACATTTCTTAAAAATTCTATTTACATATCTTGCCTAATCATAAATTAAGCCTAAACTCACATGCTCAAATCATGGTCATAATTCATAATACAATATATGCCCCTAAATTTTCATTAAACTTTGCACAGTACAGAACACCCTCTAAAAGCCCCAAATCATGATATGAATTATGCCAAATTATAGCATTTAATGCCAATATCCAAAAATCCATATTTATGCGCATTCACATTAATAGTTACCCTATTTTAATATAGGTCATTACGCCTAAGTTTCATATTCCTTTTTCAAGTCATGAATCATTATATAAAATATACCCAAAAATCTAGATCTTTAAATCATATCCTCTCAAAATCAGATCTTAATTTTTATATGCATTATGTCCCCAAGTTTCAAGTCATATGTTATCATTCAATGACTCCTCTTCTTCCAAATCACAGATATGCACAAACCTAGATCTAATTTACAACGTATGTCCTTTTCTCAAATCGGTCACAGATCAGTCATGTCCAATTATGCATTATTCATTTTTTACTCCAAAATTTAGCGTTCGTGCGTTAATCTCTTATGAGATTTGGCATAGGCTTGTAGTAGCCTGGCTATAGAACAGAAAAAAAAAGAGAATAGTCACAGAAAAACAGATCTGACAGAAAAGAATATGCATAACCTCAGATTCAGATTTATAGCCATGTTAAGATCATAATTAAAGTTCATATCTGAAAATAACTGTACTCACAAAAAGGGAACTATTCTTGTATTCTGGAATCTGTATTCTGACACTGAATAGCTCTCCTTTAGCGTAGACTATCGGTTAGATTAGAAAATAGTTGTTCTCTTTTAATTCTATTCAGATTGGAAGAAGATGCACTAGTTCTAGCTTATATTTTAGCTGAGTAACGACGCCATTATTTTATTTTATTTAGAATAGAGGCAGAGTATAGGCAGAATGAAATTGTTGGAGAGAAAGTGAGGTTTGGGGGGTGTTTTTACAGGAGAATAGGGTGATTTAGAGCCTACAGATCAGTCCAAAAGTCATCAGAACCACCCAGCTTGAAGACAGGTCATCCAGCCACTCAGAAGAAGATACGTCATCACAGAACACTCCAGAATTCTGTGCTGGATCTGTATGGGCGCACTTGGTAGGTGCGCCGGTGTATTTTTGTACTTGCGCACTTCACAAGTGTGCCAGTGTATTCTGGCTTGTTTCAGGTTTTTCTGCCTAACTTCGTTCATCCATATCTTCTTCATACGGTATCCGTTTTACGCAAACTCGGACTCTTTCTCAAGAAGAATTTCAAGACCAACGCAATGGCGTAACCAGTTTCCCTTAATTCTTCTCCTAAAATTAAGTATATTTTAATTTGTTACTTATACGTTCACAGAAAATACGGGGTATTACATTCTCCCCTCCTTAAAGGATTTCGTCCCCGAAATCTTCAATTTAAGAAGAATGTGTCCTACCATCCTATCACCTACTCAACCATCATCCACAACATCCATTGTCCTTAGAAAACTTCTGACATTGTATGAGCATATGAAAAAGTGTGTGTGTATGTCTCTTATCTAATGCAAAGATTAGGCGGTCTACTGATTCAGTTGACCTCCTCAATGTGAACCATGTTGGTGCCATGAGTCCATTTATGTATGCAAGAAATCCTATTTGATACACATCATTTCTATCTGTGTGCATAACCATTCATCCAAACGCAACATCCATGTGATGAGTCTATCATTTTGCATCCACAAAAATTGAAAAATGTGCACGCATCCATATGCAGTATGAAAGTGTTATTGAGCCGATCTAGTGCCTAGTGTGTGTATATGCATCCATGAGCAACCACTTGCAACCATCAAACATAACATGTCTCAAACACATGTTTACACCCATTAGTTTCTACCTAAAGGTCGAAGACTCGATCGATAGGATACAGCCGAGTGATAGAAGCTAGTATAATTAAAACCAAAGTTCTGTACCCATTAGACATCGGTTAAGAAAATAAATCCCTAAGTATCAACCCCGAAGACCGAAATCAACATCAGATTGACACTCAGAGAATTAATCCCATTAAACAATGTCAAAACTGGAAATCTACTTCACGCTTCGAGTAAAAACCCCTATCCATTTCAGAAATATTCAGATACTTAAAGACTACTAGTACATATCAGATAATCAAATGATTCTTAGGAAACTAAGCATGATAAAACCCCACCATATCCCGCAAAAACGCGAATGTATGCGTCACAGTCAACTTAATGCTTAACACAGATACCCTCAAACCCCAACCTTTCACAAACATATGAGTCGTAACCCTTATGGGGTTTGAGCCTATAGCGGGATCAGAAACAAGACTAGTATTAAAATGCAGAGACTCAACTATAGAATTAAAATGCCAGAATGATCAGATAAGGAAATTAAACTTTCTACGGAAAATTTTCCACCTCTATCCTGTCCACCAACTACGACAACATTCACCTATCTTCCAGAAGATTCTACCCTTTGCCCTTGCCTTCTAGGGTAATCCTTGATCAGATGTCCTGTCTCACCACACTGAAAACAACCAGTCTTTTTACATGTTAACAAGTCTTTCTCTAAAGTTGCCCCCATCGCGCGGAAACCCCTACGAAGCTCGAAAGAGGATTAGCCGTAGGTGAAATTACTGTGGCTACAGATGGAAGTTAGGCACTTCTTTGCCCTTCGACGGGCGTCATAGTCTCATCATGCCTACGGAACTATGTCGCCATGAGGTTACCTCCTAGAAAGCCAGGAGCCCCGGAGACTCAGAAAGGAAAGAAACAAGGATTAAACAGAAAATCAAAAGATAGATATATGGCTTTGGGGACTATGTTTCTCAAAATAAACTTTCCTTTTGAAAATACTTCCCTTTTAAAACCTTTTTGAAAATAGTTTTCAATTTTTTTTTATCAAATCTGGTAATCTTCAGCTCTGATACCAAGTGTAACACCCCACCTCCGTTAAGGTCACTCACAAAGGGAATGCCTTAACTTGATGGAGCATTTTAGTAGACAGAACAGAATATTACAAAACAGATAAGTAGTACTTGAAAAATTATAACTTTATTACAAAAGAAGAAGAAATAAGTTTGGTTACATCTTTCAAAATCACAATAACAAAACTCAAGTACACAATTATCAGTCTTATACAAAATCCTTCAGAATGTAAAGTTTCAAAGCCATAATCCCCAACATAAACTGCCATGAAAAGATAGAGTCAAAGCCAAGCAATACTCCAAACACTTCAAGCAGAGAGAATTAGAATCAAGCTCCTATGTTTCCACCCTGA
Organism: Allium sativum; assembly: GCA_030737875.1. NCBI lineage: Eukaryota > Viridiplantae > Streptophyta > Magnoliopsida > Asparagales > Amaryllidaceae > Allium > Allium sativum. The sequence continues at coordinate 218,159,764 of CM060918.1, read as the reverse complement.
GCACCTGGGGGGAAACAGAAAGAAAAGGGACGAAAACAAACAAGGTCAGACATAAAGTCTGGCGAGTCCAGTGACTTCCAGCATATAAACAGATAATATTATCATGTTAAAGATGGATGAGAGATTACATCAACAGGAATAGCAGATATACTTTAAGTTAACAGAAGAAATAGAATGATGTAAACCAAGTTATGTTCCTTACTTACATCTTACTTCTCCATACTAAAACTAGTATAACAGGGTTATGTGTTACCCTAATGTCTAAACTGAAACAGAATCGAAACAGAATAATCTATACAGAAACAGAATGCTAGTAATGGGCCTTCACCACCCCCAACTGACAAAAGGTACAGAAGAAGAATACTAATAATGGGCCTTTACCACCCCAATAGGCAGAAGGTACGGAAACAGAATATTAATAATGGGCCTCTACCAACCCAACAGACAGAAGGTACGGAAACAAAATTGGAAACGGAATCAGAGACGGAAACAGAATAATCCCTACGGAAACAGAATGTTAGAATTAGGTGTACACTACTAATGGGCCTTTACCACACCTAGAGACGGTACCACACAGAAATAGACAGGTGTTACCACCCAACAGAAACAGACGGTACCAACAAAAATAGACAGAACTAAGTGTACCCTAAGTCCTACCCCAAGCGATCGGCTCACTAATACATAAATACCCTGTGTCGGCCCCACAGTAGGGTGTATCACTCCCTAAAGTGGCAACCTATTGGCACAGACCTATTTACAGATGTCACAGTGTCTTACATCCTCAGAGCAGACCGGATCCATGCATGCACATGACCCGGTTGGAATGCATCATCAACACCCCTCGCCATTATCAGAATGAACCGCTTATAATTAGTTCAGTAAGCATGCCCGGACCCCTACATAGCGTGGGGTCAAATTTTTTGATACCATAAAGGGTTACTGACTAATATGGGTCCCAAACAACAGATGACACAAGTATTTCCCCTCCTAACCTTGTGTCCCTAGACTAACAGATTTCAGATTAACTTGTTTACAAGTTTCAGACATACAGAGTTCGGATTTACTAGTTCACAGATCAGACAATCAAGTTAACAAGTTTTTAGACTAACGGATCAGATGTACAGTTTTAACAGACTTACAGATTGTCTAACTTTGTATTGGGGCTACGGATTCACGAAACGGGTTTGTTAAATTCATCAGTCCAGTTGGTTTAACTCTATCCACCCAACATGTTTTTGATGTCATATTTATCTCAGATTTGTACTAAATTAAATACTAATGCACAGATCTCTCACATTAGGTCGGTAGCTTGTAGCCGCTGGATATGCCGGGCGGTTCCGGGCAGACTTCTGCCACATGCCAGACCTAACCTCGTGTCTAAGCATATTTTAGTTATGCCTACGGCCTCTCACATTAGAGTGACAGCTTGCGGTCGCCGGTTAAGCCGGTTGGTTCCGGGCAGGCTTCTACCGCAAACGGAGTCTAACCTCGTGTCATAGCCACTTTATTCCATTACAGAAAATATCAGATTAGTTATGTCCATTTAGCAGATTTAACTTCTTTACAAGTTACGACAGATTATCCAAAGTTCTGTTAACATGTTTTGCTCAATTTTAGATCGAGCCTCCAAATTACAATTATTCAGCTTTCAACAGATTAAGCAATTCAACATATTTAGCAGAAAAGAGATCTACCAGATTAAGTAATTTAGCAGATAAGTAGGACAGGCATTTCAACAGATTTAGCAGATTAAGCAATTCAGCAGATTTAACATTTCTTAAAAATTCTATTTACATATCTTGCCTAATCATAAATCAAGCCGAAACTTACATGCTCAAATCATTGTCGTAATTCATAATACAATATATGCCCCCAAATTTTCGTTAAACTTTGCATAGTACAGAACACTCTCTAAAAGCCCCAAATCATGATATGAGTTATGCCAAATTATAGCCTTTAATGCCAATATCCAAAAATCCATATTTAGGCGCATTCACATTAATAGTTATCCTATTTTAATATAGGTCCTTATGCCTAAGTTTCATATTCCTTTTTCAAGTCATGAATCGTTATATAAAATATACCCAAAAATCTAGATCTTTAAATTATATCCTCTCAAAATCAGATCTTAATTTTTATATGCATTATGTCCTGTAACAACCCGAATTTTAATAACGTGTTAAGACAAGAATCGAGGCAGAATTAAATCTTAAAATAAGAATCAAGAGAAACGGGTTGCGCCATTGTGATCGTCCCGGAATTCTGGTTGGAAACGAGTCCGAAATTTCGTAAATCGGAGTCCGTATGACCAAGATATGGCCTCTAGAAGTTTCACGAAAAATTAGAAAACAAAAACAGATTTTCAAATTTCGAATTTAACCCCAAACAGACTGGGCGGGAAAATTTCCCACCCAGCCCCAGGTCGACTGGGGAGTCGAGCCCCCAGGGACCAGGTCGACTGCCCAGTCGACCTGGGTGTCGACCTGGGGGTCGACCTCCCTGGTCGAGCCAGGTTGGCCTGGTGCACCTACTTGCTCCTTTGGGTCTGTTCTGTTGGCCTGTGACGAGGTTGGATGGTTCAGATCTAAACAAGGGTTAATCTAAGGGCCTAAACTAGTCCTAACTTCTATAAAAACTCCCTAAGACCTAGCCTAATTCACCACAAATCATCCTAACAACTAAGTGCTACCAAAATGCTCCCTAATCATGGCCTCCATCTTCAACTTCAAAGGCTTAAGCATGCAAACTAGATTCAAGTCAAAGGAGCAAGCTTTCTACATCAAATCAAGGAAGTAGAGCATCATCTCAACACCGTTCTACGACAAATGCTTGCTTATAAATATCTAGCCACGCTTTGTAAGTTCTAGCTACTTTTAGATCTAAACGGTAGTTCTAATGTTGACATGGAATAAAATGAGATGAAACCTAAGTATGTTAGTCTATGTGAATCCAGTCTTGCCCCTCTCTTGAACCTATGACTTTGGGCTATTTCTTAGTGATTAAATCATGCCACTCATGTTGTGTTTAACCTAGTTTATCATGCAAGATTGAATCTTGACTTGTGGAATGTTGGCATGAACCCTTAGAACAATTTGACTTGTGGAACATTCATATGAACTTGACTTGGGGCTTATGCAAGTTAAAGAACCTAAACCCCTCATGACCATTTACATGCCTATGATGATGAACCTAGTGTTATGCTATCATACATGTTTGAGGCCAATCCCTTTATGTTATCATACATGTTTGAGGCCAATCCCTTTATGCTACCATACATGTTTGAGGCCAATATGTTGTCATATTATTCCTACTATGTTGACTCGCTTTCACTTGCGTTGGGAATACGTCTTGGGTAGTTTAGACAAATTAGAGATGGGCTATGAAACTTAACATGAATTAAGTAATGGGACAATGGGCATAAGTGGAAAACATGGACTTTGTCGTGGCCTAAATTTGACATGAACATGACAAGTAAGAAAACACAAAAGTGGCCAACTCGAGGTTGGGTTGAGTTTGTAGCATAAATCTGCCCGGAACCGCCCGGCAAATCCAATAGCTACAGACAATAAGACCCAATGTGAGTAGTTGGTCATATCGCGCTTAAAACCCGAGGTTAGACTAGGTTGTAGTGTAAAGCTGCCCGGACCCGCCCGGCGTAACCAGTAACCACAACAAAGTCTAATCTGAGAGGTTGGGGTGCATTAATTTACTCAATACCACATGATAAGGTTAAGATAGTTTGACTAATGGCACTAAACCGATATGACATGTATGGGTAGGTTAATTAAGACCGGACTTGATTACTTAAAGACACTTAACCATATAACACGATTAGTGGATGGGTTAGTTTAACCTAAATGGGTTGATAACACCCGACTGGGATAACGCGATGCGTGGAAGGGTTAAGTAAACCCATAAGAATGATGCTTAACCATTATAAATGCGACTAGTGGATGGGGTTAAGTTAACCTACACTTAACCAATCCGACTCGGTAATTGGATGGGGTTAAGTTAACCTACACTTAACCAATCCGACTTGGTAATTTGATGGGGTTAAGTTAACTTACACTTAACCAATCTGACTTGATGATTTGATAGGGTTAAGTCACAAACCTCTTAAATATACTTAACCAATCCGACTCGATAATTCAATGGGGTTAAGTTAACCTACACTTAACCAATTTTACTCAATGATTTGATGAGGTTAGGACAACCTATACGTAACCGATCTGACATGGTAATTTGATAGGGTTAAGTTAACATATACTTAACCAATCTGACACGATAATCTAGGGTTAAGTCATGAACTTCTTGATAATACTTAACCAACTTGATACATGGTCTGTAGGGCTATGTCTTGAACTTGAATACTTAGCCAATTTTGACATGATTCGTAGGCGGGGTAAGTCATGAACTCGAATGACAACACTTAACCCATTAGAAAAAACCCTAGTTCAGGGGACTAAGTGGAAAATCGTAGTTAATAAGGATAACGGGAAGGGAAACTAAGTGATAAACCTTAGTTAAGGATAACTAAGTAATAATTCTTAGTCAAGAGAATTGGACCAGTTCACAAATAGATGAGTAACCTGATACGGTAGGTCATCGTTTAAACAAATGCACGAGGAGCGAATGTTTATCTAACTTAGATAGAGGCTCCAGCGAACTGGGTGACGAAGCGGTAACTTCGGGGGACATGAGGGTACTCTTAGTATCCCTCTGTGAGGTTACAGATGATCCGCCTGGGCTCACAGAAGTTAAGGTCTGCGGTAGAAGAACCAAGGGTATGCCTTGGTTGCTGTGCGAGCAACCTAAAGACTGGGGTGGATTAGCGTGGAGTCGATGATACTTAGTTTAACCCTGTGATAGCATGTCGTTGACTACCTACCATCTTTAGTCAATCGTGTACGTATGCGGAAAGGCAGAGAACTCCCAACAGACTATATACTTGCTATCTAGTTATGGGTGAGGTTGGCCAATAGGAAAGTGGGGCATGGATGGCCGAAGTATAGTTCTCGTGCATGATTTTCTTGGATTGCCTTTCAGTAGTTGAGGGAGGGGTCACGTGGGACCATAACCACCGGTAGAAAAACAGACCTTGATATCTGCATCGGCCGATAATCGAAAGCTCCCGACCGAGTCCTGTATTTCTTGATTAGCCCTGTCACGGGACTCGGATGGCACATTGAGATACATGTGCATCTAGACATGGAAAACCGATTCACGATACATAGGTGGGAAAAAGGGCGTGGTTGACGGATAGCGTAATCCCTAGCGGTCCTAGGTGGCTTAAACCCAAACCGAGTTACGAAAACGTTTAGTAGGTAGCGTAATCCCTAGTGGTCCTAGGTGGCATAAATCCTAGCCGAACATTCGAGAATTCATGGTAAGAAAATACAGCTAGATCAAGGGTGACAGTCCAAACGATTTCAAGGATAGTGGAACTACGTTGAAGTAGTATAGAACTACGTGAGGAAGCCCGTAGGATTTATGGCAAAGGACTAAACATATACATGGAAAGAAACATATGAGTTGGGAAAACCTACATTAGGTTAACATGGACCATTTCATGACATGGGGCAAGGGACATTTTGTAGCTAACACATGACACGGGTTGGGATACTAGTACGGAAGGTGCAGGGCAAATATACTTGATAGAACCTTGGGGTGTTATACTCGATAGAACCTTTTGATGTTATACTCGATAGAACCTTGGGATCTTATACTTGATTCATAGTGACCGTAGTTTATCTTGATACAGTAGTTCATCCTGTTACCTTGGTTTATCTTGTCTTTCTTGTCATCATCTTTATGTTTACTATCAGTTTATGCATGTCATGTTACCTTTACATGTTTTTATGCTGGAAGTAGATAGGACTTACCAGTCTTTATGACTAACCCCGTTTCTTTCGCCTCTTTGTCTTCCGTTCCCCACCCCCCAGGTTTTCAGGGAGGAAATACTGTTATTTAGCTCGGACTTCTTCTGCTTCAAGGTCATCATGTATGGCTTGGATTTTTCTTGGCTATGGCTGTTTTACCGTTTTACTTGGGGAATATTTTATGACTGTGGTTTTATGCTTCTTTAACTATTGCAAGACAGGTTTCCAATGTAATGGCTTTTAAAGGCATTTTGATGTAAAAGGCTTTAGACCTTATAATTTTATGAGGTAATGAAATTTGGTTTTTTCTTCCGCTGTTTTATATGTTCTGTCTTGTAATATTTCTGTGCAAGTTTACCTAGACAACGCCCCTCCAAAGCTAGTGCATTCTCTTGTGAGTGACCCTGGCGGAGGTGGGGTGTTACATTTGGTATCAAAGCCGAAGGTTACCAGACTGGGCAAAAGTTTTAAAACCTTCTGAAAACTATTTGAAAACCGTTTACAAAGAAGCATTTTTCAAGGAAAGTTTTATTTTTAAAGGCTATTCCCCAAAGGCCATTAGCATTATCCTTTGTTTCCTTGATTGAATCTCTTTTCCTTTCTTTCCTCCACCTTTAGTCACAGTGGTTTGAACTGCGACTAATCCTTTTCTAACTACGTCAGTGTTTTCGGTACGATGGAGGCAGTTCTCGAGAGACCCGTTACCGCGCTATAAGAAAGGATAGTAAGAACAAGGATAAAGGATACAAGCTTAAGGACAAGCAACTTGTTGGTATGGCTTAATCCACAAAGGAGGAAAAGGGTGAATAATAAAACCCATGATAAGAGAGAGTATCTCTAGTAGGGTAAAAAGGGAAAGATAGTCAAGTATTACGAGACGAGGACAAGATCATCGAGAGGGCAATTGTATGCTCTCACTGTTAGCGTACCTAAGAAGGATGGTAACGTTTCTGTGAAAGGTTTAGCTTTTCTTCTCTATTATCCCGTCAGGACTTTGCTTTGATCACCGCATCATTTAAGTCTGCTTCGATAGTTGAGTCTTTGCACCTTCGTACTAGCATAGTAGAGGATCCCATTTTTGTCTCAAATCTTGTTGAGGAATCGGTCCATTTATTCATGACTTGTTTGGATTTGAGGATGCCTATGACTTTTGGGAATAATGCTTATGCTTTTAAGCTATGGGTTGAATTCTAGGAAGGGAGTGTTTATTCAGTAAGGGTGCCATTCTCGGTTCTGAAAGGAGGGTAGTTAGGCTCTTGACTTGCCTCGGTAACACCCTCGAAGTCTCGTGTAACCTTTAGGGTTCTGTCATGATTGGTTACCTAGAATCTCTTGATGCATTTGTTGGTAATCCGTTCGAGTAGAGTTCGCCACTAAGGCGGATGGTTCATTTCGCTTGTGCATGAGTTACGGAAATCACTCTAGTAAGTACACTTGGTAACATGGTTGGCATCTGTTTTGTTTTCAAGAGATAAGTTGTTCTGCGTGGAATGCCATAGAGCGAGTAAACGAGATCCATGATTCACTGGTGAATCTTGGAGAGCTTACATGAAACCATGAGTGCACGGATATGGTTGAGCCAAGTATACTAGAGGAAGAATAAGTAAAAGTGGAACGAGAGGTGACAATGAAGTGAGTTCCAGCTCATATTTGGAAATAGGAGTTAAGAGGCCACGAAATCATGAAGTTAAAGATGGTCAAAGCACAATGGAATTAAGCTCAAGGAAATGCGACTTAGAAGATTGAAGATAAGATACGCGCATCATATCTCTTTTTAAGAGTATATTCTTGATCCCTATTTTCCTGTAGAGCTTACCCGCATGCTATCTTTTATGCATATCCTCTCGGTCCTATTCTCGATCTTATTTCTGTTGCAAACTCCATAGGGGGTATGACTCATCAGTTAATAATACATGTCAGGGTTTGAAGGTGTCCGTTAGGTTGACTAAACCTTTTGGGCTTTATAGGATATGGGTTGGGTTTAGAAAGGGATCTCTTGTAATCCAAAAGGAGTTTATCTTGCTTATCTTCTCGGTCCTATCTTGAGGACCTTAGGTAGAACCCTGTGGATGTAAACATGTATTTGAAAACATGTTATGATTGATATGGTTGCAAGTGGTTGCTCGTGGATGCACGAATACACACTAGGCACTAGATCGGCTCAGTCACATTTCATATTTCATATGTATATGTGTTTATACTTGTTTATGGATGATTTTGAATGTGTTATCATGTGAATATTGAATATGGATGAATGGTTGTGCACACATATAGTGTTTATGTGACTAGGACTATTTGCATACATGTGGATTCATGGAACTAAACATATTTTGCATTTAGAAGATCAATCAGGCCTGATCATTTGCATTAGATAAGGAACACATATACACACACTTTCTGCATATGTTCATACAGCATTAGAAATCTTTTAAGGACAATGGTTGCCTGTGGATGATGCTTTGAGTAGATGGATGGTAGGACGCATCCTCCCTAACTTGGAGATTTCGCGGACGAAATCCTTAAAGGAGGGGAGAATGTAACAACCCGAATTTTAATAACGTGTTAAGACAAGAATCGAGGCAGAATTAAACCTTAAAATAAGAATCAAGAGAAATGGTTTGTGCCCTTGCGATCGTCTCAGAATTCTGGTTGGAAACGAGTCCGAAATTTCGTAAATCGGAGTCCGTATGACCGAGATATGGCCTCTAGAAGTTTCACGAAAAATCAGAAAACGAAAACAGATTTTCAAATTTCGAATTTAGCCCCAAACAGACTGGCCGGGAAAATTTCCCGCCCAGCCCCAGGTCGACTGGGGAGTCGACCCCCCAGGGACCAGGTCGACTGCCCAGTCGGCCTGGGTCTCGACCTGGGGGTCAACCTCCTTGGTCGAGCCAGGTTGGCCTGGTGCACCTGCTTGCTCCTTTGGGTCTGTTCTGTTGGCCTGTGACGACGTTGGATGGTTCAGATCTAAACTAGGGTTAATCTAAGGGCCTAAACTAGTCCTAACTTCTATAAAAACACCCTAAGACCTAGCCTAATTCACCACAAATCATCCTAACAACTAAGTGCTGCCAAAATGCTCCCTAATCATGGCCTCCATCTTCAACTTCAAAGGCTTAAGCATGCAAACTAGATTCAAGTCAAAGGAGCAAGCTTTCTACATCAAATCAAGGAAGTAGAGCATCATCTCAACACCATTCTACGAAAAATGCTTGCTCATAAATCTCTAGCCACGCTTTGTAAGTTCTAGCTACTTTTAGATCTAAACGGTGGTTCTAATGTTGACATGGAATAAAATGAGATGAAACCTAAGTATGTTAGTCTATGTGAATCTAGTCTTGCCCCTCTCTTGAACCTATGACTTTGGGCTATTTCTTAGTGATTAAATCATGCCACTCATGTTGTGTTTAACCTAGTTTATCATGCAAGATTGAATCTTGACTTGTGGAATGTTGGCATGAACCCTTAGAACAATTTGACTTGTGGAACATTCATATGAACTTGACTTGGGGCTTATGCATGTTAAAGAACCTAAACCCCTCATGACCATTTACATGCCTATGATGATGAACCTAGTGTTATGCTATCATACATGTTTGAGGCCAATCCCTTTATGCCTTCATACATGTTTGAGGCCAATCCCTTTATGCTATCATACATGTTTGAGGCCAATATGTTGTCATATTATTCCTACTATGTTAACTCGCTTTCACTTGCGTTGGGAATACGTCTTGGGTAGTTTAGACAAATTAGAGATGGGCTATGAAACTTAACATGAATTAAGTAATGGGACAATGGGCATAAGTGGAAAACATGGACTTTGTCGTGGCCTAAATTTGACATGAACATGACAAGTAGGAAAACATGATAGTGGCCAACTCGAGGTTGGGTTGAGCTGGTAGCATAAATCTGCCCGGAACCGCCCGGCAAATCCAGTAGCTACAGACAATAAGACCCAATGTGAGTAGTTGGTCATATCGCGCTTAAAACCCGAGGTTAGACTAGGTTGTGGTGTAAAGCTGCCCGGACCCGCCCGGCGTAACCAGTAACCACAACAAAGTTTAATGTGAGATGTTGGGGTGCATTAATTTACTTAATACCACATGATAAGGTTAAGTTAGTTTGACTAATGGCACTTAACCGATATGACATGAATGGGTAGGTTAATTAAGACCGGACTTGATTACTTAAAGACACTTAACCATATAACACGATTAGTGGATGGGTTAGTTTAACCTAAACGGGTTGATAACACCCGACTGGGATAACGCGATGCGTGGTAGGGTTAAGTAAACCCACAAGAATGATGCTTAACCATTATAAATACGACTAGTGGATGGGGTTAAGTTAACCTACACTTAACCAATCCGACTCGGTAATTGGATGGGGTTAAGTTAACCTACACTTAACCAATCCGACTCGGTAATTTGATGGGGTTAAGTTAACTTACACTTAACCAATCTGACTTGATGATTTGATAGGGTTAAGTCACGAACCTCTTAAATATACTTAACCAATCCGACTCGATAATTCAATGGGGTTAAGTTAACCTACACTTAACCAATTTTACTCGATGATTTGATGAGGTTAAGACAACCTATACGTAACCGATCTGACATGGTAATTTGATAGGGTTAAGTTAACATATACTTAACCAATCTGACACGATAATATAGGGTTAAGTCATGAACTTCTTGATAATACTTAACCAACTTGATACATGGTTTGTAGGGCTATGTCTTGAACTTGAATACTTAGCCAAGTTTGACATGATTCGTAGGCGGGGTAAGTCATGAACTCGAATGACAACACTTAAACCATTAGACAAAACCCTAGTTCAGGGGACTAAGTGGAAAATCATAGTTAATAAGGATAACGGGAAAGGAAACTAAGTGATAAACCTTAGTTAAGGATAACTAAGTAATAATTCTTAGTCAAGAGAATTGGACCAGTTCACAAATAGATGAGTAACCTGATACGGTAGGTCATCGTTTAAACAAACACACGAGGAGGAGCGAATGTTTATCTGACTTAGATAGAGGCTCCAGCGAACTGGGTGACGAAGCGGTAGCTTCGGGGGACGTGAGGGTACTCTTGGTATCCCTCTGTGAGGTTGCAGATGATCCACCTGGGCTCACAGAGGTTATGGTCTGCGGTAGAAGAACCAAGGGTATACCTTGGTTGCTGCGCGAGCAACCTAAAGACTGGGGTGGATTAGCGTGGAGTCGGCGATACTCAGTTTAGCCCTGTGATAGCACGTCGTCGACTACCTACCATCTTTAGTCAATCGTGTACGTATGCGGAAAGGCAGAGAACTCCCAACAGACCATATACTTGCAATCTAGTAATGGGAGAGGTTGGCCAATAGGAAAGTGGGGCATGGATGGCCCGAGTATAGTTCTCGTGCATGATTTTCTTGGATTTCCTTTCAGTAGTTGAGGGAGGGGTCACGTGGGACCATAACCACCGGTAGAAAAACAGACCTTGATATCTACATCGGCAGATAACCTAAAGCTCCCGACCGATTCCTGTATTTCTTGATTAGCCCTGTCACGGGACTCGGATGGCACATTGAGATACATGTGCATCTAGACCTGGAAAAACGATTCACGATACATACGTGGGAAAAAGGGCGTGGTTGACGGGTAGCGTAATCCCTAGCGGTCCTAGTTGGCTTAAACCCAAACAGAGTTACGAAAACGTATAGTGGGTAGCGTAATCCCTAGTGGTCCTAGGTGGCATAAATCCTAGCCGAACATTCGAGAATTCATGGTAAGAAAATACAGCTAGATCAAGGGTGACAGTCCAAACGATTTCAAGGATAGTGGAACTACGTTGAAGTAGTATAGAACTACGTGAGGAAGCCTGTAGGATTTACGGCAAAGGACTAAACATATACATGGAAAGAAACATACGAGTTGGAAAACCTACATTAGGTTGACATGGACCATTTCATGACATGGGGCAAGGGACATTTTGTAGCTAACACATGACACGGGTTGGGATACTAGTACGGAAGGCGCAGGGCAAATATACTTGATAGAACCTTGGGGTGTTATACTCGATAGAACCTTGGGATGTTGTACTCGATAGAACCATGGGATCTTATACTTGATTCATAGTGACCGTAGTTTATCTTGATACAGTATTTCATCCTGTTACCTTGGTTTAGCTTGTCTATCTTTTCATCATCCTTATGTTTACTTTCAGTTTATGCATGTCATGTTACCTTTACCTGTTTTTATACTGGAAGTAAATAGGACTTACCAGTCTTTATGACTGACCCCGTTTCTTTCGCCTCTTTGTCTTCCGTTCCCCCCCCCCCAGGTTTTCAGGGAGGAAATACTGTTATTTAGCTCGGACTTCTTCTGCTTCAAGGTCATCATGTATGGCTTGGATTTTTCTTGGCTATGGCTGCTTTACCATTTTACTTGTTGAATATTTTATGACTGTGGTTTTATGCTTCTTTAACTATTGCAAGACAGGTTTCCAATGTAATGGCTTTTAAAGGCATTTTGATGTAAAAGGCTTTAGACCTTATAATTTTATGAGGTAATGAAATTTTGTTTTTTCTTCCGCTGTTTCATATGTTCTGTCTTGTAATATTTCTGTGCATGTTTACCTAGACAACGCCCCTCCAAAGCTAGTGCATTCTCTTGTGAGTGACCCTGGCGGAGGTGGGGTGTTACATGTCCCCAAGTTTCAAGTCATATGTTATCATTCAATGATTCATCTTCTTCCAAATCATAGAGTATGCACAGATCTAGATCTAATTTACAACATATGTCCTTTTCTCAAACCAGTCACAAATCAGTCATGTCCAATTATGAATCATTCTTTATTTACTCCAAAATTTAGTGTTCGTGCATTAATCTCTTATGAGATTTGGCGCAGGATCGTAGTAGCCTGACTATAGAATAGAAAAAAGAAAGAAAGAGAATAATCACAGAAAAACAGATCTGACAGATAAAAATATGCATAACCTCAGGTTCAGATTTATAGCCATGTCAAGATCATAATTAAAGTTCATATCTGAAAATAACTGTTCTCACAAAAAGGGAACAATTCTTATATTCTGAAATCTGTATTTTGACACTGAATAGCTCTTCTTTGTCGTAGACTATCGATTAGATTTGAAAATAGTTGTTCTCTTTTAATTCTATTCAGATTGGAAGAAGATGCACTAGTTCTAGCTTAGATTTTAGCAGAGTAGTGATGCCATTATTTTATTTTAATTAGAATAGAGGCTGAGTATAGGCAGAATGAAATTGTGTGGAGAGATAGTGAGGTTGGAGGGGGGTTTATAGGAGAATATGGCGATTTAGAGCCTTCAGATCAGTCTAGAAGTCATCAGAACCACCTAGCTCGAAGATAGGTCATCCAGCCACTAAGAAAAGACACTTCATCATAGAACACTCCAGAATTCTGTGCTGGATCTGTATGGGCGCACTTGGCAGGTGCGCCAGTGTATTTTTGTACTGGCGCACTTCACAAGCGCGCCAGTGTATTCTGGCTTGTTTCCGGTTTTTCTGCCTAACGTCGTTCGTCCATATCTTCTTCATACGGTATCCGTTTTATGCAAACTCGGACTCTATCTCAAGAAGAATTTCGAGACGAACACAATGGCTCATCCCGTTTCCCTTAATTCTTCTCCTAAAATTAAGTATACTTTAATTTGTTACTTATACGTTCACAGAAAATACAGGGTGTTACAACTACCATACTAGTATTTAAGTGTAGAGATTCAACTACATAACTAGATATAAACGAGCGTGAAGCGCTAGAATCAAGAAGGTGTTCTAAGAGAAATCAAACCTTCCACAGAAATTTTTCTACCTCTATTAGGAGCACTGGTTGCGAGAGCATGCACCTGCCCTCCAGAAGTTCCTGCCCTTTGACCTTGTCCCTGTTTCTTCGGGCAATCCTTAGTAAGATGCCCGACCTCTCCACAAGCGAAGCAAGCATTCTTCCTTTTCCTTGGCTAAGTGACCCTCTTGCCCACAACTTTGGCACTTCCTCTTATTTTTAACCTTGTCGTTCCTTTTTCCTTTCTTCTACTGTTGTTATTGCTGCTGTTGTCCCTTCTTCGGCCACACCTTCTCATTTTGCGTTGCTTCCTCAGCCTTCACTTCCTTCTTTTCTCCCTTGTCCTCCTCATGCATTAGGGCTATATAGAAAAAGCTTTTCAAAAGTGGCCCCCATTGGAATATGGGACGTGGCTAACCCATGAAGGGGTTCATTCAGCCCTTTAGTAAAACTGTAAAGCCTTTTTGTGCGGCGTATCCACCAACTCTAACCCAAACCTTGCTAGCTGGTTAATTTTTTTCACATATTCTTTCACCGTCAAGTTTCCTTGTTTGAGTGCTAAGAACGTCTCCATCTGCATGCTTTTCTCGGCTTGGGAAAGAAATTTCATTTCAAATCTTTGTCTAAAATCTTCCTAAGTTTCCACCGGACGTCCGGCATAGGTGACTTCCCACCAAAATGAGGCTTCGTCTTTCAGTAGCTAAGCAGCTAACTGAATCTTCCTTCTATCCTCTACTTCAAAGATTACGAACAAGTCCTCGGTCTCCTTGAGCTAATTCCGCGCTTCCACGAATGTCTTGCTCCCATGGAATGGCTTCCCTTCCATAGCACGGAAGTCTTTGCAGATCTTAGCGAAATCATCTGCTCTTGGAGGAGGAGGAGAAACAATGGGTGCAGCTGGGGAAGGAACGTTTCCTTGGCCTTCGACAGGCGTCGTGGTCTCTAGAAACCTACGGAACCATTCGGGTATCGTAACGCCCTCTGGGATGTTAGGATTGTTTTGTTCCCAGACATGCTGAAAAGAAAAAGGAAGAGATTTAGACAAAGGACCGAAGGGTATTACATAAGGATTTTTGGGGAATGTTTTTCAAAACAGACTTTTCTTTTTGAAAATACTTTCTTTTAAAATCTTTTCGAAAATAATTTTCAAAAACTTTTATCTAATCTGGTAACCTTCAGCTCTGATACAAGGGTGACACCCCATGTCCGTTAATGTCACTGACTAAGGGATTGCATTAAGTTTCGTGAAGTGTTATAGGTAAACAGACACAGAATAATTACAAGACAAATATAAAATTTTGCACCAGAATAAAATAGCTTTATTAATCATAAGATACCGTGGTCCAAACCATCATTTGTCTGAAATATAAAAGCCCATTACAACATAAAAACCATTGTCTTGTACTTCAGAAATATCATAGTACATAAAAGAAATAAAATTCCCCAAGAACAAAATATAGACATAGCAACAAGGATAGGAGCTTGAGCCATACATATCAGCAGCTCCAGCAAAATAAGCAGAATCACGGTCAAGCCTGAGTGTTTCCTCCCTAAGAACCAGTGGGAATAGAAGAAAGAAGGAGAAACAAAAAGGTTCAAACATAAAGTCTGGCGAGTCTAGTTACTTTTAGCCGGTAAATAAATGAAAGTAACATGATAGGCATATAAAGTGGATAAGAGAGATCACTACATAAATGGCAGGTGTGACAAGGTAGACATGATAAGGTATATATGCTTCTAATGATTACTCTGCACTATTACTACTATATCCAGAAAGAGATGATCCCTTCGAATATAAAGTGGTAGACTTCGGTATACGTCCAAATGTATCCTAACTACTACGCCGATCGGTCGGCTCCCTAACCCTCGTAGATACCCTGTGCTAGCCCCACAGTAGAAGGTATCACTTCCTAAAGTGGCAACCCTTCGTTTCCTAAGATGTGCACAACCATATCTTCTGGTGTCACGGTCGTCTTATCCCCTTCTACCCGGCCCATGCACGCACAAGGCCCTATCGGTTTGCGCCGCCCACACCGTCCATCACGTTTGGATCTTATACGATAAGTCAGTAAGTGTGCCCCCTTCTCCGCCTAGTACGGAGTACTTTGTTTGATACTTACTCCTGGTTACTGACTGAAATGGGTCCCACACAATAAGATACAAGCTCTCCCCTTGTCTTGTATCCCCTACTAGGTTTTCCACGGGTTATATTTACCCTAAAAGGTGTCTTTAATTATATAACCCAATCTTTCTATCGGTTATGATTACCCATAGGTGACTTTAATACATAACCCCCAATCTTCCAATCGGTTATGCTTACCTGTAGGTGTCTTTAATACATTACCCTATCATTTCTATAAGTTATGCTTACCCTAAAGGTGTCTTTAATTACATAACTTTATTATTTTCATCTGTTATGTATACCACTAGGTGTCTTTAATTACATAACATTAAAAAGTTAAGTTTGTGGGCCTATATGTAAATATTACTCACCTACCCAAGATTTACTTAACCCTCCCACTGATTCAAGCATGTTTATTTAACGGTTAAGTTTGTGGGCCTATATATACTAATATTACCCACCTACCCAAGATTTGCTTAACCCAACCCTTTTTATTCAACCAAGTTTACTTAACCCCCAACTTAAATTTAAGTTCATACAATCCCTTTGGATTAACTTAAGTTAAGTAGTCCAATTCTTTACCATGTCCATTTATTTTTTATAATGGGCTAGACCTCCAACATTAGGCCTACAACATGTGGATGCTGGATATGCCGGTCGCGTCTGGGCAGACTTATTCCACAGTTGGGCCTACCTCGTGTCATAGCCCGATTCGTATTTACGTACTTAGACCTCCCACATTAGGTTCAACATTAGTGGCTGTCGGATATGCCGGTCAGTTCCGGGTAGACTTCCACCACTAATGCAACATAACCTTGTGTCATAAGTAAAATTACAATTCCTAATTGTAATTACTAAACATTCCATTTTTAATTAATTAATCAATTAATTAAGCCTTTCCTTTTATAGGTGTCAATACCTATTTTACCCAATACTTTGAATTACATGTCCAAAAATGTTCATATTCAAATTATGCCATTTTTAACCTTTTATCCCCCGTTCCTTAACTAGCACCCTCACAAAATTGGCAACATGCCTAGGCTAGACAATAGCCTAGTCATGAACGATAGTAGGGAAAATAAGTAAAATGATCATCTTGGCATAAACATAAACTAGTATGATAAAAAGGTGAACATACATACTGCTATGGGCATGAAATTGTCATCATGGCAAGGTGGACATAAAACTGATGAATGGTTGGCAGTCAATAACTATGATGTCACAATAAGCATAATAAGATCTAAATTAGCAATTTAGATGTCCAATCGGTTTAGATCTAACATGACAACACAAGGTGATAATTTAGATCACATAAAATAGATCTAACATGATAACATAAGGTGATAATTTAGATCACATAAAATAGATCTAAACATAATAACATAACGTGATAATTTAGATCACATAAGATAGATCTAAACATGATAACATAAGGTGATAATTTAGATCACATAAAATAGATCGAACATGACAACATAAGGTGATAATTTAGATCACATAAAATAGATCTAAACATGATAACATAAGGTGATTTACATAAAAATTAGATTTAACCAATGTTGCAACTGTCAAGACTAATAGATTTACATTTACCACAACATAGTTACAATTCAAGATCCACAAAGGCAACATCATAGTATAACCACAATTGCATCAGATCCTGAGAATTAGATCTATCATGACATAGTATAAGTTCTAACATTAGCATAGATTCAAGGTTTGCAGCGTATCCAAATCACAGTCTTTCATAGTTTACTTCTATTCATTTAAACCTCAAAATAACTAGAAACTCATAGCGTTAGGTTTAGAGAATAGAGAGAATGGATCTTGAATTTCTGGATTTGATTTGCAAAACTGAAATATTGTATGTTGCTGAAGAAAACGAATCCGTCTTAGTTCGCACTCCATTAGAGTCTAGCCGCCATTGTTTCTTTGTGAAGAAAACAAAGGAATTGAGGTATATTTATAGCTGCTAGGTTACATAATTCGGATGCCACCTCATCCCTAAAGGAATTGGGTTACGGGTCGTCACACACTTGAAAAAGGCCCGAATACCCAAAAACTGTTCTGGGTACACTTTACAGGTGCTCCAGTGCAAAACTGCCTTGGCGCATTGGCAAGTGCGCCAATTATACCTGGTCTTGATTTTCAACTTTTTATCGTCCGTAACTTCTTCATATGTTATCCATTTTATGCAAACTAGGTGTATATCCTGACCAGAATTTCGAGACGGGCGCAATGACATAATCCGTTTCCCTTGATTCTGAATATTAAATTAATTATTCTTTAATTTATTCTCTTTAATGTAGTTAAAAATTCGAGATGTTACATGTTACTACTTTGTGCACTTACCTAAAATAACAACCTTTTTTTGCTGGTTCACCATTATGGTATGCTAATGTTTATGCGTTATATCCTGAAAAATGTCAAATATCATGATAAATGTGTTCACCATTATGGAATGCTACGGTTTATGTGTTAATTTTATTTTTACATGGTTTAGTTACAGAAATTTATTAATATAAATACCTTTATTTAAAAAAGAATAGCATGCTGATGTATCATTATACCTTCTACAGCCGAAACTTATGATTTTTTTAGTTGGATCGGTTTACTTGTTGGCCCAGTTTTTCTCTCTCGTCCACATACATGTTACTTTCTCGATTTTTTTGGGTAACATTTATTTAGTGGATTTTTAAAAATGATGGTAAGTTTCTATCTACTATAGTGGTAACATGTCATTTATTTAGTCTGCAAGATAAATTCTTCTCACATCTTTCGATTGTGTTTTTATTAACATGTATATGATGTTATATGATATTCGTCAACTCTACATTGGAAAATGATGGACTTGTAGATTCGCATATCACCATTGTACGTCTTTTCCTTTTGACTATTTTATGCTAACTCAAGTTATAGTTAACATTTTCAGGGATCAAGATTTTTATTTGGATGTATAAGTTGAAGCACAATCCATCTGTTTACCTCAGGTAACAAATTGCTTGGCTTTGACTGGTAACAACATAATTCAAAGGCATATGCATATCTTTAATTTTACCCTTTATACAGTTTTGTTGGGGTTTTCACACGTATTTAACATCAAAATTAGCACGTTCAACAAAAATTAAACACCCATATATTTGTAATATTACATCCATGGCCCCTGAATAACGATATGTTATCTTACTTGTTAGTTAATGACTAGTGTTAATGTAAATGATTTTAATACAAGGAAAACAGCAAGTCAGACGGTCCCTAAAAATAATAAAGTTGAATGCAATAACAACTCATACACACCTATTTTATAAGCTGAAAAGTAACGATCTTATTTAGGACGATTAATACACTGTGTTTGATCTATGTGTGCTTTATTAAGTGTCCATGCAGCAGCAAATTCATTCCCTTTACCTCACAGAAAAATATTTTTACTATTTTCTTACCCCATCTCTTTCAAGACCAAAAACTGTCTTATTCATGTCAAAGCAATGACTCCAGAGAATAGTAACCAGAACTAAACAAATCATATTTATACAAAAACTAAAATCTTGATATCTTTGTGCTATTACGTATGTTATTATACTAAAATCTTGATATCTTATTTATCTCACAATAATGATGTTAGTGCTATTGTGTGTGCTTGAAATTATATGCCTCTATTTCGTCATTCAATTCGCTGCTTACTGGATATTTATTGGAAATTATCTTAATCTCAGTTAAGTATTTATTGGAAACCACCATTCGGAAGTTCTAAATATGATAATATGCGTAGTGGTGGAATTGTTGAGATATTTAGGATGTGGAGGAGTATATGCTGTCTGATAGTGATAATTATTTTTTGCTTTTCTTTTCTGGAAAAAATAAAAAAAATTAGAAAATCTACAGGAGAGGACTTCTCCAACCTTACCTCAAAGCAACGTTAAATCTTATACTACTTTCCTATTTTTGATTTTATAGAGTATCAAATTATATGATATTGATAAGAGTCCTAACTTTTGGAAATAATTATGATATTGATAAGAGTCCTATCATTTATGTATTATATACATTAGCAGTTAGATCATAGAACTCTTAAAAGACAAACCAGTAAAACCAATTGAACTGAATCAAATTTTGAATTTGATTGATTTTGGTTTTGAAACTATCAGTTTGATTTTGTTCAATTATCGAATAATCATATTGATTTTAACCATCTTTATATGATTTTTAAAAATAACGAGACAACAAAGTAGATGTACCTAAGAGAGAAGACCGTGTACATGTAAGACATGGATTTCTTACATAGCAGTGGGCATAAAACAAATACCTAAGCAAAACATGGACTAACACCATTTCTGTTTTCTTAACTTCTTCGGTAATTTCTTAGTGTATTAATTTTAGCTTTGTATTTGTGAATTTCTTATATATAATGATTATGGCTCATGAAAAGCCACTTTTGCTTATTAGAGCCATATAGGAATATGATACAACAAATGCCACAGATCTCATAGCTTAAGTTCACCATAGTAGAGAAAATAGTTAATGAGAAAACAAACTAACATAATGCTGCACGGTTATAAAATACAAGGAGGCAAGTGCTTATGAGTGTTCTATGACGAAAGTAATATTTAAAGCATACGTTGAGAACTGACAAATAATGTGCATCTGCTTGACTATGACTGTATACAACATTGAACTTTCATAATTATTTATTATAATTCATACAGTTTTTCATGTCTAGTTATTTTTTGATTTAGAAATTTATGTGATTTTGTGAAGTTATTCCATTTCTATTCAGCCTTTCAGAATTTACTTTAAAAAAAAGGTCTTATTTCTAAATTCTTCTGTTCTTTAAAAATAAAGGAAATAGCTCTAACGAACATTGTAATGATAAACAGGGAAATAATATCAAATCATTGAATTCCTATTCATTGTTCTGATAATTTCCATAGTTAATATTTCTCTCAATGCACCAAACTTTTATGAGATCCTGAACGTCTTTATTAAGCATTTAGGGGACTTTGTTTATCCATGGTAGTTTCTTTGAGATGCCCAATATTATGTGTTTCATTGTAAAATAGATATAATCAATATGGATGATCATGGTATTGCATTCATGTTTTTATTGAAAAAGAATTTCCTTTTGAGTAAGCGGTTAGTTCTTGCTTCATCTTCCAATTCCATGATGGATTGCTATTTTTCATTTATGTTACTTGACTTAATATAAGATTTTACGAGTATTTCAAAAATATAGTTGAATTTTTTTTTCATTATGGGGGATACTCTTTTTAAATGAAAGGTGAGCTATCTATTGTATGTGAATCGTAATCTTTTGTGCTTGGCCTTTTGTTTAATGTTTTTATGAAAGTTTAAGTTTTATAGAGTATCAAATTATATGATATTGATATTGAAAGTTAAATCTTCATACGCAAAATTTATTTCCCTTTTTTTTAACAATTTCAGTAATGTTTAGTGCTTAAAGTTTAAGTGTTTAACTTTTCATTCACTTAGATATGAAGGGATTAGACGATACTAAGTTTAAGTGTTTAACTGTTCAATATTAATTCATTTTTACACATACATTAAGGGATTAGTAATTTACTTCTATTATAGTAGCGAATGTAGTGATCCACGAGTACGAAAACCTACTTATCAATGAAGTAAAGGCATGTTAGTTTATTAGATCATTGAACTTACTGAACTTATAGTCCTTATTTAGTGCAGATTACCAATTGTTCGAATAAAGAATGTCAGAATCCCAAGAAGCTCCAACCCAGTCTACGCAATCATCAACAACACAACCCGAGAAGGTTGACATAAATGCATATGGAGTTCTCGTTTCAAAAAATGCGGGAAAAACAGGCAGCCGCATTGGTAAACTTGTGCGGATGCATATGCCGATCTCCTATGAAAGCTGGGATAAAGTACCGCCAAAAATTAAAAATGACGTGTGGGTTGCATTGTTGGTAAGTATATTTATCACAATATAAGTATATTTTTATTACAATGCCCTTTTTAGTAAATAATTTGCAATTTTTTCAGAAACGTTTTGAACTTGATCCAAATACAAAAGAATTTTATTTCAAAAAAATGTTTGAGCCTTTTAGGAGACGTAAGAGTGATTTGAGGACAAAATACTATGACAAATTCAACAATTATGATGAAAGGTTGAAAAATTGTCCACCCACTATTAGTCAAGACGACTAGGAGGGAGTTTTGAAGAATGAAGAGAAACCCGGTGTGAGCGAGCGAAGAGAGCTAGGAAAAAAAACAGATCAAGATATAGCTATGGCCACCACACCGGTCGAACAAGTCATGTTGTCGTACAACACGATATGGTATGTTTTTCAATTTTAGTTTTCCATTTTTGATCTGGTCCGTCTTTCCAATTACCATAACTGACTGCTGCAGTACATATACGACACAGTTGAACTCTTGTCGAACTTGGTCATTTTGTTTACCTACAACTCACTAAGCATGTCGGTAAGCTAAGTTAGCCTACAACTCACTCAGCATATCGGTAAACACTTGTCGAATTTTAAGCATTTTAGATGACATAAAATATTAAAAGTTTCTTTGCTATTGTAATAGTCTTATTATTTAAGCATTTTAGCTGACGTAAAATATTTGAATCTGCATAAGCATTATGTGCTTTTTAATTTTGTTATATAAATGTACACCATGCCCGTTTTGATATAATTTTGGGCAATTTTCAAAAGCAACAACTTAACTTTTCTGCTTTTATAATTAGCTGGTGCATCAATTAAAAGCAAATAATTCTTTACGCCTACTTTGGAACTTTGTCATGCTTGTAGATATTTTATTTTCTTACATATGTTTGTAACCGTCTAAAGTTGTTCATTGAAAAGGAATGAAGGTTTTTTTTGTTATCGGAGTATACTGGCTTAATTAAAATAATCACGATATCATGATTTTGAAATTGAGATTTAAAGGAATATAGAAAAAAATTATTTTTTTCTAAAAAAATGCATACGGAAACACATTCAAAATAGTTGCATAACACCGATGGTTTATATATGTGTTTTACAAACATATATTATTTTATTCTTAATTAAAATGAGCACAGGTACGAACCAAATTTTTTAACCATTTAAAGCTAACACTATATGAAAGTAATAATCTATATTATCATGTTTTATAATAGTTTTTCAGCCACACAATTATATTTAAAAGGTCGCTAAATTCTTTTAAACTTGACATTTCGTAATAACTCATTTTGTTGGTTTAGATTTCAATGGGCAATAATTATTGCTTTGCCTGGTTTGAATGATTATTACATTTTGGATCTTTTCCCATATGTTTCTTCTCATGATCCATAAACTTTGCACTTATTTATGTAGTCGTCAATTTCATTTCTTACAGACTGTTGGCAGTTTGTTCCCGCTTGATCTCTATAGTTTTCAATGTGATTTGCTTAATATTTATTTTTGGATGTCTGTTTACATTGTTATTGATCCCTCTTTTTTGGAGTGATTGACTTATTGATGTGTTGGCTTATAACCTCTAATCATTTGAGATTTCTATAGTTGTAACTATGGCACTGATTTGATTCTCCAATTTTTGGAACATTTAACACCAGGTTACAAACTAGTTTATGGAACACTCTCATTTTCCAATGTTGTCATCATTCTTCTAATGTTTGTTGTGGATTCATAGCTCAATCTATGTAATTTGTAATGTAGTGTACTGTGTACCCAACTAAGTCAATCCCATGAAAAAAATATTTCCTTTGTTCATCTACTTGAATGTGTTTTGGTTCGACACAGGTTAATATCACATCTGTATTAATTTGACGGTTATTTTCTAATAGTACACCAAACTGAAATGCATACAAGGATGCCTTTCCACAATTGCTTGTTCACCTTCATTGTGTTGAATAAATTGAATTTATTTTCACTGAGACCGTTAATATCTCGGGTACTAATATCACAATTGCTCTCTTTGCGCTGGGACCCAATTATGACCATTTAATGTAACTTTCACATATTACACATATGTTACCTGTGATACATAATATTTTCAAAGCACATGTTCCTTTGTTTTAGCAGCCTTCAACCCCCTATTTATGTTATATAACCATTGTATATAGTAAAATTATGTTATCTTAATGTTGTTTATACCTATCAGCTAAATGTAAGCTAATAGAACAACTTTTTTTTGTTTCTTTGCTATTGTCTAAATACTGCTTGTCCTATTTGAAATAAAGTTGAATTTTTCATCAACCATTTGAACAACATTTCAAGGTTAGGAATGACTACATTTTGTTAAAACTTTTTCATCGAATTACTAAAGAAATCAACACGTTCGTGAATCTAGATCATTAATGTATACATATTAACGCAGCGAGCTGTATTCTATCAGATATCTGCAACTACACGTTTGATCATGTAAATATCAATTTCATTTTACTATACTATATGTCATTCCTGCTTACCGATATGCTGAGTGAATTGTAAGCTAATTTTAAATATATTGTAATATGAAAAATAATATCAATTTCATTTTACTATACTATATATCATTCCTGCTTACCTGAAATGTTGAGCTAGTTTTGTTTACAGTTGGACTCTTGTTGAACTTGCTCATTTTGTATGCTCGTTTACATGTGGCATACGGGTACCCACTCGTTTGCTTTGAGCCTTGACTCTATGTTTTTACACTAGATCTTAAACATTGGTTCAAGTGTATTACTTGAATATGTCACCTTGTCATCCCTATGTCTTGTGCACTTGCTAACTACCATG
This sequence comes from Allium sativum, assembly GCA_030737875.1. Classification (NCBI taxonomy): domain Eukaryota; kingdom Viridiplantae; phylum Streptophyta; class Magnoliopsida; order Asparagales; family Amaryllidaceae; genus Allium; species Allium sativum. The sequence continues at coordinate 218,135,216 of CM060918.1, read as the reverse complement.
CTCCATGATTATACTTGGTGTTTAATTTTGCACTGCTGCACTTGATCATTTCCATTATTATAGCTTCGCTGGCCATGTGTGAGTATCCTGTTTCAGCTTTGTTTCCTTATTTGCTGTCCAGAATTATGTCGGTGTTGTGTACTCATTTGTGCACTCTTCGAATTATCCCTCCGTTACACTTAACATGCTACTACTCATTTGTGATTCAAAAGTACTTCATGAATTTTTCTCTGAATCGTTTTGATAAACCACTACAGACTGAAATATACTACTCCTAACACTGCAGTTATTTTATTTCATGTTTTATTGCAGGCTATTGCAAATCCGAAAAAAGAAATAACACGTCGTGAAATATGGGAGAAAACTCATATAAAAAAGGATGGAAGTATATCTGATTCCACTTGTTCATACTTTGTAAGTTAGCCAAATAATTTCTTATTTGAATTATTCACTATTTCAATTTATATATTTAAGCTTCATGATTAGGATAAAATTGCGAAGGCAAAGGAAGCAATCGAAGACGGTGAGGAAGAGGAGTTGCCGCTGGATGAAGACATACTTTCACAAGCTTTTGGAAAGGATAAAAGAGGCCGGACTCATAGTATTAGAACCAAGATATCAAGGACCCAAGTTATGGCCTCCAATATTGCAAGCAAACAAATTAAAACTGCTCAAAACAAGGAAGATCGGATGACCAATGTAGAGGGTGCATTGAAGGCTTAAGTGGAATTGATTAAGGGAAAATATAAGAATCAAATACCAGACAATGCTTCGAACGAAGGAGGAAGTAATGCATGTAACGATGATATTGAAAGACAGCCGGACAATGACATTGGCAATCCACATAATTCTTCCGATTTGGTAAGTTTGAAGTGTGAAATCTTAAACTTTAATCTGGAGGTCATTGCGACAGGTACAGTATGCAGAGGTCCGATGGGTTCCACTATTCATGGAAAAGCTAACATATGAGAAGTTGGTTGTGGATAACATACTACTGCCATATGAAAGCACAACCAAGCAAAACCATCCTCTTGCTATGACCTTTGAAGAAGTTGGAGTTGGCGGTTTTGTGCGCCATCTAAAGAATCTTATTCGATACCTGTAGACACAGGAGAATACAAGCATTTCAGGTGCTTATTCTCAGTTCCCACTTAATCTGGTATACTTGAATTATCAGTTATCATTTTTATTTTGTGGAGCACCTTCCTGTTTTTATGTGTGTGATCATTTAGTAACTATTTTCATTTAGTAACTCTTTTTATTTTGTGTGATCATTTAATATCCACAATATGTCATGATGTAGATCAATAATAAGGTAGAAAAAAAATGGACAAGCAAATTGACTAAAAGAGTGCTCAATGTGTTATAATTATTGGCTTTATAAATTGAATAATGATCCATACAGCTAGACCTTCCCCTTGTTAAATTTTTTTTGTGTATATAGGTGTTCATGCACTTGTCTCTGTCTATGATCCTTGTATAACCTGAACATATGCATTTGACTTGATGTCTTTGGCACCTTTTCACACCTTAAATTAACTTTGTTAATACTTTATGCATAACCTTAAATTAAATTAGCATATGCATCCCTTATTTTGTTGGCTAAAAAGATTTTGGTCTGATGGCCTAAACTAAATTAGATTCTGTAGTTACTTGCTTGTGAACGACCACAATTTTTAAGTTATGGTAGTGGACTGTAACAATCCCTCTTTTACATTAGTTGCTAAAGTATTTTTCCACTTGTAGCCTGTACATGATTCCGCCTTGTTTTAAAGTTCATTCCTTGAATTCACTTCCTTAGTTAGATTTCTCTTAGGTTAGTATTTACTGAATTTGAGTCTCGATCATGTTTTAAAATTCGTCTTAGGAAATTTAGAATCAATACTTTTGAACTACGAAATTCTTATCTAACTTATTTAAATTTGAGTCTCTATCCTTTGGAAATTCCTTATCGATTATATTCATCCGTTAAGTCTACTTCTAGTTTATATATATTTCCAAATGAAACTTGAATCTAACGTAATAAGAATTGTTTGAGAATTTAAATTAAAACTTGAATGAATAAATAATTAAAGTATTAAGCATTTAGGGAATAATTAATAAAATAGTAACATTTGGCTTATTATTTATGTAAGTAAAACTTGGCTATGCAGATTAAACTTTGTAATTTGAAAGCCCAATATTATAAAATTCCTTATAAATAAATTGAAATCTTGAATAAAATAAGCATTTCTGTAACGACCCAGATTTTTCTGGTCGATTTATTTTGAATATTTAATATCGTTTTAAATATTGAGCTGATAATATAATCAATTTTTATATTGAATTATCGACATAACTATCGTAATATGAGGATCTTAAGTAATTAAATTTGAAATGGAGTCAAATTGATTTATATGAAGTTTTATTTGAATTTAAACGATAACAAATAATAATTTATTATCGAAGAATTCATTTGTTTAAATTTAAATTATATTATATTGATTTAAAATGGTTATTTTATATTACATTCAAACTAAATTGTATAATCTGTTTCGTTGAATTCAAAATAGTGAATAATGTTGGGAACATCAGTTGTTTTGCTGAATTAGTGGTTCGTGGTTTCAAATTAAAGGACCGCAAGATATTTTATCTATTTAAAATAAAATCGAATATAAAAGAAAATAAATATAGGAGAGCCGACCTATGTTTATACGGCACTACTTATATTTTCTCGAGCAGAAATCTTTGCTCTCCTCCTTCCCAACAAAGCAAAGCAGAAATCAGATGGCGCCACCCTAAAACTGAGAAAAGCCGACCTATGTTCAAACATTTCGCAGACCTAAGAAAAGAAATCACGCAGACAATTCCTCTTCGAGCTGATAAATTTGTCTCTCATTTTTCTATCAAGGAAACAGTAAATTAATGGCCTTGGTACTCTCTGTCTCCTCGTCGCATCTTTAAATTGAAGCCTTTGCCTTCATTTTCCCATTCTCAAAAATCAGAAATAATTCAATTCCCTTGTTCTTCCTTTTCTCCCAGTTAGACCTCCACCGATCCTCACAAATAAAAAAAAAACATCGCGACTTGAAATCGCAGTTGAAACTGGAAGCTTAACTCGAGCTGGGGGGGTGCGCATGTTATTCGAATGGGGGAAACAGTCGTGACAACAGGAGGATGCGAGTTGAGATTAGGCGACGGAAACTGGATTGGTTCGAAGGGCTGATGGTTTAGGGCAAATCAAAATCGTAAGGTCTACGGAAGCTCGAATCCACACTCGCGATTAGGGTGTCGATGTCAGAGGTCGATTTCAGGGAAATTGAAGTTGGATTTCACAGTTCGAACAACCGTCGAGAATGCTGGAGCTCGAACTCGTACTCGCGAGCTTTGGGCATGAGTTGTACTGTTGCGATACTTACTGGAGAGGGGGTCGGTTTTGAGGGAACGCGAGCTAGGCTAGGTAAATCATGATGAAATTGGGTTTAGCGATGAGTTTATGTTTAGGGTTCGGCATTTCTGTTTGGTAAGGGCGATGATTGAAGCATCACGGTCAAAATCGCAGGCTACTCTGGAGCTCGACGATGAACTGGGAGCAAGTATCTCGTTCGGGGGATAGGTTTTGGCTGAGTTTAAGTCAGGTTAATTAAGGTAATAAATTTAAATAATACTTATGCTTAAATTCATTTATTTTATATATGTATAGTATTGTTGACGAATGAATATCATATTAAAAATAGACAAGACACTATCAAAGGGAATCAGTCGAGTAATTTGTAGCTTCGTGATACATCAGCTGGAAATAAAACAAGAATCAGAACGGAATGCCAATTAAAATCCGGTGAGTAAATCTCACTCACCTTTAGAATTATTTTTATTTCATTAAAAATAATTGTTTGTTGCTTGTGTAAATGCTTTCTGGTTGTTCTATATATATTAGTTATCTAGGCTATATATATATATATATATATTGGGTTGATTGATTGGTTGGATTCCCGCAGTCTCATTAGCGGATGCCCGCAGTTTCATAGCGGATGATTACCCTATACGCCCCACGCTATGATTAGTGGATGACCTTCTATACCGCGATATTCTGCCACGAAGCAGAATTGGTATTATTTATGTGCTAACATCTGTGGATGCAGGGAAACAGGTTGGAGGAATCCAACTGGATTCCTCAAAAATATATTATCTGTTTGTTTATTTATTTGCATATATATTTTTATATATGATGGGTTAGAAGAATAAATAATTGGTTGCTTTGTGTGTTTTATCACTGGGCTTAAGTAATGATATTTAAAAATATCGTGGAAGGATATTTGAGATTTAAAAAGGAAAAATTCTATTTTTAAATAGAATTTGAATTTTTAAATGGAATAAAAATATAAAACTTGTTTTTTTGAAAAATATAACAAGTGGTTTCCTTATAAACGAAGTTTATAAATAGTTCTTTTATAACGAAGTTATAAAATGAAGAGAAAAGAATTATCATTTGATAATTCAGAAATAGAAATACAAGTGTGAAATTGGAATGAGAAATCTATCTTCAAAAGAAAATAGAAATATCGATTTAAAAAGGAATTGAAGTCGAGGCTTGTTTAAAGAAGTTGGATATAAGATTTCAAATAGAAAACAGACTTTGAAATATAGAATTTCAAAGAAAAATTGAATAGAATTGGAAATATAGAATTTCAAGAAGAATTCAAATGTGAAATTTGAATAGAGATTTGAATGGAATTCAAACATGAAATTTGAATAGAGATTTGAATAGAAATTCAAGTATTAAATTTGAACAGGGAATTGAATATAGAAATTCAAGTAGAAATTTGAATATAGAATTTCAAAACAGAATTCGAAATAAAAATAGGATTTCAAAGTAGGATTGAAATAGGATTTCAAAATAGGAAATCCAAATAGTTTTGAAATAGAATTTGAATTCAAGGGAATTGAAATAAAATTTGAATTTAAAGGAATTCAAATGGGATTGGAATAAAGGAAATTCAAAAATGGAATTTCAAATAAAAGAAAATGTAATTTGAAATATTGGGAGTTTCAAATAAGAGAAAAATGGAATTTGAAACATTTAGAATTTCAAATAGAAATTTAAATGGAGTTTGGATATTTAAATTCAAGTATGAATTTCAAATATAGAAATTCAAAAAGGAGTTGAATTAAGGTGGAAATTAAATAGAGGATTTGAAATGGAATTCGAACAAAGGATTTGAAATGGAATTCGAATAAAGGATTCCAAATGGGATTTGAATACAGGATTTAAACTATGGAATTTGAAATGTAAAGATTTAAATGGAATTTGGAGTATATATATGTATATATATATTAGAAGGGAGTTGAATTCATTTAACGAAGTTTAAAAGTTTATATATATAAATATAATTAAAACGAACTCGCCGCAGCGATGCAGTTCGTAAATTGGCGATTCGAACTTCAATTGAGTATACAGAACGCAATTGAAGTCGAAATTCTTCGAAACAAGAAACGTCCGGACCGATTTGATAATAGTTTTCTAATGGAAGAGAAAATCTGGATTTTGTCAAATAGATTTTGAGTTATATCAAAATCAAATTTTCAGAAAAGCAGCGCCAGAATCGTTTTGAAACCATAACGGTTTATCTAATGTTATAAAAGGATTTTAAGCGGAAAAAATCCGAATTGTCTATTTAGAAAATTTCAGAGTTGAGTTGTAAAATATATGCAAATTCAAGTTGTGTAAATGAATATGATTTTTGAAACAGAAACCAGATTTTGATTTATTGAATAGAATTAACTAAATTGAATAGAAATTAGTTAATGAATTTTCGAAGGGATATTGGGGTTTGAATAAGTAAATTTGATTTGAAAATTTATATTCGAAATCAAAAAGAAAACTAGAATTGAAATTGAAACGCAATTTGGTTATCAGCAAGTTAAATATTTTGTTTGAAAATGCTATGTTCAAACAAAGGAGTAAAATAGGCAAAATGGCCGATTTAAAGAATAAATGGGCGAAACTGAATTCAAACGATTAGATAGTGTTGAATTGAAGTGAAAACAGGTGAACATGTGTAAGCAGGTTTGATACAAAGTATATGAAGATTTAAATTTATGTGCTCGACAAAAAGGTACATGTTTAATTCATATATGAGATTTTATGCGCCGTATCGGCAAGCCGCTTGGCTTTTTCCTTTTTCTTTTTGAGATAAGAAGGACCGGGAAAGCTATTTGAAATTTCCCGATGCTCCCGATACAGGGGAGGTTATGGCGAATTTTTCCGGGAATTTAAGGAGTTAGAATATTTTTAAGAAATTTGACAATTAGAAACCTATATATCGATATATATATAGAATTCGATAAGGAAACGAAATCAAAAATAGCGAAAAGGGCCAATATGGTTATTGAAATATTTGGATAACAAATATTGATAAGGAAATGGAGAAGTGATTTAATTAATGAAATATTAATTAAAGAGCCCAGTGATTTGTTTGATATGTTGGATGAACACTTGTTTTTATTCGATAGTTAAATCACAGACTATCGAAGTTTTTGACCATCGTTGTCAATATGGAGAGACCGGTTGGATTATTATCCGAAGAACCACTCCGTATCGGCATAAGCGTTGCGAACCAAGTATGCTGAATATATTGGAGACGGAGTAAAGTGCAAGGACTCTTTCTATTAAATAGAAATAGTGCCTTCGGTTTCGTTCAATCCCAGAACGAACGTAAATGGACGAATGTCTGACAGAGTATTTCCAATGATCAAATGGGTTGGTCTGTATAAATATATATATGGTTGCAACGGATTTATTCCCTTAGCATAATATCCAGAATATTTGTGCAAACTCAACTAGTGATTAACGGATCTGACAATGTGGCATTCAAAGTGATTGTGTTATCAATGAATGGTAAGTATTCGTAGCCTCAGGCCTCAACAACCGGGAAAGGACAAAAATCGGGCAGGCAGCATGGCTATGTGGGTCGCACCCATTAGGGTGTATAATCACCTATCTAGAGGTTCATTTAATTTCTTATTCTATTCGATGCTGTCCCAGTCGGGAGACGGTTGCTGATCCCAACCGTTGGTGATATACATTCGATACACTCAAGCGAAATGAGTGGTCGGTCATGTGTGGGCCGGGTTACAAGATGTTCTTGTTGAACCCAGTGTATTCCTCTCTAGAGATACACAGTCGGAAGGTGGTTCCATACCTTGTCATGTTGGAAATCCAATCTCCAATAAGCGCCATGCGGTTTTTGATTTTAAAATATTTATGTGGGGCGTGAGATGCAAGCGTTCTGCTATTTGGTTATTTACTTGATGTAGACATTATTATAATATCACTGGATTTTCGTATCAAAGTATTTTGGGTTATAGTAAGGTAAAAACCGTCCGTGTTTATGTGTGGGCTGGTCTTACTATTACCTTTTCTTTTGAAAGGATTTTTAAAGTTAAACAAGTGGTTGGAGTTTACTCACACCAGTCCCATGACTGACCCAGAGTTTATTTTGTTTTGTTTTTCCTAAACTCTTGGGTGCCCAAATTTTGTTCGGGCAGTCAAGTGTTTCAGGCTTTTACAGATACACTTGGAGGAGCTTGAAGCAGGAGGCTTCAACGTTAGTTATTTAGAGTTACTTCCGTTGTACCAAATGCTGTATTGTACTCTGATGATGGTATGTCTATATGATATAAAGTTTTGTACTTCAAAGCTTATGTTATATAATATATTTTTTCGTTCCGCTGTGAGATTCGTGTTTACTTTGATTATGCTCAGTTGTGTTCTTCTTCTTCTATTCTATTAGTTCTATCTTATCTACTCTCACCTTCTAACTTCTTTCTATTAATGGTTCGTATTTCTGTGTTATTTGGGTTGGACGTGTGGTGTATTTAGTCAACTCAGATAGCTCAGATTTGCGGGTCGTTACAGTGGTATCGGAGCTTAGGTTGAGCGAACACCTAGGCTTGTGTGGCATGTGCTCATTAGAGATAGGGTCAGTAGTATCCTAGAATGAGTTGAGCATATAGATACGAGAGAGCGTATTTGTTATTTGATATAAAAGCTGTTTTATATTGTGTTGGCTGGTCTGTTGAGTGGTTTATGAATTCTGGTCGAATAGTGGGACGCCACAAAGTCGATAGGGATTTCTAAACACTTGAACAGAAAATACGACATGATATTGTTTTTAAGTGGGTAAATGAAATAATTTTACCCAAAATTTCTATTTTGATATAGAAAGAATAATTTTCTAGAATTCTTATTATATGGATGTGTTGGATGTTGATTTTATAATCCCATGAGATTATAAAATTAAAATGGTTATTTATAACCAAATAGAATATGTATAGGAATTAAATATACAAATGAGATGAATTAGAATTTAATTCAAACCAGAATTTGGAATTTTAATCCTGAGAAGTTGAAAAATATTTTTCAAAGTATATTAAAATAATATAGATTTGTTTTAAAGGATTCGAAAGAAAATCATGGATTTTGAAATAATAAGGCACTGAACTCACTTCAGTGGCTGGGAAATTATTCTGATGATGAATGCAACATCATCAGTGTTCATTTCCGAGTTTCTAAGTGATGAATTGCTACCTTAGAAAAAGTTTTTGATGGAAATTTGTTTGAAAGAAAACAAGTGGTTTGAAAATTCAAATGTTTTAAATTTGAAATGAAAATAAATATAAGTATACATTTATGTGATTTCAGAAGAATTTGAAATGAAAACCCAGGGATTTGAATTCTGGAATTTAAAATTTAACTTAAGCAAGTTAAATGGTTCAGGGTGAATCAAATTGACTAGAATCGATTTGAATAAATTTAATGGCATATAGATTGGATATAAATGGATTGATCGTAGATCATTCGAATCAAATGAAGGAAGACCAAAAGTTTTGGTTGAAATTAAAGTCATAAAAATATGAGGAGTTGAGTTTCAACATAAGTGAGATGTGGAAAAGAAATGGATTTGTACCCTTTTTCCTACCTTAGCAATTTCGAGGACGAAATTTTTTAAGGGGGGAAGAATGTAACGACCCAGATTTTTCTGGTCGATTTATTTTGAATATTTAATATCGTTTTAAATATTGAGCTGATAATATAATCAATTTTTATATTGAATTATCGACATAACTATCGTAATATGAGGATCTTAAGTAATTAAATTTGAAATGGAGTCAAATTGATTTATATGAAGTTTTATTTGAATTTAAACGATAACAAATAATAATTTATTATCGAAGAATTCATTTGTTTAAATTTAAATTATATTATATTGATTTAAAATGGTTATTTTATATTACATTCAAATTAAATTGTATAATCTGTTTCGTTGAATTCAAAATAGTGAATAATGTTGGGAACATCAGTTGTTTTGCTGAAATAGTGGTTCGTGGTTTCAAATTAAAGGACCGCAAGATATTTTATCTATTTAAAATAAAATCGAATATAAAAGAAAATAAATATAGGAGAGCCGACCTATGTTTATACGGCACTGCTTATATTTTCTCGAGCAGAAATCTTTGCTCTCCTCCTTCCCAACAAAGCAAAGCAGAAATCAGATGGCGCCACCCTAAAACTGAGAAAAGCCGACATATGTTCAAACATTTCGCAGACCTAAGAAAAGAAATCACGCAGACAATTCCTCTTCGAGCTGATAAATTTGTCTCTCATTTTTCTATCAAGGAAACAGTAAATTAATGGCCTTGGTACTCTCTGTCTCCTCGTCGCATCTTTAAATTGAAGCCTTTGCCTTCATTTTCCCATTCTCAAAAATCAGAAATAATTCAATTCCCTTGTTCTTCCTTTTCTCCCAGTTAGACCTCCACCGATCCTCACAAATAAAAGAAAAAAAAAACATCGCGACTTGAAATCGCGGTTGAAACTGGAAGCTTAACTCGAGCTAGGGGGTGCGCATGTTATTCGAATGGGGGAAACAGTCGTGACGACAGGAGGATGCGAGTTGAGATTAGGCGACGGAAACTGGATTGGTTCGAAGGGCTGATGGTTTAGGGCAAATCAAAATCGCAAGGTCTACGGAAGCTCGAATCCACACTCGCGATTAGGGTGTCGATGTCAAAGGTCGATTTCAGGGAAATTGAAGTTGGATTTCACAGTTCGAACAACCGTCGAGAATGCTGGAGCTCGAACTCGTACTCGCGAGCTTTGGGCATGAGTTGTACTGTTGCGATACTTACTGGAGAGGGGGTCGGTTTTGAGGGAACGCGAGCTAGGCTAGGTAAATCATGATGAAATTGGGTTTAGCGATGAGTTTATGTTTAGGGTTCGACATTTCTATTTGGTAAGGGCGATGATTGAAGCATCACGGTCAAAATCGCAGGCTACTCTGGAGCTCGACGATGAACTGGGAGCAAGTATCTCGTTCGGGGGATAGGTTTTGGCTGAGTTTAAGTCAGGTTAATTAAGGTAATAAATTTAAATAATACTTATGCTTAAATTCATTTATTTTATATATGTATAGTATTGTTGACGAATGAATATCATATTAAAAATAGACAAGACACTATCAAAGGAAATCAGTCGAGTAATTTGTAGCTCCGTGATACATCAGCTGGAAATAAAACAAGAATCAGAACGGAATGGCAATTAAAATCCGGTGAGTAAATCTCACTCCTTTAGAATTATTTTTATTTCATTAAAAATAATTGTTTGTTGCTTGTGTAAATGCTTTCTGGTTGTTCTATATATATTAGTTATCTAGGCTATATATATATATTGGGTTGATTGATTGGTTGGATTCCCGCAGTCTCATTAGCGGATGCCCGCAGTTTCATAGCGGATGATTACCCTATACGCCCCACGCTATGATTAGTGGATGACCTTCTATACCGCGATATTCTGCCACGAAGCAGAATTGGTATTATTTATGTGCTAACATCTGTGGATGCAGGGAAACAGGTTGGAGGAATCCAACTGGATTCCTCAAAAATATATTATCTGTTTGTTTATTTGTTTGCATATATATTTTTATATATGATGGGTTAGAAGAATAAATAATTGGTTGCTTTGTGTGTTTTATCACTGGGCTTAAGTAATGATATTTAAAAATATCGTGGAAGGATATTTGAGATTTAAAAAGGAAAAATTCTATTTTTAAATAGAATTTGAATTTTTAAATGGAATAAAAATATAAAACTTGTTTTTTTGAAAAATATAACAAGTAGTTTCCTTATAAACGAAGTTTATAAATAGTTCTTTTATAACGAAGTTATAAAATGAAGAGAAAAGAATTATCATTTGATAATTCAGAAATAGAAATACAAGTGTGAAATTGGAATGAGAAATCTATCTTCAAAAGAAAATAGAAATATCGATTTAAAAAGGAATTGAAGTCGAGGCTTGTTTAAAGAAGTTGGATATAAGAGTTCAAATAGAAAACAGACTTTGAAATATAGAATTTCAAAGAAAAATTGAATAGAATTGGAAATATAGAATTTCAAGAAGAATTCAAATGTGAAATTTGAATAGAGATTTGAATGGAATTCAAACATGAAATTTGAATAGAGATCTGAATAGAAATTCAAGTATTAAAATTGAACAGGGAATTGAATATAGAAATTCAAGTAGAAATTTGAATATAGAATTTCAAAATAGAATTCGAAATAAAAATAGGATTTCAAAGTAGGATTGAAATAGGATTTCAAAATAGGAAATCCAAATAGTTTTGAAATAGAATTTGAATTCAAGGGAATTGAAATAAAATTTGAATTTAAAGGAATTCAAATGGGATTGGAATAAAGGAAATTCAAAAATGGAATTTCAAATAAAAGAAAATGTAATTTGAAATATTGGGAGTTTCAAATAAGAGAAAAATGGAATTTGAAACATTTAGAATTTCAAATAGAAATTTAAATGGAGTTTGGATATTTAAATTCAAGTATGAATTTCAAATATAGAAATTCAAAAAGGAGTTGAATTAAGGTGGAAATTAAATAGAGGATTTGAAATGGAATTCGAACAAAGGATTTGAAATGGAATTCGAATAAAGGATTCCAAATGGGATTTGAATACAGGATTTAAACTATGGAATTTGAAATGTAAAGATTTAAATGGAATTTGGAATATATATATATATATATATATATATATATATTAGAAGGGAGTTGAATTCATTTAACGAAGTTTAAAAGTTTATATATATAAATATAATTAAAACGAACTCGCCGCAGCGATGTAGTTCGTAAATTGGCGATTCGAACTTCAATTGAGTATACAGAACGCAATTGGAGTCGGAATTCTTCGAAACAAGAAACGTCCGGACCGATTTGATAATAGTTTTCTAATGGAAGAGAAAATCTGGATTTTGTCAAATAGATTTTGAGTTATATCAAAATCAAATTTTCAGAAAAGCAGCGCCAGAATCGTTTTGAAACCATAACGGTTTATCTAATGTTATAAAAGGATTTTAAGCGGAAAAAATCCGAATTGTCTATTTAGAAAATTTCAGAGTTGAGTTGTAAAATATATGCGAATTCAAGTTGTGTAAATGAATATGATTTTTGAAACAGAAACCAGATTTTGATTTATTGAATAGAATTAACTAAATTGAATAGAAATTAGTTAATGAGTTTTCGAAGGGATATTGGGGTTTGAATAAGTAAATTCGATTTGAAAATTTATATTCGAAATCAAAAAGGAAACTAGAATTGAAATTGAAACGCAATTTGGTTATGAGCAAGTTAAATATTTTGTTTGAAAATGCTATGTTCAAACAAAGGAGTAAAATAGGCAAAATGGCCGATTTAAAGAATAAATTGGCGAAACTGAATTCAAACGATTAGATAGTGTTGAATTGAAGTGAAAACAGGTGAACATGTGTAAGCAGGTTTGATACAAAGTATATGAAGATTTAAATTTATGTGCTCGACAAAAAGGTACATGTTTAATTCATATATGAGATTTTATGCGCCGTATCGGCAAGCCGCTTGGCTTTTTCCTTTTCCTTTTTGAGATAAGAAGGACCGGGAAAGCTATTTGAAATTTCCCGATGCTCCGGATACAGGGGAGGTTATGGCGAATTTTTCCGGGAATTTAAGGAGTTAGAATATTTTTAAGAAATTTGACAATTAGAAACCTATATATCGATATATATATATAATTCGATAAGGAAACGAAATCAAAAAGAGCGAAAAGGGCCAATATGGTTATTGAAATATTTGGATAACAAATATTGATAAGGAAATGGAGAAGTGATTTAATTAATGAAATATTAATTAAAGAGCCCAGTGATTTGTTTGATATGTTGGATGAACACTTGTTTTTATTCGATAGTTAAATCACAGACTATCGAAGTTTTTGACCATCGTTGTCAATATGGAGAGACCGGTTGGATTATTATCCGAAGAACCACTCCGTATCGGCATAAGCGTTGCGAACCAAGTATGCTGAATATATTGGAGACGGAGTAAAGTGCAAGGACTCTTTCTATTAAATAGAAATAGTGCCTTCGGTTTCGTTCAATCCCAGAACGAACGTAAATGGACGAATGTCTGACAGAGTATTTCCAATGATCAAATGGGTTGGTCTGTATAAATATATATATGGTTGCAACGGATTTATTCCCTTAGCATAATATCCAGAATATTTGTGCAAACTCAACTAGTGATTAACGGATCTGACAATGTGGCATTCAAAGTGATTGTGCTATCAATGAATGGTAAGTATTCGTAGCCTCAGGCCTCAACAACCGGGAAAGGACAAAAATCGGGCAGGCAGCATGGCTATGTGGGTCGCACCCATTAGGGTGTATAATCACCTATCGAGAGGTTCATTTAATTTCTTATTCTATTCAATGTTGTCCCAGTCGGGAGACGGTTGCTGATCCCAACCGTTGGTGATATACATTCGATACACTCAAGCGAAATGAGTGGTCGGTCATGTGTGGGCCGGGTTACAAGATGTTCTTGTTGAACCCAGTGTATTCCTCTCTAGAGATACACAGTCGGAAGGTGGTTCCATACCTTGTCATGTTGGAAATCCAATCTCCAATAAGCGCCATGCGGTTTTTGATTTTAAAATATTTATGTGGGGCGTGAGATGCAAGCGTTCTGCTATTTGGTTATTTACTTGATGTAGACATTATTATAATATCACTGGATTTTCGTATCAAAGTATTTTGGGTTATAGTAAGGTAAAAACCGTCCGTGTTTATGTGTGGGCTGGTCTTACTATTACCTTTTCTTTTGAAAGGATTTTTAAAGTTAAACAAGTGGTTGGAGTTTACTCACACCAGTCCCATGACTGACCCAGAGTTTATTTTGTTTTGTTTTTCCTAAACTCTTGGGTGCCCAAATTTTGTTCGAGCAGTCAAGTGTTTCAGGCTTTTACAGATACACTTGGAGGAGCTTGAAGCAGGAGGCTTCAACGTTAGTTATTTAGAGTTACTTCCGTTGTACCAAATGCTGTATTGTACTCTGATGATGGTATGTCTATATGATATAAAGTTTTGTACTTCAAAGCTTATGTTATATAATATATTTTTTCGTTCCGCTGTGAGATTCGTGTTTACTTTGATTATGCTCAGTTGTGTTCTTCTTCTTCTATTCTATTAGTTCTATCTTATCTACTCTCACCTTCTAACTTCTTTCTATTAATGGTTCGTATTTCTGTGTTATTTGGGTTGGACGTGTGGTGTATTTAGTCAACTCAGATAGCTCAGATTTGCGGGTCGTTACAGTGGTATCGGAGCTTAGGTTGAGCGAACACCTAGGCTTGTGTGGCATGTGCTCATTAGAGATAGGGTCAGTAGTATCCTAGAATGAGTTGAGCATATAGATACGAGAGAGCGTATTTGTTATTTGATATAAAAGCTGTTTTATATTGTGTTGGCTGGTCTGTTGAGTGGTTTATGAATTCTGGTCGAATAGTGGGACGCCACAAAGTCGATAGGGATTTCTAAACACTTGAACAGAAAATACGACATGATATTGTTTTTAAGTGGGTAAATGAAATAATTTTACCCAAAATTTCTATTTTGATATAGAAAGAATAATTTTCTAGAATTCTTATTATATGGATGTGTTGGATGTTGATTTTATAATCCCATGAGATTATAAAATTAAAATGGTTATTTATAACCAAATAGAATATGTATAGGAATTAAATATACAAATGAGATGAATTAGAATTTAATTCAAACCAGAATTTGGAATTTTAATCCTGAGAAGTTGAAAAATATTTTTCAAAGTATATTAAAATAATATAGATTTGTTTTAAAGGATTCGAAAGAAAATCATGGATTTTGAAATAATAAGGCACTGAACTCACTTCAGTGGCTGGGAAATTATTCTGATGATGAATGCAACATCATCAGTGTTCATTTCCGAGTTTCTAAGTGATGAATTGCTACCTTAGAAAAAGTTTTTGATGGAAATTTGTTTGAAAGAAAACAAGTGGTTTGAAAATTCAAATGTTTTAAATTTGAAATGAAAATAAATATAAGTATACATTTATGTGATTTCAGAAGAATTTGAAATGAAAACCCAGGGATTTGAATTCTGGAATTTAAAATTTAACTTAAGCAAGTTAAATGGTTCAGGGTGAATCAAATTGACTAGAATCGATTTGAATAAATTTAATGGCATATAGATTAGATATAAATGGATTGATCGTAGATCATTCGAATCAAATGAACGAAGACCAAAAGTTTTGGTTGAAATTAAAGTCATAAAAATATGAGGAGTTGAGTTTCAACATAAGTGAGATGTGGAAAAGAAATGGATTTGTACCCTTTTTCCTACCTTAGCAATTTCGAGGACGAAATTTTTTAAGGGGGGAAGAATGTAACGACCCAGATTTTTCTGGTCGATTTATTTTGAATATTTAATATCGTTTTAAATATTGAGCTGATAATATAATCAATTTTTATATTGAATTATCGACATAACTATCGTAATATGAGGATCTTAAGTAATTAAATTTGAAATGGAGTCAAATTGATTTATATGAAGTTTTATTTGAATTTAAACGATAACAAATAATAATTTATTATCGAAGAATTCATTTGTTTAAATTTAAATTATATTATATTGATTTAAAATGGTTATTTTATATTACATTCAAATTAAATTGTATAATCTGTTTCGTTGAATTCAAAATAGTGAATAATGTTGGGAACATCAGTTGTTTTGCTGAAATAGTGGTTCGTGGTTTCAAATTAAAGGACCGCAAGATATTTTATCTATTTAAAATAAAATCGAATATAAAAGAAAATAAATATAGGAGAGCCGACCTATGTTTATACGGCACTGCTTATATTTTCTCGAGCAGAAATCTTTGCTCTCCTCCTTCCCAACAAAGCAAAGCAGAAATCAGATGGCACCACCCTAAAACTGAGAAAAGCCGACCTATGTTCAAACATTTCGCAGACCTAAGAAAAGAAATCACGCAGACAATTCCTCTTCGAGCTGATAAATTTGTCTCTCATTTTTCTATCAAGGAAACAGTAAATTAATGGCCTTGGTACTCTCTGTCTCCTCGTCGCATCTTTAAATTGAAGCCTTTGCCTTCATTTTCCCATTCTCAAAAATCAGAAATAATTCAATTCCCTTGTTCTTCCTTTTCTCCCAGTTAGACCTCTACCGATCCTCACAAATAAAAGAAAATAAAAACATCGCGACTTGAAATCGCGGTTGAAACTGGAAGCTTAACTCGAGCTGGGGGGTGCGCATGTTATTCGAATGGGGGAAACAGTCGTGACGACAGGAGGATGCGAGTTGAGATTAGGCGACGGAAACTGGATTGGTTCGAAGGGCTGATGGTTTAGGGCAAATCAAAATCGCAAGGTCTACGGAAGCTCGAATCCACACTCGCGATTAGGGTGTCGATGTCGGAGGTCGATTTCAGGGAAATTGAAGTTGGATTTCACAGTTCGAACAACCGTCGAGAATGCTGGAGCTCGAACTCGTACTCGCGAGCTTTGGGCATGAGTTGTACTGTTGCGATACTTACTGGAGAGGGGGTCGGTTTTGAGGGAACGCGAGCTAGGCTAGGTAAATCATGATGAAATTGGGTTTAGCGATGAGTTTATGTTTAGGGTTCGGCATTTCTATTTGGTAAGGGCGATGATTGAAGCATCACGGTCAAAATCGCAGGCTACTCTGGAGCTCGACGATGAACTGGGAGCAAGTATCTCGTTCGGGGGATAGGTTTTGGCTGAGTTTAAGTCAGGTTAATTAAGGTAATAAATTTAAATAATACTTATGCTTAAATTCATTTATTTTATATATGTATAGTATTGTTGACGAATGAATATCATATTAAAAATAGACAAGACACTATCAAAGGGAATCAGTCGAGTAATTTGTAGCTCCGTGATACATCAGCTGGAAATAAAACAAGAATCAGAACGGAATGCCAATTAAAATCCGGTGAGTAAATCTCACTCACATTTAGAATTATTTTTATTTCATTAAAAATAATTGTTTGTTGCTTGTGTAAATGCTTTCTGGTTGTTCTATATATATTAGTTATCTAGGCTATATATATATATATATATATATTGGGTTGATTGATTGGTTGGATTCCCGCAGTCTCATTAGCGGATGCCCGCAGTTTCATAGCGGATGATTACCCTATACGCCCCACGCTATGATTAGTGGATGACCTTCTATACCGCGATATTCTGCCACGAAGCAGAATTGGTATTATTTATGTGCTAACATCTGTGGATGCAGGGAAACAGGTTGGAGGAATCCAACTGGATTCCTCAAAAATATATTATCTGTTTGTTTATTTGTTTGCATATATATTTTTATATATGATGGGTTAGAAGAATAAATAATTGGTTGCTTTGTGTGTTTTATCACTGGGCTTAAGTAATGATATTTAAAAATATCGTGGAAGGATATTTGAGATTTAAAAAGGAAAAATTCTATTTTTAAATAGAATTTGAATTTTTAAGTGGAATAAAAATATAAAACTTGTTTTTTTGAAAAATATAACAAGTAGTTTCCTTATAAACGAAGTTTATAAATAGTTCTTTTATAACGAAGTTATAAAATGAAGAGAAAAGAATTATCATTTGATAATTCAGAAATAGAAATACAAGTGTGAAATTGGAATGAGAAATCTATCTTCAAAAGAAAATAGAAATATCGATTTAAAAAGGAATTGAAGTCGAGGCTTGTTTAAAGAAGTTGGATATAAGAGTTCAAATAGAAAGCAGACTTTGAAATATAGAATTTCAAAGATAAATTGAATAGAATTGGAAATATAGAATTTCAAGAAGAATTCAAATGTGAAATATGAATAGAGATTTGAATGGAATTCAAACATGAAATTTGAATAGAGATTTGAATAGAAATTCAAGTATTAAATTTGAACAGGGAATTGAATATAGAAATTCAAGTAGAAATTTGAATATAGAATTTCAAAATAGAATTCGAAATAAAAATAGGATTTCAAAGTAGGATTGAAATAGGATTTCAAAATAGGAAATCCAAATAGTTTTGAAATAGAATTTGAATTCAAGGGAATTGAAATAAAATTTGAATTTAAAGGAATTCAAATGGGATTGGAATAAAGGAAATTCAAAAATGGAATTTCAAATAAAAGAAAATGTAATTTGAAATATTGGGAGTTTCAAATAAGAGAAAAATGGAATTTGAAACATTTAGAATTTCAAATAGAAATTTAAATGGAGTTTGGATATTTAAATTCAAGTATGAATTTCAAATATAGAAATTCAAAAAGGAGTTGAATTAAGGTGGAAATTAAATAGAGGATTTGAAATGGAATTCGAACAAAGGATTTGAAATGGAATTCGAATAAAGGATTCCAAATGGGATTTGAATACATGATTTAAACTATGGAATTTGAAATGTAAAGATTTAAATGGAATTTGGAATATATATATATATATATATATATATTAGAAGGGAGTTGAATTCATTTAACGAAGTTTAAAAGTTTATATATATAAATATAATTAAAACGAACTCGCCGCAGCGATGCAGTTCGTAAATTGGCGATTCGAACTTCAATTGAGTATACAGAACGCAATTGAAGTCGGAATTCTTCGAAACAAGAAACGTCCGGACCGATTTGATAATAGTTTTCTAATGGAAGAGAAAATCTGGATTTTGTCAAATAGATTTTGAGTTATATCAAAATCAAATTTTCAGAAAAGCAGCGCCAGAATCGTTTTGAAACCATAACGGTTTATCTAATGTTATAAAAGGATTTTAAGCGGAAAAAATCCGAATTGTCTATTTAGAAAATTTCAGAGTTGAGTTGTAAAATATATGCGAATTCAAGTTGTGTAAATGAATATGATTTTTGAAACAGAAACCAGATTTTGATTTATTGAATAGAATTAACTAAATTGAATAGAAATTAGTTAATGAGTTTTCGAAGGGATATTGGGGTTTGAATAAGTAAATTCGATTTGAAAATTTATATTCGAAATCAAAAAGGAAACTAGAATTGAAATTGAAACGCAATTTGGTTATGAGCAAGTTAAATATTTTGTTTGAAAATGCTATGTTCAAACAAAGGAGTAAAATAGGCAAAATGGCCGATTTAAAGAATAAATGGGCGAAACTGAATTCAAACGATTAGATAGTGTTGAATTGAAGTGAAAACAGGTGAACATGTGTAAGCAGGTTTGATACAAAGTATATGAAGATTTAAATTTATGTGCTCAACAAAAAGGTACATGTTTAATTCATATATGAGATTTTATGCGCCGTATCGGCAAGTCGCTTGGCTTTTTCCTTTTTCTTTTTGAGATAAGAAGGACCGGGAAAGCTATTTGAAATTTCCCGATGCTCCCGATACAGGGGAGGTTATGGCGAATTTTTCCGGGAATTTAAGGAGTTAGAATATTTTTAAGAAATTTGACAATTAGAAACCTATATATCGATATATATAGAATTCGATAAGGAAACGAAATCAAAAATAGCGAAAAGGGCCAATATGGTTTTTGAAATATTTGGATAACAAATATTGATAAGGAAATGGAGAAGTGATTTAATTAATGAAATATTAATTAAAGAGCCCAGTGATTTGTTTGATATGTTGGATGAACACTTGTTTTTATTCGATAGTTAAATCACAGATTATCGAAGTTTTTGACCATCGTTGTCAATATGGAGAGACCGGTTGGATTATTATCCGAAGAACCACTCCGTATCGGCATAAGCGTTGCGAACCAAGTATGCTGAATATATTGAAGACGGAGTAAAGTGCAAGGACTCTTTCTATTAAATAGAAATAGTGCCTTCGGTTTCGTTCAATCCCAGAACGAACGTAAATGGACGAATGTCTGACAGAGTATTTCCAATGATCAAATGGGTTGGTCTGTATAAATATATATATGGTTGCAACGGATTTATTCCCTTAGCATAATATCCAGAATATTTGTGCAAACTCAACTAGTGATTAACGGATCTGACAATGTGGCATTCAAAGTGATTGTGCTATCAATGAATGGTAAGTATTCGTAGCCTCAGGCCTCAACAACCGGGAAAGGACAAAAATCGGGCAGGCAGCAGGGCTATGTGGGTCGCACCCATTAGGGTGTATAATCACCTATCTGGAGGTTCATTTAATTTCTTATTCTATTCGATGCTGTCCCAGTCGGGAGACGGTTGCTGATCCCAACCGTTGGTGATATACATTCGATACACTCAAGCGAAATGAGTGGTCGGTCATGTGTGGGCCGGGTTACAAGATGTTCTTGTTGAACCCAGTGTATTCCTCTCTAGAGATACACAGTCGGAAGGTGGTTCCATACCTTGTCATGTTGGAAATCCAATCTCCAATAAGCGCCATGCGGTTTTTGATTTTAAAATATTTATGTGGGGCGTGAGATGCAAGCGTTCTGCTATTTGGTTATTTACTTGATGTAGACATTATTATAATATCACTGGATTTTCGTATCAAAGTATTTTGGGTTATAGTAAGGTAAAAACCGTCCGTGTTTATGTGTGGGCTGGTCTTACTATTACCTTTTCTTTTGAAAGGATTTTTAAAGTTAAACAAGTGGTTGGAGTTTACTCACACCAGTCCCATGACTGACCCAGAGTTTATTTTGTTTTGTTTTTCTAAACTCTTGGGTGCCCAAATTTTGTTCGGGCAGTCAAGTGTTTCAGGCTTTTACAGATGCACTTGGAGGAGCTTGAAGCAGGAGGCTTCAACGTTAGTTATTTAGAGTTACTTCCGTTGTACCAAATGCTGTATTGTACTCTGATGATGGTATGTCTATATGATATAAAGTTTTGTACTTCAAAGCTTATGTTATATAATATATTTTTTCGTTCCGCTGTGAGATTCGTGTTTACTTTGATTATGCTCAGTTGTGTTCTTCTTCTTCTATTCTATTAGTTCTATCTTATCTACTCTCACCTTCTAACTTCTTTCTATTAATGGTTCGTATTTCTGTGTTATTTGGGTTGGACGTGTGGTGTATTTAGTCAACTCAGATAGCTCAGATTTGCGGGTCGTTACAATTTCAAAGGAAATTTGAATGAGTTATAACTTTATGAATTTATAAACATTAGGTTAAAGGAAATCGGAATGAATTATATACATTTGTTAACTTATGAATCTTATATTAAGAAATTCATACATAAAGACTTGAAAACTAATAATTTGAAATAATAATTTATTTGAATTTATAAGGATTGTGAAAATAAAATACTCTTCAGATAAGTTGTAATTATAATTATTTTAAATTTTAAATTTTATTCTAAGCTTATATTTAATCTGATAAAATAAATAATGTAAGTGAACTTAAGTAAGATTTGTGTGAATATACAACTCGAGGCTTAACAAATGGTTGGATAAATTAAACTAAGTAACTTGAAATTTTCCATTTTATAAATTACTTGTGTTAAAAATAATTGAAGTAAAGATTTAAATCTCTAATAGGATGGGAAACGAAGGCCGTCATGCGAGTGAGTTTGGATTTAATATGTAAGTGGACAAATTTAAATATCTTAAATGCTTTGGCCTAGTGTATATCTAATAATACAGATATGGTCAATGCTGATGACTACTGAATATGATATCAAGTATTGCATGGTTTATTGGCTGTATAGAAATCTGAATGTATAATTTAAATCAAAAGATTTTAAATTAACACACATGAATAATATCTCAATGATACACTACTGTTATAGTGTTAGTAACATAAATACGTAGTTTGATTACCTTTTACTGCAACAAAGTATTGCACGTCAGTTGAAAAAAAATAGGTTGTTGGATCCCTCATTTTTGAAAAAGAAAAAAAGGAATCCGTTTCTAAAAGCTAATAGGAATTCCTTGCCAAGTATTCTGAACAAGTTGGATCTAGAGAAATCAAAGTCGGCTTTAAGACGCTCCAAACTGTGTCATGCGCAAGTTCCGTCAAGTTTTAGTTCTAGTTTAAGGTTTAAAAATAGCTGGATTGATGACAAGCATGATTTTCGGAATTAGGACTTGTGCATTGCCTTCAATAAATAAATTTGAATTAAATTCCCACTAGGATTTACATAACATGTTAGGCTGTAGTCATAAATACTTCATTTAATTTAGAATAGTTATGTATTTGTTTTTTGTGAGTAATTAACTGAGTCAAAGCTATTGAAACTCAATGAAATGCAAGATGAAATCTCATTGTCAACCTCATGCATGGACTGATTGGTGTACATACTATGAAATCTTCGAAGAAGCAATCGACAAGTGTAACTATTTGAAACAGTGTCCATTACGAAAGAATAGATATCCATCAAGTTGATTACCCATCAATCGCCACAGCTTAAACACTCAGACAACTTGATCAATAGTCCATATAACAAAAGTAACCAATTCAGACATCTGAAACTTGCCTTTTAATCCTTTTCAATAAAAACGATTCTGGAACTGAAACTATAATAAATTATTCTCCTTGCCAGTAGGAATCAGATTCAAATCTTTGTTGTTTACGTTATCTAGAATAATAATTAATAATAATGATAATACATACCATCATACTGACAAATATATACAAGGAATATGAACATTATCTCTCAAAAGTGACATTGTATGTTGCCTTTATCCTTCATATATGCATCAATTTGCCGCATTAATCTGCAACCTTTTCGTCCATATGTTCATCTGAACCATTCAATCATTTGACAACTCAAATTTGAATTCTAAAGTTGCTTAATGCAAATGTAGTTCACCTTTCTATTTCTGTAGCATAAATGCCCTCGTGCAAAATATTTTATAGCATATATATAATTCAGAATATGAAATCAATACTTATATTTCCACCTGCTTACTATACTTGAAGCACCTGAGGGATTGAATAAATATTTAACAGTATCTAATTATTGTCTCTTTCAACACAAGAAAAAAAATGTTGAATATTTCAATTATGAGTTCTTACTCAATGCAGCTGCTTTTCTTGGCAGGTTAAGAGTATGAAGGGATGCGGTCTACTTTTATTGGGCAGGTTAATAGCTTATGGCCATTTCAGTTATGGTTTATGCTTGTAGTATGATATTTTAATTATGACGAAGGTTTGAAACTATCAATTATGGTATATGCTTGTAGTATGATATTTCAATTATAACATATGTGTGTAGTATTAGTACTTTATGATGATATGCGTGGTGTAATATTATTTTGGTGAACTCAAAATGTAAGATCGGAAAAGTATTTTGGTATTTGTACTTTATGAAGCAACAAATGTTTTGAAATTATCGTAATATTATGAACAGTTGTGGTATTTATATCAAATATTCATAGATTTTTGCTGAATATGAGATGTAGGGAAAGGAATAATAAAAAAAATTGGAAATTTTTTAACACAGCAACGACCCAAAACCATTGCTAAATAAAATTGGCAACGGCCTTTAGCCATTGCTGAACAAAAATTATTGGTTGTATTACAACATGTAGTAAAGGATAGAAGCCATTGCTAAATATGATTCTATAACGGCTCATAACCGTTGCAAACTCTAAAATTGCAACGGCTCTAAGCCATGCTAAAACATATTTAGCAACGGCTTTGAGCCGTTGCGAAATGTTTGCAACCCAGGTCGTTGCAACGGCTAAAAGCCGTTGCTAAATTCATTTGCAATGGCTTAAAATGTTGCAAATTGATGAATATGGTGTAGTGACAGTAAAGTATTCACCTCCTTCCGCCCAGTAACGATAGAAGTTTGAAGGACATTTAACAAAGAAGTACTGGTTTGGAAATCCTCGAGCGCTCTCAACTAGATCGGTAATAATTTTAGAACTCCCTCTCTTAACAAAGATGATCGAGGGACGATCCTTCTTCCGTCTTGAAATGTAGGAGCACGCTCTTTGACCCTCATAAACAGTACATAAAGACCCATTAACGAAAAGTAACCATTTGGGTGTAACTGGTATGGGGCAATGGCCAGACTCCTAAGAATTAACTCTAAGTAAGGATTAAAAGAAGGGATGTCCCCGCTCATTAACATATATCGATTTACTGCAACATATCCGGGAGGAGGAATGTCGGCAAACTCATATTTTCCGGGGAATCTAGCTTCTTCCTTTTCTGAAATTCAATATTCCTTACATAATTTTTGGAATGAGTTAAAGGAAAGTTTTGTTTTATGTCTCTCTAGTGGTATATTGGAATATGGTCGAGTCTTAGGAAAGTTTTGGCTGACACTTGTCCTAGATGCAGTTCCAATAACTTGTCCAGAACTCCCGGCTTCACTAGACATGGCTCCTTCTTTGGGATTCTAGCGTAACTGTTGTCGGGTTAGCAATTCTATACGAATGGCTATGCTTGAAAATAAATCGCAGATTTAGCATCAGAAAAACTTGGATACCAATGAAAAACCACAAACTAAGTTGCAAAAATGCCAAAGTTCTTGACCATACTCGAGCCCATGTAGGGTTGAGCATGCTCGAACCACACTGGGTCGAATGTGCTCGATCCTCATCGGGGTCGAACATACTTGAATTTAGCAGATTCAAATTTGGTCAAGCACTTCGGATCAAACAAGCGAGAAGTTTGCGGAGTTATATTCTAAGTAATCAGATTTGTGAGGCAAGAATATAGTATTAAGTTGACATGTGCAAGCAACAAATTTCAACACAAGTTGCAAGTACCAAACATAAGTGGTGATTCAAACCCATGTAGTTCAAACATACACGAGCCCAAACAGGGTCGAGCATGTCCGACCCCGTAAGGGCCGAACATGTCCGAACCCGAACAGGGTCGAACATGTTCGAGCCTCAACTGAGTCAAACATGTCTGAACCTGTAAGGATCGAACATGTCAATACCCAGACATGATCGATCATGTTTGAGCTTCAGTTGGGTCGAGCATGCTCGAACCTCAGCTGGAGTCGAACATGTTTGATCCTCAACTGGGTCGAACTTGCCTGACCCTTGTCTGGCCAAACGCATTCAAATTTGATGGACATGAAACCATGTTATGAGCAACGTGATCATACTTGATAATGAGCATAAGCATCAGACACAAGACTTTTGAATACAATCACACGAGCTGATTATCAGATTGAGTAAAATTTCATGTCACAAACATTTGTTCGAGCATCTTATGTACATCGAGTACAAGCAAGAAATTCGAGGGGTCCTGTGTAAATCAAAATCCTCAAACACTTAAAAACACAACCCTGGACCAAATCAGTTTAATCCGTCACCATTACAATCATTTCGACCTCAAATATTCAGTTCAAATCAGAACCGTACGCACAAAACATTTCAATCCAATCCCTTAACCATTTTACGGACCGAAAACATTGCAAGAGGAAAGAAAATCACCTTCAAGTAGAAAAGCGACTCAGAATTTAGGAGGATAACTGCTCCAGGATGATTCAAAGTTGGATTGATTTCGTCACGGGTTCGAATAAACCCCACTGATCAAACGGATTGAGATTCAATTTGAATTAATAAAGAGAAGGATTGAAGCGTTGGGGATTTTAAGAGAAGGACTCAGCAGCCATTAACTGTTTTCTCCAGAAAAGCTAATCGAGAATAGAAATGAGGGATAGAAGTATACATAGAGAGCGGAAGACAAACAAACATGTTCAATCTAGATAGATGAACATACATATCCGACCCAGAGTGCTTGGTCGAACGTCCCAAAATGGACGTTCGACCCACGGTGCCTGTTCAATCCAGAATATATGTTTGACTTAAAATGTTTGTTTGACTACGTATAATGCTAACCAACATACGTGTCTGATGCTTAATCCACAGTGCAACCAGTCCTCTTGATCTATGGAAAACCAAGATTTAACCTGTTAAATGGTGCTATACCTCAAAGCTCGTAATTTTTACAAACTAAGAATTACAAACTTCAATGTTTATCCATTAACAATCATGCACCAAATAAAGGGTCAAACATACGTCAAAACTATGGGTCGAGCACGAGCATGCTTTGAGACATAAAGCCACTTGAACATCACAAATACAACGGAACAGTTTTCGGGATCAGTCATCGTTGGAACGAGCAGGTAAGGTTCAAACGTTAAGGGTTAGTTGTTCCTTTCATGGCTCGGTCGAACAACATCATCAACCAGGGTTGAACGTCACTGCAGGTTGAACCAGATGAATAAGGGCCCATACATACCAAAGGGTTGATCACACATGCATAGGGTTGGACAAGCCTGGTGGTATCAAGGGGTAGGTCGAACATTGACTCCCTGGGTCGGTCGAACATTGGTTCTCTGGGTCGGTCAAACATTGATTCAGGTAGACAACTGGTTACATCTGTCAACAGGTGGCAGTGACATTTCTGTAATTACTAGCATGTTCGACCCACAACCTGCATATACACATTTCAGCTCACCACTTCACTCCAACTTCTCTATAAATAGGCCATGACTTCCCTACTTTTAGGGAACGATTTCTACCACCCCGAAGGGCTGTCGAATTGCATTCACTCTTGTTTCAAAGAGATTCTAACACCCTCTACCATCTCAAAGCAAAGATCAGGCATCGAATTCGTCATGAAATCCATTAAAAGTGATCAAGCATTTTAGAGATTGAAGACTCTCCACCATTTTCCTTGCATTTAGTGAAATCTACATAATCCTTCGCTGACTTGTATCGATTAGAGTGAAGTCTATGTGTAATGGAGAATATGAATGTACTCTTCAGTGATCTTAAGCTTGTAACTCTTGAACCGCTAATGGAAATTATTACCAAAGTGGATGTAGATCTTTCCTAAGATTGAACCACTATAAAAATCGTTGTCTTCTTGTAACAACCCGTAAAATCTGGGCCAGTTTAAAATTTTTATTTTGGCAATTTTAGCGAATTTTGATTATTTAAAATGAATTATTTTAAATAATATCGACGAGAAATTTATTTTGAATAGAATTCGAACGTATATATTATACGCGTCGTCGTTAGAATATAAATATTTATATATAATTATAAATAGAATTAAAAATGGCGCGGTAGTTCGATAATTCGATTTCAAACTTCAATTGAAAGTACCGGGTGCAAAACAATCCGGATTTTTGTGAAACCAAAAACATTAGGATCTAATTGATGATATCTTTCCAACGAGGTTGAGAAACTGAGATTTCACTTTATAAATGATGAGATATGTCCAGTTGAAAATTAGAAATAGTCGCTGTGGAATTTATATATATTTTAATATAATATATAGCCCTTAAAAATAGCCATTTTGCAAACGACCTCGGATTTCGACGAAACCAGTTTTGTTGGGTCCGGGATGTAAAGTTATTGCTAGGTTTCAAATTTCATAATTTTTCGAATCAATATGTGAGCGTGGCAAAAGAAAACGCGTTTGACCGGTTTCTGTTGAATTTAATCGACAGGAAATTGGCCATTTTTCTAACGGTCTCAGAATTCGACGAAACTAGTTTTGTTAGGACCGTATCGTCAATACGAAGTTAGAAAATATTTTTCTAGAATTTTTAGAGTTCGTATGTGGCCCCGGTAATTTGAAATGTACGTTTAAAATTCAATATAGTGATTTAAATGTAAATTCAGAAGGAAACTGATTGTAACAATCGAATCAGCTTGCGATACATATCCCATTGTGTTCGGAATGGGGGTGAAACGCTATGGACGACAGGCGGTGGGCCTCGTTTCGAGGTCATATGTAAAAGTCAACCCTTTTGCCAAATATAATAATTAAATAATAAAAAAATAAAAAAAAACTTTTCCCTCCTTATCTCCCGCTAGACCCCCCCCCCCCCCCCCCCCCGTTGAAATTTCATTTCAGAAAGAAAATTAAAAGAGGAAAAAAAAAAAACCTAAATCAAGAAGGCGATCGACGCCACCGCCTTGTCCTGCTCCGAGCCCCGCCTCCGCCTGAGCTTCCCCCCAGATCGCTCGAGTTCCGCTGATGCCCTCTCTCACTCGCGAAGATGAAGCCGCCGACCGCCACCAGCAAACCCCCCCCCCCCAGCCGACGATCCTTCCACCGCCGACCGCCACCTAAAGCTACGACCCCCCCCCCCCCAGTAAGTCTTTTCTTTTATTTATTTATTTTATTTTGTTTTATATATAAACTGAAAATGAAAAAGATAAAATAAAACTGTTTTTTTTATATAATGGAAAACTGATTTTTAATCAATAGAAAATTGATTTTTATCGAATGGAAACTCTAATTTTTATATGTTAAACTTCGAATGGAAAATCTAATTTTTATATGTTAAACTTCGAATGGAAAATCTAATTTTTATATGTTAAACTTCGAATGGAAAATCTAATTTTTATATGTTAAACTTCGAATGAAAATCTAATTTTTATATGTTAAACTTCGAATGGAAAATCTAATTTTTATATGTTAAACTTCGAATGGAAAATCTAATTTTTATATGTTAAACTTCGAATGAAAATCTAATTTTTATATGTTAAACTTCGAATGGAAAATCTAATTTTTATATGTTAAACTTCGAATGGAAAATCTAATTTTTATATGTTAAACTTCGAATGAAAATCTAATTTTTTATATATTGAACTTTGAAATAAAAATTCGATTTTTATATATTGAACTTTGAAATAAAAATTCGATTTTTATATATTGAACTTTGAAATAAAAATTCGATTTTTATATATTGAACTTTGAAATAAAAATTCGATTTTTATATATGTAGAGAATACGGGCGAAAGCGACAAAAAGGCGAAACGACGAAGACTTCTGCAAAAGAAAAGCCGTGGAGCTAGGATAGCTATAAGTGAGAATTTCTCACCTTTCACTTTTTTTTTTCTAGTTATATATATATATACTAGGATGCAGACGGTGCTTAGTAGCACCCGACACAATCGTCCACAGACCATGGACTTGTTTGTTTGAATGTTTGGTGATTGATTGCGATATTGGTTTGAATGTGATTTGTGGTGTGAAAAATCGAATCGATAAATTGGTTAGGATTAGACGTGCGCCGTTATAAGGCGAAGGAGTAAGGCTAGGTTAGACTCTTACTCCAAATTTTGTGGTTTGCATAACGAAATTGATTTGATTGATGAGTGAATGGCGTGGGCCTTCACTAGACCGGGGATAAGGCTAGGCCTCGTCCCGTTTCTAGTATCGTGCCGTTATGCTGCCGAAATTTTCTAAAATGTGTTAGAAAAATAAAAATATCATTTTATTTAAAGAATGAACTTAATAGAAATTCATAGGTTGGAATAAAATGTTTTATCGTTAAAAATATAATTTTTAACGTGAAGTGAATAAAATAAAATATTCATTTATAAACCGGACGGTTTGTTTATGTACACCTATTTGAATGACATTGATTGGGACGATAAATTTTACACATCGCCCAACTGCACAAATAAAATATGTGTTTGATTGTTTGAAACCCCACACGGGTGTTAGGATGAAATTTGAAGTTCACTCATCCTGATTGATTAAATATGTCGATCGATTGATTGACAGGCTGTTATAAGCGTTGAATATCTATATTTGATGCTTATACAGTGTAGTGCACTTTGGTTGATGGTTGATTATTTTCAATGTCATTATATACATGTGTTGTATGAAAATCCATATAATTAATTTTATATGGTAATTGATTGGGCCTCATTCCAATTTGAAAAATAAAGAATATTATAAAATAAAAGTTCATGTGTTGACAGTACTCATTCATTGAGATTGGTCATGTGTTGAACGAAATATTTTGATAATAACAACTATTTTGAAAAAGAAATATTTGAAAATAGAAATTTATGAAGCCGTGTTGATTAGATTGACGCCATTTTGACGTGAACGATATTTATATCGATTTTAAAACGATTTCGAAATGAATTGAATTGAAAACGATTTCGAAATGAAATGAATTGAAAACGATTTCGAAATGAATTGAATTGAAAACGATTTCGAAATGAAATGAATTGAAAACGATTTCGAAATGAATTGAATTGAAAACGATTTCGAAATGAATTGAATTGAAAACGATTTCGAAATGAATTGAATTGAAAACGAATTCGAATTGAATTGAAAACAAATT
This sequence comes from Allium sativum, assembly GCA_030737875.1. Taxonomy (NCBI): domain Eukaryota; kingdom Viridiplantae; phylum Streptophyta; class Magnoliopsida; order Asparagales; family Amaryllidaceae; genus Allium; species Allium sativum. The sequence continues at coordinate 218,104,814 of CM060918.1, read as the reverse complement.
GAAATGAATTCAAATTGAATTGAAATTTGAATTGAATAGAAATGAATTTTGAAACGAATTTATAAAGAAGAATTCAATTTTGCTTTGAATTGAAATGGAAGTTGAAATAGCTTTTGAAACGATTTTAAAACTATTTATATAATTCGTTTTAAATAGGAATCGACGAAATATATATTATATATATTATATATATAATATAATGGCCTGAATAGAACGCGCCGCGCCGCGGCAGTTCGCGAATTTCGACCATTTATTTCAAACGGACATTACGGGAGATCCGACCGTCGGATTCTCCTAAAACCGGAACCGTTGGGTTCGTATCGAAAAGAGCTTTCTAACGAATATTAGAAATTTGAAATCTAACGGTTGGATTTGGAGATACGTCCAAATCAAATTCGGAAAAGGTCGCTGTAAGTGCAGTTCGATGGCCATTGTTGGAAATCGACTGTACGGGCCTTGATAAAATTATTAAAAATAGTAATAATTTGTGTAAAATCATAAGAAATGATTTAGAAAGAATTGGGATGAAAAACTCCCTATTTGAAAAGATAAAAATAGATTTTTATCTAAATGAACTAGTTTTGAACTAGAATTATAATTCTATTTATTTTTAAATAAATAAATTGAATATGAAAAGGGTTTTAAAAATAACCAGAATATCCAATGATTGCATTGGAGTGGAATTGAATCGAAATTGTCTTCGGAATATTTCGATGTTGGAATTCGTGATTATACAGGTGTTGTTATGGAAATTTGAAAGATATATATATATATATATCGTTATTTCTAATACGACATTTGTTAGTCGTAGAATTCGATATTGAATATAAGCCGATATATTTTCTATTCAGAGCCTTGTATTGAATATCGAATGTGATTTGGGTTTGTCGTGAATGGTGTCTTCACTAACACTACTCTTGAACCCAGTTGAGAAAAGATTAAATCTTTTTATTTAGATTTAATGAAGTGTACCAATTAAATGATATTTAATTGGAATTGAATTGGTATTGATTTTTGGGTTTATCGTGAACAGTGTTTTAAATAACACTTGTTCTTTAACCCGATAATTAATGGAATGTGATTTGGGTTTGTCGTGAATGGTGTCTTCACTAACACCGTTCTTGAACCCAGTTGGGAAAAGATTAAATCTTTTTATTTAGATTTAATGAAGTGTACCAATTAAATGATATTTAATTGGAATTGAATTGGTATTGATTTTTGGGTTTATCGTGAACAGTGTTTTAAATAACACTTGTTCTTTAACCCGATAATTATGGAATGTGATTTGGGTTTGTCGTGAATGGTGTCTTCACTAACACTGTTCTTGAACCCAGTTGAGAAAAGATTAAATCTTTTTATTTAGATTTAATGAAGTGTACCAATTAAATGATATTTAATTGGAATTGAATTGGTATTGATTTTTGGGTTTATCGTGAATCGTGTTTTAAATGACACTGATTCTTTAACCCAGATAATGATTAAAACTAAGTGGAGTTTTAATGAATCTTTAATTAGATTGAAAAGATCGAGAATGGAGTATCACCAGTTTTGCTCCAGGCGATAGTTAAATCTTTAATTAGATTTGAACGTGAAATTTAGAAACTAACTGTCGGTTAGCCAAGCAGAATGGTTTTCTGGATATTGATCTGATGTTGGTTTCGGCCTTCGGGGTTAATATTTGGGGAATTATTCTCTTGATTAATTTATGGTTAGTGACTGATGAATTGGAATGAGGCGTATGTTGTGTTTGTGTAACACTTATTTAAAATATACGCGAGTTATTCGGAAAGGCCGGGTTTATCCCATTCTGAATAACTGATACGACGATAAGTCGAAGATGAAGACGATGGTCGAAGACCGGAAGTCTTCACGTCGTTTGGGTGATAACTGATGATCTTGATTGGGCTGTACACCCAAGAAGATGGAAACAGTTAGTGATCGTCCAGACGTACTTGGAGATCGATGGATATGCGGGGTACTAGGTGCTCCCGGTTTCGTTCAGACCCAGAACGGACTTGTAAATGGACTGTGTGTCTGACATCGGATTTCATTCTGTGTGACTGATATCGGTTGCATAGGATGGTTTGCCTGTGTGGCATGCTAAGATGCAAATGATCAAGGCTTCTGTTGAAAAGCAAAGTCTTGTGGTTGGTGATCAAAGCACGGCCTTCGTGGCGTAGCTTTGTGTAACGTTTACTTCGCGAGTTTCACACCCGGTATGAACCAAAAACGGGAGAGGACATCAGGGAGGACTTGCGTTTCTTTCTAGCTAGAAGTGGCGTCAGTGGTTTTGCACGCCCTGACGAGTTTGACTTATGTGGTTGTTGCTGTTGCGAGGCGCCTCGGTTATATCGGTTTCGGCCGATGCATTCTGGTCGGCTGACGGACCAAACTTACACCCCATAGGGTGGGGAAACGTAGTGTTCAGGAATTTTAATCCACATCGGTGGACCGGCCCTGACGATCCAAAGGCTTGACTGAGTACTTGCCTGAGACACGGGCTAGAGCGTCTCGAATCGGTTGAGGACTATCTTTTGCCTCGGTTCATAGATGGAAATCCAATTTCCAAATACGCGACTCTGCGGTTTTATTTGTAAACCTATATATGGCGACATAGTGGCATGGGACGCTCATGTCGCCTATGATTGATACTTATGATTTGAAGTTGTTTATACACTATGCACTTATAATGGTATCAAATGATTTGTTTTAAACGTATCAAGCATTCTTTGGTTGTTATAAGGAAAAACCCTATCCCCCGGCTTGCGTTGCATTGTGTGATAGGACCTGGGTCTTATAACAGCTTCATTTTTCTTTATTTAGCATTGCGCTGTTTGTTTTATGCACTGGTATTCTTGGGAGGAAACCCGTTCCGTGTTATACGGCGTGGTCCCTTGATTTACCTAACTTTGAAAATAAAGATAATAACTGTTTTAGTTCTCACACCAGTCACATGACTGACCTGGAGTTTATTGTTTTAACCTAAACTCTGGGTGCCCTTATTTTGACACGGGCAGCTAGTAGTTTTGGTTTTGCAGATTTATATTCACAGGATCCTGGTTTACAGCTGGAACGATATCCGGAAAGCTTTGTATCCGTATATCTTCTTCTAGTTGTGTATTGTATTATTTTCCGCTGCTATGTATTTAAATGTAATTTAAATCTCTGATATTTCTGTGTAATATTCATTTATACTCTGTATATTCTTGTAATCTGATGCACTGTTGTTATATATAGTGAAATGTTCTCCTGTATGCGTTCTGTTGTGGTTTGTTCTCGAACTATCCGACGCTTTCCTTTACGGGGAAGTTGCGGGTTTTTACACGTGGTATCAGAGCTTTGGTTTACAAAGCTTAGAGAACAAGGCACATTAGAACCGTACGAAAGAATTCATCAGATATTGGATTAGTAATATCCAATGGGAATGACTCGTTAGAGATGGGATCAGTAGTATCCTAGAACGAGTGTGAAGAGTATATTTTTCAAATGAAAACAATTTTTGTTTTGAAAATTTAAATCAATTATTCGTATTTGATTATCTATTTATATTGAGTTGGACAGTCCAGTATATATAGATTTTGCGTATACGTCTGATCCGCGTGTATTCGAAGTTTTAATATACTGGATAGATATAGGATTACACTCTAGTCGCCCGGGGGTGATTCTGATGATTGATATATCATCATCAGAATTTATATTCGAGTGAGGAACGTGTAATATCTATATATTTCCATTAGACTGGTGTGAGAACCAAAACTTATATAGCTAGAACCCTTTGTTGTGAATTGGCATCAAAAACATGATTTTCTGTATATATATCAAAGTTATGCATTTAAAAAACTAATCAACTAATTGATTGATGGTTGTATTGTTTGATTATTGTATGAATAATTAAAATTTGAACCATTTAGTTCATTTGAGTCAAATATTGAATTTTATTGAAAATTGGTTGCATTTGCTTGCATATACATATATATCATTGAACAGGTCATAGCAAGGAGGCTAGAGCCAGAGAATAAAATTTGTTTGCCCGACAAATAGGTACATGTTTACTACATAATTTCCTGTTTTGTTTGGGTGATGATGATTTTGTGAGCCTATTGGCTAGCCGCTTGGCTTTTTCTTTTTCTTTTTGAGATCTGAAGGACCGGGGAAGCTATTTGAAATTCCCCGATGCTCCCGGTGCAGGGGAGGTTATGGCGAAATTTTTCAAAAATTTAGGGTGTTAGCCAAATTTTTGAAATTTTTGAAATTCTCAGAAACTGAAAAGTTGGAGAATGGAAGCCCGATCGAATGTAGAGCTGAATAATCAAACCACTTTCGACTTTGTTCCTTTTCGGGGACGAAAAGTTTTAAGTGGGGGAGATTGTAACAACCCGTAAAATCTGGGCCAGTTTAAAATTTTTATTTTGGCAATTTTAGCGAATTTTGATTATTTAAAATGAATTATTTTAAATAATATCGACGAGAAATTTATTTTGAATAGAATTCGAACGTATATATTATACGCGTCGTCGTTAGAATATAAATATTTATATATAATTATAAATAGAATTAAAAATGGCGCGGTAGTTCGATAATTCGATTTCAAACTTCAATTGAAAGTACCGGGTGCAAAACAATCCGGATTTTTGTGAAACCAAAAACATTAGGATCTAATTGATGATATCTTTCCAACGAAGTTGAGAAACTGAGATTTCACTTTATAAATGATGAGATATGTCCAGTTGAAAATTAGAAATAGTCGCTGTGGAATTTATATATATTTTAATATAATATATAGCCCTTAAAAATAGCCATTTTGCAAACGACCTCGGATTTCGACGAAACCAGTTTTGTTGGGTCCGGGATGTAAAGTTATTGCTAGGTTTCAAATTTCATAATTTTTCGAATCAATATGTGAGCGTGGCAAAAGAAAACGCGTTTGACCGGTTTCTGTTGAATTTAATCGACAGGAAATTGGCCATTTTTCTAACGGTCTCAGAATTCGACGAAACTAGTTTTGTTAGGACCGTATCGTCAATACGAAGTTAGAAAATATTTTTCTAGAATTTTTAGAGTTCGTATGTGGCCCCGGTAATTTTAAATGTACGTTTAAAATTCAATATAGTGATTTAAATGTAAATTCAGAAGGAAACTGATTGTAACAATCGAATCAGCTTGCGATACATATCCCATTGTGTTCGGAATGGGGGTGAAACGCTATGGACGACAGGCGGTGGGCCTCGTTTCGAGGTCATATGTAAAAGTCAACCCTTTTGCCAAATATAATAATTAAATAATAAAAAAAAAAAAAAACTTTTCCCTCCTTATCTCCCGCTAGACCCCCCCCCCCCCCCCCCCCCCCCGTTGAAATTTCATTTCAGAAAGAAAATTAAAAGAGGAAAAAAAAAAAAAAAAAAAGAAACCCTAAATCAAGAAGGCGATCGACGCCACCGCCTTGTCCTGCTCCGAGCCCCGCCTCCGCCTGAGCTTCCCCCCAGATCGCTCGAGTTCCGCTGATGCCCTCTCTCGCTCGCGAAGATGAAGCCGCCGACCGCCACCAGCAAACCCCCCCCCCCCCCAGCCGACGATCCTTCCACCGCCGACCGCCACCTAAAGCTACGACCCCCCCCCCCCCCAGTAAGTCTTTTCTTTTATTTATTTATTTTATTTTGTTTTATATATAAACTGAAAATGAAAAAGATAAAATAAAACTGTTTTTTTTATATAATGGAAAACTGATTTTTAATCAATAGAAAATTGATTTTTATCGAATGGAAACTCTAATTTTTATATGTTAAACTTCGAATGGAAAATCTAATTTTTATATGTTAAACTTCGAATGGAAAATCTAATTTTTATATGTTAAACTTCGAATGGAAAATCTAATTTTTATATGTTAAACTTCGAATGAAAATCTAATTTTTATATGTTAAACTTCGAATGGAAAATCTAATTTTTATATGTTAAACTTCGAATGGAAAATCTAATTTTTATATGTTAAACTTCGAATGAAAATCTAATTTTTATATGTTAAACTTCGAATGGAAAATCTAATTTTTATATGTTAAACTTCGAATGGAAAATCTAATTTTTATATGTTAAACTTCGAATGAAAATCTAATTTTTTATATATTGAACTTTTAAATAAAAATTCGATTTTTATATATTGAACTTTGAAATAAAAATTCGATTTTTATATATTGAACTTTGAAATAAAAATTCGATTTTTATATATTGAACTTTGAAATAAAAATTCGATTTTTATATATGTAGAGAATACGGGCGAAAGCGACAAAAAGGCGAAACGACGAAGACTTCTGCAAAAGAAAAGCCGTGGAGCTAGGATAGCTATAAGTGAGAATTTCTCACCTTTCACTTTTTTTTTTCTAGTTATATATATATATACTAGGATGCAGACGGTGCTTAGTAGCACCCGACACAATCGTCCACAGACCATGGACTTGTTTGTTTGAATGTTTGGTGATTGATTGCGATATTGGTTTGAATGTGATTTGTGGTGTGAAAAATCGAATCGATAAATTGGTTAGGATTAGACGTGCGCCGTTATAAGGCGAAGGAGTAAGGCTAGGTTAGACTCTTACTCCAAATTTTGTGGTTTGCATAACGAAATTGATTTGATTGATGAGTGAATGGCGTGGGCCTTCACTAGACCGGGGATAAGGCTAGGCCTCGTCCCGTTTCTAGTATCGTGCCGTTATGCTGCCGAAATTTTCTAAAATGTGTTAGAAAAATAAAAATATCATTTTATTTAAAGAATGAACTTAATAGAAATTCATAGGTTGGAATAAAATGTTTTATCGTTAAAAATATAATTTTTAACGTGAAGTGAATAAAATAAAATATTCATTTATAAACCGGACGGTTTGTTTATGTACACCTATTTGAATGACATTGATTGGGACGATAAATTTTACACATCGCCCAACTGCACAAATAAAATATGTGTTTGATTGTTTGAAACCCCACACGGGTGTTAGGATGAAATTTGAAGTTCACTCATCCTGATTGATTAAATATGTCGATCGATTGATTGACAGGCTGTTATAAGCGTTGAATATCTATATTTGATGCTTATACAGTGTAGTGCACTTTGGTTGATGGTTGATTATTTTCAATGTCATTATATACATGTGTTGTATGAAAATCCATATAATTAATTTTATATGGTAATTGATTGGGCCTCATTCCAATTTGAAAAATAAAGAATATTATAAAATAAAAGTTCATGTGTTGACAGTACTCATTCATTGAGATTGGTCATGTGTTGAACGAAATATTTTGATAATAACAACTATTTTGAAAAAGAAATATTTGAAAATAGAAATTTATGAAGCCGTGTTGATTAGATTGACGCCATTTTGACGTGAACGATATTTATATCGATTTTAAAACGATTTCGAAATGAATTGAATTGAAAACGATTTCGAAATGAAATGAATTGAAAACGATTTCGAAATGAATTGAATTGAAAACGATTTCGAAATGAAATGAATTGAAAACGATTTCGAAATGAATTGAATTGAAAACGATTTCGAAATGAATTGAATTGAAAACGATTTCGAAATGAATTGAATTGAAAACGAATTCGAATTGAATTGAAAACAAATTGAAATGAATTCAAATTGAATTGAAATTTGAATTGAATAGAAATGAATTTTGAAACGAATTTATAAAGAAGAATTCAATTTTGCTTTGAATTGAAATGGAAGTTGAAATAGCTTTTGAAACGATTTTAAAACTATTTATATAATTCGTTTTAAATAGGAATCGACGAAATATATATTATATATATTATATATATAATATAATGGCCTGAATAGAACGCGCCGCGCCGCGGCAGTTCGCGAATTTCGACCATTTATTTCAAACGGACATTACGGGAGATCCGACCGTCGGATTCTCCTAAAACCGGAACCGTTGGGTTCGTATCGAAAAGAGCTTTCTAACGAATATTAGAAATTTGAAATCTAACGGTTGGATTTGGAGATACGTCCAAATCAAATTCGGAAAAGGTCGCTGTAAGTGCAGTTCGATGGCCATTGTTGGAAATCGACTGTACGGGCCTTGATAAAATTATTAAAAATAGTAATAATTTGTGTAAAATCATAAGAAATGATTTAGAAAGAATTGGGATGAAAAACTCCCTATTTGAAAAGATAAAAATAGATTTTTATCTAAATGAACTAGTTTTGAACTAGAATTATAATTCTATTTATTTTTAAATAAATAAATTGAATATGAAAAGGGTTTTAAAAATAACCAGAATATCCAATGATTGCATTGGAGTGGAATTGAATCGAAATTGTCTTCGGAATATTTCGATGTTGGAATTCGTGATTATACAGGTGTTGTTATGGAAATTTGAAAGATATATATATATATATATCGTTATTTCTAATACGACATTTGTTAGTCGTAGAATTCGATATTGAATATAAGCCGATATATTTTCTATTCAGAGCCTTGTATTGAATATCGAATGTGATTTGGGTTTGTCGTGAATGGTGTCTTCACTAACACTACTCTTGAACCCAGTTGAGAAAAGATTAAATCTTTTTATTTAGATTTAATGAAGTGTACCAATTAAATGATATTTAATTGGAATTGAATTGGTATTGATTTTTGGGTTTATCGTGAACAGTGTTTTAAATAACACTTGTTCTTTAACCCGATAATTAATGGAATGTGATTTGGGTTTGTCGTGAATGGTGTCTTCACTAACACCGTTCTTGAACCCAGTTGGGAAAAGATTAAATCTTTTTATTTAGATTTAATGAAGTGTACCAATTAAATGATATTTAATTGGAATTGAATTGGTATTGATTTTTGGGTTTATCGTGAACAGTGTTTTAAATAACACTTGTTCTTTAACCCGATAATTAATGGAATGTGATTTGGGTTTGTCGTGAATGGTGTCTTCACTAACACTGTTCTTGAACCCAGTTGAGAAAAGATTAAATCTTTTTATTTAGATTTAATGAAGTGTACCAATTAAATGATATTTAATTGGAATTGAATTGGTATTGATTTTTGGGTTTATCGTGAATCGTGTTTTAAATGACACTGATTCTTTAACCCAGATAATGATTAAAACTAAGTGGAGTTTTAATGAATCTTTAATTAGATTGAAAAGATCGAGAATGGAGTATCACCAGTTTTGCTCCAGGCGATAGTTAAATCTTTAATTAGATTTGAACGTGAAATTTAGAAACTAACTGTCGGTTAGCCAAGCAGAATGGTTTTCTGGATATTGATCTGATGTTGGTTTCGGCCTTCGGGGTTAATATTTGGGGAATTATTCTCTTGATTAATTTATGGTTAGTGACTGATGAATTGGAATGAGGCGTATGTTGTGTTTGTGTAACACTTATTTAAAATATACGCGAGTTATTCGGAAAGGCCGGGTTTATCCCATTCTGAATAACTGATACGACGATAAGTCGAAGATGAAGACGATGGTCGAAGACCGGAAGTCTTCACGTCGTTTGGGTGATAACTGATGATCTTGATTGGGCTGTACACCCAAGAAGATGGAAACAGTTAGTGATCGTCCAGACGTACTTGGAGATCGATGGATATGCGGGGTACTAGGTGCTCCCGGTTTCGTTCAGACCCAGAACGGACTTGTAAATGGACTGTGTGTCTGACATCGGATTTCATTCTGTGTGACTGATATCGGTTGCATAGGATGGTTTGCCTGTGTGGCATGCTAAGATGCAAATGATCAAGGCTTCTGTTGAAAAGCAAAGTCTTGTGGTTGGTGATCAAAGCACGGCCTTCGTGGCGTAGCTTTGTGTAACGTTTACTTCGCGAGTTTCACACCCGGTATGAACCAAAAACGGGAGAGGACATCAGGGAGGACTTGCGTTTCTTTCTAGCTAGAAGTGGCGTCAGTGGTTTTGCACGCCCTGACGAGTTTGACTTATGTGGTTGTTGCTGTTGCGAGGCGCCTCGGTTATATCGGTTTCGGCCGATGCATTCTGGTCGGCTGACGGACCAGACTTACACCCCATAGGGTGGGGAAACGTAGTGTTCAGGAATTTTAATCCACATCGGTGGACCGGCCCTGACGATCCAAAGGCTTGACTGAGTACTTGCCTGAGACACGGGCTAGAGCGTCTCGAATCGGTTGAGGACTATCTTTTGCCTCGGTTCATAGATGGAAATCCAATTTCCAAATACGCGACTCTGCGGTTTTATTTGTAAACCTATATATGGCGACATAGTGGCATGGGACGCTCATGTCGCCTATGATTGATACTTATGATTTGAAGTTGTTTATACACTATGCACTTATAATGGTATCAAATGATTTGTTTTAAACGTATCAAGCATTCTTTGGCTGTTATAAGGAAAAACCCTATCCCCCGGCTTGCGTTGCATTGTGTGATAGGACCTGGGTCTTATAACAGCTTCATTTTTCTTTATTTAGCATTGCGCTGTTTGTTTTATGCACTGGTATTCTTGGGAGGAAACCCGTTCCGTGTTATACGGCGTGGTCCCTTGATTTACCTAACTTTGAAAATAAAGATAATAACTGTTTTAGTTCTCACACCAGTCACATGACTGACCTGGAGTTTATTGTTTTAACCTAAACTCTGGGTGCCCTTATTTTGACACGGGCAGCTAGTAGTTTTGGTTTTGCAGATTTATATTCACAGGATCCTGGTTTACAGCTGGAACGATATCCGGAAAGCTTTGTATCCGTATATCTTCTTCTAGTTGTGTATTGTATTATTTTCCGCTGCTATGTATTTAAATGTAATTTAAATCTCTGATATTTCTGTGTAATATTCATTTATACTCTGTATATTCTTGTAATCTGATGCACTGTTGTTATATATAGTGAAATGTTCTCCTGTATGCGTTCTGTTGTGGTTTGTTCTCGAACTATCCGACGCTTTCCTTTACGGGGAAGTTGCGGGTTTTTACACTTCTTTACTTGCATTTATGATTGTAGTTCCATTTTACCTCTTACCATATTGGTGAAGTACAAATTTTGTACCTTTGGTGTTGAGATCAAATTTAGGTTTCAACAGACCCTCTTTCACTGGGTAAACGAGAGTAGAAATATTTATGATATAAATTAATTTTAACTGTACCTGTTCACAAATAAGCAAGTTTTGTTAGTTTTTTTTAAAATAAAATGTTATTAATTTTGTAAATTTGAGCATGGTTGGTATTAAAATTTTAAATTTTGTTTTGTACATATAAAATAAAAATTATGGATGTGAAAAATATCATCTTTTGAATTGCATAATATTCTAGAGCATTTATAGCAAAAATTCAATTATAAATTTTAAAATGTTTGTTTTAATCAAACTCGCAACCCACGACAAATCAATATGACAACCACTCTTCAGTAATTAAAACAAAAAACTATCTGTTAATGATATAAAATAGAAAGGTAATATAAAAAGAGTGAAAATTGCAACGTAAAAAGGTTATTAATATTGACGTTTAATGACATAAAGTAGCGTAGACAATGGGATAGTTAATACCATTTTCTGTTGCGATGCTTGGATTACGCAGTAAACGAATACAAATTTGAATAAATATTATTACTTTCGATTACATGCTTATTTACGACGCATAATACAGTTGCGTCATAATTATGCATAGTAAATATTGGATTTTTGCAACAAATAAACTTACATCGCAAACATTTGCGTAGCTAAAAAACAAATTTGTTGTAGTGCAAATGACAATCCATCCACTTAATAGTGAAATAAAAGAAAGCACTCTTTTAATGCAGCTAAAAACAGACTATTCTTTGAAGATCGGAATCAATATCAACAGATATAATTTTGTTTTTAAGCAAATAACTAATATCAATTGAAAGAGTAGTTAGTTAAGACCAACGATGATATATTTCATTCTTCAAATCATACAATGAACAATCTACGGCCAGCCCGGTACTGAAGGTAGCATTGTTGAACACAAACAGCACTAGAAGACCATTATCACCATTGCAAAAGAGACTATATAAATAAAATGCAATCAACAAATGATTACTTTTAAAAAAAGATACCTACGTTACATAACTCATACACGTAGATATAATTCTGATATCTTAAGAAATACAAAACAAATACCTTGAAAAGGGTACTATAGTAATTCATTAAAACATATACCGTAAAACAAGTAAAACTGATACCATATATTTGTTCATAATTTTTTTAACATAAAACTGATACCAGAAAACCTACAAAACCGATACCACATGCATCAACGGAATAAAATATTGCAGTATTACTCCAGTAAAACAGATACTACAGTACCACAAAAAATGATATTAGACACAGAAACATATTTAAATGGTTTACTAGATCATTAAAACTAGCATCATAACAATTAAAAAACTGAAACCTTATAGAATTACACATTGCAATGTTTTAACATACAGGATCGAACAATATGAATTACATACTAAAAACAGTTGCAAAAATTAATCAAAAAACTGAAACGTACAAATCTAAACAAAGTGAATAACATATGAAATCTGAAAAGAACCCAAGCAGTAGTCGGAAAAAAAAATTAAGATAACAATTACTCAAAAAAAGAATAAAACATATAACCTGTTGCTATGGTCCAAGGAATCCATTAATCATCCAGTATGAATTAAAACAAAAAAAAAAAAAAAAAAAAACCCAATCGCATTTAATCATATAAAATTAAAACGCTAATCACAACAAAGTAAAAAATTGAAGAAAAAAAGAAAATCAAATCTGAGGATATTAAGATCAGCCGATGAACACACGATTTTGTGCACGATGAAGACAAAAAAAAATCGAAGAAGATGAAGATCGAACGAAAAAGGAGAGGAAGGGAAACAAATTCCGTGCACGATGAAGTTGATCCACACACAATTTAATTTTCCGCACAGTAGTAAGGCCCGATGAAGCTTTCCACCGGATGAAAGGCAATGAACGTGTCAGAACGAAAGAAGTTTAAATATTGTCCTTGAAAGAAAAATTTCGATGGCATGACCTTCATGTTAAAAAGCTTGGTATTATTGTTCTTCTAAATATGTTCCTGTTATAGTTAAAAGATGATAACAAATTATTTACAATCAAATTGAAAATGATTCAAGATGCCCTTTTTTTATTTATGGAACTACATGTATAGTAGTAAATCAATGTATGATGCCATCAATTTGATTGATAAAGTAAAATATAAAATGTGTATAGTATGTGTATTGCTTTATTACCAAGTAATTGGTGAAATCGTTCTTCTTAACTATTTCATGCATATACCATTTGTAAAGTGTAACTTATAAAATTTTCAGGTGATACATGAGATGTTAAATTACACTTCTAAACAAATAAGACGAAGAATCTTACGCATAGACCACAACTCAAGTGCTGATGATACTTAACAGTCATCATATATATTACTCTTATATGATTATCCCACCTCCTGAATTTACTTCATAGATATGATATATATGCTGGTTGGTGTATTTACTATCCTTGTCATCTACAGGCTCGGATGCGCAATACTATAGAGGCAATACTACAGAGGCAAGTATTACTTATCTTTTTTACGGTACCTATCTGGTTGCATGAAATCAGTGCTTTCCAGAGTGATGTATTCCACATGTCACTCTTATCGATCACTTGAAAATACCGCTCAAGGTTTCATTCACCTTATACAAACATTGAAAGAAAATTCTAAGGTTGCATTCTTGGCGAACGGTAACAGAGCATTTAAACTGGTATTTAAACGTGGTATTTGTGCGTGACACCGTTGCGAACGAGAAATGTGTTTTTTTTGCTGCGAACGAATATTTGAACGCGATATTTGAATTTATTTGTTTTGAGTTAATTAAATACTAATTGCACCAAATAAAACGACAACATTTCATTAATAATAGAACGAAAATAAAAATTGAAATACAACAACACTGAAAATAAGACAAGTACATGAACAACTAAAAATTACGACGATTCTACAACTTGCTTAACTCTGCTAAAATAAAATCCCGTATATCATCGTCGGAAAGATCTTCGACAATATCTATATTCCGCGCTGCATTGCGGAAAATCGTCAAAATTTCCCATCGATTGACATTTTTCGATGGTCGAACAATGTCGCAACAACGAGTAGCAAGTTCCGACACTCGGGGGGTCACAAAAGAATGACCCGAACTGACACGCTCTGTGTGTCTGCGCCTAGAAGGCTGACCAGAAGACGGGTCGCCACTAGCCATCCAACTAGAATGGTAACTGGCGTGGGCAGCAATGAAGGAAAAAGCTGGAGCTGGCGCAGGTGCAGCTGGAGGTGGAGGAGTAGTAGCAGGTGCAACAACAGAACCTGAAGACATACTGCAAAACATAAAATAATTCAGAAAAAATTCAATAAAAACATATATTATGGAATGAACAAAAATAAACACAATTTATTAAAAAAAAACTATTTTGAAGCTTCTATCAGCGAAAAAAAAAAAAAAAAAAAGTGGGTAAAGGGAGGAAGTTTGCTGCTGAAGTAAGGGAGGAAGTTTGGGGATGGGAGAATTTATAACCGAAGGGGAGGAACGTTGGAAATGAACTGTTGTTGACGTCCGACGCGTCGGTCGTGAACGGTTCATTCTCCAACGTTCGTGAATCATTCCTTCTGAACGTTTGACCGTTGTTTCGCGTCTGATGCGTCGAACACGCCGCGACGTAAACATGGCAGAAATTCTCTCTGCAAACGGTACCTAATAGTGGAATGTTAAGCATTCAATCAAATCTGAAAGACTTGATTGGATAGAACGCACTGCATAGAAACTTGAGCAAACCATGATATTAAGTCCCAAACAGACTCAAATTGCCGGGGAACAAAGGGAAGATGTTCGTAAATACTACAAAACTAAACATGTATCGTTTTGAAACGAAGGCGCATCCTACAAAAAGAAACCAAGCTGCAGAATGAACTTGTTGATTAAGATTTAACTAATGCACAGTTCACTACCTGAAGAATATGTCATCAGACATTCTTTTCGACCTGAAGAGTTTCTCTATTTCAGGATTTATATTAAATGCGGTCTCAGAAATTGCAGGAGACATTATCTTGTAAATCGATGTCCGTCCTGCCAATTGTCTAAACTTTGGGCTGCATTCCAAAAAAACATAAATAAATAAATAATCTAAGTAGCAGTAGCCTTTTATTTTTTAGGAAAAGAAAAGAAAAAAGAAGAACTTACTTAGGTGCAGTGATGATGGAGAACCACTCAATCCCTTCGGCACCTGCAATCTTTGACACGACAAAGAACTTAGGGACAACGAACAAGTATCCATCACTAACATACGCCTCAAGAACTCTATTACCATCAACACCCACAATCTGAACTCTTCCGCTTCCCCTCACTATATATGTAACCTGGACACAACAAACAAAATCAGCACCTTCAGATATATCATTTTATTTTCCATTATCTACTGTTCAACGAGACAATAATAATAACATCAGGGATGTAACTGGCCTTTGGGCTAGGTGCGCCAAATGTCCATCCCCAAAAAAATTAATTTAAAAAAAAATAAACAAAGACCTTCATTTCAGCCCAACGCTTATTATAGATAGAAACTAAAAGTATAGGGGTGCGTTCGCAGTCAATTGGAGGCACACTGGAAATTTTTGTCACGTCCGACGCGAGCACTAATTTTCACTGCCACATGGAACGCTGAGTGGAAGTTGAAAATCAAGCCGTTGGCGTCGGACGCCAACGACTTGATTTTCAACTCCCCTTCCTCTTTATAAATCACCTCCTCTACCCTTAACACCTTCACAATACTCCTTCAACAGCTTCTTCAACTCTTTCTACTTTTTCGAGTAATGTCTAACTCCGATTCATCCTCCGATTACAACGATATGATTGATGCCTACGGGGTATATCTGATTCGGGCTGAAACGAGAAATCATATGACACAGATTAATACTTCGGAGTTCAATGCCTTATCTTGGATCAACGAAATTTTGAATGGTCATCAAAACCGATGTCAAAATAATTTCCGGATGAAATGACTTTGCTTTCATGCATTATGTGAAAAACTGCAACATCACGGTCTCGCTTCCAGACCAGAAATTTGTGTCGTCGAAATGGTTGGAATTTTCATTTATACAATGACTACTGGACTTTCAAATAGACCGCTTCAAGAAAGATTTCAACGATCAGGTAGCACAATTTCCATTTGTTTTCATGATGTCCTAAACGCTTTTCAAGTACTCGCTGCGGATGTAATAAAGCCAGAAGAACAACAATTTACTACTGTTCCACCTCACATCAGAAATTCAACCTGGTATTATCCGTATTTCAGAAACTGTATTGGCGCTAGAGGTGGTACACACGTATCTGCACGTTTACCCGCCGATCAAATTATCTCTTATATCGGACGAAAGGGTTTTGCAACTCAAAATATATTAGACATGTTTGTGATTTCGATTTACAGTTTACGTACGTTATGGCGGGTTGGGAAGGGACTGCACATGATAATAGAATTTTTAATGCTGTTACAAACGATAGAAGCTCTAACTTTCCTAGCCCTCCAACTGGACAATATTATTTGGTTGATTCGAGCTATCCCCTTCAGACTGGATATTTACCGCCATACCGAAATATGCGGTACCATATTCCGTATTTCCGTGATACCACGAATCAACCAAAGTCAGCCAATGAAGTGTTTAATTACTACCATTCGAGTCTACGGATGGCCGTCGAAAGAACATTTGACATTTGGAAATTTTTTTTTACCATTCTCAACAATGCCTACGTTTCAGTTCAACACTCAAGTGAAAGTTGTCGTACCTACAATGGCCTTACACAATTTCATACGCAAATATAATAGCGGTGACCCTGATTTTATGGCGTTTGATGATAATCCTGAACTAATCCCCGATCACTACATGGCGGAATATTACAGTACGAGAAATACGACGAATAGAGGCACTGAACGTGTACACCCAGATGGAAACCAAGAAATGACATTAGTTCAAGATAACATTAGAGATCGGTTGGTTTCTCCTGGTCTGCGCTAATTTATCTCACGCTCAAATACCCCGTTTGCCACTAAAAACACATTCCCCGTTCGCTACAGTATCCCGTTCAAATGCCCCGCTCACGTTGGTTAAGAACGCACCCTAGATCAACACGTTTGGAATTGATTGCACTTTAAAACTAGAATGGTGCTGCAGTGTTGCTCTTCCCTACACTGGATTTTCTGATGGGGATGGTCTTTCAGGGAAGATTTAGCCATGCAAATATCTCAATTTTATTTTTAAAATTTCGATACATTAATTGATTTTTTACGAGATGGTTCAACTAATAATTCTTGAAGGTATCAAGAACCGAAGATCGGTAGTTTAAATCGTAGAGAGTTGATGGTTAATTTTTGACAATGCTGATGGGCTGAAGATTATGTGGGAAAATGTTCTGACGCAAAATCAGACAGCTTTCCTAACTGTACTGCTAGGATGCGCCCTACCTGACTACAAGGCGGCCAATGTTCCCATGCTAGTCTTCCTAACTTTGTTAAATTGAATTGTAGGAAAATAGGTTCTATATATATGGAAGAACTAAAAACTATTTGATGGTGTGGGACAAAAGTTTTGAAATATTTTGCCATACATCGACTTAAATCCTAAATCCGGCACTGTTGATATATAAAGAGATCATACATTTTCATGCTATATATTAATATATTTTTTAACTGTAACTGGAACACAACTAGAAAATATAAAACACAGCCTGAACGGAGTAGTATTTAAGAATTAAGATTTACTCACGAGGAAGTTTTTAAAATTGGTCATATTGGTGTTGTGCAAACAAAAATCCTGATTACCTCATTGCATAAGATGGTGCTAAGTTACTAACCTGATAAGCAGAGTCGCAGCAAAAGGCTGGGGAGAGCATGGAGAACTTATCCATCCTAACATGGTAAGCACCAAGACCAACATCGCCAAGAAGTGGTAAATTCTCAGCTTTAAGCTTCACGGCCCTACCCGCGTCTTTAACGTCAACATCCAAAGGCTCTTCCGGGCAGTACACAATCATGTCTTTCCTAGCGTCAGGGCAGGGCTCAGGCATCTTTCTCCCGTCCTCCACTTTTACTATACAACATTCAGTCTGATTTGACAAAAGCTGGCTAACCAGCCCTTTAGGCAGGTCCCATGCACGCTCTACAAACTCAGGGGTGAACCCCGTGAAAATGCCCTTGGAGCCTGTAATCTGGAAGTCGCCTTTTTGGCCCTTGCTTGTGTCTCCTATGAAAAGGACTACTAGTTCAGTGTCCGATGAGTTGAACCACCATGTTACGACCCCAGATGGTAAGGCAAGGGCATCTCCTTCTTTAATGTGGAGGACTTTCTCCTCTGTAGCTTCTGGAAGAACTATTCCGCATCTTCCTTCACCTGTAATTGGGTAGAGAATGTCAGTACACTTATGATTGCCTATCTTTATTTCAAAACTTATGTACAAGTCCAAGCCACCATATCTTGCAGATTTGAGTATTCATTTATCCTTGGAAAACAAGTGGGAGGCAAAAAAATTATTTTTATGGCAGAAGCTTTATACACTAATTTAGAGAAGACAATATCATAGCAATTATGGTGATGGTATAGAAAACAGTTTTCCAAGCTTATCCTATCAAATGCATTAATGTTCATACTATGTGTTAGAAAGCTCATTAAATAACTGTATAAAGATTAACCTCACGTACGATACCTGGTAAACAGAGTTGGGCATAATCAATAATATTTGCGGACAAGGAAAAAAAAAAAAAAAAAAAAAAAAACAGGCAACACAGAACAAAAAATGGTTTTTTTTCCTGTTAGCAGAAACAATTACAACCATAAATTGGTAGTTGTATCTTATTAAATAAAGGACATTGCTATTTCAATCGGCGAATTTCCGGTTAATACATGCGGATCATGGAATTGACGGTGGAGATGATACCATCAAAACGAAAATGCAGACGGAATTATAGGAGGGTCCACTAATTTATTTCAGCACCGCAATATCTGACCGTTTTTCAGCCGATCGAATGATCATTTTCTTTAAATAAATAAATTGACCACTAATATAATTGACTGCCAATGATTGACTGCCAATTACAACCATAGTTACTACAATTTATTTTGAAGTAATTGTTAAAGTTAATGGCTGACATATAATTGACTGCCAATGATTCGAGTTGAATAAATAAATAAATTGACCACTAATAACATTATTCCCCTTTTAACAAACGACTGTGGTTGGTTCAAATATACAATGGTTCTGTACATACACCTTATCTTATTAAATGTAGGTTAAAAAAATTGCACAAAACAATATATACTATTTTATATTTTAACACCATGCAATTTCTAAAGCTACCTATCAACAAAGAAGAACCCAAATAGAGCAATCATAATAGAAAACTAGTGGAGCAACTATGAAATAATAATACAAATTTAAGTGCTGAATGTTATTTTATTTTCAGCGTACTTCCTCTGTATCATGCCTGAATTCAAGCTTTTCTACAACTGTAGATATGATCACTTTTTCTTAATTTAAAAAAAAGTAAGCAAAACAAATTTTGTTGCACAGGTCAAATTAGCCCTAAATATAAGGGATTTGCACGGTTTGTCAAGATCCATGGATAGAAAAACAATCAAAAGATCTTCATTCCTTAGCGTAGTTAAAATTTGTCATCTAAACAGGATCATAAAAGAAGGGATAAATCAGTTTATTAATAATATCAAAAACTCAAAAAATAGTGATCATCGAAACATATTAGTTTTATTTTCACAAAATATGAAGCAGAAATTAAAACGTTCTATAACCATAATTGCTCTTTCTCCAGACACAAAACTGACTTAATGTTAAATAAAGTTGGAAAGTACGATTATACCTGTAATAACATAACCAATTTTTGGGAAAGAAGAATATGTAGGCAAAGCAAGCCCATTTTTCTTCAGCGTTAACTTCACTGCATGGATATCTGTTTTTTCGAGTATAGACAATTCTTCAGGACACCATGCCTGGTATGAACCTCCGTCGCCACCATATGTTCTTTTTGGAAGCCGTGGAGAGAGATCAATCGAAAAATTATTTGGTGAAGACGGCGCGGTAGTACTCGGCTGAATTGAAGATAAAGAGACCCCACGACGTTTTAATGAATAGCTCAACTTTTTAGGTCTTTTGGCTGGATAATCTCCAGCTTGAGACGGAGAGTTTTGTGGCATTTCAACTGTAACATGTGCATCGGGCGGAGAGTTTTGAGGCATTTCAACTGTAACATGTGCATCGGGCGGAGAGTTTTGAGGCATTTCAACTGTAACATGTGCATCCAATGGAATTTCTTCTTCTGTCCGATGTTCTTCTGCATAAAATTCATCCGATGGACGACCTTCTCGTTCTCCCCGAACATCCTCGGAACTAAGAATCATGGATAAAGGGACGGGGCGCTGTACCCTATAACTGCTAGAGGATCTGACTCTAGAAGGTATGGCAGTCCTTGCAGAACATACTAAATTGAAATCCCATAGATTTTCATTAGTTAAAAGAAAGTTTGCATTTCGTTGAGCAGGATCGACTTCAAGTAAGCTAGATAATATTGACCCGTACTCTTTATTGCTTTGCATTGGGATACCTAAAAGAAAACACATGGCAAGTCAGAAAATCAGAACAGATTGACAACACAAAGATAAACAGTTAGAAACTTACTTTCTTCCAACCAGGGACGATTAAATCCTTTTGGGCATTTAACAAAAAAATATTTGCTCTTGAAGGCGGGGAATTTGGATTGTATATTCAATATTATGTCTCGGTGTTTCTTAGCTTTAATGATCATGAAGGATGGACAGTCTTTGTTCAATTTGAAGCTAAAAAAATAATTCAACTCCTCAAACTCTGGATTACGACCGATTGTTTTTTTAAATAAAATGTACATGCACGTCAAAAGATGATATCCTTTTGGATGAACCTGAAACGGAGGCACATGGAGCTCTCTTAATACCTCTTCTAGGAATTCATTAAAAGGCGGAACAGCTCCACCCAAACACATATACTCGCTACAAGTAGTGTATCCAGTAGGCGGACTTTGAGCAAATTGGTCTTGAGAAGGCAAAAGGACATCATTTTTTGGGATTCCATGCTGAAGGAATATTTTTTCAAGCATCTGGGCAGAAAGACTTGAACGAATTTCCTTATTATGATGCACCGGCATTATCGGACCATGTTGGCTTGATATGATGTGTGGGACTATATCCAAACACGACACCGAAGTCGGAGCCTGAGCCGGATCCGTATCCGGACTCTCTTCTACAGTATTAGGGGATAATGGAACCCACTCCATTCTATCTTCTGACAAATAGCTATATTTCACATTGCGTTAAAAAAATCATAGATCAGACACTCCATGCCATCAACAACCTTTTAATTTTTAGAAAAAGAAAGAACTTACTATGATGAAGTGATCATGGTGAACCAGTCCATGCCACCATCAGCGGCAGTCATTGTCACGCGATATTTCGAAGGAACAATGAGTAAGTAATCAGCTTTGACATGCATATCAACGACTTTTTGCATATTAGTAGTATTCACAATATCAACATTTCCGCTTCCCTTCAGTATATATGTAGCCTAGAAAAAACAAACAACATCAGTACTGGTCAAATATATATATCATTTTGTTCTTCATTATCTCACAATTCAGGTAGACAATGACAAGATGATACTAAGCTGCTAACCTGATGATAAGTTATGCAGGAACTGCTAGGGGAGGTGATCGGGAAACTACACATACTAACAAGCTTAGCCTGAAGACCAAGCGTGCCAAAAAGTGGCAAATTCAGAGCATTAAGTATCACGGAACTTTCCCCGCCAATAATATCAACATTTTTAGGCAGCTCCAAGCAATTCAAAATCCTGCCTTCCCTCGCCTCAGGGCTGGGCTTAGGCATATTCCGATTGTCATTCAGCTTTACCACGTAGGATCCCATCTGATGCAGCACAGGCTGTCCGGCACTGCCTTCAGACAGTCCCAAAGCATCTCGTTCAAACTTATCATCGAACCATGCAAAAAAACTCTGAGAGCCCTTGATTGGGACGTCGGTGAAGAAGCCATGTCCCGTGCTTGTTTCTCCTATAAAAAGGACTACTAGTTCAGTGTCTGATGAGTTGAACCACCATGTTATGGCCCCAAATGGTAAGGGTAGGCAATCTCCTTCTCTTATGGGGAGGACCCTTTCGTCTGGAAGAGATACTCCACATGTTCCGTTACCTGTATTAGATAGAGATTGTCAGTTGAGTAATGATTGTTTATGTTCACGTTAACATTTACGTATGGATAGACAAATTATTTCACGGTAGAAGCTTTATACGAATATTTTAGAGTAAATGATAGCATAGTAATCATGTTGATGGTACAGAAAACCATGTTCCCATCTTACCCATTCAATGCAAAGATCAAAAAAACCACGTGTCAATAAATTACTAGCGAATATTTTATTTGGTCTGTGCCTAACTTCTATTCAAACAAAAGGCTCAATCCAGACTTTATTGTTTTTGGTTCGATTCGAAGTTCGATCTAGGGTACTCATTACTAGCGAATATTTTATTGATTCTAATTTTGAATTTTCTAGGTTTGATACATATATTGTTATTTCTTGCCCATATCCACTTCTATTCAGACGCAAATTCAAGTTCATTGCTGTTGAAGACCAATCACTCCAAGCTGCTTAGGTATTTCAGTTGATTAAACTATTGCTATTAGTTAAATATATAGCTAACCTACTAATGATTGCAGTGCTTTGTATTATGTTTGTTTCTATTGTTGTATCATGCATGTTCGTTTCTGTTGTTGTATCATGTTCAATAATATATATGGTCTGTGCCTATCTGTATGTTTGTGCATGTATTACATACAAAAGACATGTGTATATGAGTACAGACATCATTCTATTAACATATATTCCATGACACATGTATCATTCCATAAAAGAACACGGCAAAATAGTATTTTCTTAGAATCATACTTCACGTAGGTGCATGTGTTAGCAGGGTCTGTATGTGAGCATATGTTATGCATGAGTTATCTATGAATATATATTAGCTATTATACTTATGCTCAATGAACTTACTTATTTAATGAATTTTCGGTATGCCTTTGGTGGTTTCTTTTGTTTTACCTTGACTAGCATATGCTCAGATTCTATTTAATAAGCATGTATTACTATTATAAGTTAACATTTTGGTTATGGTTCTTTTGTTATTCATAGTCCATACATCAAATTCATCAAAAAAGTTGACATCCCTTTCAAAAGAAAGGTAAGTACAAAGATTTGCTTTTGCTTATAACACATTTAAATTTTCAGGAGGCACTTTGCATTTTAAAAATAAATAAGATAAAGTCAATTAAATTTCTTTCATCAGTGGAATGTTCTTAATGTCATTTCTTTTTGGCCTTTTTTGCAATGCCATATTTTCCACCATCTCTTCAACAACTTACCCAAACCATTTTTGAAGTACATTTTTGGATTTTTTTTTTTTTTTTCAGTTAAACATAATAATATTACCAACATCATATAAAAAAAAAATATAAACAGGCTATAAACCATTCATATAACTTATATCAGTGGCTCCATTTTCCAGTACAACTTAAACTGTATTAAACGTTTTCCAAAACTAATGGTACTGATGTACTGCAACCTGCTACATAAGCAGTTTAATACTTAATTTTTTTTTGTGTGTAGCTAGAAAAATATTAACTTCATAATCTTGATAACAGTTTATTCTCCAATCAAAGAAATTCGTCTTTGACATCATTTGTGTGTGTGTGTGCGCGCGCGCGCGTGTATATATATATTCATCTTGTGTGTTATATATTATTCATCTTCTAGTGATAAAATTTTTGGCTGTATTTGTGTTATACTCGCTAAGGAAGATGAGAATTCAATATGGAAGGACGGCTTGACCCTTAGGCTCTATTCTCGATTTTTTTAACCATATTATATGAATGTCCATATAAAGTCGAAAATGAACCACAACAAACCTCTTATTTTGCAACCTTCAAACCGTGACTAGCAATGCTCTGTCAGTAGATTACAAGTCGTCAAGTTCAAACTTCGACCTTTATATCTTGCATATGCGACTATCATTGATGCCTCCTTCGGTTGTACCCCAAACTACTATGTTCCGTTGATCTTTTGCAGTGCTTCTCTTTTTATTGGTAGTTATAGAAATTGTCTAACTAAATTTGCATTATTTTTCTCTTTGCCTTGATCACCTAATGTATACTGTTTGCTTTTCAAAACCACATATATTTTACATATGCTATATTTCATATCATTGTTGATATATCAGGTTATTTGCATATACATTATTTAAAACCATACATTATTAAGTAGCATTGCGTATGTTGGTATATTTTACAACAATTGAAATAAGTTTTGACATATATGTTAGGTGTGCTGGCTATATGTATATGCATTGTTGATATATACAGGGAACGCAATTAACCTGAAATGCACGGCAGCTACGGAAGTAGAGGCCATTGGCAGGGAGGAGCACAAGGTAGATATCAAGGAAGCAGGGGTCGTGGGCAGCAAGGGTATGGTGGTGGATCAACTTACATGGGCCATCATTAGATAATTTGTTGCGGGCTGGCTTGTGCATTAATGCAAAAAGTTTTTATTTTAAATAACACAAATTGGGTGTACTTACGGGCTCCAGCAGAGAGAAGCCCGAGGCCCGCTGTAAAAAGAAACTAATTTTTTTTTGGGACCCCCTTAAATTCCTTTCGGGGGGTCCCGCAACTGTGAAAAGCACGTCTTTTTAAATAAATAGTAGTCGCTTTAACAGCTTGATGCAAATGGTCGTTACAAGGCTTTGAAAAGTATTACTTGCAGAAGCTTAGTGTTGCTTCAGGTTGCCTTAATGTTTTATGACTCAAAACAGTGTTGATTTATTTTTGGAATTTGCTACTTCAACCAGCGCAGAATCGGTGAATTAATGCGGCAGCAATCTAGGCTGTTGGATGTTTAAGCACCCCCTAATATCCTTCCGACACACATGTCAAATATTTTCTTCCTGATGTGAAGCCACCACGTGCATTTCGCTCATTGCCGGTTGTTCATTTCCGGGTTGATGTAGCAAGCTCCTTTATTTTTTGATATATCTTTATCTATCAAAATTATGTCAGATGTTGTAACTGGTATTTTATTAATAATTTGTATCCCTATTGACCGGGGGCGGACCTACCTTAAGCCGAGGTAGGGCCAAGGCCCCATCTGGAAATGCAAAAACCTGGCAGCAAGATCCAGAAGCCCGCCCTATCTGGAAACTCAAAAATAACCTAGCTCAACTTCCAAATAGCCCACAACAGCCCATACTTGGACCAAATCTTGCCACAAGCAGTTTATTTACAATGGTGCTACCCATATACATGTGATTTTATAACTTAATAATGGCTGCTTTAGCGCGGTAGATATGAGGGTGAGTGACAGAAGCAAAAGTTTATATGAGATTGATGGATAAAAGCGTCTTCTTTTTTGCTAACATTTGTGATAGATTCAATCTTACTATTGGTACCTCGAAAAACACTTCCGGCCATCAGGCAATGTTGCTCGGCGATAAACATCCGATCAGCGTTCATGTTTTTCGACAGTGAAAGGCCGCTGTACAACGCAAAGATTTGCAAATTGTCGTTTGGCGAAGAATGACAAAACGATGTGAAAGTGGAAATCTAGGTATGAATAGCATAGCTATTTATATGTCCATTGAATTATTCCACTACTTTGTTATCGGATTGGATAGAGGGATAATGAGTTTTATAGATGTCTTGATGAGTTTTATGTTGTTGGAAATGTTTTCAACACATTTCTTTCAAAACAGTATAAGCTACAAGAAAATACAAACAACAAAAGAAAATAACAATACATTGAAATTTCTAACGCTTGAACAAGATTGCAGGTAAGATAATCAAAATTCATTAATGATAATATTGTCATGTGGGGTCCAATTCAATTGAGATTCAATTGAGTTATTGAATTTTTCATATTTCAATTATGAGTTAAGATGCGGAACTTCAACATTGTTTTTTTGTTGCTGTTTACTAGCATGTTATATAAAATTTGTTCAACGGATAGTAATCTAACCTCCTCTGTTTATATGAATTCGAGTTTTATACCGATTTGAATAACTCTTGCTCAAGATATTGCCAGTAAGTTGATATTCGAAACTAACAATAATAATATCATTAACATTATAAACATCAATGCAAATATCAAGCAACTCGTGTAGAAAGCATGGGTTCGTACTTGTATTAAAAAGAGAGGAGAAATTGGTATCATTAAAAAAGAGAGGGGGAATTCGTATTACCGTGAATAACGTATGCAACTTTCCCAGAAGCGGAACAACTGGGCAAACAAAACCCCTTATTTTTTAATACTAACTTCGCTGCACCGATCTTCACCCTCTCGAGCACAGGCATTTTCTCGGGAAACCATGCATAATACGAACCTCCTTGGCCATGCCATGTTTCTTCTGGAGGTTGCGGTGCGAGAGCCTTGTCCATGATCAAATACTAATTTTATGAAGATCTGATGAAGAAAAAAATAGTTATGAAATAAGATTGAAAGTAAGTATATTTATAGGAGAAATATCTTTCGGCTAGAGGGAAGTTCAGAATATTTCACCGTTTAGCAACGCAAATAATTATGGCATAAAATAATGTTGCCAAAAATGAATATATGCTTCGCAGGTAATATTGGTAGTAAATAACTCAAATCATAAATTCATACCATTTATGACTGTATGCATCGCAATTAAATAAAATATTATATGCTGTATACGTCACAAAAGGAATTGAATTTTCACAACGCAATTATATATTTCTATCCTTAATCTAAACTAGCAACACAACTTTATGACACCATATATTACAATAATATTACTTACCATTTTAACATTAAAATAACGACTTTGTTAAGCAATGTATGATAACTTTTGATAAAACATATAAACTATAAATTAAAATTATTTTTTTAACCCGCGTGTTGCATACGATAATACTAGTATTACCGCATAACGGTGGGAAAAACCGACCGTTAAGGTGTTTACATAAAATATAAAATTATTTATTAAAATTCATTATAAGTTAGATTTTAACAACAACAAAAAAAAATCAATATATACACAAACTATGAAATTGAATCACACTTTCCAAAGAACTTTTTTTAATGCAAAAACAATTTTTTATTGCCGATAATGATTGTCATAACAACTTGCTTACAACACTATGTACTACATAGTAATATGGAAGCTATTAGTAAATAAATATCAGTTATGAACGAAAAAGCCATGGACATTGCTTTTGAGTTGCTTTATACAGAATGTGTGTATGTTAACATGCAACTCCATTAACTAAATGACCTGAGGTAGATTGTATAACTTTGAAAATAAATTATATATAAATATAAATATAAATATATATAAATTTTTCATTAATATTACTTAAACATCAAATGATGACCACTTTGGAAAAAAAATTAACTTAGAATTTAAATTTGAAATTTAATATTTTGAAAATTTGAATTCAAATTTAAATCTTAGTCAAAACACTCAAAATTGGAGGCTTGAATTTGAATTTTAGAATCAAATTTTAAAGTTGATTGCCAAATAAACAACACATTCATATATGCGTAGAGCATACAAATTTAACCAATAAATAAATACATTTAAGCATAAACACACACAATATAGTCATAATTAACAAAACGAAATTACAATATCATATGGTAACTACAATTCCAACCCAACATATTAAACTAACACTTACAAATTGTTAGCATATATTAACATATTTGTTTATTATTATATAACCCGTTTAACATGTACATCACTAGAAAACGACCTAATTAGAAGGTTTGATGCATATTCCTTGCATACTAGTGATTGCATATTCTTTGCATATTGTCTTGATTTACTAGTTTTTTTTAGTGAATTATAAATGAAACTAAATGTACAGGAGTTGGAGCCGAGCCCCCAATGTTAAAAAAGTACCTTGTCTAACATGTACTTTTGAGTGCATGGCCTGTAATTTCTTGTTAAATAGAGTACATTTGGTACATTCAATATACAGTTGGCTTGTATTTATTATATGTAACGAGTATATAGGCACGTCCAGGTGGGCTTGCATCTAATCATAATATGTATGTATTAATTTCATATGTAGATTATCTATAGTAAACCTACATGACGCAATATGAAAAATTCCAATTCAAACCCCAATTTATTTCCAAGCAAATTCATGAATTTGTATATAATATATGTACAATACATATTTAATGATATTGCAGAATAGAAATGTAACAACCCGTATTTTGAAAAACAAGTTATAACATAAATCAAGGCAGAATTAAATGATAAAATCTGAATCAAGAGAAACGGGCTGTGCCATTGCGTTCATCTCGGAAAAATACGCGAAATAGAGTACGAGTTTTCGAAAATCGGAGTCCGTATGACCAAGTTATGGCCCGTCAAAGTTTTCAGAAAATTTCAAGTTCAAATTTGAATTCAGAAATTCAAATTCAGCTGAGCAGGACAGGCGGGAAAAGTTCCCGCCACCCCCAAGTCGACTTGGGAGTTGACTTGGGAGTCGACACACCCCAGGCTGTGTCGACTGCCCAGTCGACACCCCTGTCGACTTGGGTGGTCGGCCAGATTGGCCTGGGCGCATCTGACTTGTTCCTCAAGACATGTTTTAAAGGTTTGTGACGGATTTTAAAGGCTCAGATCTGAATTAGGGTTAATCCTATGGCCAAAACTCACCAAAACTTCTATAAAAGGACCCTAATACCTAGCCTAAACCATCATAAATCAATCCTACAACTAGATTATGCCAAAATGTTTAATCATGGCCTCCACCCTCTTGTCATAGTCTCCATCTTCATTCATATGAGAGTTCCTAAGCTTGTTTGAGAGTTTTTAAGCTTGATTCAAGGCCAAAATTCAATCTTTCTTCATCAAAGCAAGGATCTTCTTCTTATTTCTCAAGGGTTTTCATTGGAGCTTACCATTTAGGAGTTTTTAGAGTTGCTAGTGGCTTCGTCTCAATCTTATTTTATAAGTCTTCATAGCATTGTAAGCCCTATACTACTCTTAGATTCTAAATATGAAGTTAAATATGACATGTTGCAAGTTTGAGTTTGGGCCTAAATATGATTTGTTCTTTGATTCTACCAAGTTATGCATAGATTTATTCTATGCATGTTTGAAAAGCTATCACCTTGACTTTGTGCATAGAAAGCTATGAGCTTTGATTTGAAATGTTGCATAAAGCAACATAGAAACTCTCATAACCCTTATGTTATCTTGCATATGATGTTATATGCGAATCACTAGCTATCATCCTATGTCATTTATGACCATGTTTCACCTATTTTGCTAAAGTTGATATCATGCATGTTTTGAGGCTTATAATGTAATATGCAAGTTTATGAACACATTTGCCTCATATGCCATCATGTTTAACTTGTGGACAAACCTTATTAATTATGTCATGCTTCTAATTTCCTTCTTGAGATCTATTTGCGTTTATGCGAACTTACATGCGATGGGGTTACGTTATGGGTAAACTAAAATGACATAAAAACATGACTTGAAAAGATGACATGAAATATGACATGTGATTATGCTTGAAACATGAACATGAACTTGGACATGACTTCTAGAAAACATGAGAATGACCAACTCGAGGTTGGGTTGAGTTTGTAGCATAAATCTACCCGGAACCGACCGGCTTAACTAGTGGCTACAAGCAATAGGACCCAATGTGAGTAGTTGGTCATGTCGCACTTGAAACCCGAGGTTAGACTAAGTGGTGGTGTAAAGCTACCCGGACCCGCCCGGCTTAACTAGTAACCACAACAAGGTCTAATGTGAGAGGTTGGGTGCATTAAATTAATTAATGTCACATGATAGGGTTAAGTCATGGACCACTTGAATACTTAACCAATTAAACACAATGGGTTGATAGGGTTAAGTCATGAACCTTGGGTACACTTAACCAACTGGATACTTGATTGGATAGGGTTAACCACGATTAACCCGTTAGAAACCCTAGTTACGTGGTCCTTTTCACCAGTAACCCTCTTGGTTGTATCATGATACCCTTGGAACTAAGCTAGGGTGGGGCACGATTACTGGGCTGACATGTAAGCAACCAAAACGACGGCTGAGTAGGTGCGCCGGTGTAGGTTCAGGCGGACTATGGTCGTGCACATAGTCCGGAGTTGAAAAAGCAGACGCGGGCACCAGTAGATTTAGACTGTGCGTGCTTGATGTGTGTCCGTGGTCGGCACCCTAGGGCTTGATACACCCTAGGGTGGACCTAGCACAGTTTGACTACACTTCGTGATTGGGTCGTATGACACCGACACTTGACGAGTTAGGCTTTTAGGGAGCCGATCGACTAGACCGTGTTGTTGGACCTTGATTTAGGTCATCTCATGAGTTTGGGCCAACATTGGGCTAAGGGATCATTTCTTGTTTATACTTGACATGGATTAAAATACTAGTACACTTGGTGCAACTTAACCTTGTATATGCGATGCCACACTTGATCTATCTTGTTAGCTTTTCACCATGCCAGTTATCATCCTATGTTTCATCTCTGTTTAACATGTCCAGTTAACTTTATTAGTTTTTATACTAATAGTAGGTAGGACTTACCAGTCTTTTTGACTGACCCGTTTTCTTTCGCCTCTTTTCTTCTGTTTCCCCCCCTCCCCCCAGGTTTTCAGGGTGGGAACACTAACACCTAGCTTGGATCTTTTGCTGCTTTTCTGGATAGCTCATGTACGGTTTGGACTTGAGCTTGCTATGGCTTTATTCTACTTTGGGGATAGTTACTTTATGATTTTTTTCCAGTTTCAGTTTATGTTTCTAGACTTTGTTTTGTGGGAAAATAATGACCAAGTACTTTGATGTAACTTGACTATGGTTTTGAAATGTTAGTTTTATCCGCTGCTTTACTTACTCTATTTTACTTATATGTTCTGTGTTGTGATATCTGCCTGCATGTTTACCTTGTTTAACGCCCCTCCAAAGTTAGTGTGTTTGCAAGAGTGACATTGGCGGAGGAGGGGTGTTACATTTGGTATCAGAGCATAAGGTTTTACTAGATCGGACAAAAGTTTTAAAACCCTTTTGAAAAACTATTTTCAAAACCAATTAAGTATTTTCCAAGAAAAGTCTAGTTTATTTTAAAAGGCTATTCCCCAAAAGCCATTAGCACTATCCTTCGTTTCCTCGTTCTAAATCTGTCTTTTCCTTTTTCAGCATGACCGATCTTAACCTTCCCGAGGGAGTAACCATTTCCGGATGGTTCCAGAGGTACTTGGAAGTTAGGGCCAACGATGTGGGCCTAGCAAACACCCCCACCGTAACTGAGGTTCCTCCTCCTCCTCAGCATCCACAAGCATATTTCGCAAAGGTTTGCAAAGACTTTAAGGCGATGGGTGGCAAGAATTTTATTGGGACGGAGACTTTTGTTGAGGCGCGAAATTGGTTGAAAGAAACTGAAGATCTCTTCTCCATCTTTGATATGGAAGACCGTAGAAAAGTTTTGTTGGCAGTATGGCTATTGAAAGAGGAAGCTGCTTATTGGTGGGAGGTCACCAACGCTACTAGGCCTATAGAGACTTGGGCCGACTTTAAGACGAGGTTTGGGCTTAAGTTTCTATCATCTGCTGAGGCGAATCTGCAATTGGAGAAGTTTATATCTTTGAAGCAAGGGGACATGACAGTGAGGGAGTATGTGAATAAGTTTAACCAGCTTACTCGATTCGGTTTGGACATGGTTAATACTCCCCAGAAGAAGGCTCTACGCTTTGCACGAGGGTTGAATGAGCCATTACAAGGTTTAGCCATGTCTCATATACCCATGTGGGCCACTTTTGAAAGCCTAGTGGACATGGCATTGCTTCAGGGAGACGATAAGAAGAAAGAAGTCAAGCCTAATGAAACTCAAACCAAGAAGGCGGACTCCAAGTGGGGGGGGGGGGAATCAGAGCAATCAGAACAATAAGAACAACAAGGGTAACAAGGCCAACAACAACAAGGCAAAGGACCCAAGAAAGTGCAACTTCTGTGGGATTGTTGGGCACATAGCCAAAGATTGTAGGAAGAAGAAGAGGAAGTTGGGCGAATGCTTTCATTGCGGAGAGACTGGACACATTAGCAAGGATTGCCCTAAGAAGCAAGGACAAGGGCAAGGGCAGACTCAGCGTGCAGGACCTTCCGGAGGACAAGTGCATGCCCTCAACACTGCTCCAGTTCAGGACCGAGGTAGTATTTCTGTAGAAAGTCCTGTTTATATTTCTGGTTTTCCTGTTCGCACTTTATTTGATTCTGGCGCATCGCATACCTTTATTTCTTCTGACATTGTTGAAAGTTTGCACCTAAGTACTGGTCTAGTTGAGGATCCCGTTAGTGTTTCGAATCCAATTGGGGGTTCCGCCCATCTATCTATGATTTGTATGGATTTGAGGATTTCTATCTTGACCGTAGAATTCACGTGTAATGCTTATGTTCTTGGGTTCATGGGATACGGGTTGATTTTGGGCATGGATTGGTTGTCCAGTTATGGAGCCATTCTCGATTGTGAGCATAGGGTGGTGAGGCTCATGACTCGCCTCGGTAATACCCTTGAGATTTCTTGCAACCCGCTGGATCCCGTCATGTTATGTTATCTTGAATCTCTTGACTCGTCCATCGATGATCTGCAATCTGTAAGGGTGGTCCGAGAATATCCTGATGTCTTTGAAGAGGTTAAGGGGTTACCCCCTAAACAAGAGATAGATTTCCGCATTTATCTTGTTGATAATGCCAAGCCAGTTTCATTGCCCGTTAGGCACATGGCCCCATGAGAAAGAAGAGAGCTCAGTAAGCAAATCAAGGAGTTGCTTGAGAAGAATTTTATTAGGCGAAGCATTTCTGAATGGGGTGCTCCTGTGGTGTTCGCTACTAAGGCGGATGGTTCGCTTCGTCTACGTGTTGATTATCGAGAGTTGAACAAGCTGACAAAGAAGAATAGGCACCCGTTACCGAGGATTGATGACCTCTTTGACCAGCTTGTTGGTGCTTCTGTTTTCTCTCAGCTCGATCTAGCCAACGGATTCCATCAGCTTAGAGTGGCTGAGGATAGTATTGATAAGACTGCGTTTAGGACTCCAGATGGATTTTTTGAATGCCTACTTCGTAGATTTGATGAGTAGGGTGTTCAGGGAGTTCCTTAACAAGTTTGTGGTTGTCTTCGTGGATGATATCCTGATCTTCTCAAAGGATGAGGAAGAACATGCTAGACATCTCAAGGAAGTGATGGATACGCTTAGAGCTCATCAGTTGAAAACCAAGTTCTCCAAATGCCATTTTTGGAGAAGGGAAGTTCGGTTTCTTGGACATATAGTTTCCAAGCAAGGCATAGCCGTGGATCCCGTGAAAGTGGTTGCGGTTCAAGACTGGAAGACTCCTAAGAATGCAACCGAAGTAAGAAGCTTTCTCGGTTTGGCAGGCTACTATAGGAAGTTCATTAGGGACTTCGCTAAGATTTCATCCCCTCTTACTAAGTTGACAAAGAAGAACTTAGTCTTTGCATGGGACTTAGAGTGTGAGCTTGCTTTTCAAAAGCTCAAGAGGGCCCTTACCATAGCTCCAGTTTTGGCATTACCCGATGACGGTAAGATGTTTACCGTGTACACCGATGCATGTGGCACGGGGTTAGGTGCTGTTCTGATGCAAGAAGGAAGAGTGATATGTTATGGGGGTAGGCAACTTAAAGTTCATGATAAGAACTATCCCACTCATGATTTGGAGTTGGCGGCGATCGTCTTTGCACTCAAATCCTGGCGCCACTATCTTCTAGGCGAAAGGTTTGAGTTATATACTGATCACAAGTCGCTCAAGTACCTCTTCTCACAGAAAGATCAGAATCTAAGGCAGCAAAGGTGGATGGAATTCTTGGCATCATATGACTTCGAGATAGCTTATACCTCTGGCAAGGGTAATGTTGTGGCAGATGCACTAAGCAGAAGAAGGTTGACTTTGAGTCCCTTGTTTGTTGAGATGAAGAACCTAGAGTTCTTGGCAACCTTTGATTTCACAACGGCTGTTGAATCGATGACGGGTTTGTTAGCATCTCTTGAGCTTAGACCTACACTTCTTGATCAAGTAGGGACTTCGCAGAAGGAAGACACACAGATAGCCGAGATCATGGACAAGTTGATTCGTGGTGAGACGTCTAGTCACCTTGCTAGATATACTATTGATGACAAGGGTTGGCTAAGGCGTGATGGAAGGCTATGCGTTCCACAAGTAGGAGACTTGGTGCATAAAGTTCTCGAAGAAGCGCATCACTCAAAGATGACTATACATCTTGGAGGAGATAAGATGTATAGGGATATGAAGCACATTTTTTTTTAGGCTGGAATGAAGAAGGATGTTGCAGAGTATGTTTCAAAGTGTATGGTGTGCCAACAAGTGAAAGCCGAGTTGAAGAAACCCGGTGGGCTATTACATCCATTGGAGGTCCCGCAATGGAAGTGGGAAAGTATCTCTATGGATTTTGTGGATGGATTGCCTAGGTCAAGGAAAGGGAATACGAGCATATGGGTCATAGTTGATAGACTTATGAAGAGTGCTCATTTCATTCCAGTAAAGAGCAAGAGGACCGCATCATGGCTAGCATCTGTTTATCTTCGAGAGATAGTGCGATTGCATGGAGTTCCTTCCAGCATAGTTAGCGATCGTGACCCAATCTTCACTAGCCAGTTCTGGAATAGTTTTCAAGAAGCGATGGGTACGCGATTGAATCTAAGTACAGCATATCACCCTCAGACGGATGGCCAAACCGAAAGGGTGAATCGAGTGCTAGAAGATCTTTTGAGGCTTTGTGTTCTTGACTTTGGTGGTACTTGGGAAGACCACCTTCCTCTTGTAGAGTTTGCTTATAATAATAGCTATCAAGCTAGCATAGGGATGGCACCATTTGAAGCTTTGTATGGGAGGCCGTGTAGGTCACCATCTTGTTGGTGGGAGACAACGGATAGGCTTATACGTGGGCCCGATATGATACGGGACACATCCGAGAAAGTTGAATTGGTGAGAAGACGGATGAAAGCGGCCCAAGACAGACAGAAATCCTATGCTGACAAGTGAAGGACAGATTTGGAATTCGAAGTGGGAGATATGATTTTCGTGAAGGTTTCTCCTTTGCGTAATGTGGTTCGTTTTGGAGCAGTTGGGAAGCTGGCACCAAGGTTTGTAGGACCCTTCCCTATCATAGAGAGAATTGGGAAGATGGCTTATAAAGTGGAATTGCCCGAGAAGCTGGCCGGAGTGCATAATGTCTTTCATGTCTCGCATCTCTGAAAGTGCCTACATGAGTCCGCTGAGGTTGTTGAAACCAGCATTCTTGAAGACGTGGAGGTAGAAAAAGAGGCAACCTTGAGGAGAGCTCCGATTCGTATCTTGGGAACGGAGGTCAAGAAGCTAAGGAATCGAGAAGTCAAATTAGTGAAAGTTCAGTGGAGTGAAGCCGAAGAGGATGCAACTTGGGAAACCGAGGAGATGATGCGTGGGCTTTATCCATTTCTTTTTGAGGGTACATTCTCGATCTCTTTTCCTTTTTAGCATATCTTTCTTTTTGCTATCCATGTTTATCCTGTTATCTTGTAACTTCGTCAATCTTGTCATGAGAACCTTAGGTAGAAACCCTTTGGATGAAACATGTATTTGAAACATGTATGTTTGATGTTTGCGAGTGGTTGCAAGTGTTTGCAAGTGGATACTCGTGGATGCATGATACACATTAGGCACTAAGATCGGCTCACACACTTTCATATTGCATATGCATGAGTGCTTATACTTATTCATGGCTGAAACTTGTTATGCTATCACGTGGATGTTGCATATGGATGAATGTTATGTGCACTCATGAAGAGATTATAAAATTATGTTAAGAATTTGCATACATATGGACTCATTTCACTAACATACTTTGCATTAAGGAGGTTTACTGAATCAGTAACCACCTGATTTTCGCATTAGATAAGTACATATACACACACCTTTCGCATATGATCATACAACATTTAGAATCTTTTAAGGACAATGACTGCTCGTGGATGATGTTTTGAGTAGATGGATGATGGATGGTAGGATACATTCTTCCTAACTTGAAGATTTCGGAGACGAAATCCTTTAAGGTGGGGAGGATGTAACAACCCGTATTTTGAATAACAAGTTATAACATAAATCAAGGCAGAATTGAATGATAAAATCTGAATCAAGGGAAACGGGCTGTGCCATTGCATTCATCTCGGAAAAATACACGAAATAGAGTCCGAGTTTTCGAAAATCAGAGTCCGTATGACCAAGTTATGGCCCGTCAAAGTTTTCAGAAAATTTCAAGTTCAAATTTGAATTTAGAAATTCAAATTCAGCTGAGCAGGACAGGCGGGAAAAGTTCCCACCACCCCCAAGTCGACTTGGGAGTCGACTTGGGAGTCGACATACCCCAGGCTGTGTCGACTGCCCAGTCGACACCCCTGTCGACTTGGGTGGTCGGCCAGATTGGCCTGGGTGCATCTGACTTGTTCCTCAAGACATGTTTTAAAGGCTTGTGACAGATTTTAAAGGCTCAGATCTGAATTAGGGTTAATCCTATGGCCAAAAATAACCTAAACTTCTATAAAAGGACCCTAATACCTAGCCTAAACCATCATAAATCAATCCTACAACTAGATTATGCCAAAATGTTTAATCATGGCCTCCACCCTCTTGTCATAGTCTCCATCTTCATTCATATGAGAGTTCCGAAGCTTGTTTGAGAGTTTCTAAGCTTGATTCAAGACCAAAGTTCGATCTTTCTTCATCAAAGCAAGGATCTTCTTCTTACTTCTCAAGGGTTTTCATTGGAGCTTACCATTTGGGAGTTTTTAGAGTTGCTAGTGGCTTCGTCTCAATCTTATTTTATAAGTCTTCATAGCATTGTAAGCCCTATACTACTCTTAGATTCTAACTATGAAGTTAAATATGACATGTTGCAAGTTTGAGTTTGGGCCTAAATATGATTTGTGCTTTGATTCTATCATGTTATGCATAGATTTATTCTATGCATGTTTGAAAAGCTATCACCTTGACTTTGTGCATAGAAAGCTTTGATTTGAAATGTTGCATAAAGCAACATAGAAACTCTCATAACCCTTATGTTATCTTGCATATGATGTTATATGCGAATCACTAGTTATCATCCTATGCCATTTATGACCATGTTTCACCTATTTTGCTAAAGTTGATATCATGCATGTTTTGAGGCTTATAATGTAATATGAAAGTTTATGAACACATTTGCCTCATATGCCACCATGTTTAACTTGTGGCCAAAGCTTATTAATTATGTCATGCTTCTAATTTCCTTCTTGAGATCTATTTGCGTTTATGCGAACTTACATGCGATGGGGTTACGTTATGGGTAAACTAAAATGACATAAAAACATGACTTGAAAAGATGACATGAAATATGACATGTGATTATGCTTGAAACATGAACATGAACTTGGACATGACTTCTAGAAAACATGAGAATGGCCAACTCGAGGTTGGGTTGAGTTTGTAGCATAAATCTACCCGGAACCGACCGGCTTAACTAGTGGCTACAAGCAATAGGACCCAATGTGAGTAGTTGGTCATGTCGCACTTGAAACCTGAGGTTAGACTTAGTTGTGGTGTAACGCTACCCGAACTCGCCCGGCTTAACTAGTAACCACAACAAGGTCTAATGTGAGAGGTTGGGTGCATTAAATTAATTAATGCCACATGATAGGGTT
Source organism: Allium sativum (assembly GCA_030737875.1). NCBI lineage: Eukaryota > Viridiplantae > Streptophyta > Magnoliopsida > Asparagales > Amaryllidaceae > Allium > Allium sativum. The sequence goes on along the minus strand of CM060918.1, from coordinate 218,066,960 downwards.
AAGTCATGGACCACTTGAATAGTTAACCAATTAAACACGATGGGTTGATAGGGTTAAGTCATGAACCTTGGGTACACTTAACCAACTGGATACTTGATTGGATAGGGTTAACCATGATTAACCCGTTAGAAACCCTAGTTACGTGGTCCTTTTCACCAGTAACCCTCTTGGTTTGGTTGTATCATGATACCCTAGGGACTAGGCTAGGGTGGGGCACGATTACTGGGCTGACATGTAAGCGACCAAAACGACGGCTGAGTAGGTGCGCCGGTGTAGGTTCAGGCGGACTATGGTCGTGCACATAGTCCGGAGTTGAAAAAGCAGACATGGACACCAGTAGGTTTAGACTGTGCGTGCTTGATGTGTGTTCGTGGTTGGCACCCTAGGGATTGATACACCCTAGGGTGGACCTAGCACAGTTTGACTACACTTCGTGATTGGGCCGTATGACACCGACACTTGACGAGTTAGGCTTTTAGGGAGCCGATCGACTAGACCGTGTTGTTGGACCTTAATTTAGGTCATCTCATGAGTTTGGGCCAACATTGGGCTAAGGGATCATTTCTTGTTTATACTTGACATGGATTAAAATACTAGTACACTTGGTGCAACTTAACCTTGTATATGCGATGCCACACTTGATCTATCTTGTTAACTTTTCACCATGCCCGTTATCATCCTATGTTTCATCTCTGTTTTACATGTCCAGTTAACTTTATTAGTTTTTATACTAATAGTAGGTAGGACCTACCAGTCTTTTTGACAGACCCGTTTTCTTTCGCCTCTTTTCTTCCGTTCCCTCCCCCCCCCCCGGTTTTCAGGGTGGGAACACTAGCACCTAGCTTGGATCTTTAGCTGCTTTTCTGGATAGCTCATGTACGGTTTGGACTTGAGCTTGCTATGGCTTTATTCTACTTTGGGGATAGTTACTTTATGATTTTTTTTCAGTTTTCAGTTTATGTTTCTAGACTTTGTTTTGTGGGAAAATAATGACCAAATACTTTGATGTAACTTGACTATGGTTTTGAAATGTTAGTTTTACCCACTGCTTTACTTACTCTGTTTTACTTATATATTCTGTCTTGTGATATCTGCGTGCATGTTTACCTTGTTTAACGCCCCTCCAAAGTTAGTGTGTTTGCAAGAGTTACATTGGCGGAGGAGGGGTGTTACAAGAAATATAAAGCGTCGTATAGACATGAGCACTTAACTTTAATTAGTTCATAAATTAATCCCATGCGAAGTCCATGATAACAAAAGAAGAAGAAAATCGATTTTATTAATTGCATTTTGCCTTAGGTTCTTATCTTTGAATTAATCGAATAGAGAAGCAAAATTAATTTTCTTTTGAGTTTTAAAATCTTGTGTAGGTTAACTGAAATAGCATTTCTGTCTGATAGACAATTTGGTTGATTTCACAGTAAGACACTTGGATGAATAAACATAAAATTTATAATATTATCACTCTCTCAATGTGTACTCTTATTTTATTTCTTAGTGGACATTCTTCTTTAGATAAGTCAATGAGGGTAACATTTAACTCTTCCCATTTTTACATTTAGGCGCACCCATTTCACCCCAGGTTTACAATTTTGAAGCTTAGCAGTCTTGTGTCAAATTATTAATAGTCTCCAACACTGTCTTTTCTCTGTACAACACTTTTATATTAACCACAAACCTCGTATATACCAATCAAGCTACACTGGCATTTTCCATCAAAATTCACCATCTCATAAACCACTCAGCCTTAATGTTCCATGCCTCCATGTAATCCTGGAGCAAATGGATTTTTTTTTTGGGTAATAAAAGTTGTGAGATTGGTATATAAACACGTAGAAAATGCCCAACAAAAATTAATTCAAGCTGAAATGCAAATGTACAGTCAAGTTATGGACCGTCCAGCCAGCTGAAGCATGCAAATGCAACCTTTCCTCATTTGTGATCCATTAATCTTCATTTCATTTTGCATATAAAAGCTCCCTAGCCTTCGTAGTATTCATAGGTCTAGAAAAATTACAAAGCCCAATAAAAACAGCATACAATATCTGAGTTGAAGCATCCTGAGCATTGACGCGTTCACATCTGATATGCCAGCAATCTAGACATCAGCCCCCTACCTATTTGAACTGCCATAATTCGTTAAAGAGGATTCCCCTTCTGACATGTGCTTATGCAGTCCAGTGCAAGTTTCCCGATGTTTTCTTCTACAGTCTCTAAAGACAAATGGAACTTGTATTGCGCCCTTATCAAAATAATTATAGAAAGGTCTGTTCTGCTATATAAAGATTCTTCCATGGCTTAACATCCTTAAGTATCTTCTGCAGAGTAACGTCCAAAGAAGTATCTGCATCCAATTGAGGCCATGTTTCTTTATTCTCAGCTTCCCAATGTTAAACTACACGAACTGCATCAAAATCCCATAAACCTTTGTTCATGCTTGTCAGGGTGGACATTTTTTTATTAATTAGAAAATGAAATGTGTAACGGCCCAGATTTTTTGACCATTTAGTTTAATATTTAAAAATGTTTTTATTGTTTTGGAATTTTAAATGGTTTAATTTCAATAATTTTGAATATTTTATTTTATTCCGAAATGGTAGAAATTTAGTGGATCTGCAATATAATGTGAACTGGCAGTATAAAAGGATAAATTTTTAATTTAAAATAGTATGTTTACAAAGGATGTAGTAGCTAACGAACTCGGATTTCGATGAAATCAGTTTCATTAAATCCGAAATGATGAAATTAGGTAACCAACCAAGTTACGTCAAAAATGGCATCCGTATGTGGAAAAGAAAAAATAAAATGCCAAAATTTGAACTAAATTTTGACGGTAATTGGAATTTGCTAATGCTAACGGAAAAACTGGAACTTGAGACCTATCCAGGAAAATTCTAAACATAGGATATTAGCTATATATGAAATCTGGGAAAATCCTATAACGGATATAGAAAGTTATTAAGGAAACAAAATTTAAATAAATTATTTGAAAATCTAAACGAACTCCGATTTTTGATTTGAATACATAGAATTGAAGTACGTTAAAAACCGGACCAGATGGTGGAAGAATTTCTGAAAACCGTTATCGTTTGATACTCCAACATGAGACCGGAAGGTGTTGAAACTAACACAAAACACTATTTTGAATTTGAATTTAAATTATTTGAAAGTTCAAACAAATTCAAAATTGATATATTTTTATATAGTATTGAAGAGCAAGAAAAATTGAACAACATGGTTGAAAAAGATTTTGGATAAGGTATCAATAAGTAAGTCAAATTAACGCCCGAATAGGGTTGAGAAAACACACTTTACTATTCATAAATTATTAAATTTATTTATAATTTAATTAATTTAAGGATTAATCCTAGCCATCCATTTTCGACCGTTGGATTCGCGCCACCTCAGCAATCCATGTGACTCCTTCGGCTATAAATAGCCCCCCCTTCATTATAAACTCACTCCTCCTCCTCCTCTTTCAAGCTTTGGCAATGGCAGAAATAATAATAAAATATTAGCAAATAGGGAAAAGGGAAGGAAGGGAGAAAGGAGGGCAAGACGGGGAGCTAGGGACTCTTAGGCAGAGACTTAGGCTTCACGGGGTAAGTTTTTAAATAATATTTATTTATTTATTTGTGTAATATATATATATATATATATTATAATTAAAATAGAATTTGTAAAAATAAATATCAGAACATTCTAAGGGTGACAGAGAGGATAGTGTCTAAGGCTTGAGTTTGGAAAATATAGTTTCCTGCTCTCCCTGGCTATCCCTAGCTGATCCGACGGATGGGATGATTAATTTAAATTTAAAATCTAATTTGAATTTAAAACAGACCAGGGGCATTTTCGTAATTTTTAACCATAAACTTTAAAAGCTTATAACTTTTTCAAAACAAGTCGGATTTCCACGAAACAAGGACCGTTGGATTCTTATCGAAAGATACTTTAAAATGAGTGGAAGCAGATTTTTGATCCGAGTTAAAATTTTTAAGTTATAATTAAATGAATATTTTTAAATATTTTATTTGAAAATTAAATTTAATTAATATTAAAATGGTTTTTCAATTTTAAAAAAAAATTGGATATGGCTAGAGATGGGAAAGTAGGATTTTTTAGAAGGGCAGGGAAGGTAATTTGGCTAATAACGCAATTAGAAATTAATTAAGATAAAAATAATTTAATTAATTTAATTAAATATATATTCATTTAAATTAGGTAAATATTGTAAATAGCATAACTTTTGCATACATTAACGAAATTTAACGAAACAGGATCCGTTAGGATCGTATGGACGAGCACTACGCAATGGAACTGACCGCAAGTGGATTGTAGCTCGTTTGGATTTATGGTGAAATTTAACGTCTGAACCAAATCAATGACCGATTATCGTTATTCAACGATAAACCGTCCAAGGTGAGTAAATCTCACTAACTCTGAACACTTTATATTTTTATAAAGTATTTTTAGAACTGATAAATATTGGTTGATTTGCTATGTGTGTGTTGGTTGTTTGGTTGAACTGCTAGTTAGCGGTTAAAATCATCGATAACGATATATATAAATCGTATCGAAATATTGATTCTGTTTATCAGAATATTTTACCTCCATGTTATTTATGTTGACTGACATCTGTGGATGCAGGGAAACAGGTCGGAGGAATCCAACTGGATTCCTCAACATTTATTGTACTGTTTTTCATATATTCTGATATATGTTGTGCTATATCATCTGATATTGATCCTGTGTGTTTGGATGATGATCGACCCTTTTTATTTGGTATTTTTATACCGTAAGTGATACCGGGAAGTGAAAAGGGATTTTCAAAGTATATTTTGAAAATAAATTATTTATATAAAATCAATAGATTTTATATATAAAAGGAAAAGAGTTTCATACAAGAAAATAGTTATAGAATCAAAGAACTTGAGTAAAGGAAAATATTTGTGAAATCAAATATAAGGGAAAATATTTGTGAAACCAAATATAAAGGAGAATATTTGGAAAAAAAAACAAACATAGAGGAAATACATTTGTAAAACAAATGTAAGGGAAAATATTTGCAAATCAAATAGAATAGGGGAAAAAGTAGCTATTTGTGAAATGATTACAAATAGAAATAAAAAGGGAAACATTTGTAAAAGTATTTACAAATGGAGTTGAAAGGGGAATATTCATTTAGGGAATAAAGAAAAGTTAAAAGAAGTATTTATTTGTTAAATAAATAGAAAGGATAAAAGAAGTATTTATTTGTTAAATAAATAGAAATGAAAAGGGAATAGTCGTCTGTTAAGTAAACAAATAGAAAAGGAATAAATTCAAAAAAGAGTTATTCAAAAGAGTTATTCAAATGGAGTTATTCAAAAGAGAAAATTCAAAGGGGTTAATTCAAAAGAGTTAATCAACCAAAGTTAAACTGTCAGAGTTAAACGGTTAGAGTTAAACCATTAGAGTTAAACTATTAGAGTTAAACTATTAGAGTCTAACAGTTGGAGTTCATCTATTAGAGTTAAACAGTTGGAGTTAAACTATTAGAATAAACAGTTGGAGTTAACTATTAGAGTCTAACAGTTGGAGTTCATCTGTTAGAGTTAAACAGTTAGAGTTAGTTAGAGTTAACCAGTTAGAGTTATCTAGTTAGAGTTATTCAGTTAGAATTAACCAGTTAGAATTAATCAGTTAGAGTTAATCGTTTTGAGTCAAATCGAACTAGAGTTATTCAAATATATTAATCGAATAAGTGTTAATTGAATATTAGTTATTTAATTAGAATTGATCGAATCTATTTATTCGAGATAGAGTTAAACAGAAATAGTTATACAGGATGAGTTGCCATTTAGCACGACTGCTAGCGAAATTCGCAGGGCTGTAGATAGCCTACGGCGGTCGGATGTTTCCTGAGGGAATCAGGCGTAACCATTGTGATCGCTGCGATCTAGAGTCAAGCGAATGGTGTTAAATCAAATAGTAGTTAATCAACAGAAGTTAATTAAGTCGAGTATTAGTAAATTAAGTAGAGTTAGTCAAAAGGAATAAATCGAATATCACTTAATCGAAGTAGAGTAATCGAATATAGTTCATTTGAAGTGCGTTAAATCAAATATAGTTATTCGAAGAAAAGGATTATTGAATATTAGTTATTCGAACAGAGGAATCGAATATAGTTTATTCGAAAGAGAGTTATCGGATAGTGATTATTCGAGAGTGAATTATACATGAGAATTCGATTATATCGAATCAAGGGAAGTAATGTTTACTTTCCGTTTCAAATCAAGCTTTACTTATTTGTTAATAAAGCAGTTGTTTGTTATTTATCCAAATTAAGATATAAAATTATATTTAAGTTAACATATTTTGAAAGCATGGATTTATAACATTTATAGTTATAATCAAATGATTTTATAAAGGAAGCAGATTCGTAAATAGAATCCGAGAGTTACGTAAGTAAGTGGTTGAAAGTGTAAAAAGGTGAACTTTGTCTGTTTCGAAGTTAGAAATGTTGTTCAGTTAAGGTCTGAGAGGTAATTATACCCCAACTTGATTGACTTCATTTTTAACTAAGAAATGGTTAAGGTTCGATAGTGGAAAATGGTTAAGTGAATTTAGTTAATGAGCATAATGGTTGGTGTTGGCATAGCGATGTTTATTCAAACATCTGTTTAAAACCCAATGAAGGAGATTTGGAAATGTTTTCCAAATGAGAATCAGAAATGTTTCCTGAATATAGAAAACGAGAAATGGAAATGTTTTCCTTTGTTAATAATGTATATTTTCTAAATATAGTAAATAAGAAATATAGGGAAACAGGAATTAGGAAAAGAATAAATTCATGATAATTTGATGTAAGAGTTAATGATAATTGATGATTGATCGATAGAATTTCCATCTGGAAATAATATCGTTGTTTGCACACAGGCATGTTTTCATTTGATAGTTAAATCACCGACTATCAAAGTTTTTGACCATTTTACATTGTTAATATGGAGAGACCGGTTGGATTATTATCCACAGAACCACTCCGTATTGGCATAAGCGTTGCGAATCAAGTATGCTGAATATAGTGAAGACGGAGTAAAGTGCAAGGGCTATCCTGTTTACAGAATAGTGCCTTCGGTTTGTCCAGTCCCAGGACAAACGTGTATGGAAGAATGCCCGACAGAGTATATTCAATAGATCGCGTAAATTGATCTCTTCAAACATACTTACGTTTGGTGGCGGAGGAATTCGTTTCTCTTAGCTTTATACCCGTGGTGTTTTAGGGAAATCAATTTGTGATTTGGCGAGTATGACGATGTGGCATTCAAAGTGAATGATCTGTCAGAGATAAGCGTGGCCTCTAGCCTCATCAACCGGGAAATGACAAAAATCTGGCAAGCAGCATGGCTATGTGGGTCGCACCCATTAGGATGTATAATCACCTATCTAGAGAAATTCCAATTGCTTCTTAAATCTATTGATGCTGCCCCATTCGGGAGACGGTTGCTGATCCCAACCGTTGGTGATATATATTCGATACACTCAAGCGAAATGAGTGGTCGGTCATGTGAGGGCTAGGTTGCAAGATGTTCTTGTTGAACCCAATGTATTCGCCTCTAGAGATACACTATCAGCAGGTGGTCCCATACCTTGTCAAAGTCGGAATCCAATCTCCAATAAGTGCCCGCGAGTTTGATTTGTATACTATATATGTAGAGCGTGAGATGCAAGCGTTCTACTAGATTTTAATTACTTGTGATTAGACATTATTATAATATCAGATAATATATGATTTCCAAAGTGTTTTGGGTTATCGTAAGGTAAAAGCCATCCGTATTTATGTGTGGATTGGTCTTACGATTATCTTTTCTTTTGAAAAGGATTTTGAAAAGTTAAACCAAATGATTTGAGTTTACTCACACCAGTCCCATGACTGACCCAGAGTTTTATTTTGTTTTGTTTTCCCTAAACACTTGGGTGCCCAAATTTGTACGGGCAGTCAAGTAGTCAGGATTTTACAGATAGACTTGGAAAGCTTGGAGCAGGAGGCTTCAGGACTTATATAGCTATTGTTTATTTCCGCTGTGATGCAAGGGTTGTACTCTGATAATGGTATTGTATGCATATACTGCTTTTGATTTCAAGTTATGTGATATATTATATTTTATTCGTTCCGCTGTGAGATTCATGTTACTCTGATGTTGTGTTTTTCTTTTTCTTCTTCTATTCTAATTTTCTATCTTATCTATCCTCACCCTCTAAATTCTTTCATTAACTATTCGGTAATTGTCGACCCTTGATGTTCGATATGTGTTGTATATCGGATAATCAAGGTCGTATTTTCCCCAGTCGTTACAGTTGGTATCAGAGCTGAAGGTTAGGTGATTTACCTTGGCTCTGTGGCGTGACTCAGTAGAGATGGGGTTAGTAATGCCCTAGACTGAGTTTGAGTGTATATATAAGAGTGAACGTATTTGTTATTTTATATAAAATGATTTTATACCGTGGAGATTTATTGGTTGAGTCGTTTATGAGTTCTAGTCGATCAGTTTGATCCACTGTATCGATAGGAGTTTATAAAAACTTGAATACGATGGGTCGACACGATATGTTTTGAAAAAAGGGTAAACGAAATAATTTTACCCAAATTATATTTTGATATAAGCAAAGTATAGATATTTGAAATAATTATAGTATATTGAATGTGTTGGTTGTGAATATAATCGAATAAGATTATAAAATGTGAAATGGTTATGTAAATAACAAATCAAAATTCATATAAGTGAAATAAATGAAATCAGATGAATTAAATCTGAATTTAAGTTCAGAATTGGAATTAAAATTGCTAAAATTTGAATAAGCGTTGTAAATGGAGTTAAATTGAATATATGTTAATTTTAAAATCCTGGGAGATTTTAAAATTTTTACAAGCATTGAAAAGGGATATTTTGAAATGAATTTCAAAATGAAAATGTTTAAAAATGGGTTTTGAAAGTGCTATAGTATTGAACTCACTTCGATAGCTGGAAAATAAATTCCGATGTTGATCCGGACATCATCGGTGCTCATTTTCGAGTTTGTAAGTGACGGATTACTATCAAAGATTTTGTTTTTGAATTGTTTTGAGAAGCCGAGTTGTTTTGATATTCCAAAGGGATATTTGATTTTTGGAAAAGGCAAAGCTATTTGAGACTCCCAGGTACAGATTATTGAAATAAACACAAATTAAATAGAAATTTGTGAAAGAAAATTTGAAATTGAATTGAAGGCAGTTCAGTGGAAATTGAGTTGAAATAGAATGGTATCAAGTAGAATTGGACTAGATTAGAGATAATCTGGGATAGAAATGGATGGTCGAGCAAGAAATTTGAATTGAGATTGGAATTGCAGTTTGATTGAAATTTGGCTTGGTTATAAGCGGATGGTCGTGTTGAAGATAAAAGTGAATGGGAGTTTGATTGGGATGATAGTGGTATATGCTAAATTGATAGCAGAATTGAATGTCGACAAAAAGGTACACGTATATATTCATATGAGTTTGATGAGATTTATGAACCTGTTGGGCAAGCCACTTGGCTGTTTGATTTTCTTTTGGATTGAAGAAGGCCTAGGGAGGCGAGTTGGAGTTTGAGCTATTGACCAGTACAAAGGAGGTGCTGGCGAAATTTTTCAGAAATTTCGAGAGTTAGAAAATTTTCAGAATTTTTGAAAATTTTCGTTTATAGAAATAAATTAATTAGAATAGATTGTTTTAGTGAAATCAGAGTAACCAAATAATTTTAACCTAGTTATAAAGTTCATTTTTCTACCTTTGCAATTTCGAGGACGAAATTATTTTAAGGGGGAAAGAATGTAACGGCCCAGATTTTTTGACCATTTAGTTTAATATTTAAAAATGTTTTTATTGTTTTGGAATTTTAAATGGTTTAATTTCAATAATTTTGAATATTTTATTTTATTCCGAAATGGTAGAAATTTAGTGGATCTGCAATATAATGTGAACTGGCAGTATAAAAGGATAAATTTTTAATTTAAAATAGTACGTTTACAAAGGATGTAGTAGCTAACGAACTCGGATTTCGATGAAATCAGTTTCATTAAATCCGAAATGATGAAATTAGGTAACCAACCAAGTTACGTCAAAAATGGCATCCGTATGTGGAAAAGAAAAAATAAAAGGCCAAAATTTGAACTAGATTTTGACGGTAATTGGAATTTGCTAATGCTAACGGCAAAACTGGAACCTGAGACCTATCCAGGAAAATTCTAAACATAGGATATTAGCTATATATGAAATCTGGGAAAATCCTATAACGGATATAGAAAGTTATTAAGGAAACAAAATTTAAATAAATTATTTGAAAATCTAAACGAACTCCGATTTTTGATTTGAATACATAGAATTGAAGTACGTTAAAAACCGGACCAGATGGTGGAAGAATTTCTGAAAACCGTTATCGTTTGATACTCCAACATGAGACCGGAAGGTGTTGAAACTAACACAAAACACTATTTTGAATTTGAATTTAAATTATTTGAAAGTTCAAACAAATTCAAAATTGATATATTTTTATATAGTATTGAAGAGCAAGAAAAATTGAACAACATGGTTGAAAAAGATTTTGGATAAGGTATCAATAAGTAAGTCAAATTAACGTCCGAATAGGGTTGAGAAAACACACTTTACTATTCATAAATTATTAAATTTATTTATAATTTAATTAATTTAAGGATTAATCCTAGCCATCCATTTTCGACCGTTGGATTCGCGCCACCTCAGCAATCCATGTGACTCCTTCGGCTATAAATAGTCCCCCCCTTCATTTTAAACTCACTCCTCCTCCTCCTCTTTCAAGCTTTGGCAATGGCAGAAATAATAATAAAATATTAGGAAATAGGGAAAAGGGAAGGAAGGGAGAAAGGAGGGCAAGACGGGGAGCTAGGGACTCTTAGGCAGAGACTTAGGCTTCACGGGGTAAGTTTTTAAATAATATTTATTTATTTATTTGTGTAATATATATATATATATTATAATTAAAATAGAATTTGTAAAAATAAATATCAGAACATTCTAAGGGTGACAGAGAGGATAGTGTCTAAGGCTTGAGTTTGGAAAATATAGTTTCCTGCTCTCCCTGGCTATCCCTAACTGATCCGACGGATAGGATGATTAATTTAAATTTAAAATCAAATTTGAATTTAAAACAGACCAGGGGCAATTTCGTAATTTTTAACCATAAACTTTAAAAGCTTATAACTTTTTCAAAACAAGTTGGATTTCCACGAAACAAGGACCGTTGGATTCTTATCGAAAGATGCTTTAAAATGAGTGGAAGCAGATTTTTGATCCGGGTTAAAATCTTTAAGTTATAATTAAATGAATATTTTTAAATATTTTATTTGAAAATTAAATTTAATTAATATTAAAATGGTTTTTCAATTTTAAAAAAAAATGGATATGACTAGAGATGGGAAAGTAGGATTTTTTAGAAGGGCAGAGAAGGTAATTTGGCTAATAACGCAATTAGAAATTAATTAAGATAAAAATAATTTAATTAATTTAATTAAATATATATTCATTTAAATTAGGTAAATATTGTAAATAGCATAACTTTTGCATACATTAACGAAATTTAACGAAACAGGATCCGTTGGGATCGTATGGACGAGCACTACGCAATGGAACTGACCGCAAGTGGATTGTAGCTCGTTTGGATTTATGGTGAAATTTAACGTCTGAACCAAATCAATGACCGATTATAGTTATTCAACGATAAACCGTCCAAGGTGAGTAAATCTCACTAACTCTGAACACTTTATATTTTTATAAAGTATTTTTAGAACTGATAAATATTGGTTGATTTGCTGTGTGTGTGTTGGTTGTTTGGTTGAACTGCTAGTTAGCGGTTAAAATCATCGATAATGATATATATAAATCATATCGAAATATTGATTCTGTTTATCAGAATATTTTACCTCTATGTTATTTATGTTGACTGACATCTGTGGATGCAGGGAAACAGGTCGGAGGAATCCAGCTGGATTCCTCAACATTTATTGTACTGTTTTTCATATATTCTGATATATGATGTGCTATATCATCTGATATTGATCCTGTGTGTTTGGATGATGATCGACCCTTTTTATTTGGTATTTTTATACCATAAGTGATACCGGGAAGTGAAAAGGCATTTTCGAAGTATATTTTGAAAATAAATTATTTATATAAAATCAATAGATTTTATATATAAAAGGAAAAGAGTTTCATACAAGAAAATAGTAATAGAATCAAAGAACTTGAGTAAAGGAAAATATTTGTGAAATCGAATATAAGGGAAAATATTTGTGAAACCAAATATAAAGGAGAATATTTGAAAAAAAAAACAAACATAGAGGAAATACATTTGTAAAACAAATGTAAGGGAAAATATTTGCAAATCAAATAGAATAGGGGAAAAAGTAGCTATTTGTGAAATGATTACAAATAGAAATAAAAAGGGAAACATTTGTAAAAGTATTTACAAATGGAATTGAAAGGGGTATATTCATTTAGGGAATAAATAAAAGTTAAAAGAAGTATTTATTTGTTAAATAAATAGAAAGGATAAAAGAATATTTCTTTGTTAAATAAATAGAAATGAAAAGGGAATAGTCGTCTGTTAAGTAAACAAATAGAAAAGGAATAAATTCAAAAAAGAGTTATTCAAAAGAGTTATTCAAAAGAGTTATTCAAAAAGAAGTTATTCAAATGGAGTTATTCAAAAGAGAAAATTCAAAGGGGTTAATTCAAAAGAGTTAATCAACCAAAGTTAAACTGTCAGAGTTAAACGGTTAGAGTTAAACCATTAGAGTTAAACTGTTAGAGTTAAACTATTAGAGTCTAACAGTTGGAGTTCATCTATTAGAGTTAAACAGTTGGAGTTAAACTGTTAGAATAAACAGTTGGAGTTAACTATTAGAGTCTAACAGTTGGAGTTCATCTGTTAGAGTTAAAAAGTTAGAGTTAGTTAGAGTTAACTAGTTAGAGTTATCCAGTTAGAGTTATTCAGTTAGAATTAACCAGTTAGAATAAATCAGTTAGAGTTAATCGTTTTGAGTCAAATCGAACTAGAGTTATTCAAATATATTAATCGAATAAGGGTTAATTGAATATTAGTTATTTAATTAGAATTGATCGAATCTATTTATTCGAGATAGAGTTAAACAGAAATAGTTATACAAGATGAGTTGCCATTTAGCACGACTGCTAGCGAAATTCGCAGGGCTGTAGATAGCCTACGGCGGTCGGATGTTTCCTTAGGGAATCAGGCGTAACCATTGTGATCGCTGCGATCTAGAGTCAAGCGAATGGTGTTAAATCAAATAGTAGTTAATCAATAGAAGTTAATTAAGTCGAGTTAGTCGAGTATTAGTAAATTAAGTAGAGTTAGTCAAAAGGAATAAATCGAATATCACTTAATCGAAGTAGAGTAATCGAATATAGTTCATTTGAAGTGCGTTAAATCAAATATAGTTATTCGAAGAAAAGGATTATCGAATATTAGTTATTCGAACAGAGGAATCGAATATAGTTTATTCGAAAGAGAGTTATCGGATAGTGATTATTCGAGAGTGAATTATACATGGGAATTCGATTATATCGAATCAAGGGAAGTAATGTTTACTTTCCGTTTCAAATCAAGCTTTACTTATTTGTTAATAAAGCAGTTGTTTGTTATTTATCCAAATTAAGATATAAAATTATATTTAAGTTAACATATTTTGAAAGCATGGAATTATAACATTTATAGTTATAATCAAATGATTTTATAAAGGAAGCAGATTCGTAAATAGAATCCGAGAGTTACGTAAGTAAGTGGTTGAAAGTGTAAAAAGGTGAACTTTGTCTGTTTCGAAGTTAGAAATGTTGTTCAGTTAAGGTCTGAGAGGTAATTATACCCCAACTTGATTGACTTCGTTTTTAACTAAGAAATGGTTAAGGTTCGATAGTGGAAAATGGTTAAGTGAATTTAGTTAATGAGCATAATGGTTGGTGTTGGCATAGCGATGTTTATTCAAACATCTGTTTAAAACCCAATGAAGGAGATTTGGAAATGTTTTCCAAATGAGAATCAGAAATGTTTCCTAAATATAGAAAACGAGAAATGGAAATGTTTTCCTTTGTTAATAATGTATATTTTCTAAATATAGTAAATAAGAAATATAGGGAAACAGGAATTAGGAAAAGAATAAATTCATGATAATTTGATGTAAGAGTTAATGATGATTGATGATTGATCGATAGAATTTCCATCTGGAAATAATATCGTTGTTTGCACACAGACATGTTTTCATTTGATAGTTAAATCACCGACTATCAAAGTTTTTGACCATTTTACGTTGTTAATATGGAGAGACCGGTTGGATTATTATCCACAGAACCACTCCGTATTGGCATAAGCATTGCGAATCAAGTATGCTGAATATATTGAAGACGGAGTAAAGTGAAAGGGCTATCATGTTTACAGAATAGTGCCTTCGGTTTGTCCAGTCCCAGGACAAACATGTATGGAAGAATGCCTGACAGAGTATATTCAATAGATCGCGTAAGTTGATCTCTTCAAACATACTTACGTTTGGTGGCGGAGGAATTCGTTTCTCTTAGCTTTATACCCGTGGTGTTTTAGGGAAATCAATTTGTGATTTGGCGAGTATGACGATGTGGCATTCAAAGTGAATGATCTGTCAGAGATAAGCGTGGCCTCTAGCCTCATCAACCGGGAAATGACAAAAATCGGGCAAGCAGTATGGCTATGTGGGTCGCACCCATTAGGATGTATAATCACCTATCTAGAGAAATTCCAATTGCTTCTTAAATCTATCGATGCTGCCCCATTCGGGAGATGGTTGCTGATCCCAACCGTTGGTGATATATATTCGATACACTCAAGTGAAATGAGTGGTCGGTCATGTGAGGGCCGGGTTGCAAGATGTTCTTGTTGAACCCAGTGTATTCGCCTCTAGAGATACACTATCGGCAGGTGGTCCCATACCTTGTCAAAGTCGGAATCCAATCTCCAATAAGTGCCCACGAGTTTGATTTGTATACTATATATGTAGAGCGTGAGATGCAAGCGTTCTACTAGATTTTAATTACTTGTGATTAGACATTATTATAATATCAGATAATATATGATTTCCAAAGTGTTTTGGGTTATCGTAAGGTAAAAGCCATCCGTATTTATGTGTAGATTGGTCTTACGATTATCTTTTCTTTTGAAAAGGATTTTGAAAAGTTAAACTAAATGATTTGAGTTTACTCACACCAGTCCCATGACTGACCCAGAGTTTTATTTTGTTTTGTTTTCCCTAAATTCTTGGGTGCCCAAATTTGTACGGGCAGTCAAGTAGTCAGGATTTTACAGATAGACTTGGAAAGCTTGGAGCAGGAGGCTTCAGGACATATATAGCTATTGTTTATTTCTGCTGTGATGCAAGGGTTGTACTCTGATAATGGTATTGTATGCATATACTGCTTTTGATTTCAAGTTATGTGATATATTATATTTTATTCGTTCCGCTGTGAGATTCATGTTACTCTGATGTTGTGTTCTTCTTTTTCTTCTTCTATTCTAATTTTCTATCTTATCTATCCTCACCCTCTAAATTCTTTCATTAACTATTCGGTAATTGTCGACCCTTGATGTTCGATATGTGTTGTATATCGGATAATCAAGGTCGTCTTTTCCCGGGTCGGTACAAAATGCAAAACCAAAATACCTTTACCAAAAATATAAAAAATACAGCTGAACCCTGAAAGTTAACAACAGTTCATCAACATTTCAGTTTTCTATTTTAAAATAAAAGCATATAACAAATAACATGTACCAAGACTCACACCTTTTCAACTCAGACTATGTAGGCTCCTTTTTATTCATCCTTATTTCCAAAAACTGCACGTGATCTCCTCATTCAATCCTGTACATGAATCAAACACTGCAATTTTGCACTGAAAAAATGAAGCAGTTAAACATCTGAGTGTTAAAGAAACTTCATAAACAGAAAATAATGGAAATACAGTCAGAAATAACAGTTGAGAAACCAAAATTATTATACATAAAATTCAGTTTTAAAAATCTGATGAAATGTGAGTTGAGTGTTACGAAGAGCAGATTTAGAGAAAAATACACTAATACTTTTTTTTTAAAGGAGGGATTGCGATGTTTACAAAGTGCCTTATCAATTTGGGTATTATGAAGTGCAGATTTAAAGGAAAAAACATTTATAAGCTTTCATTTAAAAAAGGAAAAGGTCGGTCTATTTGTCTGTAAATATATCACCTTCCATTTTGTAATTTTTATTTAAAAAAGGAAAGGATAACTCTATGCAGATTTTGGATGTAACGTAACCCTATGAACCTTTTGTTATTCAAAATTGTGAGTGAATGCTATTAAGCATAAATGGATGGTGCAGTTTAACCAAACACAGTACATACATTACAAATGAAATACTTAATACCACCACAACAGTAGATCATCAAAACCAATCACATAAAAATGTAAATGATTTACGCTCAATGTACAACATATCTACCATAATGATGTATTGATGCGTTTAAAATACTATTTAAGATCTACCCATCAAGGGGGTGTAAGTCTATTTCTAATGAAATTTATTTTAGTTAAAGCTCATAACGGATGAGGAGATCATTAATTTGCTTAATTCAAATATATTTTAAGGGGAAAGTAAAAAAGTGAAAGAAATTATAAGAGGAGAAATTATTGATGTTTCAATTCATATTGCATTTACTATTCTCGTAAAAAAGCTCATCATCTTTCTTCCACATCACGATATTATCTATGTTTTAAATAAAATAAAAGACAACTATATTTCTTAACTAAAAAACTCCAAAATATAAATGCTTAAGCACCTTCCAGAAACATCACTGGTACAACCTTGTATTGCTGCAAATTAAGAAGATGGTTGGGGGAAGCTCCTTCTCCTCCTCCACTATCTGAAACCTTGTCCTTTTTTTAACAGAACTAAGGTTTAGAATTGGAGATAAGAGAAAATATGGTTTTAGAGAGAAAAATATGCATGAAAAAAGGAAATCTTAAAAAAGGAATTTAGTCTTCTTTCCATTTTTGAGCAAAGAATCAAGTATTTGGTTCTTTCCGAACATCCAAAATATATCTTGGTTATTTGATAACTATCAACCATTTGCTTGGAAATGCTAGTCCATTAATATCTTATGCTAAATATTGTTTCTTTAGTTCGTCTATACCCAAATCATCAATACCGTGATGAGAACTAAATAAAATCTTTTCTGAAAGCAAAAGTAGTAGTGGGTCTAAATTAAGGGGAAAATAGAATAAGATCAAATGAGGAAAAAACATATCATGAAACACCAAAAAGCATCATGTTTCTGCCATTATAATGTAGTAAATATGTACATAGATATTTCTTTTAAGGTTATTACAACATCTATTTTGGACTTTCCTTCCCAATTGGATAGAATGAGTCATAAAAAGAAAAGGGTTGCCAATAGATAAGTTAGAATTAGAAATCCTTGAAACATTAAAGAACTTGCAACTAATTAAAGAAAATAAGAAACCATAGGAAAATAATAATAGTAATATATAACGTCATTATAGATACATGGTGATTGAGCAATTCTACCTCTATTACTGGCTTAGATGATTAAATTCCATTGATAATTCATGTATTTAAAAAGTGGCAGCATGAGTACAAATCAATTTGGTCATTTTTGAAATGTACACTTAACATGAAAGTGCCACTTTGTACATATAATAATAAGTGAATTCCGCAGAATTTAAAATCCTCACATAGATAAATACATTATTTGGTTACAGGTGTTGTATGCGTCAATCCATTTAAAGCTTTTCTCGATGATTTAGAAGGAAATGCCATGAGGCTAGAAAAAGTGATGGCAACAATGTTTCCCCATTCGATAATACCGATAGCTAGGTTGTATCTTTGCCATGTAGTTTTAAGCAGGTGGAATCACTTTTGCAGTGCAGAGAGTGAATAAAAAATTGGTTACTAATCAAGGTAACCAAAAACATGCTACGACCCAGACGACATATTTACGTTCATCATGTGCATCACTTATGCAATCCAAGACACATACAACTTTTGTTCTTTCTTGTATGGAAGAATTACCCCTTGGTCTAAAATAGTAATAAAGAGTTTACGTCATCGAATATCAAAGAATATAACATTTGCAATCTATGTGTACTACAGACTATCATTTAAAAAAAAAAAAGTTATTTTACCTTTTAGAATAATCATAAAATTAAACTAATTTTCTTGGCATTTTCCATAACCGCAAAAAATTTGTGCTCGTAATGTTAACTGTGCTCTATAATTAAGATATAACAGTTGTTTTTTTAGTTTCAAATAAGGTTTCGGAATAGAAATGTTGAATTGAATCTCCATGGCTTCATAAATCTTAACAAAAACTAAACAGTACAACTGTGCAAGTAACCTAATGGATATGCAATATAAGCTAGTAAAAATGAAAAAAAAAATCATATACATAACAACACAAATGCACATATACAAATATTTTTGTAATATTCGATTTTATATCATTTTATTACTAAACTAATGGATACTTACTATAAAAATTTATGAAATTATGATTGGAGTAATATTTTTGTAATATTCATTTATATGATCAACAGATGGATAATTAGTATAAAAATATATGAAATTATGATTGGAGTGCAAGCTCATACTTGTAATCAAATGCTATTTTCGGGTGAAATTTATCTTGTTATACATTTTGGGTAAAATCAGGTTAAACTATCACGTTGTTATGTTAGATTATAATTGAAAATTATATCTTACCGGTCTAATCTGGTAATTGGCACGAAAGTCCCTACGGACCCATGCAGGAAAAACTTTCAGCTACGCACAAATCCATGAGTTGTTATGAATATGTTTCCATATAGCTTTAGATTAAGCATTATTCAACCTCATAAAGCTATATTTGTCTAAAGATGGAAATTCTTTGAGTTATATATTACTCCTACTTTGGTTTGTAATAGAATGAAATATCACTTTTGAGTATCATTTACTACCAGGATGAAATATGTAAGTGCATGCCATTCCAAAATAAATGGAAATTCCTTGTTGTAATGATGCAGATGAAAGCAACGAAGACAAAGCAATACAAAGCATACCAGGAATGCAGTCATTTCTACAAGGCAGAGACCTTCCAAGCCTCATCAATCAATGCAAATCAACAGAGGATCCTGCATTTCAGTACGTGCTGACCGCCAACAAATACACGAACCATGATGAAGATCTGCTATATTAAGCACAGTGGACATCATGGGTAGATTTAATCATTTATTTACAAAAAAAAAATCAAACTAATTCAACGAATTGACACGACTTGAGCTGGGTCAGTGATGGAAACTGTATTTATGTTTTTATGGGCCAACAATATTGCCATAAGTTTCTTCTTCTGTTGAAGTTGGTGGGTAATGCAGTATTATTCCTTGAACTAATTACCCTATACATTCTCAACCAAAGTATGTGCAGTTGTCACCTACATATGATTTCTATACAAATAATTCATTTTTAACCCTATTTAATTTTTATAAAATCTATAAATCACTTTCTAAAAGCGTAAATTAGTTTTCAAAACCCATGTTAACTTGCATTTGGGCTTGAACTATATATATTTTTAAAACCGAAGTATGTGCAGTTCTCATTGACTGGATCTTAATTAGCTATATATATTATCCATTCCACAACTTGCAATGCAATATATATCAAATAGACAGAAGTAGACACTTAACTGTTAACACTTCATTGCGATGTCCACTTCCTCCAATGAATATTAAAATACATATGTGTGAACGCATTGCTAATTTAAAGTTATAACATGTACTTTTGTTTTTACAGTCTAAATGTATACATGACTGAAATGAAACTATATTGGAATTGGAACTCAAAAAAGCAGCACGCTGCTGGAAGTTTTAGACTAAAAATGCAACTGTATTGAAATCAAAACTCAAACTAGCAGCACACGTTCCAATCAAAATTCAATGTTTTAGACTAAAAATGCAACTATACTGGAACCAGAACTCAAACAAACAGTATGATACTGGAATCAAAATTTAAATTTTCACATTTAAAATACAACTATATCCTACATTCGTGAACAAAGTCGGCATTCACAGTCACTCAGACAAGTGTGTCCAATTTAAAAAAAACTCAATCAACGCAAGCAGTTTACATTCAATTCCCATATGCCTCGGTCACGGTGGCAAGCTTTAGTAGCCCAGAGCAAGGATGAATCAACTAAGGTGGCTTATCAAGACTGTGATTTATCTAATTATTCAATTCTAGGTTAAAGTTCATCAAATACGTTGGGCTGTCATGCATTGAATAGAACACAATTGTGATAATTTTTTGTGTCAAGGAAACATCACAAAATCAATTGGCACATGATATGCAAAACCAATGCAGATGAAGGACTTGAACTGAGAAAGTTATACGAGCAGGAGAAGGCAATGATATTAAAATTGCGATCTACAGTCCACAAAAACACTTTCAACATAAGAAAAAAAATAAGATTTGGTCACATGTATCATTGCATAAATAGGTGAAATATAGTCGTTCTTTACAAAAAAAATTCCCAGACAAGTTAAACACTATATGCGAACTCCATTATTATATATAAAAACTCCAATTACACTGTACAACACTTCAATCTAAAAAAATCGTGTAATACTTGAACAACCTTTAAATTCAGAAAACGGTACGCCATACAAAACTTTAGGCAAAGAATGAACAAATTTTAGGCAAACGAAAACAAAAGTTAATTACCTTTTGAAGAAATCAACAACCATCGACATCTGAAAAGTTAATTTGGATGGTAGAGTCGATGTCTACCGAACTTCCATCGAGATCTTGAGGCGATGTGTTTGAGCTGAGGTGCGTCCTTGATTTGGGAATTCGGGTTTTAGGTTTTGATAAAAAAAAAAAAATTGGCAGATATTTGTAAAATAGGGAGAATAATGGGTGGTAGGCCATAGAAACGGGAGAGGAAGAATAGGAGACGAAAGATATTTGCAGAACAGGAAAGAAAGAGTCAAAGTGTTTTACGAAGAATGCGACGAAAGGAAAGAAATCGCAAAGAGGAAACGCGAAAGTGAGATTTTACAGCCGAAATTTAGCCGAAATTTATTGGCACAGACAATTTGATTTTGGCTCTTACAATAGGGAAACCTCCCTAACGGTCGGTTTGATTACAATAATATTATTTACCATTTTAACATTAAAATAGCAACTTTGTTATGCAATGTATGATAACTTTTGATAAAACATGTAAACTATAAATTAAAATGATTATTTTTGTTTGTGTTTTCGAGACATGAAATAATTATATTGTTATATAAATATTATGCATGTTGAAATTGACATATGTTAGTAATTTAATAAATGAGTCAGCAAATACTATTTAATGGAATTTGTTTAGTTAAATTTAAAATTATTTTCCTGATTAATTTAAATATACGGACTCATAGTAGAAAGAATTAAGATGAAATTTGTACAAGATGTATAGTTTTGTTGTGGGGTTATTGACGTCAAAAAGAATTTTATGATATAATTTATAATAAATTCTTGATATAAACCACTACACCAAATCAGCAAACTTGTAACATTTATTCTTTTAAAAATTGTATTAGTTATATTTGTTATGAAATACCAATGGTTACCTTCCCATTATAATTAGTGTGTAACACGTGCATTGCAGACGGTAATATTATAAAATATAGTATCTAAAAATTTATTGTTAAAATTGGAATTTTATTATATAATATACGATGAACATGACAAAATAAACCATAAATTATTGTTGTTGTTGTTTATACAAGGTATGTATCATGAAACTTTTATTTGTTTAAAGTAAAAGAGTAATTTTATTGTTTATATTGCTATATGCAAGTACTAATGATGGAACTAACGTATTTTAAGTATTTCAAAAATATTAAAATATTATTTATTTCTTTTAAAAATATGTTAACTCGAAATTATGTACTTGGTTAAAATATATTATCTTAAGAATAAATAATCTGAATAAATTGAGAACGATCTTACGACAAAATTATATAGGTCTTATTGTAGAGTTATTTGAGGTTAACAATAGTATTATTTTTAACATACTATACAATAAATTTATTGCTTATATACATAAACGATGATGGTTACTTACAAATTAACTTTATTATTGTTGTTTATGTACATAAATATATGCATCTGATCTATACATCTACGTAGTTAAACACAATTATTTTTATTATGATTTCTATTATTATGTAAATCTAAATGTATAGATTGTTAAAATACATTAAATTAGAGATTTTGTAAGAAATTTAAATACATAGGATCTAAATATAAAAAATTAGTAAACAGTCAATGAAGTGCACATAACTATTGAAATGTCAGAATATGGATATTTAAAGTTAAAAATAGAATTTTACAATGCTTATAAATTTATTGAGATAATGAATAATAAATTAGCTTTGTTAATGTTACTCATGTATACTATTTATGATATCTAAATTATATATTTTTATATTTAAACGAAAATTTCCCTTGACTATAATTTTTTTTATAGAGAGCAGCTATTTGGACACAAAATTAGATATAGTTGGTAGCACAAGGGATCAGAGCAGTTGGATATTTTTATCCTTATATAGAGAGGTAGAATTCAAGGGGTAATCTACTGGTGGAGATTATCTATGTCACCAATTATGTCAAAATTTTGTTTCTAAATAGAGTTTCCCTTGTTTTAATATATGAATATGACGTACATATTGAAACCATCACATTTAAGGATTTATTAGATAAATTAGTGAATAACCATTAATTAAATTTATTTAAATAATTTAAAGCAAACATTTATGTGATTAATTGAAAATATATGGATGTAAATGTACAAAATTATGTGATATTGAGGTGATTTTTTTGGACAACCGTAGAAATTTCAAAAGGTATGCACTTTTGTTAAAATAAGAATTTTACAGTGTAATGCACTAATGTATCAATATAGATGAATCATAAATTAAACCTGCGATTATTTTTTACATATATAATTATGTTATGTGACAGATGTACTTGTATATCCAAATGAATTTTATAACCTTTATTTAGTATGAATAGTGTGCAAATATTAAAAATTTCATTTTTTTTAATGATTTATTTGACAGATCAATAATTAATAATTGCTAAATCTAATTATAGTTTTATTTAAGATCTGTGATTAACTCTATTGTAAAAAGTTAAATATAAAACAGAAGAGAATTGATAGTTCTTTCTGCTGTAAAAAAAAACATATTTTTGTAATGAATGACATAATTATTGATATTTTTTCTAATCTTTTTTACTATTATTTTCTGTTTTATTTCAAAAATTGAATTTGTACTTAGTCTTACGTTTCTATAGACATTAATTTTTTTTATATTTCTTTGCACAAATGCATTTATTTTGAAAAAGCGACTGCAGTTATTCATAGATTGGCTGGAAATTAAAGTGATAATGCTTTTAAAGCATGTTTTTTGAGAAAAACTATATGCTATTTGAATATTTAAACGTGTCCTCTATTGCTTATGTTATATTGTATGTCACGTGATTTACGTGTTTTAGTTTAATCAAAATGCAATTTTATCATATTTCACAGATATGAGTGTGATGTATATTGTTGAATTTTACATATTGTCATCTGAACTAATGAATATCGCTTAATTACATTATCTTATTATTTTAAACTTACGATTGCATAATTAGTTTAAACATATGAACTGAAACGTAAAACATATGCAAAACTGGGGTGAGTTTTGTAAATAACTGTGGTAATTTTAAAACAGGTGTTTTAAGTTAACTGTAGAATTTTATAATGTCATGCATGATAAATATATTTTACCATTATAAATATAAGTATCTTATGTTAAATGATAAACGAATGAAAGATTAAGCTTGTATTATGCCAATCATTTGAATTTAATAGACTTTTATTTTGTGTGGTTTAAACTTTTGTCCTTTACAGGAAATCACAGAGCTTTAAATTGTAAATGGTTTGGATGAAATAATAATTTTATTCTCTATACATGCGTTGAAACTGAACATTGTGGAAATTGTGTTCTAATCAGAAATTACAACGTGTATAAATATTAAGCGGAGATGGTATACCATATCATTGTCCATTGCTATCGTAAATTCTAACCTAAATAAGATCCAGAAAATAAAAAATTTAATCAAACCGACTTTGTCGGTTTTTCTTATATCTACTACCCTTCTAAAAACTTCCGTCCGTCTAAAGCCACACAAAACCCGATTTTCTTCTTCAACTGCAATCGTCTTCTTCGTAAATTACCTATTCTTCTCTGCATATACCATTTCTTCTGATCTTCCCTCCTCCTCTTTTGCAAACGCACCTATGTATTTCACAGGTCCAGCTATTTTTATCTAACCCTAAATCCATCTTCAAATCCGACAAATCCACTCCAGCTGAACCTTCCTTCAAATGAGAAACGCTTAACGACAGATTACTTTCACTCTGCAAATCCTATTGAATAACGAAGGTGGAGATGATGCAACTCAAAGGTAGGTCAGATCTTTCTAAGTTGCATACTCCAATTAAAGGTCTATGATTTTAATTTCACATTTGATTAATTGAATATGTGATTTTAATCATTTTATAGATTGTTCATCTGTGATGTTCAACGAATTTCTTCGAGCATTACAGCCAAAAAGTATTTAATTATTTGAACAATTTCAAACTCGGCAAATATTTCAAGTATGTCCATTCTGAGTACTTGATGCCCCCTCCCCTCCCCCCCTCCCCCAATTATTATTTTTGACTTGTCCACATTGTAGCTTCATATAACACTGTTTGGATATGTTCATAGTTAATTATGATAGCTTCATATACCGATAGTGGATATGCGTATGCTAGACTAAATAAATCCATGTTGTTATGTGCAAGGCATTCTATTTCCCTGTATAAGTAATAGGAAAATAGACATAAATTAATTTTTTATGTTGAATTAAGTTTCCCAAAATTCAGACGAATAAGGGTATGTGGTAATCCATGATTCAGGCGTAGTAAGTTTTGTTTTTTGACATCGGGAAAATAGGAGCAACATTATTTGAAGAATCAACTTGCACCAGTAACATGATAGCCATGGCATATTTATTCGAAAAGCAAATTTAATAACACAATCCATGACAAGTGAGTGATACATATTAATTTGAAGAGCAAGGTGATCGGTTTGAACTGTAATAATATATACTATTGGTGGTATCTAATTTAAGGGAACTTTGTAATATCTGTAAATTGCATGTAATTTTTTGTATATGTGACTACATTAGATCTTAGTAATAATTATTAGAAGAATCAACTTGTACCGGTAACATGATGGCCATGGCATATTTTTTCGAAGAGCAAATTTAGTAACACAATACATGACAAGTGAATGATACATATTAATTTGAAGAACAAGGTGATCGGTTTGAAT
The DNA here is from genome assembly GCA_030737875.1 of Allium sativum. Taxonomy (NCBI): domain Eukaryota; kingdom Viridiplantae; phylum Streptophyta; class Magnoliopsida; order Asparagales; family Amaryllidaceae; genus Allium; species Allium sativum. The sequence continues at coordinate 218,041,443 of CM060918.1, read as the reverse complement.
TGTAATAATATATACTATTGGTGGTATCTAATTTAAGGAACTTTGTAATATCTCTAAAGTGCATGTAAATTTTAGTACATGTGACTATTTTAGATCTTAGTAACAATTATTGTGATTAAACGTTCATATGTAAATTTTTGATTCATTAATGCATTGATCAAAGTTGACACCAAATTTAGCACTAAGGTTTCATAATTCTACTACCCTTATAAAAACTTCCGTCCGTCTGAAGCCAGACAATACCTGATTTTCTTCTTCAACCGCAATTGTATTCTTCGTAAATTACCTATTCTTCTCCGCATATATCATTTCTTCCGATCCTTCCCTCCTCCTCTTTCGAAAACGCACCCTATATATTTCAGCGAACCCATCTATTTTTATCTAACTCTAAATCCATCTTCAAATCTGAAAAATCCGCTCCAGCTGAACCTTCTTTTAAATGAGAAACGCTTAACGATGGATTACTTTCACTCTGCAAGTCCTATTGATGAATGAAGGCGGAGATGATGCCACTCAAGGGTAGGTCGGATCTTTCTAAGTCGCATACTCCAATTGAAGGTCTGTGATTTTATTTTCACATTTGATTAAATGAATATATGATTTTAATCATTTTATGGATTGTTCTTTTGTGATGTTCAACGAATTTCTTCGAGCTTTACATCCAAAAAGTATTTAATTATCTAAACAATTTCAAACTCAACAAATATTTCAAATTTGTCCATTTTGAGTACTTAATGCCCCCCGATTCTTTTTGACTTGTCCACACTGTAGCTTCATATAATACTATTTGGATATATTCATAGTTAACTATGATTGCTTCATATACCGATAGTGCATATGCGTATGCTAGACTAAATAAATCCATGATGTTCTGTGCAAGGCATTCTGTTTTCCATGTATAAGCAATAGGGGAATAGACATAAATTAATTTTGTATGCTAAATTAAGTTTCCCAAAGTTCAGACGAATAAGGTTATGTGGTAATCCATGATTCAAGTGTAGTAAGTTTTGTATTTTGACATCAAGAAAATAGGAGCAACATTATTTGAAGAATCAACTTGCACAGGTAACATGATAGCCATGGCATATTTATTCGAAAAGAAAATTTAGTAACACAATACATGACAAGTGAGTGATACATATTAATTTAAAGAGCCAGGTGATCGGTTTGAACTGTAATAATATATACTATTGGTGGTATCTAATTTAAGGGAACTTTGTAATATCTGTAAAGTGCATGTAATTTTTAGTACATGCGATTATTTTAGATCTTAGTTACAATTATTAGAAGAACCAACTTGCATCGGTAACATGATGGCCATGGCATATTTTTTCGAAGAGCAAATTTAGTAACACAATACATGACAAGTGAGTGATACATATTAATTTGAACAGCAAGGTGATCGGTTTTGTGACAACCCGGATTTTTAAAACGTGCTAGGACAAGAATCAAGGCAGAATTTAATTATAAAATCTGAATCAGGGGAAACGGGCTGTGCCATTGCGTTCGTCTCGGAAAAATACGCGAAATAGAGTCCGAGTTTTCGAGAATCGGAGTCCGTATGACCCAGTTATGGCCCGTCAAAGTTTTCAGAAAAATTCAAGTTCAAAAACAGCTCGAAAATTCAAATCTGGAGCCAAACAGATTGGGCGGGAAAATTCCCGCCCAAGCCCCAGGTCGACTGGGGTGTCGACGGGGGAGTCGACACGCACAGGGGGTAGGTCGACTGCCCAGTCGACACGGGTGTCAACCTTGGTGGTCCGACCAGTTTGGCCTGGGTGCACCTGCTTGGCCTTGTGCTCTGTTCTAATGGCCTGTGACGGATTTTGAGGGTTCAGATCTATCCTAGGGTTAATCTAAGGGCCTAAACTAGTCCTAATCTCTATAAAAACACCCTAGGACCTAACCTAAATCACTCAAAATCAATCTAACAACGAAGTGCTGCCCAAATCCCTCTTGATCATGGCCTCCATCTCCAACTCCAAGAGCTTATGCATTCAAATCGGATCCGAATCAAAGGTGCTAGCTTGCTACATCAAATCAAGGGAGTGGATCAACGTTGCTATGCAAATTTCATGACGATTCTTCAACAAAGGAGCCACCTTTCTTTGTCAAGACGATTCATGATCTTTATCTAAGCCTCGCTATGTAAGTTCTAGCTACTTGTAGATTCTAACGGTGGTTCTAATGTGAAATGGGATAAAATGCGATGAAACATAAGTATGCTAGCCTATGTGAACCTAATTTTGCCCCTTTTCTATGATCTAGGATCTTGGGCTAAGTTTTAGCGACTTAATCATGCCACTCATGTTATGTTTAACTTAGTTTATCTTGCAAGTTTGAATCTTTGTCTATGGAATGTTAGCATGAACCTTTGGGAACCATTTGACTTGTGAAACATTGGCAAATACTTGACTTTGGGGCTTATGCATGTAAATGAACCCAAACCCCTTATGTTATCATGCATGTTTGTGGCCAAATCCCCTTATGATACTATGCATGTTTGTGGCCAAATTCCCTTATGATACTATGCATGCTTGAGGCCAAACCCTTTAGGATAATATTCACGTTTGCGGCCAATCCCTTTATGATATCTCGCATGTTTGAGGCCAATATGTTGGCATAATACCCCTACTATGTGACTCGCTTCCACTTGGGTTGGAAATACGTTTGGGTAGTTTAGGAAAAACGTGAATATGACACGAAAACTTGACATGGGGCTACATGAAAACATGGACTTAAAAAGGGGTCTAAATTTGACATGAACATGACACGTAGAAAAACATGGAAGTGGCCAACTCGAGGTTGGGTTGAGTTTGTAGCATAAATCTGCTCGGACCCGCCCGGCAAATCCAGTGGCTACAAACAATAGGACCCAATGTGGGTAGTTGGTCATGTCGCGCTTAAGACCCGAGGTTAGACTAGGTTGTGGTGTAAAACTACCCGGACCCACCCGGCTTAACTAGTAACCACAACAAGGTCTAATGTGAGAGGTTGAGAGTGCATTAATTAAATTAATGCCACATGATAAGGTTAAGTAAATTTGACTAATGACGCTTAACCGATATGACATGAATGGGTAGGTTAAGTTAAACCGGACTTGATTTCTTAATGATACTTAACCGAAAAATACAGTTAGGGGATGGGGTTAAGCTAATCCATGCTTAACTAATCCGACTTGGTAATTAGATGAAGTTAAGTTAACCTAGACTTAACTAATCTAAACACGGTAATTTGATGGACTTAAGTTAACCTAGACTTAACTAATCTAAACACGGTAATTTGATGGAGTTAAGTTAACCTAGACTTAACTAATCTAAACTTGATAATTCAATGAGGTTAAGTAACCAATACTTAACCAATTTAACATGATAATTTAATGAGGTTAAGTAACTTATACTTAACCAATTATACATGATGATTTGATGAGGTTAAGTAACCTATACTTAACCAACCTAATGTAAGAACTTGGTAGGGTTAAGTAAAAAGACCTTTTAAATATACTTAACCATTGTAATAAGATTAGTGGATGGGGTTAAGCTAGCCCATACTTAACCAATCCGACTCGATAATCTGATGGGATTAAGATAATCTATGCTTAATCAATCTAACACGATAATCTGATAGGGTTATGACAAACAAATACTTAACCAATTTGACTTGATAGTGTTAAGTCATGAGCTTCTTGGTATACTTAACCAACTTGTAGGGCTAAGCCTTGAACTTAAATACTTAGCCAATCTTGACATGATTCGTAGGCGGGTTAAGTCATGAACTTGAATGACAACACTTAACCCATTAGACAAAACCCTAGCTCAGGGGACTAGGTTGAAAATCATAGTTAACAAGAATAGCGGGAAGAGAAGCTTAGTGGTAAACCTTAGTTAAGGATAACTAAGTAATAATTCTTAGTCAAGGAAATTGGACCAGTTCACAGATAGATGAGTAACCCTATATGGTAGGTCATCGCTTGAACACACGTGGAGGAGCGAATTATCTGACTTTGATAAAGGCTCCAACGAACTGGGTGACGAAGCGGTAGTTTTGGGGGACGTGAGGATACTCTTGGTATCCCTCTGTGAGGTTGCAGATGATCCGCCTGGGCTCATAGAGGTTAAGGTCTGCGGTAGAAGAACCAAGAGTATGCCTTGGTTGCTGTGCGAGCAACCTAAAGACGGGGATGGATTAGCGTGGAGTCGACGATACTTGATTTTTGCCCTGGATAGCGCGTCGTCGACTACCTACCATCTTTAGTCAATCGTGTACGTACGGAAAGGCAGAGAACTCCCAACATACCATATACTTGCTATCGAGTTATGGGTGAGGTTGGCCAATAGGAAAGTGGGGGTATAGTGGGGCCGGGATGTAGTTCTCATACATGATTTTTCTTGGATTGCCTTTCAGTAGTTGAGGGAGGGGTCACGTGGGACCATAGCCACGGATACAAAAACAGACCTTGATATCTGCATCGGCAGATGACTTAAAGCTCCCGACCGAGTTCCTTATTTCTTGATTTGCCCTGGAACGGAACTCGGATGGCACTTTGAGATACATGTGCGTCTAGACATGGAAAACGATTCACGATACATACGTGGGATAAAGGGCGTGGTTGACGGGTGGCATAATCCCTAGTGGCCCTAGGTGGCTTGAACCCAAACCGAGACACGGAAACGTTCATTAGGTAGCATAATCCCTAGTGGTCCTAGGTGTCATAAATCCTAAGTGAACACGCGATAGTTCATGGTAAGAAAACATAACCAGATCAAGGGTAGCAGTCCAAAACAACTTCGAGGATAAAATGGTACTACGTTGAGGTGGTATAGATTTACATGGGAAAGCCCGTACGGCCTACGGCAAAGGACTGAACTTATACATGGAAAGAAACATACGAGTTGGGAAAACCTACATATGCTATATATTAGGTTGACATGGACCATTACATGACATTGGGCAAGGGACATTCATAGTTAACACATGACGCAGGTTGGGATACTAGTACGAGAGGTGCAGAGCAAATATACAAGATAAATACCTTAGGATACTATACATGATAGATACCGTGGGATGTTAAACATGATAGATACCTTGGGATAGTATACTTGATAGAAACCTGACGATGTGATACCTTGATTTATCTTGACACCGTAGTTTATCATGATACCTTAGTTTATCTTGCTACAATAGTTCATCCGGTTATCTTAGTTTAGCTTATCTATCTTGTCGTCATCCTTATGTTTACTTTTGGTTTATGCATGTCATGTTACCCTTTACCTGTTTTTATACTGGAAGTAGATAGGACTTACCAGTCTTTATGACTGACCCCGTTTTGTTTCGCCTCTTTGTCTTCCGTCCCCCCCCCCCAGGTTTTCTGGGAGGAAACACTGTTATTTAGTTCGGACTTCCTCTGCTTGAAGGTCATCATGCATGGCTTGGACTTTTCTTGGCTATGGCTACCTTACTGTTTTACTTGGGGAATAATTTATGAAATGGTTTATGCTTCTTTACTATTGCAAGACAGGTTTTGATGTATTCTGATGTAAAAGGCTTTTGACCTTACTGTTTTATAAGGTAATGAAATTCGCTTTACTTCCGCTGTTTTATATGTTCTGTCTTGTAATATTTCTGTGCATGTTTACCTCGATAATGCTTCACCAAACCTAGTGCATTCCCTATGTGAATGACCCTAACGTAGGTGGGGTGTTACATTTGGTATCAGAGCAGAAGGTTACCAGACTGGGCAAAAGTTTTTAAAACCTTCTGAAAACTATTTGAGAAACCGTTTACAAAGAAGCATTTTTCAAGAAAAGTTTTTTTTAAAGGCTATTCCCCAAAAGCCATTAGCGCTATCCTTTGCTTCCTTGATTGAACCTCTTTTCCTTTCTTTCCTCCATCTGTACTCACAGTAGTTTTAACTGCGACTAATCCTTGTCTAGCTACGTAAGTGTTTTCCCGTGCGACGGAGGAAGTTCTCGAGGGACCTGTTACCGAAGTTATAAGAAGGGATAATAAGAGCAAGGATAAAGGACACGAGCTTAAGAATAAGCAACTTGTTGGTATGGCTTGATCCACAAAGGAAGATAAGGACAAGATCAACGAGAGGGCAATTGTTTGCTCTCATTTCTAGCGTACCTAAGAGGAATGGTACCGTTTCTGTTAAAGGCTTGGCCTTTCTTTTCTATCGTCCCGTCTAGACTTTGTTTTGATCATCGCATCATTTAATTCTGCCTCGATAGTTAAGTCTCTGCGCCTTAGTGCTAGCATGGTAGAAGATCCCACTTTTCTCCCAAAATCTGGTTGGAGAGTCGGTCCACTTATTCATGACTTGTTTGGAATTGAGAGTGCAAATGTCAAGTGTCTGCGATCGAGTAAATAGCTCTACGAACGACCGGATCAGATCGAATTGGAAAATGGAATTTTTTTTCTTTTACACTAATTTTGTTGAGATTAGAAGCAATGCTTCTATTGTTGAGCTATGGATGGATTCTAGGGAGGAAGTGGTGATCCAGTAATGGATGCCATTCTCGGTTTTGAAAGGAGGATAGTTAAACTCTTAACTTGCCTTGGTAATACCCTCGAAGTCTCGTGTAACCTTATGAGTTCTGTCATGGTTAGTTACCTAGAATCTCTTGATGCATTTATCGGAAATCTCTGATCCGATCAAGTAATGTTTGCCAATAAGGCGGATGGTTCATTCTGCTTAAGCATGGGCTGTAGGAATCACCCTAGTAAGTACACTGGGCAACATGGCTAGCATCGGTTGTTTTCAAGGGAAAGTTCTTCTGCATGGAATACCTCTTAGTAGGTAAACGAGATCCAGAATTTACTAGTGAATTTTGGAGAGCTTGCATGAGTACACAGATATGGTTGAGCCAAGTATACTAGGGAAAGAATAAGTGAAAGTGGAACGAGAGGCGACAGTGAAATGAGTTTCGACTCATACCTTGGAAATAGAAATCAAGGAGCTACGAAATCATGAAGTCAAAGGAGGTCAAGGCACAATGGAATTAAGCTCATGGAAATGCGGCTTAGACACGCGCATCATGTCTCTTTTTAAGAGTATATCTTTGATCCTTGGTTCTCCTGTAGAGCTTGCTTGCATGCTATCGCTTGGTGGATATCCTCTCGGTCCTGTTTTTGTTACAAACCCCGTAAGGAGTTTGCCTTGTTTATCTCCTCGATCTTATCTTGGGAACCTTATGTAGAACTCTACGGATGTAAACATGTATTTGAAACATGTTATGATTGATATGGTTGCAAATGGTTGCAAGTGGTTGCTCGTGGATACGCTAATACACGTTAGATACTAGATCGACGCACTCACATTTTGCATTGCATATGCACGAGTATTTATACTTGGTTGAAAGTTAATGTGTTGCCATGCGGATGTTGCATATGAATGAATGTTTGTGCACGCATATAGTACTTATATGACTAGGGCTATTTGCATACATGTTGGATTCATGGCACTAAACATATTTTTGCATTAGAAAGATCATTCGGGCCTGATCATTAGCATTAGCTAAGGAGCATTTACACACACGTTCTGCATATGTTCATATGGCATTAGAAATCGTCTAAGGACAATGGTTGCCTGTGGATGATGTTTTGAGTAGATGGATGATGTATGGTAGGATACGTTCTTCCTAACTTGGAGATTTCGGGGACGAAATCCTTTAAGTTGGGGAGAATGTAACAACCCGGATTTTTACAATGTGCTAGGACAAGAATCAAGGAAAAATTTAATTATAAAATCTGAATCAGGGGAAACGGGCTCTGCCATTGCATTCGTCTTGGAAAAATACGCGAAATAGAGTCCGAGTTTTCGAGAATCGGAGTCCGTATGACCCAGTTATGGCCCGTCAAAGTTTTCAGTAAAATTCAAGTTCAAAAACAGCTCGAAAATTCAAATCTGGAGCCAAACAGATTGGGCGGGAAAATTCCCGCCCAATCCCCAGGTCGACTGTGGTGTCGACTGGGGAGTCGACACGCCCAGGGGGCAGGTGGACTGCCCAGTCGACCTGGGTGGTCCGACAACTTTGGCCTGGGTGCACCAGTTTGGCCTTGTGCTCTGTTCTGATGGCCTGTGACGGATTTTGAGGGTTCAGATCTATCCTAGGGTTAATCTAAGGGCCTAAACTAGTCCTAATCTCTATAAAAACACCCTAGGACCTAACCTAAATCACTCAAAATCAATCTAACAACGAAGTGCTGCCCAAATCCCTCTTGATCATGGCCTCCATCTCCAACTCCAAGAGCTTATGCATTCAAATCGGATCCGAATCAAAGGTGCTAGCTTGCTACATCAAATCAAGGGAGTGGATCAGCGTTGCTATGCAAATTTCATGATGATTCTTCAACAAAGGAGCCACCTTTCTTTGTCAAGACGATTCATGTTCTTTACCTAAGCCTCGCTATGTAAGTTCTAGCTACTTGTAGATTCTAACGGTGGTTCTAATGTGACATGGGATAAAATGCGATGAAACATAAGTATGCTAGCCTATGTGAACCTAATTTTGCCCCTTTTCTATGATCTAGGATCGTGGGCTAAGTTTTAGCGACTTAATCATGCCACTCATGTTATGTTTGACCTAGTTTATCTTGCAAGTTTGAATCTTTGTCTATGGAATGTTAGCATGAACCTTTGGGAACCATATGACTTGTGAAACATTAGCAAAGACTTGACTTTGGGGCTTATGCATGTAAATGAACCCAAACCCCTTATGTTATCATGCATGTTTGTGGCCAAATCCCCTTATAATACTATGCATGTTTGTGGCCAAATTCCCTTATGATACTATGCATGCTTGAGGCCAAACCCTTTAGGATAATATTCATGTTTGCGGCCAATCCCTTTATGATATCTCGCATGTTTGAGGCCAATATGTTGGCATAATACCCCTACTATGTGACTCGCTTCCACTTGGGTTGGAAATACGTTTGGGTAGTTTAGGAAAAACGTGAATATGACACGAAAACTTGACATGGGGCTACATGAAAACATGGACTTAAAAAGGGGTCTAAATTTGACATGAACATGACACGTAGAAAAACATGGAAGTGGCCAACTCGAGGTTGGGTTGAGTTTGTAGCATAAATCTTCACGGACCAGCCCGGTAAATCCAGTGGCTACAAACAATAGGACCCAATGTGGGTAGTTGGTCATGTCGCGCTTAAGACCCGAGGTTAGACTAGGTTGTGGTGTAAAACTACCCGGACCCGCCTGGCTTAACTAGTAACCACAACAAGGTCTAATGTGAGAGGTTGAGAGTGCATTAATTAAATTAATGCCACATGATAAGGTTAAGTAAATTTGACTAATGACACTTAACCGATATGACATGAATGGGTAGGTTAAGTTAAACCGGACTTGATTTCTTAATGATACTTAACCGAAAAATACAGTTAGGGGATGGGGTTAAGCTAATCCATGCTTAACTAATCCGACTTGGTAATTAGATGAAGTTAAGTTAACCTAGACTTAACTAATCTAAACACGGTAATTTGATGGACTTAAGTTAACCTAGACTTAACTAATCTAAACACGGTAATTTGATGGAGTTAAGTTAACCTAGACTTAACTAATCTAAACTTGATAATTCAATGAGGTTAAGTAACCAATACTTAACCAACTTAACATGATAATTTAATGAGGTTAAGTAACTTATACTTAACCAATTATACATGATGATTTGATGAGGTTAAGTAACCTATACTTAACCAACCTAATGTAAGAACTTGGTAGGGTTAAGTCACAAGACCTTTTAAATATACTTAACCATTGTAATACGATTAGTGGACGGGGTTAAGCTAGCCCATACTTAACCAATCCGACTCGATAATCTGATGGGATTAAGATAACCTATGCTTAATCAATCTAACACGATAATCTGATAGGGTTAAGACAAACAAATACTTAACCAATTTGACTAGATCGGGTTAAGTCATGAGCTTCTTGGTATACTTAACCAACTTGTAGGGCTAAGCCTTGAACTTAAATACTTAGCCAATCTTGACATGATTCGTAGGCGGGTTAAGTCATGAACTTGAATGACAACACTTAACCCATTAGACAAAACCCTAGCTCAGGGGACTAGGTTGAAAATCGTAGTTAACAAGAATAGCGGGAAGAGAAGCTAAGTGGTAAACCTTAGTTAAGGAAAACTAAGTAATAATTCTTAGTCAAGGAAATTGGACCAGTTCACAGATAGACGAGTAACCCGATACGGTAGGTCATCGCTTGAACACACGTGGAGGAGTGAATTATCTGACTTAGATAAGGGCTCCAACGAACTGGGTGATGAAGCGGTAGCTTCGGGGGACGTGAGGATACTCTTGGTATCCCTCTGTGAGGTTGCAGATGATCTGCCTGAGCTCACAGAGGTTAAGGTCTGCGGTAGAAGAACCAAGAGTATGCCTTGGTTACTGTGCGAGCAACCTAAAGACGGGGATGGATTAGCGTGGAGTCGACGATACTTGATTTTTGCCCTGGATAGCGCGTCGTCGACTACCTACCATCTTTAGTCAATCGTGTACGTACAGAAAGGCAGAGAACTCCCAATAGATCATATACTTGCTATCGAGTTATGGGTGAGGTTGTCCAATAGGAAAGTGGGGCTATAGTGGGGCCGGGATGTAGTTCTCATACATGATTTTTCTTGGATTGCCTTTCAGTAGTTGAGGGAGGGGTCACGTGGGACCATAGCCACGGATACAAAAACAGACCTTGATATCTGCATCGGCAGATGACTTAAAGCTCCCGACCGAGTTCCGTATTTCTTGATTTTCCCTGGCACGGAACTCGGATGGCACATTGAGATACATGTGCGTCTAGACATGGAAAACGATTCACGATACATACGTGGGATAAAGGGCGTGGTTGACGGGTAGCATAACCCCTAGTGGCCCTAGGTGGCTTGAACCCAAACCGAGACACGGAAACGTTCATTAGTAGCATAATCCCTAGTGGTCCTAGGTGGAATAAATCCTAAGTGAACACGCGATAGTTAATGGTAAGAAAACATAACCAGATCAAGGGTAGCAGTCTAAAACAACTTCAAGGATAAAATGGTACTACGTTGAGGTGGTATAGATTTACATGGGAAAGCCCGTACGGCCTACGGCAAAGGACTGAACTTATACATGGAAAGAAACATACGAGTTGGGAAAACCTACATATGCTATATATTAGGTTGACATGGACCATTACATGACATTGGGCAAGGGACATTCATAGTTAACACATGACGCGGGTTGGGATACTAGTATGAGAGGTGCAGAGCAAATATACAAGATAAATACCTTGGGATGTTATACATGATAGATACCGTGGGATGTTAAACATGATAGATACCTTGGGATAGTATACTTGATAGAAACCTGACGATGTGATACCTTGATTTATCTTGACACCGTAGTTTATCATGATACCTTAGTTTATCTTGCTGCAATAGTTCATCCGGTTATCTTAGTTTAGCTTATCTATCTTGTCGTCATCCTTATGTTTACTTTTAGTTTATGCATGTCGTGTTACCCTTTACCTGTTTTTATACTGGAAGTAGATAGGACTTACCAGTCTTTATGACTGACCCCGTTTTGTTTCGCCTCTTTGTCTTCCGTTCCCCCCCAGGTTTTCAGGGAGGAAACACTGTTATTTAGTTCAGACTTCCTCTGCTTGAAGGTTGTCATGCATGGCTTGGACTTTTCTTGGCTATGGCTACCTTACTGTTTTACTTGGGGAATAATTTATGAAATGGTTTATGCTTCTTTACTATTGCAAGACAGGTTTTGATGTATTCTGATGTAAAAGGCTTTTGACCTTACTATTTTGTAAGGTAATGAAATTCGCTTTACTTCCGCTGTTTTATATGTTCTATCTTGTAATATTTCTGTGCATGTTTACCTCGATAATGCTTCACCAAACCTAGTGCATTCCCTATGTGAATGACCCTAGCGTAGGTGGGGTGTTACAGGTTTGAACTATAGTAATATATACTATTGGTGGTATCTAATTTAAGGGAACTTTGTAATATCTGTAAAGTGCATGTAAATTTTAGTACATGTGACTATTTTAGATCCTAGTAACAATTATTGTGATTAAACAATCATATTTAAATTTTTGATTCATTCATGCATTGATCAAAGTTGGCACCAAATATAGCACTATGGTTTCTTAAATCTACTACACTTCTGAAAACTTCAGTTCGTTTGAAGCCAGACAATACCCGATTTTCTTCTTCAACCGCAATCGTGTTCTTCGTAAATTACCTATTCTTCTTCGCATATACCATTTCTTCAAATCCTTCCCTCCTCCTCTTTCGCAAACGCACCCTATATATTTCCGCGAACCCAGTTATTTTTATCTAACCCTAAATCCATCTTCAAATCCAACAAATCCGCTCTAGCTGAACTTTCTTTCAAATGAGAAACGCTTAACGACAGATTACTTTCACTCTACAAATCCTATTGAATAACGAAGGCGGAGATGATGTCACTCAAGGGTAGGTCAGATCTTTCTAAGTTGCATACTCTGATTGAAGGTCTGTGATTTTATTTCCACATTTGATTAAAGGAATATGTGATTTTAATCATTTTATGGATTGTTCTTCTGTGGTTCAACGAATTTCTTCGGGCTTTGCATCCAAAAAGTATTTAATTATTTGAACAATTTCAAACTTGGAAAAAATATATTCAAGTATGTCCATTTTGAGTACTTGATGCCCCCCTCCACATTTTTCTTTCTTTTCCACACTGTAGCTTCATATATCACTGTTTGGATATGTTCATAGTTAATTATGATAGCTTCGTGTATCGGTAGTGGATATGCGTATGCTAGACTAAATAAATCCATGCTGTTATGTGCAAGGCATTCTGTTTCCCTATATAAGCAATAGGGAAATAGACATAAATTATTATTTTTATGCTGAATTAAGTTTCCCAAAATTTAGACGAATAAGGTTATGTGGTAATCCATGATTCAAGTGCAGTAAGTTTTGTTTTTTGACATCGGGAAAATAGGAGCAACATTACTTGAATAATCAACTTGCATCGGTAACATGATAGCCATGGCATATTTATTCGAAAAGCAAATTTAGTAACATAATACATGACAAGTGAGTGATACATATTAATTTGAAGAGCAAGGTGATCAGTTTGAACTGTAATAATATATACTATTGGTGGTATCTAATTTAAGGGAACTTTGTAATATCTGTTAGTATTGTTAATGCCACTCCAAAAACGGATAAGGGAGGACATATTTTACTTTCACTCCATTAAAAATTAAATTGTTAAGGGGGGCCAAACACAATGGAAAAATTAATAAAAGAATCCGATTTTACCCTTCCATTGAAATATACAAACATCGTAAAAATCGGCAACGACATACCGAAATTCACTACAACTTTCGGAAATAACATGCCGAAAATATACTGATTGAAGCAAAATTAAAATCCTACATATTCAGTGATACTACATCGATGATTTATCAACATGTCGTACGCTTTTTTGAGTAAAAATCTAGTCATCTTCTTTTTTAAGTTAGAAATTTCATTAGAAATTGGCTCCTTCATAAAAACAGTGATTAGTTGTTTACTTTAAAAAGAAAAAAAAGATGATTAGTGTTTAATGAACATTAAATTGTAATCAGGGTAAAATAATAAAAGGATATTTTGGTTTATTTTTTACAAATTGTTAATGGGAGGCCATGTTAAATGATCCACCCGTTAGCAAATTTAAAATAAAACAAAAAATGCCCACCTTAACTATTTTTGGAGTCCCATTAACAATACTCATATCCGTAAAGTGCATGCACTACAAGACAAGGTCAGTTTAGCGATGAAAAAAAGCTGTTACTAGTTGTCGCCAACCGTCACCAGCCGTCACCAATAGTCGTCGCTATGTATTCGGACGCTAAGAAAATAGCATCGGTGTTAATGACGGCTGTGGTCTCCTATATAGCGACGGCTGGCGACGGCATGCTTGCCACGTGGACAAACCGTTGGACTTTCAGCTTTCGTGACAAGCCGTCACTAACAGTAAGCAAGAACACCGTCACAAGCCGTCATCAGCAGTCGCTAAACAATGCCAATGAGCCGTAATGAGCCGTCACTAGCCATCGCTAAACTAGGTAAATAAGCTATAACAAGCCGTCACCAGCCATTGCTAAACTAGGCAAATAAGCCGTGACCAACCGTCCCCAGTCGTCGCTAAACTGTGTACATTTTTCTGTTTTCCAACAGCAATAAGGCCTTCAAGCCATGCCACACTACACCAGAATTGCCATTTTGCAACGGCTTAGAGCCATTACAACATGGTTTTGCAACGGCTCCAAGCCATTGCAAAATAAGGAGTGGCAAAAAAATTGCAACGACTCCAAGCCGTTGCAATACATGTATTTTGCAACGTCTAAGAGCCGTTGCAAAATCTATCTTTGCAACGGCTTTAATCCGTTGCTGTTTTTGTATTCGCAACGGCTTTTAACCTTTGCTGATTTAATATATATATATATATATATATATAAATATAAAATCTGTGCTTTCCCCTGCTCTGATACCGCCTATTCAATACAAATGTTACATATCTGAATATTATCACAAAAGAAGTAGCAATAAACCAAATATTTCTAATATAATCAACATAAAAACCAACATTAACAACAAATTTCAACAATATATTACAAACTTAAAAGTTCTAACAATTTGTAGCAGCAAAACATTACTGTGCATTACAAAGTTCAATAGTTGTAGCTAAAATAATATTACAGTGCATTTCAACTTCATCACAATGATATTACTTGTTCATATATATCATAGATTAGTCCTGCGCATCATTACTTAATTAGCTTTCTTTCTTCAGGTAGTGTCTGCATTCCTTCACCTCCTCCCTGCATAAAAAATTCAAACTATTTCAGACCTGCATTACTTCAGCTCAGTGCAGTTTAGAACAGAACAGGCGCAGTTAAGAATTTATTCTTCTTATGTGTATTTAAGAACAACCAACCAACCTATATGTGTATTTAAGAACAGGCGCAGTTTAGAACAAAACTACCTAGATTCATGAGAAGCATAGGAAACCTTGCGGAGGATTTGTTAGGTGATTTTGAGTATGAGGATCAATCTCCTTGCCTTTTGTGCTGTAATTGGGTATATGAAGTAAACTGTATATGGTTTTATTATGCTCAAGACAATGAAGCTATAACGAACATCTTCGGCAACATACTAAATGCATTTGCCAAGATTCTTAAGAAGCCTATAGTTTCTATCATTAAAAGTGAGTATGTGGAACTGGAAGCAATTCGAAGCCTGGATATGTTAGAAGGCCATCTTGAACCGCAAAGACTATGGCCGAAGTTCATCGGAATTGGGTCTTCGAAAAAATGAATGTCCTAAACAAATGTCAAATTTTTGTCTTGAGACATTTTACTACGCCGAGACTACAGCTGGCACTAAAGTGTAGAAGTTTGCTGAAACTATTATCACTCTTGGTGAAGAATAGAGTAGAATAATCATCCTAGGTAGATTAACAGAACCCAAATTGAATTACCCAAAACCGTAACTACTTACTAATTATTTGATTAAGCCTTTTTACAAGATAAGCCAATAAAAAATGATCAAACAGACCACATTCCTATTACCCAACCCAATAACAAATGACCAAACAAACATAAATCCCTATATCCAACCAACCAACCTATTTCCCTGCATAAAAATACACTACCTGAAGAATAGGTTGGTTGGTTGTTCTTAACCAACCAACCAACCTATTTCCCTACATAAAAATAATTTATTCTGCATAAAAATATTCATTCAACACAATGGATTTTTTTAAAGGGAAATGAAAAATAAAAATAAATCATTGGGTGATTAAGACCCAGCAGATGAGAGAATTTACATGGGCTCAGCTGATAGACAACCAACCTATTGTATATCATGCGCAACCGTGCATAATGTTGGCATGCTTCTCATGGTTTTGTGTCGTCGATTTGTGTTCAAATCTCTTTTAAATGGTTTGGAATTCATGAGCAGTCATAAAAAATTGATAATATACTACATAATTGGAAATTCATTATGAAAAAATTATGAACACAGATTGAACAAAAACATAAAATTTGTTTTGTTTTGCTCGTTCTTATCAAACATTATATAGAACCGATAAGGGACTTACGCTGGAGATTGTGTTACACTTCTTTTTAATTTGCTTGTTCATTTTAAAAGAGCCACTCAACAAAACAAGCCATCGTGCAAGTATGTGTAGCTTATTCACTTTAAGAAACAAGACCTGTCAAATAAATTATTAATAATTTGCAATATATAGAAAAATAAATTATACGTTAAGCGTTTGCTATTATCACGCGTAAAAGGCATGCTATTACGCTCATGGATATTTTGTAATTTCAAAAGGTCCAAATGAAGGTAATTTCGTCCGTTAAATAACCGTAAATTAGATGAATTTCCTAATATTTAATTAGTTCTAATGATTTCCTTGTCACTCCTTGATTTTTTTTCCATGCGATATTTCATTTTCAATTTATACAACTTATCGTTGTTATAATCATAAAGTTCAATTCGTTCTCCCCAATATCATTTTATATTTAGATATCAACTTTTAGTGACCAACACAATTATTTACATAAGTCTACTAAGCCTTATCATTTTATTTTCCACTCAACTCTATATGTTTAATTAAGTGATATAAAAAAATACTTTAAAAATAAATCTGACAATTCCATGTATACTATAAAAACTTATGTTGAAAAATATATTGTAAAAAACCAATATTTATTAAATCCTAATTAATTATATCCAAGACATTTTTTGTTAGTAGACCCAATTAAATCTAAGAGACTGTAATAGCTACAATCAACAAGCATCATTCATCATTATCATAAGTGCATAAATCTAAAAATATAAAAAATAAATCTAAAAGACTGTAATAGCTCATACCTGCTCCTCCATCTAAAGATATTGAATTGAACTCTTTGGATGAGACACATAACCACCGACTCCAACGTCACCAAAGGTCATAGCAAGAGGATGATTTTGTTTGGCTGTCATCTCATCCGGTAACAGTATATTGTCCACAATCGCCTTCTCATGTGTTGGAGGTATGGGTTTTCCATGTATGATGGATGCCGCTGAATCTCTGCATACTAAACCTGTTGCAACAACCTCTAGATTAAAGCTTAACACTTCACATTTTTGATTTGCCGAAAGATGCGAAATCAGCGGATTAGCAACAATGTCGTTGTTTGACGTTCTTCCACCACTTTCCTGATGTGTCCCACCACTTCCTCCTTCGTTGGAAGCAATGTCTGGTATCGGGTTTTCTTGACTCACAAATCCTTTTAACAAGCCGACAATTGAGTTCAATGTTCCTTGCATATTACCCAATTTTCCCTCCATTGTATCCATCCTTGCTGTCAAAATATCCGAGCTTGCTTTACTCTTTTTGAGTTGTTTACGTGGAATGGTAGAAGCTTTAACTTGTGATTTTGATATCATAGTTCCAACACTTCGAGTTCAACCCCTTTTATCCTTGCCAAACACTTGTGATAAAATGTCTTCATCCACTGTCAAATTTTGTTCCTCACCATCATTGATTGTTTCCTTCGCTTTTGAAATTTTATCCTAAAATATGAAAATACTTAAAATATTACATGAATTGATAGGTTACTAAACTAAAATAATATATTGTTTAACTTACAAAGTACGAAGAATTCGAATCTGATTTGGTGCCATCCTTTTTTGTATGAGTTTTCTCCCATACTTGACGACGTGTGATTTCTTTTTCTGGATTCTCACTTGCCTGCAACAATCAAGTAACTTTAAAAAAAAAAGAGTTCGTCATCATTATGAACACGGACAAAGCATGGCAAAGCATTATTATTTTGTCAACTCAAAAAGTATGGCAAAGCATCGTAGTAATGACAGATATAATTCGAGTATCAAAGCTTGTGAGTTGCCGAAAATTAGAGATTAGCAAAATTAATATCACGGACAAAGGATGTCCGCGTACATTTTGTCAACATTCAGGATCTATTAAGCATCATTTATATATAATTCCATTTAGCACGCATACAAAGATCAGTATAGCTGAAACTGAATAATGCATGGTAGTGGGGCTTATCCAATCTATATAACAAAACGAAATATGGACCAGTTTACACCAAGAATGGTTTATAATAAGGGCGATAGTCGTTGGGGTTTTTTTTGGAGTTCGGATGCGAAATTTCATTTTTAAGAAATAATTATAATTAAATAATATCAATATATATATATATATATATATATATATATATATAAACAAATTTCGAAACCCTAAACCTATCTCATTCTTCAGCGCCGCCATTCACATGATCAACGATAGAAAGCGTCAATACTTTTTCCCATCTTTCTCAAAATTGGTTCACTAATTCAAGAAATTTTCAACACAAACCTTGTTCGATCCAGCTAATTCTACGTGATGTACGGTGGAGATGGAATTTATGTTTATCGTTTGGGAGAAATCGAGCTTTTAGGGCTCGCCGTTCGAAGGTGTTTTTTGACACCATAATGGGACTGAGTTCACCAGGAAGGAGGGCGTGGGGAGCTGTGGTGAAGGAGGTTTAGGTGGGCACCTCTGATCATCGACCAGCGATGTCTGATTGCATACGCATGGACATGGATGAAGACGCTATGGGTTTCTCCGTTCCCTGGTTAGCAAGAACAATGGGTTAGGTTAATGATAGGTTAAGAAAAAATTAGTTAAGTTATTTTTTTTATAATGTAATTGATATATAAACATCCATATCTTATTCATATGACTTCAGAATTCCGTGAAACCGAGTTTGTTGAAATCGCAGAGATGATGTCTACGCTGTGGAATAGACTAGAACATAAACAGAAGTAGCTGGAAATTTTGACTGAATTAAACGTGCAGTTTAGTTTAATCGAAACAATTGTTTTATAACAATATCAGAAACTAGTCAATCTGAGAACTCTCTCACTCAACTATTTTGTACAGTTATTCTATTTTATAACTGAATATATATTGACTGCCTATACTGATTTTTTTCTGGTTAATTATTACAATTTGATACGATGTAACAACCCAGATTTTGGAACCAATTTAAAATTTTATTTTTAATTGATTTAATGGATTTTAAGAATTTAAAATGATTTACTTTGAGAATTAACATTTTAAAATTTATTTGAATCGAAGTTAGAATGTATAAATTTAAAATTTAGTTAAAACGAACTTGAAACGGCGCGCTAGTTTGAAAATTTGGTTTTGAACTTTAAATGAATATAAAGAATTCAATATAAACCAGAATTTAATGAAACAAGAAACCTTTGAATCTGCGTAATAATATCTTTCTAAGGAATGTAAGAAACTAAGATTTCACTTTACAAATTATAAGTTATGTCCACTTTAAAATTTAAAATAGTCGCCATAGAATTTATATACATTTTATTATTGCATATAACCCTTAAAAATAGCCATTTTTCAAATGACCTTCATTTTCGATGAAACCACTTTTGTTGGATCCGTAATGTCAAGTTATTGTTAGGTTTAAAATTTCATAATTTTTGGAATTAATATGTGAGTGTAGTAAATTTAAACGCGTTCTCAATTTCAGTTTAAATTTAATAAGCTAATAAGAAGGTCATTTTTCAAACGGTCTCCAAATTCGATGAAATTAATTTTGTTAGGACCGTATCGTCAAAACATAGCTAGGTCTCAATTTTCATAAATTTTGGAGTCAATTTGTGGCCCCGGTAAATTAAAATGTACATTGGAATTCAATATTGACCGTTATATTAATTTATACTTTAATTTTGATAAAAAATGATCGAAACATTCAAATGAGGCTTACGAAACATTACCCATTGTGTCCGGAATGGGGGTATTTGGCTAAGGGCAACATTCGTTGGAGTTTGTTTGGAGTTCATGGAGTTAAACAAGTATAAATTAGAATTAAATATTTATAAATCAACATAGTATATATAACCCTTATCTATTTCTAAACCTAAGTCAATTTCGTGCATGGTCAAAGTCAGAACCCGCCTCCACATATATCACGAACGACCATGAAGCTTCGGAAGAGATTGCTGTCGATCTCCTCCATGACGGCATGAATGGCGATGACCTCTGAGGGGAAAACGTTCAGGGTGGCGAGGGCTAGCTGTAGGTGGAGGCGCTCGACCTCTGGTTGGCTGATGTGGGCGTGGCGGTGATTAGAGCGGCTCACGGTTTGAGGTTGCGTTCTGGTAAGAGACAAGGGCTGCAACCGGTCGGAAAGGGATCAACGTGGAATGACGCGGGGGTTGGGGTCACAGATCGGAGGTCGATGGCCCGTGGCATCGCCGGCGGTGGGATGAAGATGGCGTGAATGGGTCATAAGGGTTTACAGGGGAGAAGTGCAAATATAGTAATTAAGAGAAAATTTATTTATTTATTAATTTTATTAATGATGAAATTAAGGGATTAAATATAAACGACTATAACTTGTCCATTTGACCTCAAATTCAACAATTCAAAGTGCGTTGGACTCGTCTTGACGAGCAATACAACATGGAACTAACATAATGGAAAAGGAGCAAGTTGGATTTTTAGCTGAATTAAACGCTCGTTTAATTTAGTTTAAAAATAAAATCTTCAAATAAAGAATGACGGAGTGAAACCCATTGTGAGAACTCTCTCACTCAAATTATTTGTACATTTATTTAATTTTTTAACTGCATATGTATTTATTGTCTGTGATTGCAATATCTGTTTGGTGATTGATGGTTGTTTACAGTTTTAATATTATTATTATCATGACAAAATTGTGAAAATAGAATTATATTCACATGGACTGTGATGTAAACCCCACATGGGTATTGGAACGATAATTTTACACATCGCCCAATTATTTGTTGACGTTTGAAAACCCCACACGGGTTTGGGGTTGATAATTAATTCACATATCCCTTGGATTTGACTGTATGTCAATCGATTGATTAACAGACTGTTATTAGCGTTATTTAATTATTTAATGCTTATACAGTTTTAAATTACACTTTGGATGTGAATTGAATGTTTAATAGTTGTTTATCACTATTTTTTAATACATGCGATGTATGGAATCCATATAAATTAAATTATATGGTAATTGATTGAGTCTGATTCCAATTTAGAAATAATGAATATTTTAAAATAATATTCAGTAAAGAATCCAAATATGATTTTGATGTCCGATTTTGGATGGACACGAAAATATTGAAGTATTCATAACTGAAATGAATATGTGAAGCCGAGTTAAGTAGATATACGCCTCAAATGGAATTTTCTGTCGTTTTTATTCATTTTATAATTAATATCGAAAAGATTTGATTCCAAAATCTTATATTTTGAAAATATTATCATTTTAATATTATAATGATATAGAACATTCATTTTTGATTTAAAATTGAAAATGAAGTTGAAACTGTTTTGTAATGTCCCTTATTTTAGCAGTATAATAATTGATTTATTTAATTATTTATAAAGTGATTTAGAGAGTTAAACGGTCATTTAATTAAATAACTTTGAATATTTAATTAATATAAATAAAAGAATAATATATTTAAATTCTGAAATAATCAGAATTAAGTTGAATTGACAATATTAAGTGAACTGGACAATTCAAAATATATAATTCAGTTTGGAATTGAATTTGAATAACGAATATATTATTTAAACAAAGTTGAACGCAAGATTATAATATAATTATAATCGAGCTCGAAATGGCGCGGTAGTACGCAATTTGGCGATTCGAACTTTGAAAGAATATGCAGAATCCGTTTTAAGTCGGATTTCTGTGAAACAAGAAACGGTCGGAGCTAGTGAAGTATATTTTTCTAGTGGAAGGGAAAAATCGAGATTTCGTTGTGTAGATTGTGAGTTATGTTCAAATCAAATTTCAAAAGAGTCGCTATAAAATTGTTTATAAACCATAACAATATATTTAATTATAATTAAATATTGGCTTCGAATTTGGAGAAATCCTTTTAGACATAGGAATAATTTAATTTTTAGAATTGTACTGTAATTTTTGTTTCGTAAAATAAGCACTTTTTATTTTGGAGTATTTTGCACCCTATATCAAGATTTTGGGGTTTCACAAAATAAGTTAACGGATCTATATTATTATATTTTTCGGATCTTGACACCTTGCTCATCACAACGGTATGTTTATTTCTATCTATAGCAGTTCATAAAAACTTCACTTTGAAATAATGCATATCCATGCCATAACAACTTTTAAATACATATATTTACATATTAATAGGGGAGTTTTACGTGGCAAGTAAGCAATTCGGATGGCGTGGAGACAAAACTTTGGTTAAGTAACATGTGAAAAAGAAACCGCTATGTCCCCTCTTCACTTAAATGCTCCCCATATATATATATATATATATATATATCTTGCTGGACAGTTTTTCACCGCTTGTATCCTCATTCGCGTCTTCAAAGAAACAGACTTCCCCATTAAAACCAAACAACAAGTTTTTTTTTTATTATTTTCCTTCTAGTCTTTATTCTTTCTTCTATCAAAATGAAAGCATATGGTAGATCCGTAAGCTCGTGAAAGCTGGGATGTCAAAACGAATAATGTTGCTTGAGGGATTGTACATACGATTGGAGTTGTGTACGTTGAGAGTGGTACGTGAAGGGCAAGTATGAAAGCATATGGGTAGATCTGGGCTCCTTTATGCAAAGCACGAAGGATGGAGGACTTTGAGGGAGGTTTGGTGCATGAACAACAAATGGGAAGTTTCATTTCAATACCCGGTTAGATGTAGCTGTTGTTGTCTGGAGGTTTAAAGGGGCAGTGAGGGCTTTTGAGTGTGTGCTGGGTTTGGCAACATCATTGAAAGGATGACGTAAAGAAATAATGGAGTTTGAAAGGAGCGGATGTCTGAAAGCTTTACATCGGGGAAGATAAATGGTAAGGACCATACAAATAAATGAAAAGCAAGGAAAGGTATCAGGATCCATTTGTTTTAATATTGTGTATGTACCAATGCACGACATGTGTACACTTAAATGTCTGAACAACTTACCAATAGCAAAATTTTAATGGTATCCGTAGACGCAAGTTCAATAGGAAGGAGACGTACGAAATACTGTGAGTGAATGAAGTGAGTTTGGGGTCAAAGCTTCATGGAGGGTTGTTTGTGCGAGATCTGAAAGGAGGCAATGTTTGAGTATTGGAGTTTTATTCCAGGAACAAGAAGCCGAAATGAAGTGAAACCGAATGGAGCAGCCTGTTTGTTTTGGAACCGAAAGTTTGAATTTCATGAACAAGCGTGGGAGTAGGGACGGTAAAACGAAGCTTTCGGAAATGGTGTAAAATGGTTGGCAACACTGTGTACACCATGGAGAAGGAAGAAGCTATTCGACATGGGCTTTGGATTGGTAGCAGGTTGCGGCTATTGGTATGGTACATGGGCCGTGTAAACAAAGGGTGAGGCTCGATTTAATATAATTTAAAATCAATTTAAATTAACTAATGTATAGAGTTGGTTAATTCAATAACTTGTACATACGTTATCAGTTTTGCAAACTGTCAGATCCGTTGGGATCGTATGGATAATGACAACACCATGGAACTGACTGGGAATGAATCAGAGCTAATTACAATTTATAGCAAAATAAATTGTCCGTCTGAATCAAGCGATGGTTATCGTTATTAACGACGATCGTCCAATGTGAGTAAAACTCACCAACTCTGAACAATTATATTTTTATAACATATTCTTTGGACTGATAATTATCTGTTGATTGCTTTGTGTTAACTGTTTGATTGAATTGCTTATGTATTGGTTGAAATTATAGATAACGATATAGATATATCGTTTATCAATTATTGATTCTGTTAGCAGAATATTTCATATTGAATGAAATCGATGTTGATTATATTGTTTAACATCTGTGATGCAGGGAAACAGGTTGGAGGGACCCAACTGGGTTCCTCAATATATAAAATACTGTTTTGTTTCATATATTATGATATATGATGTGCTATATAGTCTGTTGTTGATTATGTGTGTTTGAATGATATCGATCATTGTTATGGGGTATTTTTAATACCATAAGAAATACTGGGATGTGGAAAAAAGAGGGATTTTCAAGTGTATTTTGAAAATAAACTATTTATATATAAATCAATGGATTTTATACATAAAATGAAAGAAAAATAGACTTATGAAGGAAATATTTGTTTAGAAAATAAATAGAATTATATAAGAGGAATATTTATTTGGAAAATAAATAGAATAATGGAAAGAGAAATATTTGTAAAACATTTACAAATAAAATAGAAAGAGAAATATTTGTAAAACATTTACAAATAAAATAGAAAGAGAAATATTTGTAAAACATTAATAAATAAAGTTACAAAAGGAAATATTTATTTAGAAAATAAATAAAGTTGTAAAAGGAAATATTTATATGAAATAAATATAGACAAATAGAAAAGGAAGTATTTGTAATCGAATGGAGTTAATTGAAGATTAGTTATTCAAATAGAGTTAATCAAATATAGTTTGTTCGAATAAAAGAGTTATCGAATATAGTTTGTTTGAACAGAAGAGTTATCGAATATTAGTTATTCGAAGGAGGTATTATCGAATATAATCTATTCGAAAAGAGATAGTCGAATATAATCTATTCGAAAAGAGATAATCGAATGTAATCTATTCGAAGAGAGTTAATCGGATATTAGTTATTCAGAGGAGAGTTAATCAAATAAAGATTTACTCGAAAGGGAGTTATACATAAAATTTCAATTATATCGAATTCGGGAATATATTATTTACTTTCCGGTTTTCAAATCAGGATTTATTTATTTATAAATAAATTAGAGTAGGTTAATTATTCAAAGTAAGAAATAAAAAGTTAGATGTTAAGTTAGATATTTCAGAAGTAGGGTTTATAACATTAGCGTTATAATAAATGTTTTTCATAAAAGAAGTAGATTCATAATCTGAATCCGAGAATTTGCTTAAGCAAATGATTTTAGAAATTGGAGCGGTGAGCTTTGTCTATTGCAAGGTTAAGAACGTTGTTCAATTAAGGTCCGAGAGGTAATTATACCCCAACTTGATTGACTTCCTTACTTAACTAAGACATAGTTGAGGTTCGATGGCGAAGGAGTTAAATATACGGTTAAGTAAATAAGAGATTAATGAATTGAGGGGACATAACGATGTTTTATACAACATTAGTTTGAAATCCCTATAAATGAGTTTTGAAAACGTTTTCCAAATATAGAATCCGAGATGTTTTCTAAACATAGAAAATGAAATATTTTGTTAATAGGAAATTAAGTAATAGAGTTAAGCAAGATCAGAAACAGACTAGAGATTGGTAAATTGAATGGTTTTCTAAGTGTCTATCTGATGTTGGTTTCGACCTCCTGGATTGATACTTAGGGAATTATTCTCATACTAGTTTACTGTCACGACCCGAAATCCCCCTTGCGGGAAATCACGGATTTTACTGGGAACAAGCCACATCAGAACGCAAAATGAAGAACATTCCATTGTATATTACAATAATTTCATCAAATTACAAGAATATATAGAGTATGAATCAATATAACACATCATAAAATATCATAGATTACAATACATTACATAGCAGTGGAAAATAATACAAAACACGACTGAAGGAGATATACGGATAAAAAGCTTTCCGAATATCGTTCCAACTGTAAACCAGGATTCTGCGAATATAAACATGAAAAACCAAAACTACTAGCTGCCCGTGTCGAAAATAAGGGCACCCAGAGTTTAGGTTAAAACAATAAACACCAGGTCAGTCATATGACTGGTGTGAACTAAAACAGTTATTTAATCTTTATTTTATAGTTAGGTAAATCCAGGGACCACATCGTAAAACACGGAACGGGTTTCCTCCCAAGAATACCAGTGCATAAAACAACAGCGCAATGCTAAATAAAGAACAATGAAGCTATTATAAGACTCAGGTCCCATCACATAATGCAACACGAGACGGAGGATAGGGTTTTACCTTATAATAGCCAAAGAATGCTTGATACACTAAATTTCATCTTTTATTATTACTATAAGTGTATAGTGTCAAAACAATTTCAATCATAAGTATCAATCATAGACGGCATGGGTACCATATATCATGTCGCCATATATAGGTTTACAATCAAAACCAAAATGTCTCGTATTGGGAATTGGATTTCCATAGTGAACCAAGGCAAGGCGCAATCCTAACCATTTCGAGACGCTCTTGCCCGCCCCTTAGGACTCAGTCACAACTATACCTAGGCAACATGCAGGGCCAGTCCATCGATGTGGATTAAACTTAAACACTAAACATGCGTTTCCCCGCCCTTTGGGGCGTAAATGAGCCAAATGACTCCATCGACTCCACATAGTCACTGATATATCTGAGGCGCCTCGCAACCCAACAACCACACAGGTGAAAATAATATAAATGTCAGGGCTGGTAGGTCACTGACACCACCCTAGCTAGAAGGAAACACATGCCCTCCCTGCTATCCTCTCCGGTTTCTGGTTCACACCGATGTGTGGGACTCGCGAATTAATGCTACACAAAGCTATGCCACACAGGCGGTGCTTTGATCATCAACACAAGACTCTGCTTTTCAACAAAAGCCTTGATCATTTCCCATTTAGGCATGCCACACAGGCAATTCACACCATGCGACTGATGTCTATTGTAACAACCCGGAAAATGCGAGCCAGTTTAATTTTTTTTATTTTGGCAATTTTAGTGAATTTTGAATAATTTAAATGATTATTATAAATAATAATGACGAGAAATTTATTTTGAATAGTATTAGAACCTATATATTTATATACGTCATCGTTAGAATATAAATATTTTATTTTAAAAATAAAAGGAATTGAAAATGGCATGGTAGTTCAATAATTCGATTTCAAATTTCAAGTGAATGTACCAGGTGCAAAATAAGCCTGATTTTAGCGAAACCAAAATTAATAGGATCTAATTGAGAATATCTTTCCAACGAATCCGAAAAATTGAAATTTCATAGCGGGGATAAAAAGATATGTCCAGTTGAAAATTTAGAATAGTCGCTATGGAATTCAGGCCCTTAAAAATAGGAATTTTGCAAATGACCTCATATTTCGACGAAACCACTTTTTTTGGATCTACGATGTCAAGTTATTGCTAGGTTTCAAATTTCATAATTTTTCGAATTAATATGTGAGCGTGGCAAAGGAAAACGCGTTTGACCATTTTCAGTTGATTTTAATCGATTGGAAATTGGCCATTTTTCAAACGGTCTCGGAATTTGACGAAACTAGTTTTGTTAGAACCGTATCGTCAATACGAAGCTAGAAAATATTTTTCTGAAATGTTTCGAGTTAGTATGTGACCCCGGTAAATTGAAATGTGCGTTCAAATTCAATATATATATATTTATATTTTGATTTTGACGAAAACTGATCGAAACGGTCGAATTAGCTTACGATACATATCCCATTGTGTTCAGAATAGGGGTAATTAGCTAGGGATGACAATTGTTGGGTTTGATTTCGTGTTTGAATGGAAAGTCAACTGTAAAGAGAAATTTAAAATAATAAAATAGTATTATATATATATTATATCACCTTCATATCCCCCCATCTCTAAAACCTAATTCAGAAAAGTCGCACCTCCCAATTCAATAAAACTGCGCCCTCGATTCTTCTGCCGCCGACCAGCCTCGCGCTCCGGCCCCGCCTCCTCCGGCGATGGCGCCCCCCTAGACCCCCTCCTCTCTCTTTTGGCTCCTTCCCCCTTTTCTATGCGATGTCGAACCCCTGAATCCCTTACCAGACCCTCAACGCCACCACGTAAAACGGCCTGCGCCACCCCTTCACCAGCACTCCGACTGCCACTTCCCCTTCCTCCGACCATCCCCAATGCACCAAGGCCAGCGTGGACCCCCCCTCCTTCGATTTATGCTGTAATATTTTCATTTATTTTCATTTCTTTATTTTATTTATATAAAGTAATTAGTTCGATAAAAACAAAATTTCAGTTTTTAGTATATAAAGAGAGATAAAAATTTGATTTCCATTTATATGTATAATGTAAAAATATCATTTTGATGTTGTAAAGAATACGATTTTTAGTTAACGAAAATATGGTTTTTAGAAATATGAAAAGCTTTGATTTATTTTTTTAAAAAAGGAATAAAGATTAGTAGTAAAAATTCGATCTTTATATACTGAATAGCGATGATATAAAAATTCGATCTTTATATATGAAGGAAAAATATAAAAATATAATTTTTATATAGGAAAAAGCGTTGTAAAAATAATTCTTTATTGGAAGAAGAGCGATATAAAAATATAATCTTTATATTAGAGAATAGCGTGATAAAAATATAATCTTTATTATATGAACATCGTTGTAAAAATAGAATTTTTATCTATATAGTAGCGATGTAAAAATAGAATTTTTATCTATATAGTAGCGATGTAAAAATAGAATTTTTATCTATATAGTAATGATGTAAAAATAGAATTTTTATCTATATAGTAGCGGTGTAAAAATAGAATTTTTATCTATATAGCAGCGGTATAGAAATATGATTTTTATATACATAGCAACATTATAAAAATGTGATTTTTATATATGTAGTGGCTACGGGCGATGAAATTGACAAAACAACGAGCACGACGAAGATTTCTGCATATGAAGAGTCATGGTATTGGATTAGCTAGTCGGTGAGAACTTCTCACTTTTTGTTCTTCTAGTTAAAATATATACTAGGATGCAGACGGTGCTTAGCAGCACCCGACACCCGTCGTCCACAGACCATGGATGGCTTGTATGTTTGATTGTTTGTTGTGGTGAAAATTGATTGTGTGATGTGAAAGGAAATAAAACATTTACATAATTAAAAATATTTTATCATTAAAAATATAATTTTTAACGTGAATGTGAATAACTAAATATTTATAAACAAATCGGCCAATTTGTTTATATACACTGATTTGACTGATATTGATTGGGATGATAAATTTTACACATCGCCCAAATGCACCAATAAAAATCTGTGTTTGTTGATTTGAAACCCCACACGGGTATTGGGATGATATTTGGCGTACACTAATCCCAATTATTTAATTGTATGTCGATCGATCGATTGATAGGCTGTATAAGCGTTAATTATTTATATTTGATGCTTATGCAGTTGTGTGGTGCACTTTGGATGATGGTTGATTGTTTATCGTTGCTATTATATACATGTGTTGTATGGAATCCATATAATTAACATTGTATGGTAATTGATTGGGCCTCATTCCAATTGGGAAAATAAAGAATATTAGAATATAAAAATAGTCATGTGTTGGCGATGTTCATGTGTTGAAGCTAATCATGTGTTGAGTAAAATATTTTAATAATAAAATTTACATCTTTATCATATTTAAGATTAGAAACTACTTTACGGTTGGAATCTAATTAAAAATCAAACGATAGATACCATAATTGTATAAAATATATTACATAACAAAAATAGTTGTGTGTTGACAGTAATCATGTGTTGAGATTAGTCCTGTGTTGAAAAAAATATAGATTCATGTGTTGAATAGAATAAATATTCATTTGTTGAATAAAATAACGAATTTATTGAAATATATAAAGCCGTGTTGATTAGAGTTGCGCCATTTTGACATGAACGATATTTATATTGATTATATTCGTTTTTATAAGGAATATAGAAAAGGTAGTGATTTCAAAATATAAAATTTTGAGAATATTACCATTTATATAGTAATGATAGGAAATATTCAATTTTGATTTGAAATTGAATATAGAGTTGAAATGGTTTGGAAAACGAATTTAAAACGATTCATAAAATACGTTTTAAAAGGAAATCGACAATATATATATATATATATATATATATATATATATTATATAATGGCCTGAATAGAAAGCGCCGCGTCGCGGCAGTTCGTGAATTTCGACCATTGAGTTCGAATTGACGTTGCAGGAGATCCGACCGTCGGATTCTCCTAAAACTGGAACCGTTGGGTTCGTACCGAAAAGAGCTTTCCAATGAATATTAGAAATTTGAAATCTAACGGTTGGATTTGGAATTATGTCCAAATCAAATTAGGAAAAGGTCGCTGTAAGTGCAGTTCGATGGCCGTTGATGGAAATAACCTGTACGGGCCTTGATAAAATTATTAAAAATATCAATGATTAGTGTAAAATCATAATATGTGAATTGGAAAGAACTAGGATGAAAAATCTCCATATTTGAAAAGATAAAAATAGATTTTTATCGAAATGAACTAGTTTTGAACTAGAATTAAAATCAATTTATTTTTGAAATAAATAAATTGAATTTGAATTGGTTTTGAAACTAACCAGAATTTCCAATATATATAAAGTGGAAGTGGATTCGAATCGAAATTGTCTTTGGAATATTTCGATGTTGGATTCCGTGATTATACAGATATTGTTATGGGAATTTGAAAGATATATTAATATCATTATTTCCAATACGATATTTGTTGGTTTCAGAATTTGATATTGAATATAAGCCGGTATATTTTCTACTCAGAGCCTTGTATTTAATATCAAATGTGATTTGGGTTTGTCATGAATCGTGTTTTAGGTGACATTGGTTCTTTAACCCAGTTAAAGTCAGGATATTGATTTTTGGGAAGATTAAAACTAAGTGGAGTTTTAATGAATCTTTAATTAAATTGAAAGTGAATTGATTATTTAAATTATCAAATCTGAAGGGTGATCGAGATTGGAGTACCACCAGTTTTGCTCCAAAGAGATAGTTAAATCTTTAGTTAGATTCGAACGTGAAATGGTAATTAATTTTACCGATAACACCGTGGTGTTAGATATGGAGTATTACCAGTTTTTCTCCATGGGATGAATAAGTTGGGATTGGGAAATAAAATAAATAATTACTTCGGTGTGGTTCGCTAATCCCGACTAGTTTGGAAAACCATAATATGGTTTGAAATGATATCCAAAGGAAGATTAAAGAATAGATTTAGAAGAATTTATCTTTGATAAAATTAATGGGAACCTTTCCCTAAGAATGTGGAAATTTGAATAAAAGAATATTCTGAATTGGAATGAGGTGTTCATTGTGTTTGTGTAACACGTATTTATTATATACGCGGGTTATTCAGAAAGGCCGGGTTTATACCCATTCTGAATAACCGATTTGACGATATGTCGAAGACGAAGACGGTGGTTGAAGACCAGAAGTCTTCACATCGTTTGGGTGATTGCTGATGATCTTGATTGGGCTGTACACCCAAGATGATGGAATCAGCTGGTGATCGTCCAGACGTACTTGGAGATCGATGGATATGCGAAGAAAGGGCCTCCGGTTTTGTTCAGACCCAGAACGAACTTGTAAAAGGACTGTGTGTCTGACATTGGATTTTATTCTGTGTTGATTGATCTCTATTAAATATACATCTGTCTGGTGGCAGAGAATTTATTCTCTTGCTTAACGCCCTTCTCTGAGATGTACGAGCTCAGAGGTTGTATATCGATGGACATCAGTCGCATGGAGTGAATTGCCAGTGTGGCACGCGTAAGTGGCAATTGATCAAGGCTTCTGTTGAAAAGCAAAGTCTTGTGGTTGATGATCAAAGCACGGCCTGTGTGGCGCAGCTTTGTGTATAACGTGAATTCGCGGGCCTCACACCTCGGTAAGAGTCAAAAACGGGATAGTGACTGCAGGGAGA
This sequence comes from Allium sativum, assembly GCA_030737875.1. Lineage (NCBI taxonomy): Eukaryota > Viridiplantae > Streptophyta > Magnoliopsida > Asparagales > Amaryllidaceae > Allium > Allium sativum. The sequence goes on along the minus strand of CM060918.1, from coordinate 218,009,692 downwards.
GCACGACGTTTCTTTCTAGCTAGTGGTGGTGTCAGTGCTTAAACTGGCTGACATTTATATACTTTTCACCCATGTGGTTGTTGGAATGAGAGGCGCCTCGGATATAGATCTGTTAGGACAGGGAAACGTGTGCTCAGGAATTGCCAATCCTCCAAAGTTAGGTGAGGACCGGCCCTGAAGATCTAAGGATTGCTGTGTGCGGTCCTGGGACATTTGCTAGAGTGTCTCAAACGGAGAGGAGCTTTCCCGTTGCCTCGACTCATTACGGAAATCAAATTTCCAATACGTGATATTGTGGTTTTAATTGTAGAACTAGTATGGCGACATGATATATGATACCCATGCCGTCTATGATTGATATTTATTATTGAAATTGTTTTGACACAATACACTTATAATAGTATCAAATAATTTGTTTTAAACGTACCAAGCATGTTTGGCTATTATAAGGGAAAACCCTATCCTCCGGCTTGCGTTACATTGTGTGATGGGACCTGGGTCTTATAATAGCTTCATTTTTCGAAAAAGCATTGCGTTGTTTATTCTATGCACTGGTGTTCTTGGGAGGAAACCTGTTCCGTGTTATACGGTGTGGTCCCTTGAATTACTCTCTTTTAAAGTAAAGTTTTAAATAACTGTTTTAGTTTCACACCAGTCACATGACTGACCTGGAGTTTATTGTTTCAACCTAAACTCTGGGTGCCCCTATTTTCTACACGGGCAGCTAATAGTTTTGGTTTTGCAGATTTATATTCACAGGATCCTGATTTACAGCTGGAACGATGCTCAGAAAGCTCTGTATCTGTGTATTACTTTCAGTTGTGTTTTGTATTGTTTTCCGCTACTATGTAATTTATTGTAATCTCTGATATTTATCGAATATGTAATTTATTCAATTATACTCTGTATATTCTTGTATTCTGATGGAATTGTTGTAATAAACAATGAAATGTTCTTCCGTTTGCGTTCCAATTTGTCCTGTTCTCAAAACTATCAGGGGTTTCGAATGGTCTTAGTCGGTTTAATGATCGATTCAGATCGAGCGAAATTCCTTACCGTTACAGTTGGTATCAGAGCTTTAGTTTACAGAGCTCGAGAACAAGACACATTAGAACCGTACGAAAGAATTCATCAGATATTGGATTAGTAATATCAATTAGAATGACTCGTTAGAGATGCGATTAGTAGTATCCTAGAGCAAGTGTGAAGAGTATATTTTTCAAATGAAAACAAATTTTGTTTTGAAATTTAAATCATTTTATACGTATTTGAATATTTATTTATATTGAATTTGGACAAACCAATATATAAAGATTTTGCATATACGCGTCATAAACGTATATTCGAAGTTTTAATATACTGGATAGATATAGAATCACACTCTAGTCGCCCGAAGATGATGTTGGTTATGACCGTGGCATCATCAATATTTATGTTCGTGTTTCAAAGGTGTGATATCTATATATTTCCATTAGACTGGTGTGAGAACCAAAATTTATATAGATAGATTTATTGTTGTGATTTGGCATCAAAAACATGAGTTTCTGTATATGTATCAAAATTATGAATTTGAAACGTTAATCCACTAATTGATTGATGTTTGTATTGTTTGTTTATTTGTGTGATAATTTCGAACCATTATGCCTAATTGTATCAAACATTGAATTGTATCGAAAATTATTTGCAATTGCATGCATGTACATATATATATATGTGAACAGGTCATAGAAAGGAGGCTAGAGCAGAGAAATAAAATTGTATGCCCGACAAATAGGTACATGTGTACCATAATTTACTGTTTTGTTTGGGTGATGATGATTTTATGAGCCGATTGGCTAGCCGCTTGGCTTTTTCTTTTTCTTTTTGAGATCAGAGGGCCTGTATGGCAATTTCGGGATTTTCCCGGTGCTCCCGATACAGGGGAGGTTATGGCGAAATTTTTCAGAAATTTAGGGTGTTAGCCAAATTTTTGAAAAATTTGAAAAGTTCTTAGAAACTGAAAAGTTGAAGAACTTAAGCCGTAATCAAAATACAGGAAGTTGAGTTGATTAGTTAAACAACTTTCAGTTTCGTTCCTTTTCGAGGACGAAAAGTTTTAAGTGGGGGAGATTGTAACAACCCGAAAAAAGCGAGCCAGTTTAATTTTTTTTATTTTGGCAATTTTAGTGAAATTTGAATATTTAAAATGATTATTTTAGATAATAACGATGAGAAATTTATTTTGAATAGAATTAGAACGTATATATTTATATACGTCATCGTTAGAATATAAATATTTTATTTTAAAACTAAAAGGAATTGAAAATGGCGCGGTAGTTCGATAATTCGATTTCAAAGTTCAAGTGAATGTAACGGGTGCAAAACAAGCCGGATTTTAGTGAAACCTAAAATAATAGGATCTAATTGAGAATATCTTTCCAACGAATCCGAAAAATTGAAATTTCATAGGGATAAAAAGATATGTTCAGTTGAAATCTCAGAATAGTCGCTATTGAATTCAGGCCCTTAAAAATAGGAATTTTGCAAACGACCTCGGATTTCGACGAAATCACTTTTGTTGGATCCGCGATGTCAAGTTATTACTAGGTTTCAAATTTCATAATTTTTCGAATCAATATGTGAGCGTGGCAAAGGAAAACGCGTTTGACCATTTTCAGTTGATTTTAATCGACTGGAAATTGGCCATTTTTCAAACGTTCTCGGAATTTGACGAAACTAGTTTTGTTAGAACCGTATCGTCAATACGAAGCTAGAAAATATTTTTCTGAAATTTTTCGAGTTAGTATGCAACCCCAGTAAATTGAAATGTGCGTTCAGATTCAATATATAGATTTATATTTTGATTTTGACGAAAACTGATCGAAACGGTCGAATCAGATTACGATACATATTCCATTGTGTTCGGAATGGGGGTAATTAATTAGGGACGACAGTTGTTGTGTTTGATTTCGTGTTTGAATGGAAAGTCAACTGTAAAGAGAAATTTAAAATAATAAAATAATATTATATATATTATATCACCTTCATACCCTCCATCTCTAAAACCTAATTCAGAAAAGTCGTGCCTCCCAATTCAATAAAACCGCGCACTCGATTCTTCTGCCACCGACCAGCCACGCGCTCCGGGCCCGCCTCCTCCGGCGATGGCGCCCCCGCCTAGACCCCCTCCTCTCTCTTCTGGCTCCTTCCCCCTTTTCCATGCGACGTCGAACCCCTGAATCCCCTACCCGACCCTCGACGCCACCACCTAAAACGGCCTACGCCACCCCTTCACCAGCACTCCGACAGCCACTTCCCCCTCCTCCAACCATCCCCAACGCACCAAAGCCAGCGTGGACCCCCCTCCTTCGATTTATGCTGTAATATTTTCATTTATTTTCATTTCTTTATTTTATTTATATAAAGTAATTAGTTCGATAAAAACAAAATTTCAGTTTTTAGTATATAAATAGAGATAAAAATTTGATTTCCATTTATATGTATAATGAAAAAATATCATTTTGATGCTGTAAAGAATACGATTTTTAGTTAATGAAAATATGGTTTTTAGAAATATGAAGAGCTTTGATTTTTTTTTTCAAAAAAAAGGAATAAAGATTAGTAGTAATAATTCGATCCTTATATATTGAATAGCGATGATATAAACATTAGATCTTTATATATGAAGGAAAAATATAAAAATATAATTTTTATATAGGAAGAAGCGTTGTAAAAATATATTCTTTATTGGAAGAAGAGCGATATAAAAATAAAATCTTTATATAGAGAATAACGCGATAAAAATATAATCTTTATTATTTGAACATCGTTGTAAAAATAGATTTTTTATCTATATAGTAGCGATGTAAAAATAGAATTTTTATCTATATAGTAGCGATGTAAAAATAGAATTTTTATCTATGTAGTAGAGATATAAAAATAGAATTTTTATCTTTATAGTAGCAATGTAAAAATAGAATTTTTATCTATATAGTAGCAATGTAAAAATAAAAAATTTATCTTTATAGTAGCGGTGTAAAAATAGAATTTTTATCTATATAGTAGCTGTATAAAAATATGATTTTTATATACATAGCAACAATATGAAAATGTGATTTTTATATATGTAGTGGCTACGGGCGATGAAATTGACAAAACAGCGAGCACGATGAAGATTTCTGCATATGATGAGTCGTGGTATTGGATTAGCTAGTCGGTGAGAAATTCTCACTTTAAATTTTGTTCTTCTAGTTAAAATATATACTAGGATGCAGACGGTTCTTAGCAGCACCCGACACCCGTCGTCTACAGACCATGGATGGCTTGTATGTTTGATTATTTGTTGTAGTGAAAATTGATTGTGCGATGTGAAATGAAATAAAATATTTATATAATTAAAAATATTTTATCGTTGAAAATATAACTTTTAACGTGAATGTGAATAAATAAATATTTATAAACAAATCGGCCAATTTGTTTATATACACTGATTTGAATGATATTGATTGGGATGATAAATTTTACACATCGCCCAACTGCACCAATAAAAATCTGTGTTTGTTGATTTGAAACCCCACACGGTTGTTAGGATGATATTTGGCGTACACTAATCCCAATTATTTAATTGTATATCGATCGATCGATTGACAGGCTGTGTAAGCATTAATTATTTATATTTGATGCTTATGCAGTTGTATGGTGCACTTTGGATGATGGTTGATTGTTTATCGTTGCTATTATGTACATGTGTTGTATGGAATCCATATAATTAACATTATTTGGTAATTGATTGGGCCTCATTACAATTGGGAAAATAAAGAATATTAGAATATAAAAATAGTCATGTGTTGACGATGTTCATGTGTTGAAGCTATTCATGTGTTGAGTAAAATATTTTAATAATAAAATTTATATCTTTATCATATTTAAGATTAGAAACTGCTTTACGGTTGGAATCTAATTAAAAATCAATTGATAAATACCATAGTTTTATAAAATATATTACATAACAAAAACAGTCATGTGTTGACAGTACTTATGTGTTGAAAAAAATATAGATTCATGTGTTGAATAGAATAAATATTCATTTGTTGAATAGAATAACGAATTTATTGAAATATATAAAGCTGTGTTGATTAGAGTTGCGCCATTTTGACGTGAAGATATTTATATCGATTATATTTGTTTTTATAATGAATATAGAAAAGGTAGGGATTTCAAAATATAATGTTTTGAAATTATTATCATTTGTATAGTAATGATAGGAAATATTCAATTTTGATTTGAAATTGAATATAGAGTTGAAATGGTTTGGAAAACGAATTTAAAACGATTTATAAAATACGTTTTAAAGGGAAATCGATGAAATATAATATATATATATATATATGTATATATATATATTATATACATATAATGGCCTGAATAGAACGCGCCGCTCCGCGACAGTTCGTGAATTTTGACCATTGGCTTCAAATTGATGTTGCAGGAGATCCGTCTGTCGGATTCTCTTAAAACCAGAACCATTGGGTTCATATCGAAAAGAGCTTTCCAATGAATATTAGAAATTTGAAATCTAACGGTTGGATTTGGAATTATGTCCAAATCAAATTAGGAAAAGGTCGCTGTAAGTGCAGTTCGATGGCCGTTGATGGTAATTGACTATATGGGCCAAGATAAAATTATTAGAAATATCAATAATTAGTGTAAAATAATAATATGTGAATTGGAAAGAACTGGGATGAAAAAACTCCATATACGAAAAGATAAAAATAGATTTTTATCGAAATGAACTAGTTTTGAACTAGAATTAAAATCAATTTATTTTTGAAATAAATAAATTGAATTTGAATTGGTTTTGAAAATAACCAGAATTTCCAATATATATAAAGTGGAAGTGGATTTGAATCGAAATTGTCTTTGGAATATTTCGATGTTGGATTCCGTGATTATACAGATATCGTTCTGGGAATTTGAAAGATATATTAATATCGTTATTTCCAATACAATATTTGTTGGTTTCAGAATTTGATATTGAATATAAGCCAGTATATTTTCTATTCAGAGCTTTGTATATTATATCAAATGTGATTTGGGTTTGTCGCGAATCGTGTTTTGGGTGACATTGGTTCTTTAACCCAGTAAAAGTCAGGATATTTATTTTTGGGAAGATTAAAACTAAGTGGAGTTTTAATGAATCTTTAATTAGATTGAAAGTGAATTGATTATTTAAATTATCAAATCTGAAGGGTGATCGAGATTGGAGTACCACCAGTTTTGCTCCAAAGCGATAGTTAAATCTTTAGTTAGATTTGAACGTGAAATGGTAATTAATTTTACTGATAACACCGTGGTGTTAGATATGGAGTATTTCCAGTTTTTCTTCATGGGATGAATAGGTTGGGATTGGAAAATAAAATAAATAATTACTTCGGTGTGGTTCCCTAATCCTGACTAGTTTCGAAAACCATAATATGGTTTGAAATGATATCCAAAGGAAGATTAAAGAATAAATTTAGAAGAATTTATCTTTGATAAAATTAATGGGAGCCTTTCCCTAAGATTGTGAAAATTTGAATAAAAGAATATTCTGAACTGGAATGAGGTGTACGTTGTGTTTGTGTAACACGTATTTATTATATACGCGGGTTATTCAGAAAGGCCGGGTTTATACCCATTCTGAATAACCGATTCGACGATATGTCAAAGATGAAGACGGTGGTTGAAGACCGGAAGTCTTCACATCGTTTGGGTGATTGCTGATGATCTTGATTGGGCTGTACACCTAAGATGAGGGAATCAGTTGGTGATCGTCCAGACGTACTTGGAGATCGATGGATATGCGAGGAAAGTGCCTCCGGTTTTGTTCAGACCCAGAACGAACTAGTAAATGGACTGTGTGTCTGACATTGGATTTTATTATGTGTTGATTGATCTCTATTAAATATACATCTGTTTGGCTACGGAGAATTTATTCTCTTGCTTAACGCCCTTCTCTGAGACGTACAAGCTCAGAGGTTGTATATCGATGGACATCAGTCGCATGGAGTGAATTGCCAGTGTGGCACGCGTAAGTGGCAATTGATCAAGGCTTCTGTTGAAAAGCAAAGTCTTGTGGTTGATGATCAAAGCACGGCCTGTGTGGCACAACTTTGTGTATAACGTGAATTCGTGGGCCTCACACCTCGGTATGAGTCAAAAATGGGATAGTGACTGCAGGGAGAGCACGACATTTCTTTCTATCTAGTGGTGGTGTCAGTGCTTAAACTGGCTGACATTTATATATTTTTCACCCATGTGGTTGTTGGAATGCGAGGCGCCTCGGATATAGGTCTGTTAGGACCGGGAAACGTGTGCTAAGGAATTGCCAATCCTCCAAAGTTAGGTGAGGACCAGCCCTGAAGATCCAAGGATTGCTGTGTGCCGTCCTAGGACTTTTGCTAGAGTGTCTCGAACGGAGAGGAGCTTGCCCCTTGCCTCGACTCATGACAGAAATCCAATTTCCAATACGTGATAATGCGGTTTTAATTGTAGAACTAGTATGGCGACATGATATATGGTACCCATGCCATCTATGATTGATATTTATGATTGAAATTGTTTTGACACTATACACTTATAATAGTATCCAATGATTTGTTTTAAACGTACCAAGCATGTTTGGCTATTATAAGGGAAAACCCTATCCTCCGGCTTGCGTTGCATTGTGTGATGGGACCTGGGTCTTATAATAGCTTCATTTTTCAAAAAAGCATTGCGTTGTTTATTCTAAACACTGGTGTTCTTGGGAGGAAACCCATTCCGTGTTATACGGCGTGGTCCCTTGAATTACTCTCTTTTAAAGTAAAGTTTTAAATAACTGTTTTAGTTCTCATACCAGTCACATGACTGACCTGGAGTTTATTGTTTCAACCTAAACTCTGGGTGCCCCTATTTTCTACACGGGCAGCTAGTAGTTTTGGTTTTGCAGATTTATATTCACAGGATCCTGATTTATAGCTGGAACGATGCTCGGAAAGCTCTGTATCCGTGTATTACTTTCAGTTGTGTTTTGTATCGTTTTCCGCTGATATGTAATTTATTGTAATCTTTGATATTTATCGAATATGTAATTTATTCAATTATACTCTGTATATTCTTGTATTCTGATTGAATTGTTGTAATAAACAATGAAATGTTCTTCCGTTTGCATTCCAATTTGTCTTGTTCTCAAAATGATCAGTGGTTTCGAACGGTCTTAGTCGGTTTAACGATCGATTCAGATCGAGCGAAATTCCTTGCCGGTACATCTATCGATTTACAACCTCTGATCCCGTAGGTCTCAGAGAAGGGTGAAATAAGGGAATGAATTCCCCTTCACCAGGCAGATGTATATTTAATAGAGATCAATCAACACAGAGCAAAATCCAATGTCAGACACATAGTCCATACAAGTTCGTTCTGGGTCTGAATGAAACTGGAGGCACATTGTACCTTTCATATCCATCGATCTCCAAGTACGTCTGGACGATCACCAACTGATTCCCTCCTCTTGGGTGTACAACCCTATTAAGATCATCGGTAATCACCCAAACGATGTGAAGACCTCCGGTCTTCGACCACCGTTTTCATCCTCAACACATCGTCGAATCAGTTATTCAGAATGGAATAAACCCGGTCTTTCTGAATAACTCGCGTATATAATAAACAAGTGTTACACAAACACAACATACGCCTCATTCCAATTTAGAATATTCTTTTATTCAAATATTCTTACTCTTTGGGAAAGGTTCCCATTAATTTTATCAAAGATAAATTCTTTAAATTTATTCTTTAATCTTCCTTTGAATATCAATTCAAATTAGTCGGGATTAGCGAACCACACGTAAGTAATCATTTATTTTATTTCCCAGTCCCAACCTATTCATCCCATGAAGTAAAACTGGTAATACTTCATATCTAACACCACGGTTGTAATAACCCGAAAATCTGAGCCAATTTAAAATTTTTATTTTGGCAATTTTAGAGAATTTTGAATATTTAAAATAGATTATTTTAAATAAAATCGACGAGAAAATTTATTTTGAATAGAATTCGACGTATATATTATACGCATCGTCGTTTGAATATAAATATTTATATATAATTATAAATAGAATTGAAAATGGCGCGGTAGTTCGATAATTCGATTTCAAACTTCAATTGAATGTACCGGGTGCAAAACAATCCGGATTTTAGTGAAACCAAAAACATTAGGATCTAATTGACAATATCTTTCCAACGAATCCGAAAAATCAAAATTTCATAGCGGGAATCAAAAGATATGTCCAGTTGAAAATTCTGAATAGTCGCCATGGAATTCGGGCCCTTAAAAATGAACATTTTGCAAATGACCTCGGATTTCGACGAAACCACTTTTGTTGGGTCTGTGATGTCAAATTACTGCTAGGTTTCAAATTTCACAATTTTTCGAATCAATATGTGAGCGTGGCAAAGGAAAACGCGTTTGACCAGTTTCAGTTGATTTTAATCGACTGAAAAATGGCCATTTTTCCAACGGTCTCATAATTCGACGAAACTAGTTTTGTTAGGACCGTATCGTCAATACGAAGCTAGAAAATATTTTTCTGGAATTTTTCGAGTTAGTATGTGACCCCGGTAAATTGAAATGCGCGTTCAAATTCAATATATAGAGTTATATGTTGATTTTAATGGAAACTGATCGAAACGATCGAATCAGCCTACGGTACATATCCCATTGTGTTTGGAATGGGGGTAAAATGCTATAGACGACAGGCGGTGGGTCTCGTTTTGAGGTCGAAAATAAAAGTTGCTTTTTAGTGAAAATAAAATAATTAAATAAATTAAAAAATCCCTCCTTCCTCCCCTTTATTTCATCTGCCCCCCCTCTCTTCTTCTTCATTTCGTAACAGAGAAAAAAAAAACCTAAAACTAAAATCGCGCGCCTCCCCCTGGGTTCACCGCCGCCCTCCCCGAGACCACCGCGCCACCACCCAGAAGAGCCGCCGCCTCCCCTTCACCTGCAGCGCCGCCACCTTCTTCTCCTCCTCCTTCTTCCTCCACCTCGCTGCCCCCCTGCGCGCAACCCCCAGCCACCTCTGCCGCCGCCTCCCTTTCTTCTTCTTCCTCCCTCTCTCGCCTCCATCTCCTCCTTCTTCTGCATAAAAAACCGCCCCCCCTCTGCAGTCGAACACTATGAGCCCCTTTTTCCTTTTTATTTTTATTTTATTTTGTTTAATTAATTTTAGCAATTAAAAATCTGAAATTTTATATTGTAGGAGAAAATACAATCTTTCATATTGTAGGAGGATAAAAATACAATCTTTTATATTGTAGGAGGATAAAAATACAATCTTTTATATTGTAGGAGGATAAAAATACAATCTTTCATATAGTAGAAGGGTAAAAATATGATTTTTGTTTAGGTAGAGAATTAAAAATATAATTTTTACATGATAGGAATATTAGAAAAAAATAGCATCTTTATATGTGTAGCAAAATAAAGATTGATTTTTTGAAAAGACGATATTTTTGAAAGTGAAAAGACGATATTTTCGAAAGTGAAAAGACGATATTTTTGAAAGTGAAAAGACGATATTTTTGAAATAGAAAAGATTAGATTTTAAAAATAGAAAAGGCGAGATTTTTATATATTGAATAGCATAGTAAAAATGTGATTTTTATAAATTGAACATCGAAGTAAAAATATGATTTTTATATATTGAATAGCGAAATAAAAATGTGACTTTTATCTTAAAGACATCAAAATATAAAAATGTGTTATTTTTATATATGTAGTGACTACGGGCAACGAAGAAGATAAAAAGGCGAGAATGAAGAAGATTTCTATAAATGAAGTGTCGTGAAGTTGGATAGCTATCGGTGAGAACTTCTCACTCTAAACTTCTTTTTCTAGTTATATATATATATATATATATACTAGGATATAGACGGTTTGAATTGAATTGAATTGTTAGGTGGAATGGAATGGATTTGATTGATGTGTGAATGGCGTGGGCCTTCACTAGACCGGGGATAAGGCTAGGCCTTGTCCCGTTTCTAGTATCGTGCCGTTATGCCGCCGAAATTTTCTAAAATATGTTAGAAAAATAAAAATATCATTTTATTGAATAAATGAACTGAATAGAAATTCATGTGTTAAAATAAATTGTTTTATCGTTAAAAATATAATTTTTAACGTGAAAGTGAATAAATGAATATTTATAAACAAATCGGCCGATTTGTTTATATACACGGATTTGACTGATATTGATTGGGTCGATAAATGTTACACGTCGCCCAACTGCACAACTAAAATCTATGTTTGATTGTTTGAAACCCCGCTCGGATGTTGGGATGAAATTTGAAGTTCACTCATCCTGATTGATTAAATATGTCGATCGATTGATTGACAGGCTGTTATAAGCGTTAGATATCTATATTTGATGCTTATACAGCGTGGTGCACCTTGGATGATGGTTGATTGTTTATTGTTGCTATTATATACATGTGTTGTATGGAATCCATATAATTAACATTATATGGTGATTGATTGGGCCTCATTCCAATAGGGAAAATAATGAATATTATAAAGGAAAATTCATGTGTTGAATCTATTCATGTGTTGAGTGAAATATTTTAATAATAAAATTCACATCTTTATCATATTTAAAATTAAAACTATTTTACGATGGAGTCTAATTAAAATCAAACGATAGATACCATAGTTTTATAAAATATTTTACATAACAAAAATAGTGATGTGTTGACAGTACTCATGTGTTGAGATTAGTCGTGTGTTGAAAGAAATATAGATTCATGTGTTGAATGGGATAAATATTCATTTGTTGGATAGAATAAAGAAGTTTTGAAAATATAAAACCGTGTTGATTAGAGATGCGTTATTTTGACGCGAACGATATTTATATCGATTTTATTCGTTGTATAATGAATATTGAAAAGTGATTTCAAAATTAAATATTTTGAAATGAAATTCAAATTGAATTAGATTAAAATTCGAATTGAATAGGAAGCGAATTTGAATTCGAATAAAATAGAAATGAATTCAAATTGAATTAAATTGAAACTGAAATTTAAAACGAACTGAAATTGAATTGAAATCAATTTGAAACGAATTCGAATTGAATCAAATAGAAGGTAAATTTGAATTGAATTGAATTGAAACGAATTTGAATTTGAATTGAATTGAAATGAACTCGAATTGAATTGAAATCAAATCGATTTGAAATTGAAGATGAAGTTGAAATTGTTTTGAAACGAATGTAGAACTATTTATAAAATTCGTTTTAAAAGGAAATCGACGAAATATATATAATATATATATATATTATATATATACAATGGCCTGAATAGAACGCGCCGCGCCGCGGTAGTTCGTGAATTTCGACCATTTATTTCAAACGGACATTGCGGGTGATCCGACCGTCGGATTCTCCTAAAACCGGAACCGTTGGGTTCGTATCGAAAAGAGCTTTCCAATGAATATTAGAAATTTGAAATCTAACGGTTGGATTTGGAATTATGTCCAAATCAAATTCGGAAAGGGTCGGTGTAAGTGCAGTTCGATGGCCGTTGATGGAAATCGACTGTACGGGCCTTGATAAAATTATGAAAAATATCTATAATTTGTGTAAAATCATAATATATGGATTGGAAAGAATTGAGCTGGAGAATTCCACATTTGAAAAGATAAAAATAGATTTTTGTCGAAATAAACTAGTTTTGAACTAGAATTAAAATCAATTTATTTTTGAAATAAATAAATTGAATTTGAAAGTGATTTTAAAAATAATCAATATTCCCAATACGTGGATTGGACTGGAGTTGAATCGAAATTATCTTCGGGATATTTCGATGTTGGATTTCGTGACTATACATATATTGTTATGGGAATTTGAAAGATATATTTCATATCGTTATTTCTAATACGATATTTGTTGGTTTCAGAATTTGATATTGAACATAAGCCGGTATATTTTCTATTCAGAGCTCTATATTTAATATCAAATGTGATTTGGGTTTATCGTGAATCGTGTTTTAGATGACATTGGTTCTTTACCCCAGCTAAAGGTAAGATGTTGATTTTAGAAAGGATTAAAACTAAGTGAAGTTTTAATGAATCTTTAATTAGATTAAAATGTGAATTGATAATTTAAATTATCAAATCTGAAAAGTGATCGAGAGTGGAGTATCACCAGTTTTGCTCCAAAGCGATAGTTAAATCTTTAATTAGATTTGAACGTGAAATGGTAATTAATTTTACCGATAAAACCGTGGTGTTAGATATGGAGTATTACCAGTTTTCTCCATGGGATATATAGGTTGGGATTGGGAAATAAAATAAATAATTACTTCGGTGTGGTTCGCTAATCCCGACTAGTTTAAAATGATATCCAAAGGAAGATTATAGGATAAATTTGGAAGAATTTATCTTGGATAAAATTAATGGGAACCTTTCCCTAAGAATGTGATTTTGTGAATAAAAGAATATTCTGAATTGGAATGAGGCGTTCGTTGTGTTTGTGTAACATTTGTTTACTATATACGTGGGTTATTCAGAAGGCCGGGTTATACCCATTCTGAAAAACCGATTCGACGAGATGTCGAAGATGAAGACGGTGGTTGAAGACCGGAAGTCTTCACATCGTTTGGGTGATTACTGATGATCTTGATTGGGCTGTACACCCAAGATGAGGGAAACAGTTGGTGATCGTCCAGACGTACTTGGAGATCGATGGATATGCGAGGAAAGTGCCTCCGGTTTTGTTCAGACCCAGAACGAACTTGTAAATGGATTGTGTGTCTGACATTGGATTTTATTCTGTGTTGATTGATTTCTATTAAATATACATCTGTTTGGCGGTGGAGAATTTATTCTCTTGCTTAACGCCCTTCTCTGAGACGTACGAGCTCAGAGGTTGTATATCGATGGACATCAGTCGCATGGAGTGAATTGCCAGTGTGGCACGCGTAAGTGGCAATTGATCAAGGCTTCTGTTGAAAAGCAAAGTCTTGTGGTTGATGATCAAAGCACGGCCTGTGTGGCGTAGCTTTGTGTATAACGTGAATTCGCGAGCCTCACACCTCGGTATGAGTCAAAAACGGGATACGGACCCAAGGAGTGCACGACGTTTCTTTCTAGTTAGGGTGGTGTCAATGACCTACCAGCCCTGACATTTATATACTTTTCACCTGTGTGGTTATTGGATACGAGGCGCCTCGGATATAGGTCTGTAAGGACCGGGAAACGTGTGTTCAGGAATAACTAATCCTCAAAAGTAAGAGAGGACCAGCCTTGGAGGTTCCAAAGGATCTGAAACACCCCACCTCCGTTAGGGTCACTCTCAAAGGGAATGCCCTAATTTTGGTGGAGGTTTATAAGTACAAGTCACAGATATAAGAACACATATTTGTAAACAGCGGAAGAACAACAAACTTTTATTTCATAAAGTCAAATACGTGTTACAACCACATCCTTTCCAAAAACATAACATAACACTTTCATAATCTGTCTTGAGTACATTATTTTAAAGAAGCATAAATAAAACATAGATAAATTGCAAAAGCCCCATAGTGGATTGTCCAAAGCCATAGTTCAAAACAGGAAAGTCCAAGCAATACATTTCTCTTCTTCTTCAAGCTGGATGGTAAGGCTGGTCAAGCTGCTGTGTTCCCTCCCTGAGGACCTGGGGGGGGGGGGGGAACGGAAGAAAGAAGACGAAAGAAAAGTAGAGTCAGACATAAAGCCTGAGTAAGTCTAGTACTATTTTGTCTATGAATAAAGAACTGGGTATGATAAGTATAAACAAGAAGTGGGCAAGCACTATAAACTTGGTTAAGTTGTCTAGGGTCGAATAGACCATCGTACCCCATGTTAATTTCTGAACCCATATAAACTAGTTTCCAATCTGCACCCCATAATCAGGGTGATGTGATCCATTCTATGATGATCGGCTCCTACTCGCATAGTTACATGTGTCTTACGGCCCCCGATGTCTGTAGTTACCTATGCTGGTCCCACCATGGGGTGTATCAAGTCCCATAGTGGCAACCCGACACAACCTTAGAGTGCACAGGTATGCTACTGGTGTCCAGTGCCTTATTTTTCTGCGCCGGAGTGTGTGCACGCCCGCACTCCGTTAGAACCTACACTGCTACACCACCGCCGTCGCTTTGACCTCTTACAATCAGCCCAGTAATCGTGCCCCACCCTGCCTAGTTTTCAGGGTATCCTGATACACCTTTTAGGGTTACTGCTGAAAAGGGTCCCCCGTTACTAGGTTTTCTATCTCTAGCCAACATGCTAAGTTGGTTAAGTGTTTCCCTAACCTAACCCCACCAGTCCGTTTAGTTTAGCATGTTCCATTTTGATTAAGTCTTTAGTTCACTTAATCCTAACAATCCTGACTCAGCCTTAATTGTCTTATTAAGGCCCTGACCTCTCACATTAGACAGGTATTGTTGTGGCTGCCTGTTGCCGGTTGGTTCCGGGCAGTCTTACGCCACAACTCAGTCTAACCTCGGGTCCTTGCTGGGCTCCATGTTTAACCTCCCACATTGGATAGGTATTGTTGTGACTACTGGACAGCCGGGCGGTTCCGGGCAGGTTTACATCACAACTCAATCCAACCTCGGGTTAAACACATCGTATGTTCTACATTTACATATCTTGTCATTCTTCTTTATTTCTTATATGTAAATATTTGCGGCCCATTATTTAGTTAATGGTGTAAAGGTTACACCAATCACGGGCCCAACCCATACTTGAATTTTGGGCCCTTCTATTTTATATTTTCATTCATTAATTAATTTTAACCCAACGTTATTTTCCCCCGTTTTACACGTCCGTTCATATATATTGGGCTTAGCCTTTTAAAGCCCAATTTAGCCATGCGAAAAGGGGAGGCTTAAAGCGTGATTACATACACAAAGAGGGGAAAGTGAGCGCATGAACTTGCATATGACGTTGGAAATACATAACAGAAACTGGTGTACTTGCATATATATACTTTGGTCATAAAACATAGGTGACATGAATCAAAGCATGTGAACTTGTAATTGAGATATCATTATTGACACATGAACCTATATTTTTATTTAGGCATAATGTCAAACATAAGCATGGCATAAGTACTTCTAGCATAAACATGGCATAATGTCAAACATAAGCATGGCATAAATACTTCTAGCATAAACATGGCATAATGTCAAACATAAGCATGGCATAAGTACTTCTAGCATAAACATGGCATAATGTCAAACATAAGCATGGCTAACATAAACATAAACAAGTCATGTTCATAAGGTTTCTACATGTTTACAAAGGGGATACTTTGTTATTAACACAAAAGCATAGATCAACTTAATTATGGTTTAAGTCTAATCACATAACGATAGTATAAATATACTTATGCATAAATATTCCTAATCATGGTGTTTGCTTTAAACTTGCAAAAAGGGATTTTTGAGTCTAACCTAGCCATGTCTCACATATGTCATCATATAATTCTTTTAAACAAGATAGACTTAATCATAGATTTCAATTTGATTATACTTTAATTCATGAATTTCACAGTTATAGAATTCTCGGGGTGTTACATTCTCCCCCACTTAAAAGGATTTCGTCCCCGAAATCTTCAAGTTAGGAGGAATGTATATCCTAACATCCAATCATCCATCCACTCATCCATCAAACACGAGCATCCATTGTCCTTAAAAGACTTCTAATGCTTCATGATCATATGCGAAGTGTGTGTGTACATGTACTTATCTAATGCAAAATCAGGCGGTCTACTGATTCAGTTGACCTCCTTAATGCGAATTATGTAAGTGCCATGAATCCATTATGTATGCAAATTTTCCTATTCTTGATTCTACATGAGTGCACAACCATTCAATACAAATGCAGCATCCACATGACAACACATTAAAGTTCAATCACATACGAATGCAAACATATATGCATATGCAATATGAAGTGACTGAGCCGATCTAAAACCTAGATTGTGTGTGTATATGCAACCACGAGCAACCACTAGCAATCACTTGCAACCACTTGCAACCATCATCCATAACATGTTTCAACTACATGTTTCCATCCAAAGGGTTTCTACCTAAAAGATAAGGTCGAGGAAAGATACCTAAAAAGATAGATAAAAGCGCAACTTAAGGAAAAGGAAAGATCAAGGATGTACCCTCGAACAGAAAAGGGTAGGTTGTACGGATTCTAGCTTTAGTTTCCCAAGTTGCG
This sequence comes from Allium sativum, assembly GCA_030737875.1. Lineage (NCBI taxonomy): Eukaryota > Viridiplantae > Streptophyta > Magnoliopsida > Asparagales > Amaryllidaceae > Allium > Allium sativum. The sequence continues at coordinate 217,992,444 of CM060918.1, read as the reverse complement.
TCTCCCTCGGCGTCGCTCCACTGGACTTTGACGAGCTTGACTTCGCGGTTGCGTAGCTTCTTCACTTCCGTTCCTAAGATGCGGGTTGGAACTCTCCTTATGGTTGCTTCGCGTTCCACTTCGGCCTCTTCGAGTATATTTGGCTCTACCACTTCAGCGGACTCATGAAGACATTTTCGGAGATGAGAAACGTGAAAAACGTTGTGGACTCCGGCCAACTTCTCGGGTAGCTCTAATCTATAGGCCATTTTCCCAATTTTTCCTATCTAAAGGTATAGTCGAAGTAAAAACTTTGTGCCCATTAGGCAATGTCAAAACTGAAAACCTATGCCACATATATATTGATTAGGAGAAGAACTCTCTAAGCATCAGCCCCGAAGACCGAAATCAACATCAGACTGACACTCAAAGAGTTAATCAACCCAACCACCATATATGATTCTAGGCAACTAAGCATGATGGACTCCTTTTAGGTCACAAGGGAGTCCCTTCCTAAGATCAATCTGTATCCTATAAAACTCGAAAATTTTAGTCAAACCGATGAACACCCTCGAGCCCCAACATGTGTTACTAACAGATGAGTCATACTCCCTATGAGGTTTGCAACAGAAATTTGGATTGAGAATGGGACCGAGAGGATATACACAAAAGATACCATGCAAGTAAGCTCTACAGGAAGAGAGGAATCAAGGATATACTCTTAAGAAGAGATACGATGCACGAATCTAGTCTTCAATCTTCTAAGTCGCATTTCTTGAGCTTAACTCCATTATGCTTTGTCCGTCTTTAACTTCACAATTTCGTAGCTTCTTAATTCTTGTTTCCAAAATATGAGTTGGAACCTATTTCTCGTTCCTCTTTCACTTATTCTCCTTCTAGTATACTTGGCTCAAGCCTAACTGCGTACTCATGGTTCCATGCAAGCTCTCCAAAATTCATTAGTGAATCTTGGATCTTGTTCACTTACTAGAAGGTATTCCACATAGATGAATTATCTCTTGAAAATAAACAAATGTCAACTATGTTGCCAAATGTACTTACTAAGGTGATTCTTTACAACTCATGCATCAGCGAAATGAACCTTCAGCCTTAGTGGCGAACACTACTGGAGCGCCCTATTCTGAAATGATCCTCCTAACGAACCCCTTTTCTAGAAGCTCTTTAATCTGTTTACTGAGCTCTTTCCTTTCTCATGGAGCCATATGTCTAACGGGAAACGCAACGGGCTTTGCATTATCTACAAGATATATGCGGAAGTCTATTTCCCGCTTCGGAGGCAAGCCCTTCACCTCTTCGAAGACATCCGGATATTCCCGGACCACTCTAACTGATTGCAAATTTTCAACAGAGGCATCTAGCGATTCCAGATAACTAAGCATAACCGCATACGAGGGATTACAAGAAATTTCCAAAGTATTACCGAGCTGGGTTAGGAGCCTAACAACCCTTTTCTCACAATCAAGGATGGCCCCATTACGGGATAGCCAATCCATACCCAAAATCAAACCATACCCCGAAAAGCCCAAAACAAAGGCACTACATTGAAATTCTACACTTAGAATGGAAATTTTCAATCCCACACAGATCATAGACAAATGAGCTGGGCCCCCAATTGGGTTTGAAACAATTAAGGGGTCCTCTACCATACTAGTTTCTAGGTGCAGAGATTCTACTAAAGCAGACGAGATAAAGGAGTGTGATGCGCCAGAATCAAATAAAGTGCGAACGGGGTGATCGTAAAAGATAAACTACACTTTCTACAGAAGTGTTTGTACCTCGCTGTTACAAAGGTGGCGCTTCCAGCACATGAACCTGTGCCCCTGGGGTGGATCCAGCGCCCTGCCCCTGTCCCCGTTTCTTTGGGCAGTCCTTAGCCCTATGGCCCGTCTCACCGCAAGAAAAGCACCCACCATTCTCCTTGGCCTTCTTTTTCCGGCAGTCCTTTACTAAGTGCCCCACTTTGCCACAGAAATTACACGTCCTCTTCTCTTTGTTGCCTTCCCCGCCCTTCTTAAAGTCTGTCTTCTTGGGCTGCAAACCCTCTTTCTTCTTGCCCTTATCCTCTTCATTCAGCAATGCCATTTGCACCAATCTTTCATACGTGGCTCCCATGGGTATATGGGTCATGGCCAAACTGTGTAATGGCTCATTTAACCCTTTGACGAAACGGAGAGCCTTCTTGTGCGGGGTGTTGACTAGGTCAAGCCCAAACCTAGCCAGCTCATCAAACTGATTCACATATTCTCTGACAGTCTTGTCTCCTTGCTTAAGAAATAAGAATTTTTCCAACTGCAAACTCCTTTCCGCATCTGAGAGAAATTTAGTCTCAAACCTTGCCCTAAAGTCCTCCCATGTCTCCACTGGTCTTTCAGCATTAGTGACTTCCCACCAGTAGGAAGCCTCGCCCTTCAATAGCCACACCGCCAGTTGTACTTTCTGTCTATCCTCCACTTCAAAGATGATGAATAAGTCCTCCGTTTCTTTCAGCCAATTTCTAGCTGCTACGAAGGACTCAGTTCCATGGAAATCCCTTCCTCCCATAGCTTTAAAATCTTTACATATCTTAGCAAAAGTGTTTCCCCGTGGAGGAGGTGGAGGAAAAGGTGCCGCTGCAGCTGGATGATTTCCTTCAGCTGGGGGAGGAGGAACGGTAGGACCTGGCTGAGTGGCCCTTGCTTCTAAGAACCGTCTAAACCAACCAGGTATTGGTACCCCCTCCGGCAAGTTAAGTTCTTGGGACATGCTGGAACAAAAAGGATAGATTCAAAACGAAGGATAAGAGATAGTACCTACGGCTTTGGGGAGTGGACTTTGCCTTTTAAAAGTAAAATAATATCTTTCTTTTAAAAATGCTTCTTTAAATTTTCTTTTTGAAAATAATTTTTTTTTTCAAAACTTTTTATCTTATCTGGTAAACCTATGCTCTAATACCAAGTGAAACACCCCACCTCCGTTAGGGTCACTCTCAAAGGGAATGCCCTAATTTTGGTGGAGGTTTATAAGTACAAGTCACAGATATAAGAACACATATTTGTAAACAGCGGAAGAACAACAAACTTTTATTTCATAAAGTCAAATACGTGTTACAACCACATCCTTTCCAAAAACATAACATAACACTTTCATAATCTGTCTTGAGTACATTATTTTAAAGAAGCATAAATAAAACATAGATAAATTGCAAAAGCCCCATAGTGGATTGTCCAAAGCCATAGTTCAAAACAGGAAAGTCCAAGCAATACATTTCTCTTCTTCTTCAAGCTGGATGGTAAGGCTGGTCAAGCTGCTGTGTTCCCTCCCTGAGGACCTGGGGGGGGGGGGGGAACGGAAGAAAGAAGACGAAAGAAAAGCAGAGTCAGACATAAAGCCTGAGTAAGTCTAGTACTATTTTGTCTATGAATAAAGAACTGGGTATGATAAGTATAAACAAGAAGTGGGAAAGCACTATAAACTTGGTTAAGTTGTTTAGGGTCGAATAGACCATCGTACCCCATGTTAATTTCTGAACCCATATAAACTAGTTTCCAATCTGCACCCCATAATCAGGGTGATGTGATCCATTCTATGATGATCGGCTCCTACTCGCATAGTTACATGTGTCTTACGGCCCCCGATGTCTGTAGTTACCTATGCTGGTCCCACCATGGGGTGTATCAAGTCCCATAGTGGCAACCCGACACAACCTTAGAGTGCACAGGTATGCTACTGGTGTCCAGTGCCTTATTTTTCTGCGCCGGAGTGTGTGCACGCCCGCACTCCGTTAGAACCTACACTGCTACACCACCGCCGTCGCTTTGACCTCTTACAATCAGCCCAGTAATCGTGCCCCACCCTGCCTAGTTTTCAGGGTATCCTGATACACCTTTTAGGGTTACTGCTGAAAAGGGTCCCCCGTTACTAGGTTTTCTATCTCTAGCCAACATGCTAAGTTGGTTAAGTGTTTCCCTAACCTAACCCCACCAGTCCGTTTAGTTTAGCATGTTCCATTTTGATTAAGTCTTTAGTTCACTTAATCCTAACAATCCTGACTCAGCCTTAATTGTCTTATTAAGGCCCTGACCTCTCACATTAGACAGGTATTGTTGTGGCTGCCTGTTGCCGGTTGGTTCCGGGCAGTCTTACGCCACAACTCAGTCTAACCTCGGGTCCTTGCTGGGCTCCATGTTTAACCTCCCACATTGGATAGGTATTGTTGTGACTACTGGACAGCCGGGCGGTTCCGGGCAGGTTTACATCACAACTCAATCCAACCTCGGGTTAAACACATCGTATGTTCTACATTTACATATCTTGTCATTCTTCTTTATTTCTTATATGTAAATATTTGCGGCCCATTATTTAGTTAATGGTGTAAAGGTTACACCAATCACGGGCCCAACCCATACTTGAATTTTGGGCCCTTCTATTTTATATTTTCATTCATTAATTAATTTTAACCCAACGTTATTTTCCCCCGTTTTACACGTCCGTTCATATATATTGGGCTTAGCCTTTTAAAGCCCAATTTAGCCATGCGAAAAGGGGAGGCTTAAAGCGTGATTACATACACAAAGAGGGGAAAGTGAGCGCATGAACTTGCATATGACGTTGGAAATACATAACAGAAACTGGTGTACTTGCATATATATACTTTGGTCATAAAACATAGGTGACATGAATCAAAGCATGTGAACTTGTAATTGAGATATCATTATTGACACATGAACCTATATTTTTATTTAGGCATAATGTCAAACATAAGCATGGCATAAGTACTTCTAGCATAAACATGGCATAATGTCAAACATAAGCATGGCATAAATACTTCTAGCATAAACATGGCATAATGTCAAACATAAGCATGGCATAAGTACTTCTAGCATAAACATGGCATAATGTCAAACATAAGCATGGCTAACATAAACATAAACAAGTCATGTTCATAAGGTTTCTACATGTTTACAAAGGGGATACTTTGTTATTAACACAAAAGCATAGATCAACTTAATTATGGTTTAAGTCTAATCACATAACGATAGTATAAATATACTTATGCATAAATATTCCTAATCATGGTGTTTGCTTTAAACTTGCAAAAAGGGATTTTTGAGTCTAACCTAGCCATGTCTCACATATGTCATCATATAATTCTTTTAAACAAGATAGACTTAATCATAGATTTCAATTTGATTATACTTTAATTCATGAATTTCACAGTTATAGAATTCTCGGGGTGTTACAGGATCAGAGTGGGGTCCTGAGGCATTGCTAGAGTGTCTCGAACGCGGAGAGGAGCTTGCCGCTTGCCTCGGCTCATGACGGAAATCCAATTTCCAATACGTGATATTGCGGTTTTAATTGTAGAACTATTATGGCGACATGATAGATGGTACCCATGCCGCCTATGATTGATATTTATGATTTGAAATTGTTTTGACACTATACACCTATTATAGTATCAAATAATGTGTTTTAAACGTATCAAGCATGCTTTGGCTGTTATAAGGGAAAACCCTATCCTACGGCTTGCATTGCATTGTGTGATGGGACCTTGGTCTTATAACAACTTCATTTTTCTTTATTTAGCATTGCGCTGTTTGTTCTATGCACTGGTATTCTTGGGAGGAAACCCGTTCCGTGTTATACGGCGTGGTCCATAGATTTACCAAACTTTAAAACCAATATTAATAACTGTTTTAGTTCTCACACCAGTCACATGACTGACCTGGAGTTTATTGTTTTAACCTAAACTCTGGGTGCCCTTATTTTCCGCACGGGCAGCTAGTAGTTTTGGTTTTGCAGATTTATATTCACAGGATCCTGATTTACAACTGGAACGATGCTCGGAAAGCTCTGTATCCGTGTATCTCTTCTAGTTGTATATTGTATTATTTTCCACTGCGATGTATTTAAATGTAATTTAAATCTCTGATATTTGTCGAATGTAATTTAATCATTTATACTCTGTATATTCTTGTATCTGATGGAATTGTTGTAATAACAATGAAATGTTCTTCCGTCTGCGTTCTATTTTGTCTTTTACTCAATTCTACCCGGGCTTTCCTTTATGGGGAATTTCGGGTTGTCTCAGTTTGGTATCAGAGCTTTGGTTTACAGAGCTCGAGAACAAGACACATTAGAACCATACGAAAGAATTCATCAGATATTGGATTAGTAAAATCCAATTAGAATGACTCGTTAGAGATAGGATTAGTAGTATCCTAGAACGAGTGTGAAGAGTATATTTTTCAAATGTAAACAATTTTGTTTTAAAATTTAAATCGCTTTATACGTATTTGAATATTTATTTATTTTGAATTTGGACAATCGAGTATATAAAGATTTCGCGTATACGCGTCATGAACGTATAGTCGAAGTTTTAATATACTGGATGGATATAGAATCACATTCTAGATATCCGGGGATGATTCTGATGATGGTGCATCATCATCAGTATTCATAATCGAGTTTCGAAGGTGTGATTTCTATATATTTCCATTAGACTGGTGTGAAAACCAAAACTTATATAGCTAGAACACATTGTTGTGAATTGGCATCAAAAACATGATTTTTTGTATATATGTATCAAAATTATGAATTTGAAACTCTAATTCACTAATTGATTGATGTTTGTGTTGTTTGTTTGATAATTTTGAACCATTTAGCCTAATTGAACCGAATATTGAAGTATATTGAAAATTGGTCACATTTGCTTGCATATACATATACTTACATTGAACAGGTCATAGCAAGGAGGCTAGAGCCGAAGAATAAAATTTGTTTGCCCGACAAATAGGTACATGTTTACTACATAATTTACTGTTTTGTTTGGGTGATGATGATTTTATGAGCCTATTGGCTAGCCGCTTGGCTTTTTCTTTTTCTTATTGAGATTAGAAGGACCGGGGAAGCTATTTGAAATTCCCCGATGCTCCCGGTGCAGGGGAGGTTATGGCGAAATTTTTCGAAAATTTAGGGTGTTAGCCAAATTTTTGAAGAATTGGAAAATTCTCAGAAACTGAAAAGTTGGAGAATGGAAGCCAAATCGAACATAGAGTAGATTAATCAAACCACTTTCGACTTTGTTCCTTTTCGGGGACGAAAAGTTTTAAGTGGGAGAGATTGTAATAACCCGAAAATCTGAGCCAGTTTAAAATTTTTATTTTGGCAATTTTAGAGAATTTTGAATATTTAAAATAGATTATTTTAAATAAAACCGACGAGAAAAATTATTTTGAATAGAATTCGACGTATATATTATACGCGTCGTCGTTTGAATATAAATATTTATATATAATTATAAATAGAATTGAAAATGGCGCGGTAGTTCGATAATTCGCTTTCAAACTTCAATTGAATGTACCGGGTGCAAAACAATCCGGATTTTAGTGAAACCAAAAACATTAGGATCTAATTGACAATATCTTTCCAACGAATCCGAAAAATCAAAATTTCATAGCGGGAATCAAAAGATATGTCCAGTTGAAAATTTTGGATAGTCGCCATGGAATTCGGGCCCTTAAAAATGAACATTTTGCAAATGACCTCGGATTTCGACGAAACCACTTTTGTTGGGTCCGTGATGTCAAATTATTGCTAGGTTTCAAATTTCATAATTTTTCGAATCAATATGTGAGCGTGGCAAAGGAAAACGCGTTTGACCAGTTTCAGTTGATTTTAATCGACTGAAAAATGGCCATTTTTCCAACGGTCTCAGAATTCGACGAAACTAGTTTTGTTAGGACCGTATCGTCAATACGAAGCTAGAAAATATTTTTCTAGAATTTTTCGAGTTAGTATGTGACCCCGGTAAATTGAAATGCGCGTTCAAATTCAATATATAGAGTTATATGTTGATTTTAACGGAAACTGATCGAAACGATCGAATCAGCCTACGATACATATCCCATTGTGTTCGGAATGGGGGTAAAATGCTATAGACGACAGGCGGTGGGTCTCGTTTTGAGGTCGAAAATAAAAGTTGCTTTTTAGTGAAAATAAAATAATTAAATAAATTAAAAAAATAATTAAAATCCCTCCTTCCTCCCCTTTATTACATCTGGCCCCCCCTCTCTTCTTCTTCATTTCGTAACAGAGAAAAAAAAATCTAAAACTAAAATCGCGCGCCTCCCCTTGGGTTCACCGCCGCCCTCCCCGAGACCACAGTGCCACCACCCAGAAGAGCCACCGCCTCCCCTTCACCTGCAGCGCCGCCACCTTCTTCTCCTCCTCCTTCTTCCTCCACCTCGCCGCCCCCCTGCGCGCAACCCCCAGCCACCTCTGTCGCCGCCTACCTTTCTTCTTCTTCCTCCCTCTCTCGCCTCCATCTCCTCCTTCTTCTGCATAAAAAACCGCCCCCCCTCTGCAGTCGAACACTGTGAGCCCCTTTTCCTTTTTATTTTTATTTTGTTTTGTTTAATTAATTTTAGTAATTAAAAATATGAAATTTTATATTGTAGGAGAAAATACAATCTTTTATATTGTAGGAGGATAAAAATACAATCTTTTATATTGTAGGAGGATAAAAATACAATCTTTTATATTGTAGGAGGATAAAAATATAATCTTTCATATAGTAGAAGGGTAAAAATATGATTTTTATTTAGGTAGAGAATTAAAAATATAATTTTTACATGATAAGAATATTAGAAAAAAATAGCATCTTTATATGTGTAGCAAAATAAAGATTGATTTTTTGAAAAGACGATATTTTTGAAAGTGAAAAGACGATATTTTTGAAAGTGAAAAGACAATATTTTTGAAATAGAAAAGATTAGATTTTAAAAATAGAAAAGGCGAGATTTTTATATATTGAATAGCATAGTAAAAATGTGATTTTTATAAATTGAACATCGAAGTAAAAATATGATTTTTATATATTGAATAGCGAAATAAAAATGTGACTTTTATCTTAAAGACATCAAAATATAAAAATGTGTTATTTTTATATATGTAGTGACTACAGGCAACGAAGAAGATAAAAAGGCGAGAATGAAGAAGATTTCTATAAATGAAGTGTCGTGAAGTTGGATAGCTATCGGTGAGAACTTCTCACTCTAAACTTCTTTTTCTAGTTATATATATATATATATATACTAGGATGTAGACGGTGTTTAGTAGCACCCGACACCCGTCATCCACAGACCATGGATGGCTTGTTTGTTAAATTGTTTGGTTGAGTAGTTGGTTAGTCTAATTGGTTTGAATTGAATTGTTTGGTGGAATGGAATAAATTTGATTGATGTGTGAATGGCGTGGGCCTTCACTAGACCGGGGATAAGGCTAGGCCTTGTCCCGTTTCTAGTATCGTGCCGTTATGCCGCCGAAATTTTCTAAAATATGTTAGAAAAATAAAAATATCATTTTATTGAATAAATGAACTGAATAGAAATTCATGTGTTAAAATAAATTGTTTTATCGTTAAAAATATAATTTTTAACGTGAAAGTGAATAAATGAATATTTATAAACAAATCGGCCGATTTGTTTATATACACGGATTTGACTGATATTGATTGGGTCGATAAATGTTACACGTCGCCCAACTGCACAACTAAAATCTGTGTTTGATTGTTTGAAACCCCACACGGGTGTTGGGATGAAATTTGAAGTTCACTCATCCTGATTGATTAAATATGTCGATCGATTGATTGACAGGCTGTTATAAGCGTTAGATATCTATATTTGATGCTTATACAGCGTGGTGCACCTTGGATGATGGTTGATTGTTTATTGTTGCTATTATATACATGTGTTGTATGGAATCCATATAATTAACATTATATGGTGATTGATTGGGCCTCATTCCAATAGGGAAAATAATGAATATTATAAAGGAAAATTCATGTGTTGAATCTATTCATGTGTTGAGTGAAATATTTTAATAATAAAATTCACATCTTTATCATATTTAAAATTAGAACTATTTTACGATGGAGTCTAATTAAAATCAAACGATAGATACCATAGTTTTATAAAATATTTTACATAACAAAAATAGTGATGTGTTGACAGTACTCATGTGTTGAGATTAGTCGTGTGTTGAAAGAAATATAGATTCATGTGTTGAATGGGATAAATATTCATTGGTTGGATAGAATAAAGAAGTTTTGAAAATATAAAGCCATGTTGATTAGAGATGCGTTATTTTGACCCGAACGATATTTATATCGATTTTATTCGTTGTATAATGAATATTGAAAAGTGATTTCAAAATTAAATATTTTGAAATGAAATTCAAATTGAATTAGATTAAAATTCGAATTGAATAGGAAGCGAATTTGAATTCGAATAAAATAGAAATGAATTCAAATTGAATTAAATTGAAATTGAAATTGAAATTTAAAACGAACTGAAATTGAATTGAAATCAATTTGAAACGAATTCGAATTGAATCAAATAGAAGGTAAATTTGAATTGAATTGAATTGAAACGAATTTGAATTTGAATTGAAATGAATTCGAATTGAATTGAAATCAAATCGATTTGAAATTGAAGATGAAGTTGAAATTGTTTTGAAACAAATGTAGAACTATTTATAAAATTCGTTTTAAAAGGAAATCGACGAAATATATATAATATATATATATATATATATTATATATATACAATGGCCTGAATAGAATGCGCCGCGCCGCGGCAGTTCGTGAATTTCGACCATTTATTTCAAACGGACATTGCGGGAGATCCGACAGTCGGATTCTCCTAAAACTGGAACTGTTGGGTTCGTATCGAAAAGAGCTTTCCAATGAATATTAGAAATTTGAAATCTAACGGTTGGATTTGGAATTATGTCCAAATCAAATTCGGAAAGGGTCGCTGTAAGTGCAGTTCGATGGCCGTTGATGGAAATCGACTGTACGGGCCTTGATAAAATTATGAAAAATATCTATAATTTGTGTAAAATCATAATATATGGATTGGAAAGAATTGAGCTGGAGAATTCCACATTTGAAAAGATAAAAATAGATTTTTATCGAAATAAACTAATTTTGAACTAGAATTAAAATCAATTTATTTTTGAAATAAATAAATTGAATTTGAAAGTGATTTTAAAAATAATCAATATTCCCAATACGTGGATTGGACTGGAGTTGAATCGAAATTATCTTCGGGATATTTCGATGTTGGATTTTGTGACTATACAGATATTGTTATGGGAATTTGAAAGATATATTTCATATCGTTATTTCTAATACGATATTTGTTGGTTTCAGAATTTGATATTGAACATAAGCCGGTATATTTTCTATTCAGAGCTCTGTATTTAATATCAAATGTGATTTGGGTTTATCGTGAATCGTGTTTTAGATGACATTGGTTCTTTACCCCAGCTAAAGGTAAGATGTTGATTTTAGAAAAGATTAAAACTAAGTGAAGTTTTAATGAATCTTTAATTAGATTAAAATGTGAATTGATAATTTAAATTATCAAATCTAAAAAGTGATCGAGAGTGGAGTATCACCAGTTTTGCTCCAAAGCGATAGTTAAATCTTTAATTAGATTTGAACGTGAAATGGTAATTAATTTTACCGATAACACCGTGGTGTTAGATATGGAGTATTACCAGTTTTCTCCATGGGATATATAGGTTGGGATTGGGAAATAAAATAAATAATTACTTCGGTGTGGTTCGCTAATCCCGACTAGTTTAAAATGATATCCAAAGGAAGATTATAGGATAAATTTGGAAGAATTTATCTTGGATAAAATTAATGGGAACCTTTCCCTAAGAATGTGATTTTGTGAATAAAAGAATATTCTGAATTGGAATGAGGCGTTCGTTGTGTTTGTGTAACATTTGTTTACTATATACGTGGGTTATTCAGAAAGGCCGGGTTATACCCATTCTGAAAAACCGATTCGACGAGATGTCGAAGATGAAGATGGTGGTTGAAGACCGGAAGTCTTCACATCGTTTGGTTGATTACTGATGATCTTGATTGGGCTGTACACCCAAGATGAGGGAAACAGTTGGTGATCGTCCAGACGTACTTGGAGATCGATGGATATGCGAGGAAAGTGCCTCCGGTTTCGTTCAGACCCAGAACGAACTTGTAAATGGATTGTGTGTCTGACATTGGATTTTATTCTGTGTTGATTGATCTCTATTAAATATACATCTGTTTGGCGGTGGAGAATTTATTCTCTTGCTTAACGCCCTTCTCTGAGACGTACGAGCTCAGAGGTTGTATATCGATGGACATCAGTCGCATGGAGTGAATTGCCAGTGTGGCACGCGTAAGTGGCAATTGATCAAGGCTTCTGTTGAAAAGCAAAGTCTTGTGGTTGATGATTAAAGTACGGCCTGTGTGGCATAGCTTTGTGTATAACGTGAATTCGCGAGCCTCACACCTCGGTATGAGTCAAAAACGGGATACGGACCCAAAGCCTGTCGTCTATAGCATTTTACCCCCATTCCGAACTTTTAAGGTAAAATGCTATAGACGACAGGCTTTGGGTCCGTATCCCGTTTTTGACTCATACCGAGGTGTGAGGCTCGCAAATTCACGTTATACACAAAGTTATGCCACACAGGCCGTGCTTTGATCATCAACCACAAAACTTTGCTTTTCAACAGAAGCCTTGATCAATTGCCACTTACGCGTGCCACATTGGCAATTCACTCCATGCGACTGATGTCCATCAATATACAACCTTTGAGCTCGTACGTCTCAGAGAAGGGCGTTAAGCAAGAGAATAAATTCTCCACCGCCAAACAGATGTATATTTAATAGAGATCAATCAACACAGAATAAAATCCAATGTCAAACACACAATCCATTTACAAGTTCGTTCTGGGTCTGAACGAAACCGAAGGCACTTTCCTCGCATATCCATCCATCTCCAAGTACGTCTGGACAATCACCAACTGTTTCCCTCATCTTGGGTGTACAGCCCAATCAAGATCATCAGTAATCACCCAAACGATGTGAAGACTTCCGGTCTTCAACCACCGTCTTCATCTTCGACATCTCGTCGAGTCGGTTATTCAGAATGGGTATAAACCCGGCCTTTCTGAATAACCCACGTATATAATAAACAAATGTTACACAAGCACAACAAACGCCTCATTCCAATTCAGAATATTCTTTTATTCACAAAATCACATTCTTAGGGAAATGTTCCCATTAATTTTATCCAAGATAAATTCTTCTAAATTTATTCTTTAATCTTCCTTTGGATATCATTTCAAACCATATTATGGTTTTCCAAACTAGTCGGGATTAGCGAACCACACCGAAGTAATTATTTATTTTATTTCCCAATCCCAACCTATTCATCCCATGGAGCAAAACTGGTAATACTCCATATCTAACACCACGGTGTTATCGGTAAAATTAATTACCATTTCACGTTCAAATCTAATTAAAGATTTAACTATCGCTTTGGAGCAAAACTGGTGGTACTCCATTCTCGATCACCTTTCAGATTTGATAATTTAAATTATCAATTCACATTTTAATCTAATTAAAGATTCATTAAAACTCCACTTAGTTTTAATCTTCTCAAAAATCAATATTCTGTCTTTAACTGGGTTAAAGAACCAATGTCTTCTAAAACACGATTCACGACAAACCCAAATCACATTTGATATTAAATACAAGGCTTTGAATAGAAAATATACTGGCTTATATTCAATATCGAATTCTGAAACCAACAAATATCGTATTGGAAATAACGATATAAAATATATCTTTCAAATTCCCATAACAATATCTGTATAGTCACGAAATCCAACATCGAAATATCCCGAAGATAATTTCGATTCAACTCCCGTCCAATTCACGTATTGGGAATATTGATTATTTTTAAAATCACTTTCAAATTCAATTTATTTATTTCAAAAATAAATTGTTTTTAATTCCAGCTCAAAACTAGTTCATTTCGATAAAAATCTATTTTTATCCTTTCAAATGTGGAATTCTTCATCCCAGTTCTTTCCAATTCATATATTATGATTTTACACAAATTATAGATATTTTTAATAATTTTATCAAGGCCCGTACAGTCGATTTCCATCCACGGCCATCGAACTGCACTTACAGCGACCTTTTCTGAATTTGATTTGGACATAATTCCAAATCCAACCGTTAGATTTCAAATTTCTAATATTCATTGGAAAGCCCTTTTCGATACGAACCCAATGGTTCCGGTTTTAGGAGAATCCGATGGTCGGATCTCCCGTAATATCCGTTTGAAATAAATGGTCGAAATTCACGAACTGCCGCGGCGCGGCGCGTTCTTTTCAGGCCATTATATATATAATATATATATTATATATATTTCGTCGATTTCCTTTTTAAAACGTATTTTATAAATAGTTCTACATTCGTTTCAAAATAATTTCAACTTCATTTTCAATTTCAAATCAAAATTGAATATTTCATATCATTACTATATAAATGATAATATTTTCAAAACGTTATATTTTGAAATCACCACCTTTTCTATATTCATTATAAAAACGAATATAATCAATATAAATATCGTTCACGTCAAAATAGCGCAACTCTAATCAACACGGCTTTATATATTTCAATAAATCCGTTATTCTTTTCAACAAATGAATATTTATTCCATTCAACACATGAATCTATATTTCTTCCAACACCTGACTAATCTCAACATATGAGTACTGTCAACACATCACTATTTTTGTTATGTAAAATATTTTATAAAACTATAGTATCTATCGTTTGATTTTTAATTAGACTTCTACTGGGAAGTAGTTCTAAATTTAAATATGATAAAGATGTAATTTTTATTATTTAAAATATTTCACTCAACACATGAACATCGTCAACACATGAATATTTTTATATTCAACACATGAATTTTCTTTTATAATATTCCTTATTTTCCCGATTGGAATGAGGCCCAATCAATCACCATATAATGTTAATTATATGGATTCCATACAACACATGTATATAATAGCATTGAAAAAGAATCAACCATCAACCAAAGTGCACTACACTGTATAAGCATCAAATATAGATATCTTACGCTTATAACAGCCTGTCAATCAATCGATCGACATATTTAAGCAATCAGGATGAGTGAACTTCCAAATTTCATCCCAACACCCGTGTGGGGTTTCAAACAATCAAACACAGAATTTATTTGTGCAGCTGGGCGATGTGTAAAATTTATCGTCCCAATCAATGTCCTTCAAATAGGTGTACATAAACAAACCGTCCGGTTTGTAAATGAATATTTTATTTTATTCACTTCCACGTTAAAAATTATATTTTTAACGATAAAATATTCTATTTCAACACATGAATTTCTATTCAGTTCATTTATTCAATAAAATGATATTTTTATTTTTCTAACATATCTTAGAAAATTTCGGCGGCATAACGGCACGATACTAGAAACGGGACAAGGCCTAGCCTTATCCCCGGTCTAGTGAAGGCCCACGCCATTCACACATCAATCAAATCCATTTCAATTCACCAAACAATTCAATTCAAACCAAATAGACTAACCAACTACACAATCAAACAATTTAACAAACAAGCCATCCATGGTCTGTGGATGACGGGTGTCGGCTGCTACTAAACACCGTCTGCATCCTAGTGTATATATATAACTAGAAAAAGAGATTTTGAGTGAGAAGTTCTCACCGATAGCTATCCTAACTCCACGGCACTTCTAAAGTAGAAATCTTCGCCGTTATTGCCTCTTGTCACTTTCTTTGCCCGTATTCTCTACATATGTAAAAATCGAATTTTTACTTCGCTATTCAATATATAAAAATCGAATTTTTACTATGCTATTCAATATATAAAAATTCTATTTTTACATTGCTATTCTTCATATAAAGATTTCGCCTTTTCAACTATAAAGATTTCTCCTTTCCAAATATAAAGACTTCATCTTTTCAAAAATATAGATTTTGCGTTTATTTCCTCATTATAAAAATCACCTCTTTATTTCAATGTATATATAATAAAAATCAGATTTTTATTTTGCTACATAGACAAAGATGATATTTTTATATTCTATATTTCATAAAGATTATATTTTTATAGTTCCTACCATGTAAAGATCATATTTTTATCTTTTTACAATATAAAAGATTATATTTTTATCTTTTTATACGGTTTTCAAATGAATAAAAATCGAATCTATTTCTAGCTAAAAACTGAAATCTTTCTCATGTTAAACATCGTATCTTTGCAAAGTTAAAGGTCTAATCTTTATCTACCTAAAAATCCTAACTTTATACAATAAAATTCAGATCCTTATTTAAATAAAAATCACCTTTTTACACAAATAAAAAAAATCTCATTTTTTTTAATCAAAGAAATAAAATAAAATAAAAGGAGTACAAAGCTCACAATTTCCTTCTTCCCGGCAGTCCGAATTGCTCACGGTGACTGCTGGAATCGATCGCAGTTTGGAGAGGAAGGAGCGCTCCAAGGT
Source organism: Allium sativum (assembly GCA_030737875.1). Taxonomy (NCBI): domain Eukaryota; kingdom Viridiplantae; phylum Streptophyta; class Magnoliopsida; order Asparagales; family Amaryllidaceae; genus Allium; species Allium sativum. The sequence continues at coordinate 217,976,032 of CM060918.1, read as the reverse complement.
GATGGGTGGTGATTGTAACAACCCGAAAATCTGGGCCAGTTTAAAATTTTTATTTTGGCAATTTTAGCGAATTTTAATTATTTAAAATAGATTATTTTAAATAATATTGACGAGAAATTTATTTTGAATATAATTCGAACATATATATTTATACGCGTCGTCGTTAGAATATAAATATTTGTATATAATTAAAAATAGAATTGAAAATGGCGCGGTAGTTCGATAATTCGATTTCAAACTTCAATTGAATGTACCGGGTGCAGAACAATCCGGATTTTAGTGAAACCAAAAACAATAGGATCTAATTGATAATATCTTTCCAATGAATCCGACCAATCGAAATTTCATAGCGGGAATCAAAAGATATGTCCAGTTGAAAATTCTGAATAGTCGCTATGGAATTCAGGCCCTTAAAAATGGACATTTTGCAAACGACCTCGGATTTCGACGAAACCACTTTTGTTGGGTCCGTGATGTAAAGTTATTGCTAGGTTTCAAATTTCATAATTTTTCGAATCAATATGTGAGCGTGGCAAAGGAAAACGCGTTTGACTAGTTTCAGTTGATTTTAATCGACTGGAAAAGGACCATTTTTCTAACGGTCTCAGAATTCGTCGAAACTAGTTTTGTTAGGACCGTATCGTCAATACGAAGCTAGAAAATATTTTTCGAGAATTTTTAGAGTTAGTATGTGGCCCCGGTAATTTGAAATGTACATTTAAAATTCAATATAGTGATTTAAATGTAAATTCAACGGAAACATATCGAAACGATCGAATCAGCTTACGATACATATCCCATTGTGTTCGGAATGGGGGTAAACAGCTATGGACGACAGGCGATGGGCCTCGTTTAGAGGTCGTATGTAAAAGTCAACTTTTTCAAAAATAAAATAATTAAATAAATAAATAAAAAACTTTTTCTCTTCCCTTATATCAGGCCCCCCCCGTTAAAAGAACACTGAAATCAGAAAAGAAAAAAAAGGGAACAGCGGAGGACCGCCGCCCTCCCCACGATGCCGCTACCACCGCCCTCTTCCCCCCCCTTTTCCGATTCGATCAGAGCGCCGCCCAGGAGGGGCCACCGCGTCCGATTCCTTCCGCCTCACACCCCAGACAGCCTCGCCGACCTCCACCGACGAGCGCCCTCCGTCCAAACCCCCTCCTCGCGCCGCCCCTCTTCTCCTTTTTCCCCTTTCCTTCTCGCGACAACAACCTCCGCCCCCTGCTTCCACCAGCGAACAACAAACCCCCCCCTCCAGTAAACGAAATCGAAAAGGTATGCTTCTTTGTTTATTTTTGTTTTGTTTTACATAGTTAAATTTATTTAAAAACCTGATTTTCTTAAATGCATAAAGCTGGAATTTTTGTCGTATGTTAGAATTATTTTTAGGAAAATAAAACTTAGATTTTTATGTTGAAAGAAACAATTGTTATCTTAGAAAAGAAACGATTTTTATTCATGTAAAAGGTTTGATTTTTATTTGAATAAGGTTTAAATTTTAAAATAAAAAAAAAGGTAAAAGGAAGGATTTCTATATAAAAAGGTATGCTTTTTCCTTATAGAAAAGTATGATTTTTCTTTATAATAAAAATATGATTTTTATATATTGAATAGCGAAGTAAAAATATGATTTTTATATATTGAATAGCGAAGTAAAAATATGATTTTTATATATTGAATAGCGAAGTAAAAATATTATTTTTATATATTGAATAGCGAAGTAAAAATTTGATTTTTATATATTGAATAGCGAAGTAAAAATTTGATTTTTATATATTGAATAGCACAGTAAAAATTCGATTTTTATATATTGAATAGCACAGTAAAAATTCGATTTTTATATATTGAATAGCAAAGTAAAAATTCGATTTTTATATATGTAGTGGCTACTGTCAACGAAAATAGCAAAAGGCGAGAACGATGAAGATTTCTATCAAAGAAGAGACGTGGAATTGGGATAGCTTTTGGTGAGAATTTCTCACCTTTCAATTTCTTTTCTAGTTATATATATATATACTAGGATGCAGACGGTGCTTAGTAGCACCCGACACAATCGTCCACAGACCATGGACTTGTTTGTTTGATTGCAAAAATAAGTTAGATTATTTGATTGAAATTGAATTGTTTGGTGAGATGAATGGATTTGATTGATGTGTGAATGGCGTGGGCCTTCACTGGACCGAGGATAAGGCTAGGCCTTGTCCCGTTTCTAGTATCGTGCCGTTATGCCGCCGAAATTTTCTAAAATAAGTTAGAAAAATAAAAATATCATTTTATTTAAAGAATGAACTGAATAGAAATTCATATGTTGGAATAAAATGTTTTGTCGTTAAAAATATAATTTTTAACGTGAATGTGAATAAATAAATATTCATTTACAAACCAGACGGTTTGTTTATGTACACCTATTTGGAGGACATTGATTGGGTCGATAAATTTTACACATCGCCCAACTGCACAAATAAAATCTGTGTTTGATTGTTTGAAACCCCACACGGGTGTTGGGATGAAATTTGATGTTCACTCATCCTGATTGATTAAATATGTCGATCGATTGATTGACAGGCTGTTATAAGCGTTAGATATCTATATTTGATGCTTATACAGTGTAGTGCACTTTGGTTGATGGTTGATTATTTTTCAATGCTATTATATGTGTGTAATGTATGAAAATCCATATAATTAACTTTATATGGTAATTGATTGGGCCTCATTCCAATTTGAAAAATAAAGAATATTATAAAATAAAAGTTCATGTGTTGACAGTACTCATCCATTGAGATTGGTCATGTGTTGAACGAAATATTTTAGTAATAAAATTTACATCTTTATCAATATAAAATAAAGGTTCATGTGTTGACAGTACTCATCCATTGAGATTGGTCATGTGTTGAACGAAATATTTTAGTAATAAAATTTACATCTTTATCAATATAAAATAAAGGTTCATGTGTTGACAGTACTCATCCATTGAGATTGGTCATGCGTTGAACGAAATATTTTGATAATAACAACTATTTTGAAAAAGAAATATCTGAAATAGAATATTTGAAAAAAATAGAAATTTATGAAGCCGTGTTGATTAGATTGACGCCATTTTGACGTAAACGATATTTATATCGATTTTATTCATTTTGAAATGAATTGAATTGAAAACGATTTTGAAATGAATTGAATTGAAAACGATTTCGAATTGAATTGAATTGAAAACGATTTCGAAATGAATTAAATTGAAAACGATTTCGAAATGAATTGAATTGAAAACGATTTCGAAATGAATTGAATTGAAAACGATTTCGAATTGAATTGAATTGAAAACGATTTCGAAACGAATTGAATTGAAAACGAATTCAAATTGAATTGAAAGCGAATTGAAATGAATTCAAATTGAATTGAAAGCGAATTGAAATGAATTCAAATTGAATTGAAATTTGAATTGAATAGAAATGAATTTTAAAACGAATTTATAAAGAAGAATTCAATTTTTATTTGAATTGAAATGGAAGTTGAAATTGCTTTTGAAACGAATTTTAAAACTATTTATATAATTCGTTTTAAATAGAAATCGACGAAATATATATTATATATATTATATATATATATAATATAATGGCCTGAATAGAACGCGCCGCGCCGCGGCAGTTCGTGAATTTCGACCATTTATCTCAAACGGACATTACGGGAGATCCGACCGTCGGATTCTCCTAAAACCGGAACCGTTGGGTTCGTATCGAAAAGATCTTTCTAATGAATGCTAGAAATTCAAAATCTAACGGTTGGATTTGGAGATACGTCCAAATCAAATTTGAAAAAGGTCGCTATAAGTGCAGTTCGATGGCCATTGATGGAAATCGATTGTACAGGCCTTGATAAAATTATTAAAAATAGTAATAATTTGTGTAAAATCATAAGAAATGATTTAGAAAGAATTGGGATGAAAAACTCCATATTTGAAAAAATAAAAATAGATTTTTATCGAAATGAACTAGATTTGAACTAGAATTATAATTCTATTTATTTTTAAATGAGTAAATTGAATTTGAGATGGTTTTGAAAACAACCAGAATTTCCAATGATTGCATTGGAATGGATTTGAATCGAAATTGTCTTCGGAATATTTCGATGTTGGATTTCGTGATTATACGGATGTTGTCATGGAAATTTGAAAGATATATATTTATATCGTTATTTCCAATACGACATTTGTTAATCGTAGAATTTGATATTGAATATAAGCCGGTATATTTTCTATTCAGAGCCTTGTATTGAATATCAAATGTGATTTGGGTTTGTCGTGAATGGTGTCTTCACTAACACTGTTCTTGAACCCAGTTGAGAAAAGATTAAATCTTTTTATTTAGATTTAATGAAGTGTACCAATTCAATAATATTTAATTGGAATTGAATTGATATTGATATTGGGTTTATCGTGAACAGTGTTTTAAATAACACTTGTTCTTTAACCCGATAATTAATGGAATGATTTTTGGGTTTATCGTGAACAGTGTTTTAAATAACACTCGTTCTTTAACCCGATAATTAATGAATGTGATTTTGGGTTTATCGTGAACCGTGTTTTAAATGACACTGATTCTTTAACCCAGTCGAAGATTAAAACTAAGTGGAGTTTTAATGAATCTTTAATTAGATTGAAATGATCGAAAATGGAGTATCACCAGTTTTGCTCCAGGCGATAGTTAAATCTTTAATTAGATTTGAACGTGAAATGGTAATTGAATTTACCGATAACACTGTGGTGTTAGATATGAAGTATTACCAGTTTTACTTCATGGGATGAATAGGTTGGGATGGGGAAATTAAAATAAATAATTACTTCGGTAAGGTTCGCTAATCCCGACTAGTTTGAATTGAGATTCAAAAATAGAATAAAGAATAAATTCAAGGAATTTATCTTGGATAAAATTAATGGGAACCTTTCCCTATGAACGTGAAATTTAGAAACTAACTGTCGGTTAGCCAAGCAGAATGGTTTTCTGAATATTGATCTGATGTTGGTTTCGGCCTTCGGGGTTAATATTTGGGGAATTATTCTCTTGATTAATTTACGGTTAGTGACTAATGAATTGGAATGAGGCGTATGTTGTGTTTGTGTAACACTTATTTAAAATATACGCGAGTTATTCGGAAAGACCGGGTTTATCCCATTCTGAATAACTGATACGACGATAAGTCGAAGATGAAGACGATGGTCGAAGACCGGAGGTCTTCACGTCGTTTGGGTAATTACTGATGATCTTGATTGGGCTGTACACCCAAGAAGATGGAAAGAGTTAGTGATCGTCCAGACGTACTTGGAGATCGATGGATATGCGAGGTACAAGGTGCCTCCGGTTTCGTTCAGCCCCAGAACGGACTTGTAAATGGACTGTGTGTCTGACATTGGATTTTAATCCGTGTGATTGATCTCTATTAAATATATATCTGTTTGGCGGCGGAGAATTTATTCTCTTGCTTAACGCCCTTCTCTGAGACGTACGAGCTCAGGGGTTATATATTGATGGATATCAAACGCACGGAGTGAATTGCCTGTGTGGCATGCCTAAGTGGCAATTGTTCGAGGCTTCTGTTGAAAAGCAAAGTCTTGTGGTGATGATCAAAGCACGGCCTTTGTGGCGTAGCTTTGTGTAACGTTTACTTCGCGAGTTTCACACCCGGTATGAACCAAAAACGGGAGACGGACCTCAGGGAGGGCATGCGTTTCCTTCTAGCTAAAAAGTGGCGTCAGTGGTTTTACACGCCCTGACGAGTTTGACTTATGTGGTTGTTGCTGTTGCGAGGCGCCTCGGTTAGATCGGACGATCCGGGTCCGATGGAGTCATTCGTTGGCTCGCTTACGCCCCAAAGGGCGGGGAAACGCAGTGTTCAGGCATTTTAATCCACATCGGTGGACCGGCCCTGACGATCCAAGGGTCACTCGAGCTCTGATCCTGAGACTCGGGCTAGACAGTCTTGAATCGGTTGAGGACTATCTTTTGCCTCGGTTCATAGATGGAAATCCAATTTCCAAATACGTGACATTTGCGGTTTTATTTGTAAACCTATATATGGCGACATAGTGGCATGGGACGCTCATGTCGCCTATGATTGATACTTATGATTTGAAGTTGTTTTATACACTATGCACTTATAATAGTATCAAACGATTTGTTTTAACCGTATCAAGCATTCTTTGGCTGTTATAAGGGAAAACCCTATCCTCGGCTGCGTTGCATTGTGTGATGGGACCTGGGTCTTATAACAGCTTCATTTTTCTTTATTTAGCATTGCGCTGTTTGTTTTATGCACTGGTATTCTTGGGAGGAAACCCGTTCCGTGTTATACGGCGTGGTCCCTTGATTTACCTAACTTTAAAAATAAAGATTAACTGTTTTAGTTCTCACACCAGTCACATGACTGACCTGGAGTTTTTTGTTTTAACCTAAACTCTGGGTGCCCCTATTTTGACACGGGCAGCTAGTAGTTTTGGTTTTGCAGATTTATATTCACAGGATCCTGGTTTACAGCTGGAACGATATCCGGAAAGCTTTGTATCCGTATATCTCATTCTAGTTGTGTATTGTATTATTTTCCGCTGCTATGTATTTAAATGTAATTTAAATTTCTGACATTTCTGTGTAATATTCATTTATACTCTGTATATTCTTGTAATCTGATGCATTGCTGTAATATACAATGAAATGTTCTCTTGTATGCGTTCTGTTGTGGTTTGTTCTCGAACTATCCGACACTTTCCTTTACGGGGAAGTTACGGGTCTTTACAGTGGAGCGTTGATTAATCGAAGCAGCGATGTTGTCTGTAGCTTGAGGTCTTCGATTGCAGCGGCATTGTCTCACCAGCGGCGGTCAGGCGGAGTGGGAAGGTGGAGGCGCGGGTCTGCGAGGGGAAGGGTTTTCTCGCGCGAGGCCTGGAGGAGGCGCTGCTGCACCTGAACATGGCGGTGGTGGTTAGGGTCGTGGAAGGCTTCGTGTTGGCCTGCGCGGGCTAGAGGAGGAGGTGGCGAGAGAAGAAAGGAAGAGGAGGAAGAAGAGGAGAGGGAGGCGGATTAACGGCGACGGTGGCGGGGAGGCCTGGGGCGACGCGACGATGGATTTGGGGAGGTGCGATTTTGGGTCTGAGGGTTGGGGACGGGTTTGGAAAGTAACGAAGGAGGGGGGTGGGTTTTATTGCAAAGTTAATATAAATATATATATTTTTATTCTATTCACCAAACCCTATGTTGACTTTTTCATACGACCTCTATACGAGGCCCACCGCCTGTCGTCCATAGCGTTTCACCCCCATTCCGAACACAATGGGACATGTTTCGTATGTTGACTCGATCGTTTGAATCAGTTTCCGTTGAATTAACATTTAAATCACTATATTGAATTTTAAACGTACATTTCAAATTACCGGGTTCACATACTAACTAGAAAAATTCCAAAAAAATATTTTCTAGCTTCGTATTGACGATACGGTCCTAACAAAACTAGTTTCGCCGAATTCTGAGACCGTTGGAAAAATGGCCATTTTTCAGTCGATTAAAATCAACTGAAACTGGTCAAACGCGTTTTCTTTTGCCACGCTCACATATTGATTCGAAAAATTATGAAATTTGAAACCTAGCAATAATTCGACATCACGGACCCAACAAAAGTGGTTTCGTCGAAATCCGAGGTCGTTTGCCAAATGTCCATTTTTAAGGGCCTGAATTCCATAGCGACTATTCAGAATTTTCAACTAGACATATCTTTTGATTCCTGCTATGAAATCTTGATTTTTCAGATTCGTTGGAAAGGTATCATCAATTAGATCCTAATATTTTTGGTTTCACTAAAATCCGGATTGTTTTGCACCCGGTACCTTCAATTGAAGTTTGAAATCGAATTATCGAACTACCGCCCCATTTTCAATTCTATTTATAATTATATATAATTATTTATATTCTAACGACGAATTATATAATATATACGTTCTAATTATATTCAAAAATAAATTTCTCGTCGATTTTATTTAAAATAATTCATTTTAAATGTTCAACATTCGCTAAAATTGCAAAAATAAAAATTTTAAACTGGCCCAGATTTTCGGGTTGTTACAATCTCCCCCACTTAAAACTTTTCGTCCCCGAAAAGGAACAATGTCGAAAGTGGTTTGATTAATAAGCTCTACATTCGATATGGCTTCCATTCTCCAACTTTTCAGTTTCTGAGAATTTTCAAATTCTTCAAAAATTTGGCTAACACCCTAAATTTTCGAAAAATTTCGCCATAACCTCCCTTGCACCGGGAGCATCGGGGAATTTCAAATAGCTTCCCCGGTCCTTCTAATCTCAAAAAGAAAAAGAAAAAGCCAAGCGGCTAGCCAATAGGCTCATAAAATCATCATCACCCAAACAAAACAGTAAATTATAGTAAACATGTACCTATTTGTCGGGCAAACAAATTTTATTCTCTGCTCTAGCCTCCTTGCTATGACCTGTTCAATGTAAGTACATGTATATGCAAGCAAATGCGACCAATTTCAATACGGTTCAATATTTGATTCAATTAGGCTAAATGGTTCAAAATTATCAATCAAATAAACAAACAACACAAACATCAATCAATTAGTGGATTAGAGTTTCAAATTCATAAATTTTGGTATATATACAAAAATCATGTTTTTGATGCCAAATCACAACAAATAAATCTATCTATATAAGTTTTGGTTCTCACACCAGTCTGATGGAAATATATAGAAATCACACCTTCGAAACTCGATTATGAATACTGATGATGAAGCACCATCATCAGAATCATCCCCGGGTGTCTAGAATGTGATTCTATATCTATCTAGTATATTAAAACTTCGAATATACGTTCATGATGCGTATACGCGAAATCTTTATATATTGGATTGTCCATATTCAAAATAAATAAATAATCAAATACGTATAAAGCGATCTAAATTCTCAAAACAAAATTGTTTTCATTTGAAAATATACTCTTCACACTCGTTCTAGGATACTACTGATCATATCTCTAACGAGTTATTCTAATTGGATATTACTAATCCAATATCTGATGAATTCTTTCGTATGGTTCTAATGTGTCTTGTTCTCGAGCTCTGTAAACCAAAGCTCTGATACCACTGTAAGAACCCGTAACTTCCCCGTGAAGGAAAGCACGAATACTTTGAGAACAACACACAAAAGGACGCAGACGGAAGAACATTTCATTGTTATTACAACAATTCCATCAGATACAAGAATATACAGAGTATAAATGAATAAATTACATTCGATAAATATCAGAGATTACAATAAATTACATAGCAGCGGAAAAATATACAAAACACAACTAGAAGGTGATATACGGATACAGAGCTTTCCGGATATCATTCCAGCTGTAAATCAGGACCTGTGAATATAAATCTGCAAAACCAAAACTACTAGCTGCCGTGCGGAAAATAGGGGCACCCAGAGTTTAGGTTAAAACAATAAACTCCAGGTCAGTCATGTGACTGGTGTGAGAACTAAAACAGTTATTTAAAACTTTACTTTAAAGATAGTAATTCAAGGGACCACGCCGTATAACACGGAACGGGTTTCCTCCCAAGAATACTAGTGCATATAACAAAACAACGCAATGCTTTTTGGAAAAATGAAGCTATTATAAGACCCAGGTCCCATCACACAATGCAACGCAAGCCGGAGGATAGGGTTTACCCTTATAATAGCCAAACATGCTTGGTACGTTTAAAACAAATCACTTGATACTATAATAGGTGTGTAGTGTCAAAACAATTTCAATCATAAATATCAGTCATAGACGGCATGGGTACCATATATCATGTCGCCATACTAGTTCTACAATTAAAACCGCAATATCACGTATTGGAAATTGGATTCCGTCATGAGCCGAGGCAAGGGGCAAGCTCCTCTCCGCGTTCAAGACACTCTAGCAAATGCCTCGGGACCGCACACAGCAATCCCTGGATCCTCCAAGGCCGGTCCTCTCTTACTTTTTAGGATTGGCAATTCCTGAACACACGTTTCCCGGTCCTTACAGACCTATATCCGAGGCTCCTCGTATCCAACAACCACACAGGTGAAAAGTATATAAATGTCAGGGCTGGTAGGTCACTGACACCACCATAGCTAGAAAGAAACGTCGTGCACTCCTTGGGTCCGTATCCCGTTTTTGACTCATACCGAGGTGTGAGGCTCGCAAATTCACGTTATACACAAAGCTATGCCACACAGGCCGTGCTTTGATCATCAACCACAAGACTTTGCTTTTCAACAGAAGCCTTGATCAATTGCCACTTACGCGTGCCACATTGGCAATTCACTCCATGCGACTGATGTCCATCAATATACAACCTCTGAGCTCGTACGTCTCAGAGAAGGGCGTTAAGCAAGAGAATAAATTCTCCGCCGCCAAACAGATGTATATTTAATAGAGATCAATCAACATAGAATAAAATCCAATGTCAGACACACAATCCATTTACAAGTTCGTTCTGGGTCTGAACGAAACCGGAGGCACTTTCCTCGCATATCCATCCATCTCCAAGTACGTCTGGACAATCACCAACTGTTTCCCTCATCTTGGGTGTACAGCCCAATCAAGATCATCAGTAATCACCCAAACGATGTGAAGACTTCCGGTCTTCAACCACCGTCTTCATCTTCGACATCTCGTCGAGTCGGTTATTCAGAATGGGTATAAACCCGGCCTTTCTGAATAACCCACGTATATAATAAACGAATGTTACACAAGCACAACAAACGCCTCATTCCAATTCAGAATATTCTTTTATTCACAAAATCACATTCTTAGGGAAATGTTCCCATTAATTTTATCCAAGATAAATTCTTCTAAATTTATTCTTTAATCTTCCTTTGGATATCATTTCAAACCATATTATGGTTTTCCAAACTAGTCGGGATTAGCGAACCACACCGAAGTAATTATTTATTTTATTTCCCAATCCCAACCTATTCATCCCATAGAGCAAAACTGGTAATACTCCATATCTAACACCAAGGTGTTATCGGTAAAATTAATTACCATTTCACGTTCAAATCTAATTAAAGATTTAACTATCGCTTTGGAGCAAAACTGGTGGTACTCCATTCTCGATAACCTTTCAGATTTGATAATTTAAATTATCAATTCACATTTTAATCTAATTAAAGATTCATTAAAACTCCACTTAGTTTTAATCTTCTCAAAAATCAATATTCTGTCTTTAACTGGGTTAAAGAACCAATGTCTTCTAAAACACGATTCACGACAAGCCCAAATCACATTTGATATTAAATACAAGGCTTTGAATAGAAAATATACTGGCTTATATTCAATATCGAATTCTGAAACCAACAAATATCGTATTGGAAATAACGATATAAAATATATCTTTCAAATTCCCATAACAATATCTGTATAGTCACGAAATCCAACATCGAAATATCCCGAAGATAATTTCGATTCAACTCCCGTCCAATTCACGTATTGGGAATATTGATTATTTTTAAAATCACTTTCAAATTCAATTTATTTATTTCAAAAATAAATTGTTTTTAATTCCAGCTCAAAACTAGTTCATTTCGATAAAAATCTATTTTTATCCTTTCAAATGTGGAATTCTTCATCCCAGTTCTTTCCAATTCATATATTATGATTTTACACAAATTATAGATATTTTTAATAATTTTATCAAGGCCCGTACAGTCGATTTCCATCCACGACCATCGAACTGCACTTACAGCGACCTTTTCTGAATTTGATTTGGACATAATTCCAAATCCAACCGTTAGATTTCAAATTTCTAATATTCATTGGAAAGCCCTTTTCGATACGAACCCAACGGTTCCGGTTTTAGGAGAATCCGATGGTCGGATCTCCCGTAATATCCGTTTGAAATAAATGGTCGAAATTCACGAACTGCCGCGGCGCGGCGCGTTCTTCTCAGGCCATTATATATAATATATATATATATATATATATATATATATTTCGTCGATTTCCTTTTTAAAACGTATTTTATAAATAGTTCTACATTCGTTTCAAAATAATTTCAACTTCATTTTCAATTTCAAATCAAAATTGAATATTTCATATCATTACTATATAAATGATAATATTTTCAAAACGTTATATTTTGAAATCACTACCTTTTCTATATTCATTATAAAAACGAATATAATCGATATAAATATCGTTCACGTCAAAATAGCGCAACTCTAATCAACACGGCTTTATATATTTCAATAAATCCGTTATTCTTTTCAACAAATGTATATTTATTCCATTCAACACATGAATCTATATTTCTTCCAACACCTGACTAATCTCAACACATGAGTACTGTCAACACATCACTATTTTTGTTATGTAAAATATTTTATAAAACTATGGTATCTATCGCTTGATTTTTAATTAGACTTCTACTGGGAAGTAGTTCTAAATTTAAATATGATAAAGATGTAATTTTTATTATTTAAAATATTTCACTCAACACATGAACATCGTCAACACATGACTATTTTTATATTCAACACATGAATTTTCTTTTATAATATTCCTTATTTTCCCGATTGGAATGAGGCCCAATCAATCACCATATAATGTTAATTATATGGATTCCATACAACACATGTATATAATAGCATTGAAAAATAATCAACCATCAACCAAAGTGCACTACACTGTATAAGCATCAAATATAGATATCTTACGCTTATAACAGCCTGTCAATCAATCGATCGACATATTTAAGCAATCAGGATGAGTGAACTTCCAAATTTCATCCCAACACCCGTGTGAGGTTTCAAACAATCAAACACAGAATTTATTTGTGCAGCTGGGCGATGTGTAAAATTTATCGTCCCAATCAATGTCCTTCAAATAGGTGTACATAAACAAACCGTCCGGTTTGTAAATGAATATTTTATTTTATTCACTTCCACGTTAAAAATTATATTTTTAACGATAAAATATTCTATTTCAACACATGAATTTCTATTCAGTTCATTTATTCAATAAAATGATATTTTTATTTTTCTAACATATCTTAGAAAATTTCGGCGGCATAACGGCACGATACTAGAAACGGGACAAGGCCTAGCCTTATCCCCGGTCTAGTGAAGGCCCACGCCATTCACACATCAATCAAATCCATTTCAATTCACCAAACAATTCAATTCAAACCAAAATAGACTAACCAACTACACAATCAAACAATTTAACAAACAAGCCATCCATGGTCTGTGGATGACGGGTGTCGGGTGCTACTAAACACCGTCTGCATCCTAGTGTATATATATAACTAGAAAAAGAGATTTTGAGTGAGAAGTTCTCACCGATAGCTATCCTAACTCCACGGCACTTCTAAAGTAGAAATCTTCGCCGTTATTGCCTCTTGTCACTTTCTTTGCCCGTATTCTCTACATATGTAAAAATCGAATTTTTACTTCGCTATTCAATATATAAAAATCGAATTTTTACTATGCTATTCAATATATAAAAATTCTATTTTTACATTGCTATTCTTCATATAAAGATTTCGCCTTTTCAACTATAAAGATTTCTCCTTTCCAAATATAAAGACTTCATCTTTTCAAAAATATAGATTTTGCGTTTATTTCCTCATTATAAAAATCACCTCTTTATTTCAATGTATATATAATAAAAATCAGATTTTTATTTTGCTACATAGACAAAGATGATATTTTTATATTCTATATTTCATAAAGATTATATTTTTATAGTTCCTACCATGTAAAAATCATATTTTTATCTTTTTACAATATAAAAGATTATATTTTTATCTTTTTATACGGTTTTCAAATGAATAAAAATCGAATCTTTTTCTAGCTAAAAACTGAAATCTTTCTCATGTTAAACATCGTATCTTTGCAAAGTTAAAGGTCTAATCTTTATCTACCTAAAAATCCTAACTTTATACAATAAAATTCAGATCCTTATTTAAATAAAAATCACCTTTTTACACAAATAAAAAAAATCTCATTTTTTTAATCAAAGAAATAAAATAAAATAAAAGGAGTACAAAGCTCACAATTTCCTTCTTCCCGGCAGTCTGAATTGCTCACGGTGACTGCTGGAATCGATCGCGGTTTGGAGAGGAAGGCGCGCTCCAAGGTGATGGGTGGTGGAGCGTTGATTAATCGAAGCAGCGATGTTGTCTGTAGCTTGAGGTCTTCGATTGCAGCGGCATTGTCTCACCAGCGGCGGTCAGGCGGAGTGGGAAGGTGGAGGCGCGGGTCTGCGAGGGGAAGGGTTTTCTCGCGCGAGGCCTGGAGGAGGCGCTGCTGCACCTGAACATGGCGGTGGTGGTTAGGGTCGTGGAGGGCTTCGCGTTGGCCTGCGCGGGCTAGAGGAGGAGGTGGCGAGAGAAGAAAGGAAGAGGAGGAAGAAGAGGAGAGGGAGGCGGATTAACGGCGACGGTGGCGGGGAGGCTTGGGGCGACGCGACGATGGATTTGGGGAGGTGCGATTTTGGGTCTGAGGGTTGGGGACGGGTTTGGAAAGTAACGAAGGAGGGGGGTGGGTTTTATTGCAAAGTTAATATAAATATATATATTTTTATTCTATTCACCAAACCCTATGTTGACTTTTTCATACGACCTCTATACGAGGCCCACCGCCTGTCGTCCATAGCGTTTCACCCCCATTCCGAACACAATGGGACATGTTTTGTATGTTGACTCGATCGTTTGAATCAGTTTCCGTTGAATTAACATTTAAATCACTATATTGAATTTTAAACGTACATTTCAAATTACCGGGTTCACATACTAACTAGAAAAATTCCAAAAAAATATTTTCTAGCTTCGTATTGACGATACGGTCCTAACAAAACTAGTTTCGCCGAATTCTGAGACCGTTGGAAAAATGGCCATTTTTCAGTCGATTAAAATCAACTGAAACTGGTCAAACGCGTTTTCTTTTGCCACGCTCACATATTGATTCGAAAAATTATGAAATTTGAAACCTAGCAATAATTCGACATCACGGACCTAACAAAAGTGGTTTCGTCGAAATCCGAGGTCGTTTGCCAAATGTCCATTTTTAAGGGCCTGAATTCCATAGCGACTATTCAGAATTTTCAACTGGACATATCTTTTGATTCCCGCTATGAAATCTTGATTTTTCAGATTCGTTGGAAAGGTATCATCAATTAGATCCTAATATTTTTGGTTTCACTAAAATTCGGATTGTTTTGCACCCGGTACATTCAATTGAAGTTTGAAATCGAATTATCGAACTACCGCCCCATTTTCAATTCTATTTATAATTATATATAATTATTTATATTCTAACGACGACGTATATAATATATACGTTCTAATTATATTCAAAAATAAATTTCTCGTCGATTTTATTTAAAATAATTCATTTTAAATGTTCAACATTCGCTAAAATTGCAAAAATAAAAATTTTAAACTGGCCCAGATTTTCGGGTTGTTACACCTAACTTTAAAACCAATATTAATAACTGTTTTAGTTCTCACACTAGTCACATGACTGACCTGGAGTTTATTGTTTTAACCTAAACTCTGGGTGCCCTTATTTTCTGCACGGGCAGCTAGTAGTTTTGGTTTTGCAGATTTATATTCATAGGATCCTAATTTACAGCTGGAACGATGCTCGGAAAGCTCTGTATCCATGTATCTCTTCTAGTTGTATATTGTATTATTTTCCGCTGCGATGTATTTAAATGTAATTTAAATCTCTGATATTTGTCGAATGTAATTTAATCATTTATACTCTGTATATTCTTGTATCTGATGGAATTGTTGTAATAACAATGAAATGTTCTTCCGTCTGCGTTCTATTTTGTCTTGTACTCAATTCTATCCGGGCTTTCCTTTATGGGGAATTTCGGGTCGTCTCAACGGTGTTATCGGCAAATTCAATTACCATTTCACGTTCAAATCTAATTAAAGATTTAACTATCGCCTGGAGCAAAATTGGTGATACTCCATTCTCGATCATCCCAATCTAATTAAAGATTCATTAAAACTCCACTTGGTTTTAATCTTCCCAAAAATCATATCAATGATTGTTTAACTTGGGGAACCATATCCTGTCTTTAACTGGTTTAAAGAACCAATGTCATTTAAACACGGTTCACTATAAACCCAAAATCACATTCTAATTCAATTCCAATTAAATATCATTTAATTGGTATCCTTCATTAAATCTAAATAAAAAGATTTAATTTTTTTCCTCAACTGGGTTTAAGAACAGTGTTAATGAAGACACCATTCACGACAAACCCAAATCCCATTTGATATTAAATACAAGGCTCTGAATAGAAAATATCGGCTTATATTCAATATCAAATTCTACGACCAATAAATATCGTATTGGAAATAACGATATGAATGTCTTTCAAATTTCCATAACAATATCTGTATAATCACGAAATCCAACATCGAAATATTCCAAAGACAATTTCGATTGAAATCCATTCCAATTCAATTATTGGAAATTCTGGCTATTTTCAAAAACATTTTAAATCCAATTTATTTATTTCAAAAATAAGTGGATTTTAATTCTAGTTCAAAACTAGTTCATTTCGATAAAAATCTATTTTTATCTTTTCAAATTTGGAATTTTTCATCAAAATTCTTCACAAATCATTTCTATTGATTTTACACAAATTATTACTATTTTTAATAATTTTATCAAGGCCCATACAGTCGAATTCCATCAACGACCATCGAACTGCGCTTACAGCAACCTTTTCCAAATTTGATTTGGACATAATTCCAAATCGAACCGTTAGATTTCAAATCTCTAATATTCGTTAGAAAGCTCTTTTCGATACGAACCCAACGGTTCCTATTTTAGGAGAATCCAACTGTTGGATCTCTCGTAATATCCATTCGAAGTCAATGGTCGAAATTTGCGAACTGCCGCGGCGCGGCGCGTTTTATTCAGGCCATTATATATGTATAATATATATATGTATTATATATTTCATCGATTTCCTTTCAAAACGTATTTTGTAAATCGTTTAAAATTCGTTTTCAAAACGATTACAACTTCATATTCAATTTCTAATCAAAATTGAATATTCCACATCATCGATATACAAATGATAACATTTTCAAAACATTATATTTTGAAATTACTTCCTTTTCTATATTCATTTTAAAAGCGAATATAATCGATACAAATATCGTTTGCGTCAAAATGGCACATATCTAATCAACACGGCTTTATATATTTCAATAACTTCGTTATTCTATTCAACAAATGAATATTTTCTTCAACACATGAATATATATTTTTATTCAACACATTAATATATATATTTTATTCAACACATGAATTTATATTTTTATTCAACACATGAATATTTATTCTATTCAACATATGAATTTTAATTCTATTCAACACATGAATTATCTTTCTATTCAACACATGAATTATATTTTTATTCAACACATGAATATTTATTCTATTCAACACATGAATTTTTATTCTATTCAACACATGAATTTTTATTCTATATAACACATGAATTTTTATTCTATTCAACACATGAATTTTTATTCTATACAACACATGAATTTCTATTCTATTCAACACATGATTTTTTATTCTATACAACACATGAATTTTCTTTCTATTCAACACATGAATTTATTCTATTCAACACATGAATCTATATTTCTTTCAACACATGAATATTCTCAACACATGAGTATCGTCAACACATGACTATTTATTCTATTCAGCACATGAATTTTCTTTCATTCAACACATGAATTTTCATTTTATAATATTCTGTATTTTCCAAATCGAAATAAGGCCCAATCAATTACCATATAATGTTAATTATATGTATTCCATACAACACATGTATATATAATAGCAACGATAAATAATCAACCATCATCCAGGGTGCACTCGTGTGGGGTTTCAATCAATCAAACACAGTTTTATTTGAGCAGTTGGGCGATGTGTAAAATTTATCGTCCCAATCAGTATCAATCAAATGTGTGTGTATAAACAAATCGTTCGATTTGTTTATAAATCTTTATTTTATATACATGTTAAAAATTATATTTTTAACTATAAAATATTTATTCCATCACACAATCAATTTTAACAAAACATCAATTAAACAAACAATTCATCCATGGTCTGTGGACAATGGGTGTCGGGTGCTGCTAAACACCGTCTGCATCCTAGTATATATTTCAACTAGAAAACAAAATTAAAAATGAGGAGTTCTCACCTAAAAGCTAAACCAAACGCCGCGACTCTTTTTATGTAGAAAATCTTCGCCGCACTTCCAACGAGGTCTGCTTCACGAAATTTACATTAAAAGTTGCATTTTCAACATCGCTGCATATAATCAAAAGATCATATTTTTATTTTACTACTTTCCTAATAAAATCATATTTTTATCCTTTGTTTACCTAAAGAAAATTCATATTTTTATACTTTGTTTACATAAAGAAAAATCATATTTTTATACTCAAAGAAATATAATTTTCTTAATCAAAGAAATCTAATTTTTACGTCTAAAAATTATATCTCTATAGGTTTAAAAATCCTTTCTTTTCATTTTCTTAAAAATCTAATCTTTATACATTCAAAATCGAATCTTTTCATATGGAAAAATAATATATATTTATTTTTAATAGCCATATCTTTTTATTTTTAAAAACCATATCTTTTTATTTTTCAAAACCATATCTTTTTATTTTTAAAAGCCATATCTTTTTATTTTTAAAAGCCATATCTTTTTGTTTTTATGTTATTCATATAACAAAATTGATTTTAAACAAATGTTATTTTATATTTACAAAAAACAATGATCTTTATAAATTAAACACTTTAAAATTAACTAAACAATTAATCAATTTCCTTAATTATATTGGTTAGGGTAATACCCCCTTGTTAATCCCCTCTGTCGCGCTTCAGGCCTTCAGGAACTAAATGGAACCCGTTATTCCTCATTAAGGTTTAGATTTCCCACGAACACAAGCTGCCGGAGTCGGATCTGCACCCACCACGTTGACCGCTGGCCTTGAATCCCCCTGCGCCTCAAGTGAGCCCAAGTTCGACGCCTTCCTAATGCTAGAATTTGTGTGCGACGGCGGCCTTTTTGAGGGTGGAAATCTCATGTTTTTTTGAAACTAATACCGATCTTGATCGTTGAATTAATAGATCCTGTTGTGCTCTTTAATTTCCCTTTTGAAAATTTGAAAACCATTGACTGGATAAGAAGATCAAAGGGGAGGAAGATCGTGAAAAATTGGCCTTTGAAATCGTTTTGACCAGCGACGGAAAAACAGGAATTGTGGCTAGGGTTTTTTTCCCTATTGGAGAATAAATATATTTATATATTATATTATAATTAATTCCAGTAATGTTTGTTTACTGATCCGAACTCAAAATCAAACCCAACGACTACTGCCCCTAGCTAATTACCCCCATTCTGAACACAATGGGAAATGTATCGTAAGCTGTTTCGATCATTTCGATCAGTTTTCATCAAAATCAAAGTATAACTCTATATATTGAATTTGAACGCACATTTCAATTTACCGGGGCCATATACGGACTCTAAAAATTCTCGAAAAATATTTTCTAGCTTTGTATTGACGATACAGTCCTAACAAAATTTATATCGTCAAATTCTGAGACCGTTTGAAAAATGGCCATTTTCCAGTCGATTAAAATCAACTGAAACTGGACAAACGCATTTTCCTTTGCCACGCTCACACATTGATTCAGAAAATTATGAATTTTGAAACCTAGCAATAATTTGACATCCCAGATCCAACAAAAGTGGTTTCGTCCAAAACCGAGGTTGTTTGCAAAATTTCCATTTTTAAGGGCCAGAATTCCACAATGACTATTCTGAATTTTCGATTGGACATAAATTTTTATTCCCGCCATGAAATTTCAATTTTTTGGATTCGTTGGAAAAATATTCTCAAATAAATTCTAATATTTCCAGTTTTGCCAAAATCCAGTTTATTCTGAATCTTGTATGTTCAATTGAAATTCGAAACCGAATTTTCAAACTATCGCTCCATTATCAATTCCTTTTATAATTAAAATAAAATATTTATTTTCTAACGACGATCTATATATATATATGTTCTAATTCCTATTCAAAATAAATTTCTCGTCGTTATTATTTAAAATAATTCATTTTAAATAATCAAAATTTGCTAAAATTGCCAAAATAAAAATTTTAAATTGGCTCGGATTTCCGGGTTATTACATTTACAGTCAGAGACTGATAAGGGTCAAAGAATAGTGATACGTAAATAAGCTATGGGAATGTTTTCCAGTGTTAATAACATATATTTTCTAAACATAGAAAATAAGGAAATATAAATATATATATATATGTTTGATGATTTGATCGGTAATTCCGTTTGGAAATAAGAACGTTGTGTGTACACAAACATTTTTCATTTGATAGTTAAATCACCGACTATCAAATTTTTTGACCATTTTAACGTTGTTAATATGGAGAGACCGGTTGGATTATTATCCGAAGAACCACTCCATATTGGCATAAGCGTTGCGAACCAAATATGCCGAAGATAATTGAAGACAGAGTAAAGTGCAAGGGCTGTTTTATAAATCTTAGGTAGAGATTGCCTAAGATCGATGTACTGAATAGTGTCTTCGGTTTGTCCAGTCCCAAGACAACTTGTATGGACGAATGTCTAATAGAGTATTCCTAACGAACCATATATGTTGATCTCTTCAAACGTATTACGTTTGGTGGTGGAGGAATTCGTTTCTCTTAGCTTCATACCCGTGATACCGTTAGGGAAATCGATAGTGATTTGGCGGGTATGACGATGTGGTAATCCAAGTAACTGAAGATATGATATGTAAAAATATAAGCGTAGCTTCTAGCCTTACATCCGGAAATGACAAAAGTCGGGCAGACAACATGGCTATGTAGGTCGCACCTATTAGGGTGTATAATCACCTATCTAGAGAATATTCATTTATTTCTTTAATCTATCGATGTTGTCCCTTATCAGGAAACGGTTGTTGATCTCAACCGTTGGTGATATACATTCGATACACTCAAGCGAAATGATTTGTTGATTATGTGTGACCGGGTTGCAAGATGTTCTTGTTGAACCCAGTGTATTCCTCTCTAGAGGTACACTATCGGAAGGTGGTTCCATAACTTGTCATAGTTGGTAATCCATTATCCAATAAGTGCTCGCGGTTTTGATTGTATACTATATATGTAGAACGTGAGATGAAAGCGTTTCTACTAGATGATTATTTAGTTGTGGTTGATAGACACTATTATAATATCAAAAGAGTTTTGATATAAAGTTTACTGTTTCTTTCAAAAGGATTTTGAAAGTTAAATCAAATGTTTTGGATTCTGATAAGGGAAAAACCCGTTCCGTTATACAGCGTGGTCTTGTGAGATATCGTTTAATTGCTCAAACTGTTTTAAACTGTTTTAATCACACCAGTCCCATGAATGACCCAGTGTTTATTTTGTTTTGTTTTTCCCTAAACTCTTGGGTGCCCAATTTTGTACAGGCAGTCAAGTAGTCAGGATTTTACAGATATACTTGGAGAGCTTGGAGCAGGAGGCTTCAGGATTATATAGCTCTAGTTATTTCCCCTGTGTTGTAAGTGTTGTACTCTGATAATGTTACTGTATACATATACTAGTTTTATTTCAAAGTTATGTATCTATTATATATTGTTTGTTCTGCTGTGAGATTTGTGTTACTCTGATGATGTGTATGTTCTTTTTCTTCTTCTTCTATTCTAAGTTTCTGTATTATCTATTCTCACCCTCTAATTTCCTTCATGGACTATCCAGTGTTTCCGATGCTTGGGTCGTCGACGTTGTGTTGTATGCCGATATCCAAGATCGCAAATTCCCAAGGTCTTTACAGTGGTATCATGCTTAAGGTTAAGTAATTACCATGGCTCTGTGGCGTGACTCAGTAGAGATGGGGTTAGCAATACACTAGATTGAGTTTGAGTGTATATATATGAGCGCGTATCTGTTATTCAATATAAAATGATTTTATATTGTGGAGATTTATTGATTGAGTTGTTTATGAGTTCTGGTCGATCAGTTTGATCCACTATATCGGTAGGAGTTACTAAACACATGAATACAATGAACCGACACAGTATGATTTAAAACACTGTAAATGATATAATTTTACCGAAAATATATTTTGATATAAACAGATGATTTATATTGTTATTGTTATTGAATGTGTTGGTTGTTATTATAATCGAATGAGATTATAAATTGAAATGGTTATATAAATAACCAATCGGAATTCATATAAGTGTAATGTATGAAATCAGAAGAATTAAATCTGAATTTAGATCAAAGTTGGATTAAATATAAGAGAATTTTAAAATCCTGAGAGATTTTAAATTTGTTACAAGCAATGAAAAGGATATTTTGAACTGATTTCAAAATGGAAGTGGTTTAAGAAATGGTTTTGAAAGTAATATAGTATTGAACTCACTTTAACCGCTGGGAAATAGATTCTGGTGATGACAGCTGCATCATCGGTGTTCATTTTTGAGTTGTAAGTGACGGATAACTACCAAAGTTTTGTTTTTGAATTGATTTGAGATAAACAAGTGTTTTAAATCCTAAAAAGGAAAGTTTGATTGTCGATATGGTAAACTGTTTAAAACTCCCAGGAGAGATTGCTTGAATTAAAAACCAAATTGAATTGAAATAGAAAATATCGAATAAGTTGCATTGATGTTGTAAGAATTTGAAATTGGTAATGAAATTTGAGTTAAGAATGGAAATTGGCTTAGTTATAAGACAATGGTTGGATCTGAGGATAAAAAGAGAGTTGAGTTTGATTGAATTACATTGGTATATGCTGAATTAGCAGCAGATGGAAATGATATAATGATATGCACAACAAAAAGGTACAAGTTTATTTTATATGGGTATGAGATTTTGATGAGCCGAATTGGCAAGCCGCTTGGCTGTTTGATTTTATTTTGTGTTAAAGAAGGCCTAGAGAGGCAAGTTGGAGTCTGAGCTATTGATTAGTACAAAGAAGGTGCAAGCGAATTTTTTCGAAACGTTAAGGTGTTAAAAAAAAATTCAAAATTTTTGAAAATTTTCGTTAGTAGGAATGAATTAATTATTTAATTAAAAGTTAATTGGTTCAGTTGAAACTGAAGTTAAGAAGTGAACAAATAAGTTAATTCCAGTTAATAGAGTTTGTTTTCTACCTTAGCAATTTCAAGGACGAAATTATTTTAAGGGGGAAAGAATGTAATGTCCCGTATTTTAGCGATATAATAATTGATTTATTTAATTATTTATAAAGTGATTTAGAGAGTTTAACAGTTATTTAATTAAATAACTTTGGATATTAAATTAATATAAATAATAGAATAACATATTTAAATTATGAAATAATCAGAATTAAGTTGAATTGACAATATTGTGTGAACTGAATTGAATTTGAATTTGAATAACTAATATATTATTTAAACGAAATTGAGCGTAAGATTATAATATAATTATAATCGAGCTCGAAATGGCACTGTAGTACGCAATTTGGTGATTCGAACTTTAAACAAATATACAGAATCCGTTTTAAGTTGGATTTCTGTGAAACAGGAAATGCTCGGAGCTGGTGAAGTATATTTTTCTAGTGGAATGGAAAAATCGAGATTTTGTTGTGTAGATTGTGAGTTAGGTTCAAATCAAATTTCAATAGAGTTGCTATGAAATCGTTTATAAACTATAACGATATATTTAATTATAATTAAATATTGGATTCAAATTTGGAGAAATCCTTTTAGACGTAGGTATTAAATTTAGAATTTTACTGTAATTTTTATTTTGTAAAATAAGCACTTTTTATTTTGGAGTATTCTGCACCGTATATCAAGATTTCGGGGTTTCACAGAATAAGTTAACAGAACTATATTATTATATTTTTGGGATCGTGACACCTTTCTCATCACAACGGTATGTTTATTTCTATCTATAGCAGTTCGTAAAAACTTCGCTTTGAAATAATGCATATCCATGCCACAACAACTTTTAAATACATATATTTACATATTAATAGGAGAGTTTTGCGTAGCAAGTAAGCAATTCGGATGGCGTGGAGACAAAATTTTGGTGAAGTAACGTGTGAAAAAGAAATCGCTACGTCCCCTCTTCACTTAAATGCTCCCCATATATATATCTTGCTGGACAGTTTTTCACGGCTTGTATCTTCATTCGCGTCTTCAAAGAAACAGACTTCACCATTAAAACCAAACAACAAATTTTATCTTTTTTTATTTTCCTTTCAGTCTTTATTCTTTCTTCCACTAAAATGAAAGTGTATGGTAGATCCATAAGCTCGTGAAAACTGGGATGTCAAAACGAATGATGTTGCTTGAGGGGTTGTACATACGAATGGAGTTGTGTACGTTGAGAGTGGTACGTGAAGGACAAGTATGAAAGCATATGGGTAGATCTGGGTTCCTTTATGCAAAGGGCGAAGGATGGACGACTTTGAGGGAGGTTTGGTGCGTGAACAACAAATGGGAAGTTTCATTTCAAAACCCGGTTAGATGTAGCAGTTGTTGTGTAGAGGTTTAAAGGGGCGGTGAAGGCTTTTGAGTGTATGCTGGGTTCGGCAATATCATTGAAAGGATGACGTAAAGAAATAATGGAGTTTGAAAGGAGCGGATGTCCAAAGCTTTACATCGGGGAAGATAAATGGTAAGGACCAGACAAATAAATGAAAAGCAAGGAAAGATATCAGGATCCATTTATTTTAATATTGTGTATGTACCAATGCACGGCATGTGTACATTTAAATGTCTGAACAACTTACCAATAGCGAAATTTTAATTGTATCCATAGACGCAAGTTCAAAAGGTACGAGACGCACGAAATACTGTGAGTGCATGGAGTGCGTTTGGGGTCAAAGCTTCATGGAGAGTTGTTTGTGTGAGATCTGAAAGAGGCAATGTTTCAGTACTGGAGTTTTATTCCAGGAACAAGAAGCCGAAATGAAGTGAAACCGAATTGAGCAACCTGCTTGTTTTGGAACATGAAGCTTGAATGTCATGAACAAGCGTGAGAGCAGGGATGGCAAAATGAAGCTTTCGGAAATGGTGTAAAATGGTTGGCAACGCTGTGTATACCATGGAGAAGGAAGAAGCTGTTCGGCGTGGTCTTTGGGTTGGTAGCAGGTAGCAGCTATTGGTTTGGTACATAGGTCGTGTAAACAAATGGTGAGGCCCAATTTAATATAAGTTTAAATCAATTAAAATTAACTAATGTATAAAGTTGGTTAATTCAATAACTTGTACATACATTATCAGTTTTGCGAACGGTCAGATCCTTTGGGATTGTATGGACGGTGACAACACCATGGAACTGACTGGGAATGAATCAGAGCTAGTTACAATTTATAGCGAAATAAATTGTCCATCTGAATCAAGCGATGGTTATCGTTATTAACGATGATCCTCCAATGTGAGTAAAACTCACCAACTCTGAACAATTATATTTTTATAACATATTCTTAGAGGTGTTAATAATCTGTTAATTGCTTTGTGTTAACTGTTTGGTTGAATTGCTTATGCATTGGTTGAAATTATAGATAACGATATAGATATAAATCGTTTATCAATTATTGATTCTGTTAGCAGAATATTTCATATTGAATGAAATCGATGTTGATTATATTGTTTAACATCTATGATGCAGGGAAACAGGTTGGAGGGACCCAACTAGGTTCCTCAATATATAAAATACTGTTTTGTTTCATATATTGTGATATATGATGTGCTATATAGTCTGTTGTTGATTATGTGTGTTTGAATGATATCGATCATTGCTATGTGGTATTTTTTATACCATAAGAAATACTGGGATGTGGAAAAGGGGGATTTTCAAGTGTATTTTGAAAATAAACTATTTATATATAAATCAATGGATTTTATATATAAAAGGAAAGAAAAATAGACTTATAAAGGAAATATATGTTTAGAAAATAAATAGAATTATATAAGAGGAATATTTAATTGGAAAATAAATAGAATTATATAAGAGGAATATTTATTTGGAAATTAAATTGAATAATAGAAAGAGAAATATTTGTAAAACATTAATAAATAAAGTTATAAAAGGAAATATTTATTTAGAAAATAAATAAAGTTGTAAAAGGAAATATTTATATGAAATAAATATAGACAAATAGAAAAGGAAGTATTTGTAATCGAATAGAGTTAATGGAAGATTAGTTATTCGAATAGAGTTAATCAAATATAGTTTGTTCGAACAAAAGAGTTATCAAATATAGTTTGTTCGGACAGAAGAGTTATCGAATATTAGTTATTCGAAGGAGGTATTATAGAATATAATCTATTCGAAAAGAGATAGAATATAGTTTGTTCGGACAGAAGAGTTATCAAATATTAGTTATTCGAAGGAGGTATTATCGAATATAATCTATTCGAAAAGAGATAGTCGAATATAATCTATTCGAAAAGAGATAGTCGAATATAATCTATTCGAAAAGAGATAATCGAATATAATCTATTCGAAGAGAGTTTATCGAATATTAGTTATTCAAAGCAGAGTTAATCAAATAAAGATTTACTTGAAAGGGAGTTATACGTCGAATTCAATTATACCGAATTCGGGAAAGTATTATTTACTTTCCGGTTTTCAAATCAAGATTTATTTATTTATAAATAAATTAGAGTAGGTTAATTATTTAAAGTAAGAAATAAAAAGTTAGACGTCAAGTTAGATATTTCAGAAGTATGGTTTATAACGTTAGCGTTATAATAAATATTTTTCATAAAAGAAGTAGATTCACAATCTGAATTCGAGAATTTACGTAAGCAAATGATTTTAGAAATTGGAGTAGTGAGCTTTGTCTATTGCAAGGTTAAGAACGTTGTTCAGTTAAGGGCTGAGAGGTAATTATACCCCAACTTGATTGGCTTCCTTACTTAACTAAGAAATAGTTGAGGTTTGATAGCGAAGGAGTTAAAGACACAGTTAAGTAAATAAGAGATTAATGGATTGAGGGGACATAACGATGTTTTGCACAACATTAGTTTGAAATCCCTATAAATGAGTTTTGGAAACGTTTTCCAAATGTAGAATCCGAGATGTTTTCTAAACATAGAAAATGAAATATTTTGTTAGTAGGAAATTAAGTAATAGAGTTAAGTAAGATCAGAAACAGACTAGAGATTAGTAAATTGAATGGTTTTCTAAGTGTCTATCTAATGTCGGTTTCGACCTTCGGGATTGATACTTAGGGAATTGTTCTCATATTAGTTTACAGTCAGAGACTGATAAGTGTAGAAGAATAGTGTGTAACAACCCAGAAATGCGAGGCAATTTAAAAATTTTATTTTGGCAATTTTAGCGAATTTTGAATATTTAAAATGAATTATTTTAAATAATATCGACGAGAAAATTTATTTTGAATAGAATTAGAACGTATATATTTATATACATCGTCGTTAGAATATAAATAATTATAAAAGGAATTGAAAATGGCGCGGTAGTTCGATAATTCGATTTCAAATTTCAATTGAATATACCGGATGCAAAATAAATCGGATTTTAGTGAAACCAAAAATACTTGAATCTATTTGAGGATATCTTTCCAACGAATCCAAAAAATTGAAATTTCATAGTCAGAATCAAAAGTTACGCCCAGTTGAAAATTCTGAATAGTCGCTATGTAATTCAGGCCCTTAAAAATGGAAATTTTGCAAATGACCTCGGTTTTCGACGAAACCACTTTTGTTGGATCCGCAATGTCAAATTATTGCTAGGTTTCAAAATCCATAATTTTTCGAATCAATATGTGAGCGTGACGAAGTAAAACGCGTTTGACCAGTTTCAGTTGATTTTAATCGACTGGAAAATGGCCATTTTTCCAACGGTCTCAGAATTCGACGAAACTAGTTTTGTTAGGACTGTAACGTCAATACGAAGTTAGAAAATATTTTTCGGAAATTTTTAGAGACTGCATGTGGGCCCGGTAAATTGAAATGCGCGTTCAAACTCAATATATAGAGTTATATGTTGATTTTGATGAAAATTGATCGAAATGACCGAATCAGCTTACGATACCTATCCCATTGTGTTCAGAATGGGGGAAATTAGCTAGTGAGGATAGGCGTTGGGTCTTGTTTCGAGGTCGAAATAAAAAGTTGCTTTATGGAATAAGTAAAATAAAAAATATAAAAATTTTCAGTAAAACCTTAACCCCCCATACCAGACAGTTAAAACGTAATAAAAAAAGAGAGAGAAAAGGGGGGAGAATCGCGATCTCCACCAGGTGATCGATCGCCTCGACACCGCGCAGGAGGAGCCGCCTCCGACCTCCGCCACGACCCTCCTCCACTCCTTCCTCTCCTCGTTTCTCTCTCCTCTCCCTCTACTAATCGCCAGCGCCCCCTCCTCCTATTGCTGCCGCCGCTGCTTCTTCTTCTCCCTCCCCGCAAACCCTAGCCACCTCTCCTTCGCAGATCCGAACCCGAACCCCCCTTTCTTCTTTGCTGCAGAGCAACACCCCTCCCCCTCCTCCTTGATTCGCGCAGACAGCACCACCAGTCCCCCTCCCTCATCGTGGATCAACAGTGAGCTCTTTCTTTCTTTTCTACTTTAAATAACATTGTATTTCTTTTTAAATTCAGATTGATTTATATAAGTTTTAAGAAACGTATGAAAGAGCGGATTTTTAACGTATGAAAGAGCGACTTTTTAATGTATGAAAGAGCGGATTTTTAACGTATGAAAGAGCGAATTTTTAATGTACGAAAGAGCAGATTTTTAACGTATGAAAGAGCGAATTTTTAATGTATGAAAGAGCGGATTTTTAACGTATGAAAGAGCGAATTTTTAATGTGTGAAAGGTCGAATCTTTACAACATGAAAGCAAATTAAAAATATATGATTTTTGGCATATCAAAAGATTAGATCTCTATGATCAAAAAGATTAGATTTTATAATTAAAGAAACTTGATTTTTGAGTAAGAAAAGTTAAGATTTTTATTTGTTAAAGATTTGACTTTTAAATATGAAAACCATATAAAAATGTGATTTTTGTTTATATGAAAAACGAATAGAAGTGATTTTTGAAAACAAAAAGAAGTGATTGTTAATGAAGTAATTTTTTTTATATAAGTAGGAAGTAAAAATATAATTTTTATATAAGTAGAGAATTAAAAATATAATCTTTATTGGAAGAGTAGAAATATAAAAATATAATTTTTATATAGAGAATAACGTGATAAAAATATGATCTTTATTATATGAACACCATTATAAAAATAGAATTTTTATCTATATAGTAGCTATGTAAAAATAGAATTTTTATCTATATAGTAGAGTTATAAAAATATAATTTTTATCTATATAGTAGCGGTGTAAAAATAGAATTTTTATCTATATAGTAGCGGTGGGAGTCTGATTAAAAATCAAACGATAGATACCATAATTTTATAAAGTATATTACATAACAAAAATAGTCATGTGTTGACGGTGCTCATGTGTTGAGAATATTCGTGTGTTGAAATAAATATAGAGTCATGTGTTGAGTAGAATAAATATTCATTTGTTGAATAAAATAACGAATTTATTGAAATATTAAAATCCGTGTTGATTAGAGTTGCGCCATTTTGATGTGAACGATATTTATATCGATTATATTCGTTTTTATAATGAATATAGGAAAGGTAGTGATTTCAAAATATAACGTTTTGAAAAGATTACCATTTATATAGTAATGATATGAAATATTCAATTTTGATTTGAAATTGAATATAGACTTGAAATGGTTTTGAAAACGAATTTAAAACGATTTATAAAATACGTTTTAAAAGGAAATTGATGAAATATATATATATATATATATATATATATATATTGTATAATGGCCTGAATAAAACGCGTCACGCCGCGGCAGTTGATGAATTTCGACCATTGACTTCGAATTGACGTTGCGGGAGATCCGACCGTCAGATTCTCCTAAAACCGGAACCATTGGGTTCGTATCGAAAAGAGCTTTCAAATGAATATTAGCAATTTGAAATCTAATGGTTGGATTCGGAATTATGTCCAAATCAAATTTGGAAAAGGTCGTTGTAAGTGCAGTTCGATGGCCGTTGATGGAAATCAACTGTACGGGCCTTGATAAAATTATTAAAAATATTTATAATTTGTGTAAAATCATAATAAATGAATTGGAAAGAACTGGGGTGAAAAATTCCACATTTGAAAAGATAAAAATATATTTTTATCGAAATGAACTAGTTTTGAACTAGATTTAAAATCAATTTATTTTTTAAATAAATAAATTGAATTTGAATTGGTTTTGAAAATAACCAGAATTTCCAATATATATAAAGTGGAAGTTGATTTGAATCAAAATTGTCTTTGGAATATTTCGATGTTGGATTCCGTGATTATACATATATTGTTTTGGGAATTTGAAAGATATATTTATATCGTTATTTCCAATATGATATTTGTTGGTTTCAGAATTTGATATTGAATATAAGCCGGTATATTTTCTACTCAGAGCCTTGTATTTAATATCAAATGTGATTTGGGTTTGTCGTGAATCGTGTTTTAGGTGACATTGGTTCTTTAACCCAGTTAAAGAGAGGATATTGATTTTTGAGAAGATTAAAACTCAGTGGAGTTTTAATGAATCTTTAATTAGATTGAAAGTGAATTGATAATTTAAACTATCATATCTGAAAAGTGATCGAGAATGGAGTATCACCAGTTTTTCTCCAAGGCGACAGTTAAACCTTTAATTAGATTTGAATGTGAAATGGTAAACTTCGTGGTGTTAGATATGGAGTATTACCAGTTTTGCTCCATGGGATGAATAGGTTGGGATTTGGAAATAAAACAAATAATTACTTCGGTGTGGTTTGCTAATCCTGACTAGTTTGGAAAACCATAAAATGGTTTGAAATGATATCCAAAGGAAGATTAAAGAATAAATTTAGAAGAATTTATCTTTGATAAAATTAATGGGAACCTTTCCCTAAGAATGTGAAAATTTGAATAAAAGAATATTCTGAATTGGGATGAGGCGTATGTTGGGTTTGTGTAGCATTTGTTTATTATATACGTGGGTTACTCGGAAAGGCCGGGTTTATACCCATTCTAAATAACCGATTCGACGATAAGTCGAAGATGAAGACGGTGGTTGAAGACTGGAAGTATTCACATCGTTTGGGTGATTACTGATGATCTGGATTGGGCTGTACACCCAAGATGAGGGAATTAGTTGGTGATCGTCCAGACATACTTGGAGATCGATGGATATGCGAGGAAAGTGCCTCCGGTTATGTTTAGACCCAGAACGAACTTGTAAATGGACTGTGTGTCTGACATTGGATTTTATTCTGTGTTGAATGATCTCTATTAAATATACATATTTTTGGCGGCAGGAAATTTACTCTCTTGCTTAAAGCCCTTCTCTGAGACGTACGAGCTCGGAGGTAGTATATCGATGGACATCAATCGCATGGCATGAATCGCTAGTGTGGCATGCCTAAGTGGCAAATGATCACGGCTTCTGTTGAAAAGCAAAGTCTTGTGATTGATGATCAAAGCACGTCCTGTGTGGCACAGCTTTGTGTATAATGTGAATTCGCGAGCCTCACACCTCGGTATGAGTCAAAAACTGGATAGTCACTGCAGGGAGAGCACGATGTTTCTTTCTAACTAGTGGTCGTGTCAGTGCTTAAACTGGCTGATATTTATATACTTTTCACCTGTGTGGTTATTAGAATGCGAGGCGCCTCAGATATAGGTCTGTTAGGACCGGGAAACGTGTATTGAAGAATAACTAATCCTCAAAAGTAAGAGAGGACCGACCCTGAAGATCCAAGGATCATAGTGGGGTCCTGAGACATTTGCTAGAGTGTCTCGAATCGGAGAGGAGCTTGCCCCTTGCCTCGACTCATGACGGAAATCCAATTTCCAATATGTGATATTGCGGTTTTATTTGTAGAACCTAGTATGGCGACATAGTGGTATGCGTCATTAATGCCGTATATGATTGATATTTATGATTGAAATTGTTTTCACACTATACATTTATTATAGTATCAAATAACGTGTTTTTTTAACGTATCAAACATGCTTTGGCTATTATAAGGTAAAAACCTGTAACAACCCGTAAAATGCGAGCCAGTTTGAAAATTTTATTTTGGCGATTTTAGCGAATTTTGATTATTTAAAATGAATTATTTTAAATAATATCGACGAGAAATTTATTTTGAATATAATTCGAACGTATATATTATACGCGTCGTCGTTAGAATATAAATATTTATATATAATTATAAAAGGAATTGAAAATGGCGCGGTAGTTCGAAAATTCGATTTCTAATTTCAAATGAATATAC
Source organism: Allium sativum (assembly GCA_030737875.1). NCBI lineage: Eukaryota > Viridiplantae > Streptophyta > Magnoliopsida > Asparagales > Amaryllidaceae > Allium > Allium sativum. The sequence continues at coordinate 217,943,579 of CM060918.1, read as the reverse complement.
AGAATTCAATATAAGTCAGAATTGAACGAAACAAGAAATATTTGAATCTGTATAACTATATCTTTGTTACGAAGTTAACAAACTGAGATTTCATTTTAGAAATGATAAGATATGTCCAGTTTAAAATTAGAAATAGTCGCTGTGGAATTTATATATATTTTTATATATATAAGGCCCTTAAAAATAGCAATTTTGCAAACGACCTCGGATTTCGACGAAACCAGTTTTGTTGGGTCCGTGATGTTAAGTTATTGCTAGATTCCAAATTTCATAATTTTTCGAATCGATATGTGAGCGTGGCAAAGGAAAACGCGTTTGACCAGTTTCAGTTGATTTTAATCGACTGGAAATTGGCCATTTTTCCAACGGTCTCAGAATTCGACGAAACTAGTTTTGTTAGGACCGTATCGTCAATACGAAGCTAGAAAATATTTTTCTGGAATTTTTCTAGTTAGTATGTGAACCCGGTAATTTGAAATGTACGTTTAAAATTCAATATAGTGATTTAAATGTAAATTTAAAGGAAACTGATTCAAACAGCCGAACCAGCCTACGATACATATACCATTGTGTTCGGAATAGGGGTAATTAGCTAAGGACGACAGGCGGTGGGTCTCGTTTCGAGGTCAAAAATAAAAGTTGCTTTTTAGAAAATTAAATAATAAAATAATATAATAAATATTATAAAACCTTTCTCTCTCACTCTCTCTTCCCTCATAACTGTCAGCGGAAAAAAAAAAGGAGATCGAACCCACGAACCCGCCGCCCCCTGCGCCTCACCGACGCACTGCGATCTTCCCCCCCGATGATCGGCGATTCCCCACCCAACCTCCAAAAAGCTGCCGCCTCCATCGAAGATCGACATCGCCCCTGAACCCTAAATCGAACCGTCGCCTGAGGCGCACCCGCCCCCTACCATCGACGACGCCGTTTGACCTCGAGCCCCCCTCTAGTACACCGCAGCGCAAACCCCCTCTCTCCCAATCTCAATTCGCGGCCCCCTCCTTTTCATTGTCGCGCCCCACCACCACCAACAGTCCTCCCGACGGCCTGTGTCCCTCTGAAGAATGGTGCTCTTCAGCCCTCCGAACTGTGAGCGTTCTCCTTTTTATTTTAGTTCATTTAATTTTGTTTATTTTCTGAAATTAGGTTTTATGTATAAAAATAATAATAATAATAATAATAATAATAATAAAATCAGTTTTTTCTTTAACAGTATAAAGTTAATATTTTTAACCATATAAAGATTATGTTTTTATCGTATAAAGATTATATTTTTTTAGCTAGGATCTTTGTTTAAAAAAAGCTAGAATTTTTAGTTATAAAAAGATCGGATTTTTATCAAGAAGAAAGCGATATAAAGATATAATTTTTATATGACGTACAAGTTAAAAATATAATTTTATATATTGAACTTCGAATTAAAAATATAATTTTATATATTGAACTTCGAAATAAAAATATGATTTTTATATATTGAACTTCGAATTAAAAATATGATTTTTATATATTGAACTTCGAAATAAAAATATGATTTTTTATATATTGAACTTCGAAGTAAAAATATGATTTTTATATATGGAATAGCGAAGTAAAAATTCGATTTTTATATATGTAGTGGCTACGGGCAACGGAGATGACGAAGATGCGATAACGATGAAGATTTTTATCAAAGAAGAGTCAAGATGATTGGATAGCTATATGTGAGAATTTCTCACCTTTCACTTTCTTTTTTTCTAGTTATATATATATATACTAGGATGTAGACGGTGTTTAGTAGCACCCGACACAATCGTCCACAGACCATGGACTTGTTTGTTTGGCTGTGTTGTTAGTTAGATTGTTTGAGTTGATTTGAATTGTTTGGTGAAATGAAATTGATATGATTGATGTGTGAATGGCGTGGGCCTTCACTAGACCGGGGATAAGGCTAGGCCTTGTCCCGTTTCTAGTATCGTGCCGTTATGCCGCCGAAATTTTCTAAAATATGTTAGAAAAATAAAAATATCATTTTATTGAATAAATGAATTGAATAGAAATTCATAGATTGAAATAAAATGTTTTATCGTTAAAAATATAATTTTTAACGTGAATATGAAAATAGTGAAGTGAATAAATAAATATTCATTTACAAACCAGATGGTTTGTTTATGTACACTTATTTGAATGACATTGATTGGGACGATAAATTTTACACATCGCCCAACTGCACAACTAAAATCTGTGTTTGATTGTTTGAAACCCCACACGGGTGTTGGGATGAAATTTGAAGTTCACTCATCCTGATTGATTAAATATGTCGATCGATTGATTGACAGGCTGTTATAAGCGTTAGATATCTTTATTTGATGCTTATACAGTGTAGTGCACTTTGGTTGATGGTTGATCATTTTTCAATGCTATTATATACATGTGTTGTGTGAAAATCCATATAATTAATTTTATGTGGTAATTGATTGGGCCTCATTCCAGTTTTAAAATAGAAATATTCGAAATAGAATATTTAAAAATAGAAATTTATGAAGCCGTGTTGATTAGATTGACGCCATTTTGACGTGAACGATATTTATATCGATTTTATTCATTTTAAAATGAATATTGAAAGGTGATTTCGAAATCGAATATTTTGAAATGAATTGAATTGAAAACGATTTCGAAATGAAATGAATTGAAAACGATTTCGAAATGAAATGAATTGAAAACGATTTCGAAATGAATTGAATTGAAAACGATTTCGAAATGAATTGAATTGAAAACGATTTCGAAATGAATTGAATTGAAAACGAATTCAAATTGAATCGAAAGTGAATTGAAATGAATTCGAATTGAATTGAAATTTGAATTGAATAGAAATGAATTTTAAAACGAATTTATAAAGGAGAATTCAATTTTGATTTGAATTGAAAAGAAAGTTGAAATAGCTTTTGAAACGATTTTAAAACTATTTATATAATTCGTTTTAAATAGAAATCGACGATATATATATTATATATGTTATATATATAATATAATGGCCTGAATAGAACGCGCCGCGCCGCGGCATTTCGTGAATTTCGACCGTTTATTTCAAACGGACATTGCGGGAGATCCGACCGTCGGATTCTCCTAAAACCGGATCCGTTGGGTTCGTATCGAAAAGAGATTTCTAACGAATGTGATAAATTTGAAGTCTAATGGTTGGATTTGGAATTATGTCCAAATCAAATTTGAAAAAGGTCGCTGTAAGTGCAGTTCGATGGCCATTGATGGAAATCGACTGTACGGGCCTTGATAAAATTATTAAAAATAGTAATAATTTGTGTAAAATCATAAGAAATGATTTGGGAAAAATTGGGATGAAAAACTCCATATTTGAAAAGATAAAAATAGATTTTTATCGAAATGAACTAGTTTTGAACTAGAATTATAATTCTATTTATTTTTAAATAAATAAATTGAATTTAAAAAGGGTTTTAAAAATAACCAGAATATCCAATGATTGCATTGGAGTGGATTTGAATCGAAATTGTCTTCCGAATATTTCGATGTTGGAATTCGTGATTATACAGGTGTTGTTATGGAAATTTGAAAGATATATATTTATATCGTTATTTCCAATACGACATTTGTTAGTCGTAGAATTTGATATTGAATATAAGCCGATATATTTTCTATTCAGAGCCTTGTATTGAATATCGAATGTGATTTGGGTTTGTCGTGAATGGTGTCTTCACTAACACTGTTCTTGAACCCAATTGAGAAATGATTAAATCTTTTTATTTAGATTTAATGAAAGGTACCAATTAAATAATATTTAATTGGAATTGAATTGATATTGATTTTTGGGTTTATCGTGGACAGTGTTTTAAATAACGCTTGTTCTTTAACCCGATAATTAATGGAATGATATTTTGGGTTTACCATGAACCGTGTTTTAAATGACACTGATTCTTTAACCCAGTTAACGATTAAAACTAAGTGGAGTTTTAATGAATCTTTAATTAGATTGAAATAATCGAGAATGGAGTATCACCAGTTTTACTCCAGGCGATAGTTAAATCTTTGATTAGATTTGAAACGTGAAATGGTAATTGAATTTACCGATAACACTGTGGTGTTAGATACGAAGTATTACCAGTTTTACTTCATGGGATAAATAGGTTGGGATTGGGAAATTATAACAAATGATTACTTCGGTAAGTTTCGTTAGTCCCGACTAGTTTGAATTGATATTCAAAAGTAGATTAAAGAATAAATTAAAGAATTTATCTTTGATAAAATTAATGGGAACCTTTCCCTATGAATGTGAAATTAGAAATTAACTGTCGGTTAGCCAAGCAGAATGGTTTTCTGGATATTGATCTGATGTTGGTTTCGGCCTTCGGGGTTAATATTTGGGGAATTATTCTCTTGATTAATTTACGGTTAATGACTGATGAATTGGAATGAGGCGTATGTTGTGTTTGTGTAGCACTTTTATAAAATATACGCGAGTTATTCGGAAAGACCGGGTTTATCCCATTCTGAATAACTGATACGACGATAAGTCGAAGATGAAGACGGTGGTCGAAGACCGGAAGTCTCCACGTCGCTTGGGTGATTTCTGACGATCTTGATTGGGCTGTACACCCAAGAAGATGGAAACAGTTAGTGATCGTCCAGACGTACTTGGAGATCGATGGATATGCGGGGTACTAGGTGCCTCCGGTTTCGTTCAGACCCAAAACGGACTTGTAAATGGACTGTGTGTCTGACATTGGATTTTAGTCCGTGTGATTGATCTCTATTAAATATATATCTGTTTGGCGGCGAAGAATTTATTCTCTTGCTTAACGCCCTTCTCTGAGACGTACGAGCTCAGGGGTTATATATTGATGGATATCAATCGCATGGAGTGAATTGCCTGTGTGGCATGCCTAAGTGGCAAATGATCAAGGCTTCTGTTGAAAAGCAAAGTCTTGTGGTTGATGATCGAAGCACGGCCATTGTGGCGTAGCTTTGTGTAACGTTGATTCGCGAGTATCACACCCGGTATGAATAAAAACGGGAGACAGACCTCAGGGAGGGCATGCGTTTCTTTCTAGTTATGAGTGGCGTCAGTGCTTGAACTGGCTGACGAGTTTGACTCATGTGGATGTTACTTATTATTACTTGCTGAAAAGCGAGGCGCCTCGTGATATCGGTTTCGGCCGATGCTTCTGGTCGGCTGACGGGCCAGGCTTACGCCCCAAAGGGCGGGGAAACGCATGTTCAGGCATTTTAATCCACATCGGTGGACCGACCCTGACGATCCAAGGGCCCACCTGAGTCTGGGTCCTGAGGGGCGGGCTAGATCGTCTCGAATCGGTTGAGGATCTTGCCCCTAGCCTCGGTTCATACCATAAATGATAACCCAACTTCCAATACGACATTGGCGGTTTTGATTGTAAACTTATATATGGCGACATAGTGTTATGGGCCATTCATGCCGCCTATGATTTATACTTATGATTTGAAGTGTTTTATACACTATGCACTTATAATAGTATCAAATGATTTGTTTTAAACGTATCAAGCATTCTTTGGCTGTTATAAGGGAAAACCCTATCCTCGGCTGCGTTGCATTGTGTGATGGGACCTGGGTCTTATAACAGCTTCATTTTTCTTTATTTAGCATTGCGCTGTTTGTTTTATGCACTGGTATTCTTGGGAGGAAACCTGTTCCGTGTTATACGGCGTGGTCCCTTGATTTACCTAACTTTAAAATAAAGATTAACTGTTTTAGTTCTCACACCAGTCCCATGACTGACTTGGAGTTTATTGTTTTAACCTAAACTCTGGGTGCCCCTATTTTGACACGGGCAGCTAGTAGTTTTGGTTTTGCAGATTTATATTCACAGGATCCTGGTTTACAGCTGGAACGATATCCGGAAAGCTTTGTATCCGTATATCTCATTCTAGTTGTGTATTGTATTATTTTCCGCTGCGATGTTTTTAAATGTAATTTAAATCTCTGTTATTTCTGTGTAATATTTATTCATACTCTGTATATTCTTGTAATCTGATGCATTGTTGTGATATACAGTGAAATGTTCTTCTGTATGCGTTCTGTTGTGGCTTGTTCTCGAACTATCCGACGCTTTCCTTTACGGGGAAGTTACGGGTTTTCACAGTTGGTATCAGAGCTTTGGTTTACCAAGCTCAGAGAACAAGGCACATTAGAACCATACGAAAGAATTCATCAGATATTGGATTAGTAATATCCAATTAGAATGACTCGTTAGAGATAGGATCAGTAGTATCCTAGAACGAGTGTGAAGAGTATATTTTCAAATGAAAACAAATTTTGTTTTGAAAATTTAAATCAATTATCCGTATTTGATTATTTATTTATATTGATATGGATAGTCCAGTATATAAATATTTTGCATATACGTCTGATCCACGTGTATTTGAAATTTTAATATATTGGATAGATATAGCATCACACTCTAGTCGCCCGAAGATGATATTGATGATGGTGCATCATCATCAGCATTTATATTCGAGTGTCGAAGGTGTGATATCTATATATTTCCTATTGACTGGTGTGAGAACCAAAAACTATATAGGATCTATTGTTGTGATTTGGCATCAAAAATCTGATTTTTGACTATATATCAAAGTTATGAATTTGAAACTCTAATTCACTAATTGATTGAGGTTTGTGTTGTTTGTTTAGTTGTTTGATAATTTTGAACCATTATGCCTAATGTGATCGAATAATGAATTGTATTGAAATTTGGTTGCGTTTGCTTGCATATACATATATATCATTGAACAGGTCATAGCAAGGAGGCTAGAGCCAGAGAATAAAATTTGTTTGCCCGACAAATAGGTACATGTTTACTACATAATTTCCTGTTTTGTTTGGGTGATGATGATTTTGTGAGCCTATTGGCTAGCCGCTTGGCTTTTTCTTTTTCTTTTTGAGATCTGAAGGACCGGGGAAGCTATTTGAAATTCCCCGATGCTCCCGGTGCAGGGGAGGTTATGGCGAAATTTTTCGAAAATTTAGGGAGTTAGCCAAATTTTTGAAATTTGAGAAATTCTCAGAAACTGAAAAGTTGGAGAATGGAAACCAGATCGAACGTAGAGTTGAATTATCAAACCACTTTCGACTTTGTTCCTTTTCAGGGACGAAAAGTTTTAAGTGGGGGAGATTATAACAACCCGTAAAATGCGAGCCAGTTTGAAATTTTTATTTTGGCGTTTTAGCGAATTTTGATTATTTAAAATGAATTATTTTAAATAGTATCGACGAGAAATTTATTTTGAATATAATTCGAACGTATATATTATACGCGTCGTCGTTAGAATATAAATATTTATATATAATTATAAAAGGAATTGAAAATGGCGCGGTAGTTCGAAAATTCGATTTCTAATTTCAAATGAATATACAGAATTCAATATAAGACAGAATTGAACGAAACAAGAAATATTTGAATCTGTATAACTATATCTTTGTAACGAAGTTAACAAACTGAGATTTCATTTTAGAAATGATAAGATATGTCCAGTTTAAAATTAGAAATAGTCGCTGTGGAATTTATATATATTTTTATATATATAAGGCCCTTAAAAATAGCAATTTTGCAAACGACCTCGGATTTCGACGAAACCAGTTTTGTTGGGTCCGTGATGTTAAGTTATTGCTAGATTCCAAATTTCATAATTTTTCGAATCGATATGTGAGCGTGGCAAAGGAAAACGCGTTTGACCAGTTTCAGTTGATTTTAATCGACTGGAAATTGGCCATTTTTCCAGCGGTCTCAGAATTCGACGAAACTAGTTTTGTTAGGACCGTATCATCAATACGAAGCTAGAAAATATTTTTCTGGAATTTTTCTAGTTAGTATGTGAACCCGGTAATTTGAATTGTACGTTTAAAATTCAATATAGTGATTTAAATGTAAATTTAACGGAAACTGATTCAAACAGCCGAACCAGCCTACAATACATATACCATTGTGTTCGGAATAGGGGTAATTAGCTAAGGACGACAGGCGGTGGGTCTCGTTTCGAGGTCAAAAATAAAAGTTGCTTTTTAGAAAATTAAATAATAAAATAATATAATAAATATTATAAAACCTTTCTCTCTCACTCTCTCTTCCCTCATAACTGTCAGCGGAAAAAAAAAAGGAGATCGAACCCACGAACCCGCCGCCCCCTGCGCCTCACCGACGCACTGCGATCTTCCCCCCCCGATGATCGGCGATTCCCCACCCAACCTCCAAAAAGCTGCCGCCTCCATCGAAGATCGACATCGCCCCTGAACCCTAAATCGAACCGTCGCCTGAGGCGCACCCGCCCCCTACCATCGACGACGCCGTTTGACCTCGAGCCCCCCCTCTAGTACACCGCAGCGCAAACCCCCTCTCTCCCAATCTCAATTCGCGGCCCCCTCCTTTTCATTGTCGCGCCCCACCACCACCAACAGTCCTCCCGACGGCCTGTGTCCCTCTGAAGAATGGTGCTCTTCAGCCCTCCGAACTGTGAGCGTTCTCCTTTTTATTTTAGTTCATTTAATTTTGTTTATTTTCTGAAATTAGGTTTTATGTATAAAAAAAAAAAATCAGTTTTTGCTTTAACAGTATAAAGTTAATATTTTTAACCATATAAAGATTATGTTTTTATCGTATAAAGATTATATTTTTTAGCTAGGATCTTTGTTTAAGAAAAGCTAGAATGTTTAGTTATAAAAAGTTCGGATTTTTATCAAGAAGAAAGCGATATAAAGATATAATTTTTATATGACGTACAAGTTAAAAATATAATTTTATATATTGAACTTCGAACTAAAAATATAATTTTATATATTGAACTTCGAAATAAAAATATGATTTTTATATATTGAACTTCGAATTAAAAATATGATTTTTATATATTGAACTTCGAAATAAAAATATGATTTTTATATATTGAACTTTGAAGTAAAAATATGATTTTTATATATGGAATAGCGAAGTAAAAATTCGATTTTTATATATGTAGTGGCTACGGGCAACGGAGATGACGAAGATGCGATAACGATGAAGATTTTTATCAAAGAAGAGTCAAGATGATTGGATAGCTATATGTGAGAATTTCTCACCTTTCACTTTCTTTTTTTCTAGTTATATATATATATATATACTAGGATGGAGACGGTGTTTAGTAGCACCCGACACAATCGTCCACAGACCATGGACTTGTTTGTTTGGCTGTGTTGTTAGTTAGATTGTTTGAGTTGATTTGAATTGTTTGGTGAAATGAAATTGATATGATTGATGTGTGAATGGCGTGGGCCTTCACTAGACCGGGGATAAGGCTAGGCCTTGTCCCGTTTCTAGTATCGTGCCGTTATGCCGCCGAAATTTTCTAAAATATGTTAGAAAAATAAAAATATCATTTTATTGAATAAATGAATTGAATAGAAATTCATAGATTGAAATAAAATGTTTTATCGTTAAAAATATAATTTTTAACGTGAATATGAAAATAGTGAAGTGAATAAATAAATATTCATTTACAAACCAGATGGTTTGTTTATGTACACTTATTTGAATGACATTGATTGGGACGATAAATTTTACACATCGCCCAACTGCACAACTAAAATCTGTGTTTGATTGTTTGAAACCCCACACGGGTGTTGGGATGAAATTTGAAGTTCACTCATCCTGATTGATTAAATATGTCGATCGATTGATTGACAGGCTGTTATAAGCGTTAGATATCTTTATTTGATGCTTATACAGTGTAGTGCACTTTGGTTGATGGTTGATCATTTTTCAATGCTATTATATACATGTGTTGTGTGAAAATCCATATAATTAATTTTATGTGGTAATTGATTGGGCCTCATTCCAGTTTTAAAATAGAAATATTCGAAATAGAATATTTAAAAATAGAAATTTATGAAGCCATGTTGATTAGATTGACGCCATTTTGACGTGAACGATATTTATATCGATTTTATTCTTTTTAAAATGAATATTGAAAGGTGATTTCGAAATCGAATATTTTGAAATGAATTGAATTGAAAACGATTTCGAAATGAAATGAATTGAAAACGATTTCGAAATGAAATGAATTGAAAACGATTTCGAAATGAATTGAATTGAAAACGATTTCGAAATGAATTGAATTGAAAACGATTTCGAAATGAATTGAATTGAAAACGAATTCAAATTGAATCGAAAGTGAATTGAAATGAATTCGAATTGAATTGAAATTTGAATTGAATAGAAATGAATTTTAAAACGAATTTATAAAGGAGAATTCAATTTTGATTTGAATTGAAAAGAAAGTTGAAATAGCTTTTGAAACGATTTTAAAACTATTTATATAATTCGTTTTAAATAGAAATCGACGATATATATATTATATATGTTATATATATAATATAATGGCCTGAATAGAACGCGCCGCGGCAGTTCGTGAATTTCGACCGTTTATTTCAAACGGACATTGCGGGAGATCCGACCGTCGGATTCTCCTAAAACCGGAACCGTTGGGTTCGTATCGAAAAGAGCTTTCTAACGAATGTGATAAATTTGAAATCTAACGGTTGGATTTGGAATTATGTCCAAATCAAATTTGAAAAAGGTCGCTGTAAGTGCAGTTCGATGGCCATTGATGGAAATCGACTGTACGGGCCTTGATAAAATTATTAAAAATAGTAATAATTTGTGTAAAATCATAAGAAATGATTTGGGAAAAATTGGGATGAAAAACTCCATATTTGAAAAGATAAAAATAGATTTTTATCGAAATGAACTAGTTTTGAACTAGAATTATAATTCTATTTATTTTTAAATAAATAAATTGAATTTAAAAAGGGTTTTAAAAATAACCAGAATATCCAATGATTGCATTGGAGTGGATTTGAATCGAAATTGTCTTCGGAATATTTCGATGTTGGAATTCGTGATTATACAGGTGTTGTTATGGAAATTTGAAACATATATATTTATATCGTTATTTCCAATACGACATTTGTTAGTCGTAGAATTTGATATTGAATATAAGACGATATATTTTCTATTCAGAGCCTTGTATTGAATATCGAATGTGATTTGGGTTTGTCGTGAATGGTGTCTTCACTAACACTGTTCTTGAACCCAATTGAGAAATGATTAAATCTTTTTATTTAGATTTAATGAAAGGTACCAATTAAATAATATTTAATTGGAATTGAATTGATATTGATTTTTGGGTTTATCATGGACAGTGTTTTAAATAACGCTTATTCTTTAACCCGATAATTAATGGAATGATATTTTGGGTTTACCGTGAACCGTGTTTTAAATGACACTGATTCTTTAACCCAGTTAACGATTAAAACTAAGTGGAGTTTTAATGAATCTTTAATTAGATTGAAATAATCGAGAATGGAGTATCACCAGTTTTACTCCAGGCGATAGTTAAATCTTTGATTAGATTTGAACGTGAAATGGTAATTGAATTTACCGATAACACTGTGGTGTTAGATATGAAGTATTACCAGTTTTACTTCATGGGATAAATAGGTTGGGATTGGGAAATTAAAACAAATGATTACTTCGGTAAGTTTCGTTAGTCCCAACTAGTTTGAATTGATATTCAAAAGTAGATTAAAGAATAAATTAAAGAATTTATCTTTGATAAAATTAATGGGAACCTTTCCCTATGAATGTGAAATTAGAAATTAACTGTCGGTTAGCCAAGCAGAATGGTTTTCTGGATATTGATCTGATGTTGGTTTCGGCCTTCGGGGTTAATATTTAGGGAATTATTCTCTTGATTAATTTACGGTTAATGACTGATGAATTGGAATGAGGCGTATGTTGTGTTTGTGTAGCACTTTTATAAAATATACGCGAGTTATTCGGAAAGACCGGGTTTATCCCATTCTGAATAACTGATACGACGATAAGTCGAAGATGAAGACGGTGGTCGAAGACCGGAAGTCTCCACGTCGCTTGGGTGATTTCTGACGATCTTGATTGGGCTGTACACCCAAGAAGATGGAAACAGTTAGTGATCGTCCAGACGTACTTGGAGATCGATGGATATGCGGGGTACTAGGTGCCTCCGGTTTCGTTCAGACCCAAAACGGACTTGTAAATGGACTGTGTGTCTGACATTGGATTTTAGTCCGTGTGATTGATCTCTATTAAATATATATCTATTTGGCGGCGGAGAATTTATTCTCTTGCTTAACGCCCTTCTCTGAGACGTACGAGCTCAGGGGTTATATATTGATGGATATCAATCGCATGGAGTGAATTGCCTGTGTGGCATGCCTAAGTGGCAAATGATCAAGGCTTCTGTCGAAAAGCAAAGTCTTGTGGTTGATGATCGAAGCACGGCCTTTGTGGCGTAGCTTTGTGTAACGTTGATTCGCGAGTATCACACCCGGTATGAATCAAAAACGGGAGACGGACCTCAGGGAGGGCATGCGTTTCTTTCTAGTTATGAGTGGCGTCAGTGCTTGAACTGGCTGACGAGTTTGACTCATGTGGATGTTACTTATTATTACTTGCTGAAAAGCGAGGCGCCTCGTGATATCGGTTTCGGCCGATGCTTCTGGTCGGCTGACGGGCCAGGCTTACGCCCCAAAGGGCGGGGAAACGCATGTTCAGGCATTTTAATCCACATCGGTGGACCGACCCTGACGATCCAAGGGCCCACCTGAGTCTGGGTCCTGAGGGGCGGGGCTAGAGCGTCTCGAATCGGTTGAGGATCTTGCCCCTAGCCTCGGTTCATACCATAAATGATAACCCAACTTCCAATACGACATTGGCGGTTTTGATTGTAAACTTATATATGGCGACATAGTGTTATGGGCCATTCATGCCGCCTATGATTTATACTTATGATTTGAAGTGTTTTATACACTATGCACTTATAATAGTATCAAATGATTTGTTTTAAACGTATCAAGCATTCTTTGGCTGTTATAAGGGAAAACCCTATCCTCGGCTGCGTTGCATTGTGTGATGGGACCTGGGTCTTATAACAGCTTCATTTTTCTTTATTTAGCATTGCGCTGTTTGTTTTATGCACTGGTATTCTTGGGAGGAAACCCGTTCTGTGTTATACGGCGTGGTCCCTTGATTTACCTAACTTTAAAATAAAGATTAACTGTTTTAGTTCTCACACCCGTCCCATGACTGACTTGGAGTTTATTGTTTTAACCTAAACTCTGGGTGCCCCTATTTTGACACGGGCAGCTAGTAGTTTTGGTTTTGCAGATTTATATTCACAGGATCCTGGTTTACAGCTGGAACGATATCCGGAAAGCTTTGTATCCGTATATCTCATTCTAGTTGTGTATTGTATTATTTTCCGCTGCGATGTTTTTAAATGTAATTTAAATCTCTGTTATTTCTGTGTAATATTTATTCATACTCTGTATATTCTTGTAATCTGATGCATTGTTGTGATATACAGTGAAATGTTCTTCTGTATGCGTTCTGTTGTGGCTTGTTCTCGAACTATCCGACGCTTTCCTTTACGGGGAAGTTACGGGTTTTCACAAAACCCTATCCTCCGGCTTGCGTTGCATTGTGTGATGGGACCTGGGTCTTATAATAGCTTCATTTTCCTTTATTTAGCATTGCGCTGTTTGTTTTATGCACTATTATTCTTGAGAGGAAACCCGTTCCGTGTTATACGGCGTGGTCCCTTGATTTACCGAACTTTAAAGATTAATAACCGTTTTAGTTCTCACACCAGTCACATGACTAACCTGGAGTTTATTGTTTCAACCTAAACTCTGGGTGCCCCTATTTTCTAGACGGGCAGCTAGTAGTTTTGGTTTTGTAGATTTATATTCCTAGGAACCTGGTTTACAGTTGGAATGATATCCGGAAAGCTCTGTATCCGTATATCTCTTTCAGTTGAGTTTTGTATTATTTTTCCGCTGCAGTACTGTATCTAAATCTATGATATTCTTTGTTGTATAATATTTATTCATACTCTGTATATTCTTGTATCTGATGGAATTGTTGTAGTAAACAATGAAATGTTCTTCTGTTTGCGTTCCGATGTGTGTTGTTCTCTAGGCAATTCGGGCTTTCCTTACCCGGGGAGTTCGGGTCGCTACAGAGTGGTATAAGAGCTTTGGTTTACAGAGCTCGAGAACAAGACACATTAGAACCAAACGAAAGAATTCATCAGATATTGGATTAGTAATATCCAATTAGAATTACTCGTTAGAGATAGGATCAGTAGTATCCTAGAACGAGTGTGAAGAGTATGTTTTCAAATAAAACAAACTTTGTTTTGAAAATTTAAATTGTTTTATTCGTATTTGAATATTTATTTGCATTAATTTGGGCAATCCAATATATAAAGATTTTGCATATACGCGTCATGAACGTATATTCGAAGTTTTAATATACTGGATAGATATAGAATTACACTCTAGTTGCCCATACATGGTCCTGATGATGAAGTATACCATCACCTGTATTTATTTTCGAGTGACGAAGGTGTGATATCTATATATTTCCATTAAACTGGTGTGTGAACCAAACTAGATAGATTTATTGTTGTGATTTGGCATCAAAAACATAATTTTCTTTATGTGTATCAAAATTGTGAATTTGAAACATTAATCCACTAATTGATTGATGGTTGTGTTGTTTGTTTATTTGCTTGATAATTTTGAACCATTTAGCCTAATTGAACAGAATATTAAACGGTATTGAATATTGTTTGAAATTGAATGCATATACATGTACTTACATTGAACAGGTCATAGCAAGGAGGCTAGAGCAGAAGAATAAAATTGTTTGCCCGACAAATAGGTACATGTTTACCATAATTTACTGTTTTGTTTGGGTGATGATGATTTTATGAGCCGATTGGCTAGCCGCTTGGCTGGCCGCTTGGCCTTTTCTTTTCCTTTTTGATTGAAGAAGGCCATGGGAGGCTATATGAAATATCCCGAAGTCCCCGGTGCAGGGGAGGTTATGGCGAAATTTTTCGGAAATTTAGGGTGTTAGCCAAATTTTTGATAAATTTGAAAAGTTCTTAAAAACTGAAAAGTTGAAGAACTTAAGCCGTAAAGAAAATAAAGAAAGTTGAGTTGGTTTGTAAAACAACTTTCGGCTTCGTTCCTTTTCGGGGACGAAAAGTTTTAAGTGGGGGAGATTGTAACAACCTGGAAATGCGAGCCAATTTAAAATTTTTATTTTGGCAATTTTAACGAATTTTGAATATTTAAAATGAATTATTTTAAATAATATCGACAAGAAAATTTCTTTTGAATAGAATTAGAACGTATATATTTATATACATCGTCGTTAGAATATAAATAATTATATATAATTATAAAAGGAATTGAAAATGGCGTGGTAGTTCGATGATTCGATTTCAAATTTCAATTGAACATACCGGGCGCAAAATAAACTGGATTTTAGTGAAACCAAAAATACTTGAATCTATTTGAGGATATCTTTCCAACGAATCCGAAAAATTGAAATTTCATAGCGGGAATCAAAAGTTACGCCCAGTTGAAAATTCTGTATAATTGCTATGGAATTCAGGCCCTTAAAAATGAAAATTTTGCAAATGACCTCGGTTTTCGATGAAACCACTTTTGTTGGATCCGCGATGTAAAATTATTGCTAGGTTTCAAAATCCATAATTTTTCGAATCAATATGTGAGCGTGGCGAAGCAAAACGCATTTGACCAGTTTCGGTAGATTTTAATCGACTAGAAAATGGCCATTTTTCCAACGGTCTCAGAATTCGACGAAACTAGTTTTGTTAGGACCGTACCGTCAATACGAAGTTAGAAAATATTTTTCAGGAATTTTTAGAGACTGTATGTGGGCCCGGCAAATTGAAATGCGCGGTCAAATTCAATATATAGAGTTATATGTTGATTTTGACGAAAACTGATCGAAATAACCAAATCAGCATACGATACCTATCCCATTGTGTTCAGAATGGGGGAAATTAGATAGGGAGGACAGGCGGTGGGTCTCGTTTCGAGGTCGAAATAAAAAGCTGCTTTATGGAATAAATAAAATAATATAAAAAATTTCAATAAAACCTTAACCCCCTCGTATACCAAACAGTTAAAACGTAATAAAAAAAGAGAGAAAAGGGGGGAGAATCGTGATCTCCCCCAGGCGATCGATCGCCTCGACGCTGCGCAGGAGGAGCCGCCTCCGACCTCCAACCTCCGCCACGACCCTCCTCCACTCCTTCCTCTCCTCGTTTCTCTCTCCTCCCCCTCTACTAATCGCCAGCGACCCCTCCTCCTTCCTCTCCTCGTTTCTTCTCCCTCCCCGCAAACCCTAGCCACCTCTCCTTCGCTGATCCGAACCCGAACCCCCCTTTCTTCTTCGCTGCAGAGCAACACCCCTCCCCCTCCACCCTGATTCGCATAGACAACACCACCAGTCCTCCTCCCTCGTCGTGGATCAACAGTGAGCTCTTCCTTTCTTTTCTATTTTAAATAACGTTGTATTTCTTTTTAAATTCAGTTTGATTTATATAAATTTTAAGAAACGTATGGAAGAGTGGATTTTTAACGTATGAAAGAGCGAATTTTCAATGTATGAAAGAGCGGATTTTTAAGTATGAAAGAGCGAATTTTTAATTTATGAAAGAGCGGATTTTTAACATATGAAAGAGCGAATTTTTAATGTATGAAAGAGCGGATTTTTAACGTATGAAAGAGCGAATTTTTAATATGTGAAATGTCGAATCTTTACAACATGAAAGCAAGCTAAAAATATATGATTTTTGGCGTATCAAAAGATTAGATCTCTATGATCAAAAAGATTAGATTTTATAATTAAAGAAACTTGATTTTTGAGTTAGAAAAGTTAAGATTTTTATTTGTTAAAGATTTGACTTTTAAATATGAAAACCATATAAAAATGTGATTTTTGTTTATATGAAAAACGAATAGAAGTGATTTTTGAAAATAAAAAGAAGTGATTGTTAATGAAGTAAAATTTTTTTTTTTAATATAAGTAGGAAGTAAAAATATAATTTTTATATAAGCAGAGAATTAAAAATATAATCTTTATTGGAAGAGTAGAAATATAAAAGTATAATTTTTATATAGAGAATAGCGTGATAAAAATATGATCTTTAATATATGAACACCGTTATAAAATTAGAATTTTTATCTATATAGTAGCGGTGTAAAAATAGAATTTTTATCTATATAGCAGCGTTATAAAAATAGAATGTTTATCTATATAGTAGCGCTGTAAAAATAGAATTTTTATCTATATAGTAGCGGTATAAAAATATGATTTTTATAGTATAGAAAGCATAAAGATACAGTTTTTGTATTATATAGATAATAAAAATTTGATCTTAATATATGTAGCAAAATAAAAATTGGATTTTTATTATTTATATGGTGGAATAAAAATGTGATTTTTATAGCGATAAAATAAAAATTCGATCCTTATATATGAAGTAGAAATATAAAAATATAATTTTTATTATGAACAGCGGAACAAGGACTGCATTGGAATTTCAAGCAGATCCAGACTGTTCAGCAGTTTAAAAGCAAAGCACGGCGGAGTGGAACCCTTGGTGAGAACTTCTCACTTTAAATCTGGTTTTCTAGTTAAAATATATACTAGGATGCAGACGGTGCTTAGCAGCACCCGACTCCCGTCGTCCACAGACCATGGACGACTTATATGCTAGTTTGATGTGTTGTGAAATTTGTTTGTGATGTTGATGTGGAATGATTGAAAAATAAATATTCATGTGTTGAAATAAATATTTTATCGTTAAAAATATATTTTTTAACGGGTATGTGAATAAATAAAAATCTGTGTTTGTTGATTTGAAACCCCACACAGGTATTGGGATAAAATACGGCATACACTAATCCCAATAAGTAGTTGTATGTCGATCGATTGATTGACAGGCTGTTATAAGCGTTAGATATCTATATTAGATGCTTATACAGAGTAGTGCACTTTGGATGACGGTCGATTATTTGTCAGTGCCATTATATACATGTGTTGGGTGGAATCCATATTATTAACATTATATGGTAATTGATTGGGCCTCATTCCAATTGGGAAAATAAAGAATATTAGAATATAAAAATAGTCATGTGTTGACGATGCTCATGCGTTGAGAATATTCATATGTTGAAATTATTCATGTGTTGAGTAAAACATTTTAACAATAAAATTTACATCTTTATCATATTTAAGATTAGAAACTACTTTACGGTTGGAGTCTGATCAAAAATCAAACGATAGATACCATAATTTTATAAAATATATTACATAACATAAATAGGCATGTGTTGACGGTGCTCATGTGTTGAGAATATTCGTGTGTTGAAAGAAATATAGATTCATGCGTTGAGTAGAATAAATATTCATTTGTTGAATAGAATAAGGAATTTATTGAAATATATAAAGCCGTGTTGATTAGAGTTGCACCATTTTGATGTGAACGATATTTATATCGATTATATTCGTTTTTATAATGAAAATAGGAAAGGTAGTGATTTCAAAATATAACATTTTGAAAATATTATCATTTATATAGTAATGATATGAAATATTCAATTTTTAATTTGAAATTGAATATAGAGTTGAAATGGTTTTGAAAACGAATTTAAAACGATTTATAAAATATGTTTTAAAAGGAAATCGATGAAATATATATATATATATATATATATATATATATATATATATTATATAATGGCCTGAATAGAATGCGCCACGCCGCGGCAGTTCATGAATTTCGACCATTGACTTCGAATTGACGTTGCGGGAGATCCGACCATCGGATTCTCCTAAAACCAGAACCGTTGGGTTCGTATCAAAAAGAGCTTTCCAATGAATATTAGAAATTTGAAATCTAACGGTTGGATTCGGAATAATGTCCATATCAAATTTGGAAAAGTTCGTTGTAAGTGCAGTTCGATGGCCGTTGATGGAAATTGACTGTACGGACCTTGATAAAATTATTAAAAATATTAATAATTTGTGTAAAATCATAATAAATGAATTGGAAAGAACTGGGGTGAAAAATTCCACATTTGAAAAGATAAAAATATATTTTTATCGAAATGAACTAATTTTGAACAAAAATAAAATCAATTTATTTTTTAAATAAATAAATTGAATTTGAATTGGTTTTGAAAATAACCATAATTTCCAATATATATATAAAGTGGAAGTGGATTTGAATCAAAATTGTCTTTGGAATATTTCGATGTTGGATTCCGTGATTATACAGACATTATTATTGGAATTTGAAAGGTATATTTATATCATTATTTCCAATATGATATTTGTTGGTTTCAGAATTTGATATTGAATATAAGCCGGTATATTTTCTATTCAGAGCCTTGTATTTAATATCAAATGTGATTTGGGTTTGTCGTGAATCGTGTTTTAGGTGACATTGGTTATTTAACCCAGTTAAAGACAGGATATTGATTTTTGAGAAGATTAAAACTAAGTGGAGTTTTAATGAATCTTTAATTAGATTTAAAGTGAATTGATAATTTAAACTATCAAACCTGAAAAGTGATCGAGAATGGAGTATCACCAGTTTTGCTCCAAGGCGATTGTTAAACCTTTAATTAGTTTTGAACGTGAAATGGTAATTAATTTTACCGATAACACCGTGGTGTTAGATATGGAGTATTACCAGTTTTGCTCCATGGGATGAATAGGTTGGGATTGGGAAATAAAACAAATAATTACTTCGGTGTGATTCGCTAATCCCGACTAGTTTGGAAAACCATAAAATGGTTTGAAATGATATCCAAAGGAAGATTAAAGAATAAATTTAGAAGAATTTATCTTTGATAAAATTAATGGGAACCTTTCCCTAAGAATGTGAAAATTTGAATAAAAGAATATTCTGAATTGGGATGAGGCGTAAGTTGGGTATGTGTAACATTTGTTTATTATATACGTGGGTTATTCGGAAAGGCCAGGTTTATACCCATTCTGAATAATCGATTCGACGATAAGTCAAAGATGAAGACGGTGGTTGAAGACTGGAAGTCTTCACATAGTTTGGGTGATTACTGATGATCTGGATTGGGCTGTACGCCCAAGATGAGGGAATCAGTTGGTGATCGTCCAGACGTACTTGGAGATCGATGGATATGCGAGGAAAGTGCTTCTGGTTTCGTTCAGAGCCA
This sequence comes from Allium sativum, assembly GCA_030737875.1. Taxonomy (NCBI): domain Eukaryota; kingdom Viridiplantae; phylum Streptophyta; class Magnoliopsida; order Asparagales; family Amaryllidaceae; genus Allium; species Allium sativum. The sequence continues at coordinate 217,923,439 of CM060918.1, read as the reverse complement.
GAACGAACTTGCAAATGGACTGTGTGTCTGACATTGGATTTTATTCCATGTTGATTGATCTCTATTAAATATACATCTGTTTGGCGGAGGGGAATTTATTCTCTTGCTTAACGCCCTTCTATGAGACGTACGAGTTCAGAGGTTGTATATCGATGGACATCAATCGCATGGCATGAATTGCTAGTGTGGCATGCCTAAGTGGCAAATGATCAAGGCTTCTGTTGAAAAGCAAAGTCTTGTGGTTGATGATCAAAGCACGACTTGTGTGGCATAGCTTTGTGTATAACGTGAATTTGTGAGCCTCACTCCTCGGTACGAGTCAAAAACGGGATAGTGACTGCATGGAGAGCACGACGTTTCTTTCTAGCTAGTGGTGGTATCAGTGCTTAAACTGGCTGACATTTATATACTTTTCAACTGTGTGGTTGTTGGAATGCGAGGCGCCTCGGGTATAGGTCTATTAGGACCGGGAAACGTGTGTTCAGGAATAACTAATCCTCAAAAGTAAGAGAGGACTGGCCCTGAAGATCCAAGGATCATAGTGGGGTCCTGAGACATTTGCTAGAGTGTCTCGAATCGGAGAGGGGCTTGCCCCTTGCCTCGACTCATGACGGAAATCCAATTTCCAATACGTGATATTGCGGTTTTATTTGTAGAACCTAGTATGGCGACATAGTGGTATGGGTCTATGATTGATATTTATGATTGAAATTGTTTTGACACTATACATTTATTATAGTATCAAATAACGTGTTTTTTTAACGTATCAAGCATGCTTTGGCTATTATAAGGTAAAAACCCTATCCTCCGGCTTGTTTTGCATTGTGTGATGGGACCTGGGTCTTATAATAGCTTCATTTTCCTTTATTTAGCATTGCGCTGTTTGTTTTATGCACTTGTATTCTTGGGAGGAAACCCGTTCCGTGTTATACGGCGTAGTCTTTGATTTACCGAACTTTAAAATAAAGATTAATAACTGTTTTAGCTCTCACACCGGTCACATGACTGACATGGAGTTTATTGTTTTAACCTAAACTCTGGGTACCCCTATTTTCTACACGGGTAGCTAGTAGTTTTGGTTTTGCAGATTTATATTCACAGGAACCTGGTTTACAGCTTGAATGATATCCGGAAAGCTCTGTATCCGTATATCTCTTTTAGTTGTGTTTTGTATTATTTTCCCGCTGCAGTACTGTATCTATATCTCTGATATTCTTTGTTGTATAATATTTATTCATGCTCTCTATATTCTTGTAGCTAATGGAATTGTTGTAGTAAACAACGAAATGTTCTTCTGTTTGCATTCCGATGTGTGTTGTTCTCAAGGAAATTCGGGCTTTCCTCACCGGGGGAGTTCGGGTCGCTACAGAGTGATACGTATATAAGCTATGGGAATGTTTTCCAGTGTTAATAACATATATTTTCTAAACATACAAAATAAGGAAATATGAAGATATATATATATATATATATATATATATACATGTTTGATGATTTGATCGATAATTCCGTTTTGAAATAAGATCGTTGTGTGTACATGGACATTTTTCATTTGATAGTTAAATCACCGACTATCAAAGTTTTTGACCATTTTAACGTTGTTAATATGGAGAGACCGGTTGGATTATTATCTGAAGAACCACTCCGTATTGGCATAAGCGTGCGAACCAAATATGCCAATGATAATTGAAGACGGAGTAAAGTGCAAGGGCTATTGTATAAATCTTAGGTAGAGATTGCCTAAGATGGATGTACTAAATAGTGCCTTGGGTTTGTCCAGTCCCAGGAAAACTTGTATGGACGAATGTCTAAAAGAGTATTCCTAACAAATTATATATGTTGATTTCTTCAAATGTATTATGTTTGGTGGCGGAGGAATTCATTTCTCTTAGCTTTATACCCGTGATATCGTTAGGGAAATCAATAATGATTTGGCGGGTATGACGATGTGGTATTCCAAATAACTGAAGATATGATATGTAAAAATATAAGCGTAGCTTCAAGCCTCACATTCGGAAATGACAAAAGTCGGGCAGGCAGCATGGCTATGTAGGTCGCACCTATTAGGGTGTATAATCACCTATCTAGGGAATATTCATTTGCTTCTTAAATCACTCGATGCTGTCACTTATCGGGAAACGGTTGCTGATCCCAACCGTTGGTGATATACTTTCGATACACTCAAACAAAATGAGTGGTCGGTCATGTATGGCCGGCTTGCAAGATGTTCTTGTTGAACCCAGTGTATTCCTCTCTAGAGGTAGACTATCGTAAGGTGGTTCCATACCTTGTCATAGTTGGTAATCCATTATCAAATAGGTGCTCGCGGCTTTGATTGTATACTATATATGTAGAATGTGAGATGAAAGCGTTTCTACTAGATGTTAATTTAGTTATGGTTGATATACATTATTATAATATCAAAAGAGTTTTGATATAAAGTTTATCGTTTCTTTCAAAAGGATTTTGAAAGTTAAATCAAATGTTTTGGATTCTCATAAGGGAAAAACCCGTTCCTTTATACGGAGTGGTCTTATGAGATATCGTTTAATTGCTCAAACTGTTTTAAACTGTTTTACTCACATCTATCCCATGACTGACCCAAAGTTTATTTTGTTTTTGTTTTCCCTAAACTCTTGGGTGCCCAATTTTGTACGGGCAGTCAAGTAGTCAGAATTTTACAGATATACTTGGAGAGCTTATAGCAGGAGGCTTCAGGATTATATAGCTATAGTTATTTCCGCTGTGTTGTAAGTGTTGTACTATGATAATGTTACTGTATACATATACTAGTTTTATTTCAAAGTTATGTACCTATTATATATTGTTCGTTCCGCTGTGAGATTCGTGTTACATGGATGATGTGTATCTTCTTCTTCTTCTTCTTCTATTCTAAGTTTCTATCTTATCTATTCTCACCCTCTAATTTCTTTCATGGACTATCCAGTGTTTCCGATGCTTGGATACTCGACATAGTGTTGTATGCCGATATCTAGGATCACAAATTCCCTAGGCCGTTACAGTTTTAAAACGAATTTATAAATATATTTTGAAATAAGTTTTAAATGGAAATCGACAATATGTATATTATATATATTTAATGGCTTGAATAGAACTCGCCGCGCAGCGACCGTTCGCGAATTTCTACCATTAACTTCAAATTGATTTAATAGGAGATCTGACCATCAGATTCTCCTAAACCCAGAACCATTGGGTTCGTATCGAAAAGATCTTTCCAACGAATACATGGGATTTAATTTTGAATAGTTAGATTTTAAAATATGTCCAAATCAATTTCATAAAATGTCGCTATGGATGCAGTTCAGTGGCCGTTATTGGAAACCGAGTGTAAGGGCCTTAATAAAATTATTGAAATAAAAGGTGTATACCCAGTGCAGAAGGCTCCCGTACTCAAGCATGAAGATTTCCTAGACAGTCTCCCATCTGGAACTATTCTCACATCTTTCCGGGCTCTGGGGGTGGTCGATTAGCACGCGCAGCCTTTCCCTCACATTATGTTAAGAGGCCGGGGCTCGAACCTGTGCGCTCCGGATTACCTGCCGGGTAACCTTACCGTTTGCGCCAGGCACCACCTTAATAAAATTATTGAAACTATGGAAAAATTATATAAATTGTAATTAATGATTCAGAAAGATTATGGATGAAAAATTCCAAGTTTGAAACGATAAAAATATATTTTTAACGAAATGAACTAGTTAATAACTAGAATAATAATTCAATGATTTTTATAAATAATAAATTGGAATTGAAACGGTTTTGATATAACCAGACTTCGAAATATTTTGATATTGGATTACGTGATTATACGAATATTTTTGAGGAATTTTGAAGCGATCCGGAATTCCCCGATCTCCGAATAGACGGAAAAGGCCGGATTGAGTTGAGAACATGAAAAATCAGAACACAAAGAATAGAACATTTCATTGCTATTACAACAATTTACATCAAAGTACAAGAATATAACAGAGTATGAATAAATAATATACATCAGAAAAGTATCAGAGATTAAATTAAAAAGCAGCAGAAAAATAATACATAACACAACTAAAAGAAATACACAGATGCAGAGCTTTCTGAATATAGATTCAGTTGTAAATCCAGGATCCTGGAAAAGAAATATCTACAAAACCAAAACTACTACCTACCCGTATGGAAAATAAGGGCACTCAGAGTTTTGATTAAAACAATAACCTCCAGGTCAGTCATGGGACTGGTGTGAGAACTAAAACAGTTATTTAAAGCTTTACTTTAGAAATAGAGTAAATCAAGGGACCATGCCGTATAACACGGAACAGGTTTTCTCCCAAGAATACTAGTGCATAAAACAAACAACGCAATGCTTTTCGAAAAATGAAGCTATTATAAGACTCAAGTCCCATCACACAATGCAACGCAAGCCGGAGGATAGAGTTTTTCCTTATAACAACCAAACATGCTTGGTACGTCTAAAACAAAACATTATGATATTACTATAAATGTATAGTTTCAAAATCACTTCATATATAAATGTATCCATCATAGACGGCATGGAACCCCATCCTACTATGTCGACATACTAGTTCTGCAATTAAAACCAAAATGTCACGTACTGGAAGTTGGATTTCTATCATGAACCATGGCATGGGATCATCCTTATCGATTCGAGAAAATCTAGCCCACGTCTCGGGATTCAGCCGCAACTGCACTTGGAGCCACAGGGCCGGTCCACACTTACATTAGTGGATTATAATTCCTGAACAATATGTTTCCCCAGATTATGGGTCATAAGTCTGGTTAGTATGTCGAGCATATCCATCCATCGGCCCCATAGTGACCGACACATTCAAGGCGCCTCGCTTTCCATCATCCACATAAGTAAAAATGTCTGGGCTCCATATCATGACACCACTCCTAGCTAGAAAGAAACACATGTTCTCCCTTGATCCTCTCCCGTTTCTGGTTCATACCGGGGTGTGAGGCTCGCGAATTAACGCTAAACACAAAGCTATGCTATTTAAAGCCGTGCTTTTCTCATCAACCACATGGCCCTTCTTTTCAACAAAAGCATTGATCACATGCCACTCAACATGCCACACTGTCACTCCATACTGTACCACTAATTTCTGCCAATATATAACCTCTATGCTCATATGTATCAGAGAAGGGAGTTAAGAAAGAGAATAAATTCTCCGCCACCAAATAGATATATATTCAGCAGAGATCAATGAATACAGTATAAAGGAATATAATGTCAGACATACCATCCATTTGCAAGTCCGTTCCGGGTCTGAACGAAACTGGAGGCACCTTATTCCTCATCCCATATGTCCAATACAGGAGAGAGGTTCTCGCATATTCGGTCGATCTCCAAGTACAATATAAAGGAATACAATGTCAGACATACCATCTATTTGCAAGTCCGTTCTGAGTCTAAACAAAACCGAAGGCACCTTATTCCTTATCCCATATGTCCAATAAGGAGAGAGGTTCTCGCATATTCGGTCGATCTCTAAGTACGTCAGGACGATCACCACTTATTACCTTGTCTCGGGTGTACAACCCAATCAAGACATCAGTAATCATCCCAACGATGTGAAGATCTCCGGTCTTCAATCACCATCTTCATCGTCGACTTATTGTCGTATTAATTATTCAGAATGGGTATAAACCCGGTCTTTCCGAGTAACTCGCGTATCGTATAAACAAGTGCTATAAAAACACAACATACGCCTCATTCCAATCCGGAATATTCTTTTATTTAAATATTCTTTTCACAATTTAAACAAATTAAGTTTTTCCAAGCTAGTCAGGATTAACGAACTTTACCGAAGTAATCTATTTTATTTCCTAATCCCAACCTATTCATCCCGTGGAGCAAAACTGGTAGTACTCCATATCTAACACCAACAGTGTTATCGGCAAAATTAAGTACCATTTCACGTTCAAATCTAATTAAAGATTTAACTATCGCTTGTAGCAAAACTGGTGATACTCCATTCTCGATCATTTCACAAACTTGATAATTTAAATTATCACAATCACTTTCAATCTAATTAAATATTCACTAGAACTCTACTTAGTTTTAATCTCCTAAAAATCATTATGTAATGATTATTCAAATTTAGGAAATAAATCTTGTCTCTAAGTAGGTTAAAAAACCAATGTCATTTAAAACACAATTCACGATAAACCCAAAATCACATTCTATTAATGGAATCTTCACGGAAAACAGATCAATATATATAATCGATATATAAACTTCCATATCTAACCAATAATATACAAATGGAATAACGACAAAGCCTTTTCAATTCCATATATAGTAACAGTCTTCCTCACAGAAGTTCACTTCAATTATTACCAAATCGAATTACATTCCATTCCAATTTATTTTATTAAATCGGAAAACTTTACTTTGGAAAATTCCATTAAATCTTAATAGAAAGATTTATATATTCCAAATCACATTTCACTGTTAATCGGTTAAAGAAATAATGTTGTTAAAAACACAGTTCACAATAAATCTAATTCACATTCCATTTTATCCCAACTACTAAATATAACTGGAAACTCTAATAATCTTAATTGAAATATTTATTCTTTTCACATGGGGTTTAAGAACAGTGCTACTAAAGAAACCATTCACGACAAACCCAAAATCCCATTTAATATTACATACAAGACTCTAAATAGAAATTATATCGGCTTATATTCAATATCAAATTCTAAAACTAAGGATATCGTATTGGGAATAACAATATCTGTATCTTCCAAATTCCAATAACAATATCAGTATAGTTACGGCATCCAATATCGAAATACTCCAGAGATTATTTCTATTCAAATCCACTCCAATTTATATATTGGAAATTTCTAGTTATATTAAAACCCTTTATATAAATCAAATTTATTTAGTTAAAAATTATTGGATTTCAAATCTAGTTAATAACTATTTCATTCTGATAAAAATATATTTTTATCTTTCCAAATATGGAAATTTTCATCCAAATCATTTATGATGATTTTACATAAATTATTAATATTTTTAATAATTTTATCAAGGCCTGTACAGTCGGTTTCCAATAACGGCCACCGAACTGCATCCATAGCGACCTTTTCAAAATTTGATTTGGACATAACTCCAAATCCAACCATTAGATTTCAAATCTCGTATATTCGTTGGAAAGCTCTTTTCAATACGAACCCAGCGGTTCCGTTTTAGGTTAATCCGATGGTCGGATCTCCCGTAATGTCAATTTAAAGTTAATGATCGAAATTCACGAATGGTCGTTGTGCGACGCATTCTATTCAGGCCATTATATAATATATATTTCATTCAAAACCTATTTTATAAATTCTTTTTAAAACAATTCCCACTTTCATTTCAATTTTAAATCAAAATTTAATACTCCTTATCATTATAATATATAAATGATAATATTTTCAAAATATCAGCTTTTGAAATCATTTCCTTTTCGATATTTATTATAAAAATGAATAAAATCGATATAAATATCGTTCGCGTCAAAATGGTGCATATCTAATCAACATGGCTTCAAATACTTCAACATTTTTTGTCTGCATCCAAAATCGGACATCAAAATCATATTTTAATCCTTTACAGAATATTATTTTAAAATATTCGTTAATTTAAAATATTTGTTCATTCTGAATTGGAATCAGACCCAGTCAATTACCATATATTTTTTATATGGATTTCATACAACATATGTACACAACAACAATAATAAACAATCGTCCATCATCCAGAGTGCATTACACAACTGCATAAGCATTAAATATAAATAATTAACCCTTACAATAGTCTGTCAACTAATCGATTGACATACAACTAAACAACCGAGATTAGTGTACGTCAAATATCATCCTAATACCCGTGTGGGGTTTCTATCAACAAATACTGATTATTATTTGTGCAGTTGGGTGATGTATAAAAGTTATCGTCCCAATCCATATCAGTTAAATGGGTGTTCATAAACAAATCGTCCAATTTGTTAATGAATGTTTATTTTCATTTTAGGAAAATTTTATGTTGTTCGCATATGCGTTAAAATTTATATTTTTAATGATAAAATATTTATTTCAACACATGAATTTTTTATATCGTTCATTTATTCAATAAAAACGGTATTTTTATTATCCAAATATTTTATTCACAACATACAATCAACAACCGCAGTACAGTCCATTCAATCCAAACAAACAACTATGGTTTGTACAATAAATGGTGTCGTGGGCTTCTAAGCCCTAACTGCATCCTAGTATATATTTAACTGTAAACTAATTAGAGTGAAAAGGAGTTCTCAAAGTCAGTTTCCACTCCTTCATTCTTTATTCTGAATTTCGATTCTGTTTGAGTTTGAATTTGCCTGAAATTCTAACGTGCTCCATATCTATTCTGGTTTGTTCCATTGCGTAGAGCTAGTCAACACGAGTCCAACAACACTGAAATCGTTACATTCCGATACAGAATGAGAAAGATATGAATTTTTATATAATATACACAATTAAATTAAATTTACATAATTAATTAATTAATTAATTATTAATTACTTCATTAGGGAAATTAATCCCTTTTTCATCGTTTTCCTTCAGACCGAAACCGCACCCATCGTTCCCTCAAACAAACCGCCCCACTCCTCCTACACACCACTGAAACCCAATCGGTTTTCATCACTTCGTCGCCGCTAGTGCCATCTACCATCGCCTGGCGCCGCCCCTCATTCGAACTTCCCAGTGCCCTGGAAAACTGCTGCAAACGCCGCTTAGTTGAACTCAAAAATTGCACAAACCACTCAATGAAATACCATCATACTTAGATTAATTTGAAGATCTCACTTTCCTCTTCAATCCTTGTTTTGATTCTATGATTTAAAACACGATGGATTTTGAAAATTCTGGGATGGAATTTGGGATAAAATGGGCCGTGTAACAACCCGGAAAATCTCAGCCAATTTTAAAATTTTAATTTGGCTATTTTAGTGAATTTTAGATATTTAAAATAAATTATTTTAAATAATAACGACAAAAAGTATGTTTGAATTGATGTTTGAAAATAAACATAACTATTTTAAATTATAAACAAGGCCTGAAATGGTGCGGCAGTTTCGAAATTTGAATTCGAACTTTGACTGACTATACCAGGTGCAAATTAAAATGGATTTTAGTGAAACCAAAAATATTTAAATCTGTTAGTGAATATCTTTCTGACGAATCTAAAAAATTGAAGTTTCATAGCGGCAATCAAAAGTTATGGCCAAATGAATTTTCAGAAAGGTCGCTATAAAATTTATATAGCCCGTGAAAATAGACATTTTGCAAACGACCTCAGAATTCGACGAAACCACTTTGGTTGGATCCAGGATGTCAAATTATGGCTAGGTTTCAAATCTCATAATTTTTGAAGTTATTATGTGAGCGTGGCAAAGGAAAATGTGTTTGGTCGATTTTTGTTAAATTGGATCGACCAGAAAAGGGCCATTTTTCAAACGGTCTCAGAATTCAACAAAACTAATTTTATTGGAACTGTATCGTCAAAACATAGCTAGATTTATTTTTCTGGAATTTTTGGGATCAGTATGTGGCCCCGGCAAATTGAAATGTACGTTCAAAACAAATATTGAATGTTTTATATTTTAGTTTGAAGAAAAACTGACTGTAACAGTCGAATGGGCCTATGAAACATATCCCATTGTGTTCGTAATGGGGGTATTTAGCTAGGGACGACAGTCATTGGGTTTGATTTGGAGTTTGTATAGATTAAGGTTATTTTTGGATTTAAAAGAATTAAAAATAAAATTATAAATCCAACGCCCAATCAGAATTCTCCATTTACTTTTCTCTCTCCCCGACTCCTTCAGAACCGACAGAAAAATTGAGCTCTCCCCTTTTCTCATCTTTTTCTTCCTCCACAAGCAAATTCAGACCTCCGTCCACTTGGCGATTTTGTAGATCTCCTCTTCGGCTTCAAATCCATATATGCCTTGCCCCCTGTCATTGCGCGTTTATCGAGATCCGAGCCTGGGAAGTGGACGCCGTTCGAGCGCCGCCGCACCCCATACCGCCGTTGATCAGAATGCCACCACCGGTGTTGGGAGCCCTCTCCTCCCTCTTTGACGTGGCACCGCCCGATCATCACCAAATGCGCTGGATTCCACGAAAAACGAGGACCTAGTTTTGAAAGCTCAGGGAAGGTAACGACTGATTTATAATATTAAACTGTTCTATAGCACTTTAAAGCGCTACGGTTTATGATTTCACTGTAAAAATCATATATTTTTCTTTTGTTGACGAAATCCAGTGAAACAAGAGATAGTGGACTTGTGAGGACGTCTTCTACATTCTAGAAGGGACCACATATTTTTCTGAGCCTTCTGCTATTTTTGGTGGAGCGAAAACCAATGTGAGATTTCTGAATTATAAACGATATGGAAACAACGATCTATAAATTATATAGTCGAAGTATGAGTTATATAAGCGTTGTACACCACATGTATAAGCGTTGTATAAGTTGTATGTTCGATGTATAAGTTATATATGCGTTGTAAAAATGATATATGCGTTGAAATAAATTTAAATGATATTGAAATCGAAATATAGTTATTTACGTATATCTATATATATATATATACTCCCCTCGTCCACAGACCATGGACGATATATATTGGTTGTGATATTGTTTGGATTATTGGTTGATGTGAAAATTTGGTGAATATCATGAATGGTTGATTGGAAATGATTGATTGTGGTTAAAATCCCAATAGGATTAGTATATGGGAAAATTCGTCTGCGTACGAACTAGATATTGAAAATCCCCATTGTCAAAAGCTGCAAGGCTTTAAGGTAGAGCGAGGAGCCGTACTAGGGATGGTGCCGGTTTTAACTACCCTACCGTTATGCTGCCGAAATTTTCTGAAATATTTCTGTGTTTGATTCATAATCATGTGTTGAATAAAATTCATGTGTTGAAATAAAAATTCATGTGTTGAAATAAAATTCATGTGTTGAAATAAAATTCATGTGTTGAAATAGAAATTCATGTGTTGAATAAAATTCATGTGTTAAATGAAGTTCGTGTATTGAATAATTTCTTTGAAAAATAAAAATAACATTTTTTATTATATATATAGATTATATAAAATATTATTGTTTTTAATTAAATTGTTTTAACACCAAAAATAACATTTTTACCTTATGTATAAACTATATAAAATAATCGTGCCTTGAAATAAATTGTTTTACAATAAAAATAACATTTTTATGATATATATGAGCTGTTAAAAATAAAATTCATGTGTTGAATAGAAATTCATGTGTTGAAATAAAATTCTTGTGTTGAATAGAAATTCATGTGTTGAAATAAAATTCAGGTGTTGAATAGAAACTCATGTGTTGAAATAAAATTCATGTGTTGAAATAAATAGCTGTTGGATAAAAATATCTTTTTTATCAAATGTGTGAAATGAATATGGTTTCTGAATCGAAGAATGAATTATATATATATATATATATAATTAAAATAAAATGAATAACGAAGCTGTAGTTCTTTTTTTGAAACCGTGATTTCAAACAATTAGTGCGGAGATCCGACCATCGGATTTTCCCAAAACCGCAACCATTAAGTTCGCTTTGGAAATGTCTTTCCAATGGCACCAACTTTATGAAAATCCAATGGTTGGATAGTCTACAATGTTTAATTCAAATCTAAAGAAAAACAGCGCCAGAATCGATTGTATTTATATATATAAAAATATAATTAAATTAAATCGAATAACGATGCTGTAGTTTGTATTTTGAAATCGAAACTTCAAACGATTGTACCGGGAGATCCGACCGTCGGATTTTCCCGAAACTGAAACCGTTGGATTTGTTTTGAAAAGATCTTTCTAATGATATAAAATATGTGAAGATCCACCGGTTAGATTTTCAGATATGTGTAAATCAAATCTGAAGAAAGACAGCGCCACGGCCGCGTTATGGCCTGAAGCATCGTTTGAATGAATTGGCTATTTTTAAATGAATAAAAATAGCGATAAATCATTATAAAATATTATAAACGATATGGAATGGAAAATAAACCGAATTTACCCGGTTTATTAGATATTTGATGGTTAAATGTGTTTGGCGTGAAAATTACATTTAAAAGCAGAATTATTGATGTCGAATAATTTAACAATTGAAATGAATTGATTTAAATTCTATATACGTGAATTATTCGAAAAGGCCGAGTTAAATCTCATTTCAAATAATTGATCGGCGATAAGAAGTCGATGATGAAGACGGTGGTTGAAGACCGGAGATCTTCACCTCGGTTGGATGATAACTGATGTCTTGATTGGGAGGCATCCCGAAATATAGATAATAAGTGGTGATCGTCCAGAAGTACTTGGAGATCGATGGATATGCGAGGTATATGGTGCCTCTGGTTTTGTTCAGACCCAGAACAAACTTGTTAGTGGACTGTGTGTCTGACATTGGATTAAGTTCTATGCTGATTGATCTCTATTAAATATATATCTGTTTGGCGGCGGAGAATTTATTCTCTTGCTTAACGCCCTTTTCTGAGACGTACGAGCTCAGAGGTTATATATCGATAGAAATCAGTCGCATAGAGTGAATTGCATGTGTGGCATGCCTAAGTGGTAGATGATCAAGGCTTCTGTTGAAAAGCAAAGTCTTGTGGTTGATGATCAAAGCACGGCCTGTGTGGCATTGCTTTGTGTATAACGTTGATTCGTGAGCCTCACACCCCGGTATGAACCAGAAACGGGAGAGGACCTCAGGGGGGACATGTGTTTCCTTCAAGCTAGGGTGGTGTCAGTTACCTACTAGTCCTGACATTTATATTATTTTCACCTGTGTGGTTGTTGCTGTTACGAGGCGCTTCGGATATATCGATGACTATGTAGAGCCGATGGAGTCATTTTGCTCATTTACGCCCCAAAGGGCGCGGAAAAACAGTGTTTAGGCATTTTAATCCACATCGGTGGACCAGCCCTGTCGCTCCAAGGGTCACTTGAGCTCTGATCCCGAGGCTAGGGCTAGAGAGTCTCGAAGTCGGTAAGGACTATCTTTTGCCTTAGTTCATGACGGAAATCCAATTTCCAAATACGACACCTTGCGGTTTTGATTGTATACCTATGTATGGCGACATGATAAATGGTACCCATGCCGTCTATGATTGATACTTATGATTTGAAGTTGTTTTTGAAACATATAAACACTAGTAATAATATCAAATGCTTTTGTTTTATTCGTGTCAAACATATTTTGGACATTATAAGGTAAAAATCTATCCTCCGGTTTGCGTTGCATTGTGTGATGGGAATTGAGTCTTATAATGGCTTCATTTTTATAAAAAGCATTGCGATGTTTAAAAGAGTTATTTGTTTTAAAGCACAAGCAATCACTGGAGTAAACGTGTTCCGCGAAAGTGGCGTGGTCCTATGATTTGCCTTGTTATTATTGGTTAACCAGTTAAGTAGATTTCTCATACTAGTCCCGTGACTGACTCATAGTTTTTTTCACTTGCAAACTGGGGTGCCCCTTTTTCTACGGGCGGCCATGTATTCAGGTTTTAGCAGGCTCTTTCTGGATAGCCGGAGCTGAAGATGGATTCTACCATTTATCACTTTTTTTGCTGTTCAGCTCCTATTGTACTTATTATGTTTTGTTTTCCGCTGTAGACATTTATGTATAGCTGAACTGTATTTTGTACTAAGTATGATCCTGTATACTGTGTAACTCTAATGATTATGTTTATCCAGTGTATTCTATTGTACATTATCTGGTGTATTTATTTATTTCTGTTCTGCTGTTATCTGTTTTCGTGTTATATTCCAAAGATTACCCTTGCCACCGTCGTACGGGGTTTTGGGGTCGTCACAACGTGGTACCAGAGCTTTGGTTAAGCTTAGTTCTGGAATATAACATATTAACAAACTCGTTAGAAATAGAACCAGTAGTGTTCTAGGACGAGTATCTCATTACAGATAGGATTAGTAATATCTTAGTATGAGTATAGCAGAATGGAATTCACCTCGATAGATACATTTATATTTATGTATATGTTTCTATGCTTTATAATATCTTTTCTGTTGAGCTGACACTTGGTCTGCTATTTGCAAAAGTACTAGAAAATGAGTGTTAGAAATAGAAGGAATGCATAACCAGATCTAGAGGCTCTATTTAAGAGATATCGAAATTTGGGTGGGGCACAATTCTCGGGCAATGAGTTGATTATTCAAACTCAATCTTGGATGAGTTCTGCTAAAAGAATTTTTGAGCGTTTCCAGTTGAGAGATGATCAGAAAAGATTAGTGGCATCTTGGGCGCTCTAAGAAGAAGCTTAAATCTGGTGGGAAACAATCATTAAGGATAATCCAGAAGGTGATATCACCTGGGATAGATTCAAAGAGATCTTCAGTGAAAGATTTACTCCTCCAAAGGCAACTGAGCGGTTATGTAATGAATTCTACTATTTGATACAAGGAGATATGAATATCCCATAATATCATAAAAAATTCAATGAACTTTCTCATTTTGCCCCTCATCTAATTCAAAATCCAAAGAGGACGAATCTATGGTTTGTTAACGGGCTTCAAAGATAATACCAAATAGTGTAATGGGGCATGTGAAGCTTGCTTTTTCAGAAATGATATACATGGCTTATCAGTATGAAGATCTGGATAAGCGAGGCCTTTTTGTCGACGAAGAGGAAGTCAGTCCTAGCAACAAAAGGAAATTCGAAACTGAAAGCCCAGAGACAAATACGCAGCCAGAGGCCAGTACGATGTCTGAGGCTAGTAAGAAGCCCAAAGGCAAGAGGAAAAAGGTTAAAGCTGAGAAAGAGCTAGTAACAATTGTTGTATGCTCTAACTGCAATAAGCAAGGACATTTCTCGATAAGTTGCAGAGCTTTAAAGAAATAAGAGAAGTTTCAAGAGAACAAAAAGTGTAATCGATGCCATCAATCGGGTCATCTTTCAAAGGCCTGCCCACTATTCAGAAAACCTTAAGCGGTACATGTAAATGAAGTGGCAGAAGTGCCTGCATCTTCATCAGGTCAGGAAAGGTCTGATGTTTTGGAAGGCATGCTTAATGTCAAAAATATTCCAGTTAAAGTACTATTTGATACAGGCGCATCACAAAGCTTTTTTGCAAAGAATGCAATTAAGAAGTTGGATTTGAAATTGAAAAAGCTCAAAGAACCTGTCACTGTACATAATCCGGTTGGGGGTTCCCTCAATCTTAGGTGGGTGTGTGGGGTGCCTGTCTCTCTTTTTCCTGTTATAAGTTCCCTACCGTCTCTATCGTCATGAATTCTACTGAATTTGGTCTTATTTTGGGATTGGATTGGTAAACCAAATACGAAGCTGAGGTTAAATGTGCCGAGAGAGTTGTTAAGGCAAAGGCCCAATTAGGGAATTATATCACCATACCATGTGAAGGACCGAATTCAGATAGAAAAGAGTTTTGGTCAGCTCTTGATGTTTCTCCTGCTCAAATAGAAAATATCCCTATAGTCACAGAGAATATTCCGGATATCATAAAAAATATTCCTGTCGTTAAGAATTATGCAAATGTGTTCGAAGAAGTTGTTAGCTTACCTCCAAAGAGAGAAATTGATTTCAAGATCGCTTTAATTCCGAATGCAAGGCCAGTAGTGCACGCTATTCGGAGAATGACTCTAAAGGAGAAAGAAGAATTAGAAAATCAAACTCGACAGCTTATATGGAAGGGTCTGATCAGGCCTAGTTTCTCTGATTGGGGAGCAACAGTGGTGTTTGTCCCAAAGTCAAATGGTACTCTTCGACTATGTGTGGATTATCGTGACTTGAATAAGCAGACATTGAAGAACAAATATCCGTTACCGCAAATTGATGATTTGTTGGATCGATTGAATGGTGCACAAGTATTTTCAAGGATGGACCTAGCTACAGGTTTCCATCAGCTTCGTATTGCCGAAGAGTGTGTTCCCATGATAGCATTCAGAGGTCCAGACTTGTTGCATGAGTGGTTAGTAATGCCGTTCGGCTTATGTAATGCTCCAGCTTGTTTTGTCGATCTAATGAATAGAGTATTCAGAGAAGTTTTGAATAAATTTGTTCTGGTTTTCATTTATGACATATTGATCTTCTCTAAGTCAGAGAGCGAGCACGCGAAACATTTGGAACAAGTATTGGAAATCCTCAGAAAGAATGTCTTGAAGGCCAAACTTTCCAAATGTATATTCTGGAAAGAAGAAGTCAAGTTTCTTGGCCATGCTGCATCAAAAGAAGGAATTTCTGTGGATCCTGGTAAAATCACCGCTATTCAAAATTGGAAGCAACCTAGTACTCCCACAGAAGTTCGAAGTTTTCTTGGATTGGCTAGTTATTTTCGGAAGTTCATTAAATATTTTTCGAAGATATCTAGTTCCTTAACAAAGCTTACAAAGAAGCACGCAAGATTCAAGTGGACTCCCGAATGTGAGGAGGCTTTTCAGAAGCTAAAATTAAGATTAACAACTGCTCCAGTACTAACGATTATTGATGGCAATCAAGACCTGAAAGTCTAGACAGATGCCTCTAAAGAAGGCCTTGGTGCAGTATTAATGCAGAGAGGTTAAGTGGTTACTTATGCTAGCCGTCAGTTGAAACCGCATGAGAAAAATTATGTTACTCATGATCTGGAGTTGTTAGCCATTGTATTTACTTTAAAAATCTAGAGGCACTATCTTTTGGGTGAGAAATTCAAACTGTATACAGATCAGTCGCTAAAGTATCTGTTCACCCAGAAAGACTTGAATATGAAGCAGCAACATTGGCTAGAGTTTCTTTTAGCATACGATTTTGAGATTTGTACACTCCAGGGAAACCAATGTTGTGGCGATGCGCTAAGTAGAAAGAATGTACTGATCGCCAGTTTTATTATTACAACTTCGTTGATTGATAAAATATCTTCTCTTCAAAAGGATGATCACTTCGTTCAGAGGATCAGAGAAAGAATACCAAAAGGCGAACCCTTGAGTTTCCAGATTGATAAACAAGGGGTTCTAAGGCTAAAGGGTTGAATTAGTGTTCCTAACATTTCTGAGCTCCGGAAGGAAGTGCTGGATGAATGCCACAAGTTAAAACTTAGTATCCATCCAGGAGTGAGCAAAATGTATAATAATATTAAGCGTACATTCTGGTGGAGATCGATGAAGAGAGACATTTCTTTATATGTTAGCAGGTGTCCTACTTGCCAACTAGTCGAAAGCGACCAACAGAAACTTGCCGAATTGTTGCAACCGCTGGACATTCTAGGTTGGAAGTGGGAACATATTTCCATGGACTTCATAGATGGTTTGCCCAGGACCAAGAAAGGAAATGACAGTATTTGGGTGATCGTAGATCGCCTCACGAAGACCGCCCATTTTATACCTGTCAGATCCAATAGAACGGCTCAGAGTCTGGCACAAGTTTATTTCAAAGAAATTGTTAGGCTACATGGAGTGCTGATCAATATAGTTAGTGATAGAGATCCAATATTTACTAGCAAATTCTGGGAAGCATTTCAAGTAGAACTGGGAACGAAGATGAATCTAAGCACCGCCTATCATCCTCAGACAGATGGTCAGACTGAGAGGGTGAATCGTATACTAGAAGATTTATTGCGGGCTTGTGTTCTTGATTTTGGTGGATCATGGGAAGACCATTTGCATTTGGAAGCATTTCAAGCGAGCCTAACAATGTCACCATTCGAAGCATTGTATGGCAGACCGTGTCGATCTCCTACTTGTTGGGTAGAACCTAGCACTAGACTTGTATTGGTACCATATATGATTCGCGAAGCTGCGGATAAAGTCGATTTCATTAAGAAACGATTGCTAGTAGCTCAAAGCCGACAGAAGAGCTATGCGTACTCGAGAAGGAGGGATTTAGCATTTGCTGTTAGTGACTATGTGTATCTAAGGGTTTTTCCGATGAGAGGAGTGAATCGATTTGGCAAAACTGGGAAGTTGGCGCCCAAATTTATCGGTCCATTCCCTATACTTGAACGGATTGGAACTCTCGCTTATAGAGTTCAATTACCTGATTGGTTGCCTGGAGTGTATGATGTATTTCACGTATCTCAACTTCAAAAGCATGTTCATGATCCAGACTTGATTGTGGAAGAAGCAGCGCAATGGGATATAGAAATTACTCCATAATTGGCTGTGACAAGAGAGCCGCTAAAGATAATTGGCAAAGAAACCAAAGAGCCGAGGAACAAGAAGGTTCACTTAGTCAAAGTGCAATGGAGTGGAGATCCGCGAGATTGTACTTGTGAAACTGAAGAGAGTATTAAGAAAGCCTATCCTAAGTGCAGGGTGGAAATCTCTGATTGACTCTGGTGCAGGGTACATTTACCATACTTTGCATTACTATTTTGTTCTCTACTTTGTTGTTATTTTCTTTTCATGGATGTAAAATTTTAATTCTATAGTCTGAATGATTTTAAAAGAGTATATGAATTAATTAGTATATTTTTGAAAAGTTAAAAACAAGTTGACTGTTGTTTGTGTTGTGTGATAGTGGATTTGATTAATTAAATTATTAGAACGATAGTTAATTTAATCAAGATGAGAATGATGGTTAATTTATGAAATTAAATCAAGTATTGAACTGATTTAAAAATAGATAGAAATACATACATGTGCATTATGTATGTTTGAATAGGTAAATGGATTAGCTGTTGAGTAATGAATTTATTTGTGTGCCCGACAAATAGGTAAACCTTAATGAGTTGGATGCGCAATTTTATTATTATATCAACTCCTGTGAATGTCATTGGATGCGGAGTCCTGGTTATTCTGTGTGTAATAATAAATGTCGCCATAGGATAGTAACAATTAATTTTGAACTATGCTACATGGCATACTTCTTGAAGATAGGCATACTTCATCATATACCACATAAGCATTTGGGGCTTGTGTAACGAGGTTGAAGATTTACCATACGAGCGAGAGGCTTGTATGGCGATGACTACATATTACAGGTTGAACTAATGACTGATATGGACCATATAAAATGTAACGGTAAATTGCAAGATTAATAAAAACACCACACGGGTCTGGAGATGACAATAAACACGTCTCTCTGGTCATTAAGGCACAAAAACCATTTACAGGGTGATGAGAATTTATTCTCTAGAGTTATGATCTATACACACTCCCCTATGGACACCGAAATATATCACTATAAATATGTGCGTGCTTATTAGGATTTATTGGGTACCTAATAAGGCCCAATAAATTTCCAAACCCCTCCCCGTACAAAGGAGGTTATGGCGAATTTTTTCGAAAATTTAGGGTGTTAGCCAAAATTTTGAAGAATTTGAAAATTCTTAGAAACTGAAAAGTTGAAGAATGGAAGCCAGGATGAAAGTTGAGTTGGTTAATTAAAACAACTTTCGACTTTTTCATTTTCGAGGACGAAAAGTTTTAAGTGGGGGAGATTGTAACAACCCGGAAAATCTGAGCCAATTTAAAACTTTTAATTTGGCTATTTTAGTGAATTTTAAATATTTAAAATAAATTATTTTAAATAATAACGACGAAAAGTATGTTTGAATCGATGTTTGAAAATAACTATAATTATTTTAAATTATAAACAAGGCCAGAAATAGCGCGGCAGTTTCGAAATTTGAATTCGAACTTTGACTGACTGTACCGGGTGCAAATTAAAATGGATTTTAGTAAAACCAAAAATATTTAAATCTATTAGTGAATATCTTTCTAACGAATTTGACAAATCGAAGTTTCATAGCGGGAATCAAAAGTTACGGCCAAATGAATTTTCAGAAAGGTCGCTGTAGAATTTATATAGCCCGTGAAAATAGACATTTTGCAAACGACCTCAGAATTCGACGAAACCACTTTTGTTGGATCCAGGATGTCAAATTATTGCTAGGTTTCAAATCTCATAATTTTTGAAGTTAGTATGTGACCATGGCAAAGAAAAATGTTTTTGGTCGATTTCTATTAAATTGGATCGATCAGAAAAGGGCCATTTTTCAAACTTTTCTCATATTTCGACGAAACTAGTTTTGTTGGAACCGTATCGTCAAAACATAGCTAGATTTATTTTTCTAGAATTTTTGGGATCAATATGTGGCCTCGGCAAATTGAAATGTACGTTCAAAACAAAATTGAATGTTTTATATTTTAATTTGAAGAAAAACTGACTGTAACAGTGGAATGGGCCTATGAAACATATCCTATTGTGTTCGGAATGGGGGTATTTAGCTAGGGACGACAGTCGTTGGGTTTGATTTGGAGTTTGTATAGATGAAGGGTATTTTTGGATTTAAAAGAATTAAAAATAAAATTATAAATCCAACGCCCAATCAGAATTCTCCATTTACTTTTCTCTCTCCCCGACTCTTTCAAAGCCGACGGCGAAATCGAGCTCTCCCCTTCTCTCCTCCTTTTCTCCCTCAAAGCAAATCCAGACCTCCATCCACTTGGAGATTTTGTAGATCTCCTCTTCGGCTTCAAATCCATATACGCCTTGCCCCCGATCGTTGCGCGTTTATCGAGATCCGAGCCTGGAAAGTGGACGCCGTTCGAGCTCGCTGCACCCCCATACCGCCATCGATCAGACGCCACCACCGGCGTTGGGAAGCCCTCTCCTCCCTGTTCGACGTGGCACCGCCCGATCATCACCAAGTGCGCCGGATTTCACGAAAAACGAGTACCTAGTTTTGAATGCTCAGGGAAGGTAACGGCTGATTTATAATATTAAACTGTTCTATTGCACTTTAAAGCGCCACAGTTTATGATTTCACTGTAAAAATCATATCTTTTTCATTTGTTGGCGAAATCCAGTGAAACAAGAGACAGTGGACTCGTGAGGACGTCTTCTACATTCTAGAAGGGACCGCATATTTTTCTAAGCCTTCTGCTATTTTTGGTGGAGTGAAAACCAATGTGAGAATTCTGAATTATAAACGATATGGAAATAACGATGTATAAATTGTATAGTCGAAGTATGAGTTATATAAGCGTTGTACACCACATGTATAGACGTTGTATAAGTTGTATGTTCGATGTATAAGTTATATATGCATTGTAAAAATGATATCTGCATTGAAATAAATTGAAATGATATTGAAATGAAATCAAGATATAGTTATATACGTATATATATATATACGTATATATATATATATATATATACTCCTCTCGTCGTCCCATGGACGATATATATTGGTTGTGATATTGTTTGGATTATTGGTTGACGTGAAAATTTGGTGAATATCATGAATGGTTGATTTGAAATGATTGATTGTGGTTAAAATCCCAATTAGTATATGGGAAAATTCGTCTGCGTACGAACTAGATATTGAAAATCCCCATTGTTAAAAGCTGCGAGGCTTTAAGGTAGAGCGAGGAGCCGTACTAGAGACGGTGCCAGTTTTAACTACCCTGCCGTTATGCTGCCGAAATTTTATGAAATATTTCTGTGTTTGATTCATATTCATGTGTTGAATAAAATTCATGTGTCGAAATAAAAATTCATGTGTTGAAATAAAATTCATGTGTTGAAATAAAATTCATGTGTTGAAATAGAAATTCATGTGTTGAATAAAATTAATGTGTTGAATGAAGTTCGTGTGTTGAATGAATTCTTTGAAAAATAAAAATAACATTTTTATCATATATATAGATTATATAAAATATTAGTGTTTTTAAATAAATTGTTTTAACACCAAAAATAACATTGTTACCTTATGTATAAACTATATAAAATAATCGTGCCTTGAAATAAATTGTTTTACAATAAAAATAACATTTTTATGATATATATGAACTGTTAAAAATAAAATTCATGTGTTGAATAAAATTCATGTGTTGAAATAAAATTCATGTGTTGAATAGAAATTCATGTGTTGAAATAAAATTCAGGTGTTGAATAGAAACTCATATGTTGAAATAAAATTCATGTGTTGAAATGAATAGCTGTTGGATAAAAATATCTTTTTTATCAAATGTGTGAAATGAATATGGTTTTTGAATTGAAGAATGAATTATATTTATATATATATAAATATAATTAAAATAAAACGAATAACGAAGCTGCAGTTCGTGTTTTGAAACCGTGATTTCAAATGATTAGTGCAGGAGATCCGACCATCGGATTTTCCTGAAACCGCAACCATTGGGTTCGCCTTGGAAATATCTTTCCAACGGCACCAACTTTGTGAAAATCCAATGGTTGGATTGTCTGGAATGTCTAATTCAAATCTGAAGAAAAACAGTGCCAGAATCGATTATATATATATATATATAAATATAATTAAATTAAATTGAATAACGACGCTGCAGTTCATATTTTGAAATCGAAACTTCAAACGATTGTACCGGGAGATCCGACCGTCGGATTTTCCCGAAACTGAAACCATTGGATTCGTTTTGAAATGATCTTTCTAATGATTTAAAGTTTGTGAAGATCCAACAGTTAGATTTTCGGATATGTGTAAATCAAATCTGAAGAAAAACAGTGTCACGGCCGCGTTATGGCCTGAAGCGTCGTTTGAATGAATTGACTATTTTTAAATGAATAAAAATAGTGATAAATCGTTATAAAATATTATAAACGATATGGAATGGAAAATAAACCAAATTTACCCAGTTTATTAGATATTTGATGGTTAAATGTGTTTGGCGTGAAAATTACATTTAAAAACAGAATTATTGATGCCGAATAATTTAACCATTGAAATGAATTGATTTTAATTCTAAATATACGTGAATTATTTGAAAAGGCCGAGTTAAATCTCATTTCAAATAATTGATCGGCGATAAGAAGTCGATGATGAAGACGGTGGTTGAAGACCGGAGATCTTCACCTCGGTTGGATGATAACTGATGTCTTGATTGGGAGGCATCCCGAAATATAGATAATAAGTGGTGATCGTTCAGACGTACTTGAAGATCGATGGATATGCGAGGTATATGATGCCTCCGGTTTCGTTCAGACCCAGAATGAACTTGTAAATGGACTGTGTGTCTGACATTGGATTTTTTCCTGTGTCGATTGATCTCTATTAAATATATATCTGTTTGGCGGCGGAGAATTTATTCTCTTGCTTAACGCCCTTCTCTGAGACGTACAAGCTCAGAGGTTATATATCGATAGAAATCAGTCGCATAGAGTGAATTGCTTATGGGGCATGCCTAAGTGGCAGATGATCAAGGCTTCTGTTGAAAAGCAAAGGCTTATGGTTGATGATCAAAGCACGGCCTGTGTGACATAGCTTTGTGTGTAACGTTGATTCGCGAGCCTCACACCCCGGTGTGAACCAGAAACGGGAGAGAACCTTAGGGAGGACATGCGTTTCCTTCTAGCTAAGGTGGTGTCAGTGACCTACCAGCCCTGACATTTATATTATTTTCACCTGTGTGGTTGTTGCTGTTACGAGGCGCCTCGGATATATCGGTGACTATGTGGAGCCGATGGAGTCATTTAGCTCATTTACGCCCCAAAGGGTGGGGAAAAGAAATGTTCAGGCATTTTAATCCACATCGTGGACTGGCCCTGTCGCTCCAAGGTTCACTCGAGCTCTGATCCTGAGGCTTGGGCAAGAGAGTCTCAAAGTTGGTAAGGACTATCTTTTGCCTTGCTTCATGACGGAAATCCAATTTCCAAATACGACACCGTGCGGTTTTGATTGTATACCTATATATGGCGACATGATATATGGTACCCATGCCATCTATGACTGATACTTATGATTTGAAGTTGTTTTTGAAACATATAAACACTAGTAATAATATCAAATGCTTTTGTTTTGTTCGTATCAAGCATATTTTGCCCACTATAAGGTAAAACTCTATCCTCCAGTTTCGTTGCATTGTGTGATGGGAACTGAGTCTTGTAATGGCTTCATTTTTATAAAAAGCATTGCGAAAGAGTTACTTGTTTTAAAGCACTAGCAATCACTAGAGTAAACCCGTTCCGCGAAAGTGGCATGGTCCTATGATTTGCCTTGTTATTATTGGTTAACCAGTTAAGTAGATTTCTCATACCAGTCCCATGACTGACTCGTAGTTTGTTTCACTTGCAAACTCGGGTGCCCCTTGTTCTACACGGGCAACCTTGTATTCAGGTTTTAGCAGGCTTTTTCTGGATAGCTAGAGCTGAAGATGGATTCTACCATTTATCTCTTTTTATGCTGTTCAGCTCCTATTGTACATATTATGTTTTGTTTTCCGTTGTAGACATTTATGTATAGCTGAACGGTATTTTGTACTAAGTATGATCCTGTATATTGTGTAACTCTGATGAGTATGTTTATCCAGTGTATTCTATTGTACATTATCTGGTGTATTTATTTATTTCTGTTCTGCTGTTATCTGTTTTCGTGTTATATTCCAAAGATTACCCTTGCCACCGTCATACGGGGTTTTGGGGTCGTCATAGGCTGTTGGTTTAATGATGTGGCGACCGCGTTATGGGGTTAGGGAATTAGGGTTTTATAGGATTTTAAATTGGGTGCGTTTTTTACAGGTCCCTATAATTATTTAAAATACTTTCCACGTGCCAAAAGTTGCACACATGTATGCAACTATTGCATAAAGGAAATTCAGCAAACATTTTGCCTGCAAATATGTTGCACACACACGTGCATGTTTTCTGTTTTATTTGCATGCTTGAATGCAAATAAAAATGAATTGAGTTGCACTGGTATGAATTATTGCACATTTTTATGATACAATTATGTAATAATTACACTGAAATATGCACGTAAATCAGTGCAGATGCAAAAACTGGAATACATGCACATATATATGCAAGAAAATTCACATATGTGCATAATATTATGCATTTAACTGCAATGTTTCACTGTTTTCTACTATTTTCTTGTTTTTGCTGTGTTTTTTTAATGTTTTTTGGACTGATTTTTTTGTCGAATGCATAATTTATTATAATATTAATTTACATAATTTTATTTATTTATTATTTGATAAAGTTTTGAAAAATACGGACCCAATTTATAATAATTAGGACCAGATGTGAGCCTAATTAAGTTTCATTTTAGGGATGTGTGCCTAATATTCACTTTTAAATTATTATTTTATATTAATTAATTCCTAAAATACTTGTTTATTTATCCGAACTCCAAATGAAAACCAATGACTGTCGTCCCCAACCAAATACCCCCATTCCGGAGACAATGGGATATGTATCGTGAGCCAATTCGACTGTTTCGATCAGTTTTTATCAAAGTTAAAATATGAATTAATATAACGGTCGATATTTATTTTAACGTACATTTTAATTTACCGAGGCCACATACTGACTCCAAAAATTCAAGAAAAATAATTCTAGCTATATTTCGGGGTACTGTCCTAACAAAACTAATTTCGTCGAATTCGTAGGCCATTTGAAAAATGGTCGATTTCCAGTCAATTAAATTCAAACTGAATTGACCAAACGCGTTTAAGTTCACACGCTCACATATCAATTCCAAAAATTATAAAATTTGGAATTTAGCAATAATTTAACATTCCGGATCCAACAAAAGTGGTTTCGTTGAAATCAGAGGTCGTTTGCAAAATGGCTACTTTTAAGAGCTATGTATTATATTAAAAAATATATAAATTCCATAGCGACTATTCTGAATTTCAAACTGGACATAACTTTCAATTTATAAAGTGAAATCTCAATTTTTCACATTCGTTGGAAAAATATTGTTAAAATGATTCAAATATTTATGTTTCCACTGAAATCTGATTTATATTGAATTCTGTACATTCATTTGAAATTTAAAATCGAATTTTCAAACTACTGTGCCATTTCAAGCTCGTTTTATAATTAAAATAAATTTATTCGTTCTAACTTTGATGTAATAATATTTTAGTTGTTTTTATTTAAAATAAATCATTTTAAATATTCAGAATCCATTAAAATAGCCAAAATAAAATTTTTAATTTGGTTTTGAAAATCCAGGTTGTTACAATCTCCCCCACTTAAAATTTTTTCGTCCTCAAAAAGGAATGGAGCTGAAATTTGTTTAACTAACGAACTCAACTTTCATTCAGGCTTTCATTTTTCAACTTTTCAGCTCCTAAGAATTTTCTAATTTCCCAAATGGCTAAAACCATAAATTTTCGGAATTTTTTGCCATAACCTCCTTTGTACGAGGAGACCTTCAAAACCACAATTTGCCTCACATTGCCCTCATCAATACAAAAGAAGAAGAAAAAGCCAAGTGGCTAGCCAATCAGCTCATAAATTCATCAAACCCAAGAAATACATTAAATATGTACCTATTTGTCAGGCACATAATTTTATTCCTCTTCTTAGCTTCCATGTTATAACCTGTTCAATTATATACATGTACATACATGCAACTTCAAACAATTTTCAATTCAGTTCAATATTTGATTCAATTTGGCTAAATTTACCTTTCATTTACATACTGATTCAACATTTTAATTAGTCAAACTAATTATCATACAACACAACCAGCAATCAGTTAGTTAATTAGCTTTTCAAACACATAACTTTAATACAATCAAAAATCATATTTTAGTGCCAAATCACAACAATAAATTCTAACTATGTTTTGATTATCACACCAGTCAATTGGAATATATAGATATCCCACTTTTGAAACTCGAACATCAATTCTGATGATGTCTCGACGATCATTAGAATCATCCCCGGGCGACTAGAGCGTGATTCTATATCTACCCTGTATATTTGGGACTTCGAATACACGTTAATTACGCGTATATTCAAAATCTCCATATTCTCGATTGTCTAAATTCAATATAAAATAAATAATCAAATACTTATAATAAGATTTAAATTTTCAAAATAAAATTATTTTAAAAAATAATACTCTTTGAAACTCATTCTAGGATACTATTGATCCCATCTTTAACGAGTCATCCTCATTGGATATTACTAATCCAATATGTGATGAATTCTTTTATTTGGTTTTAATGTGTCTTGTTCTCGAGCTCTGTAAACCAATGCTCTGATACCAAATGAAGCGATCCGAAATTCCCCGATCTCTGAAGAGACAGAAAATGTCAGATCAAGTTGAGAACACGACAAATCAAAACACAAACAATAGAACATTTCATTGCTGTTACAACAATTTACATCAGAGTACAAGAATATAATAGGGTATGAATAAATAATATACATCAAGAAAGTATCAGAGATTAAATTATAAAGCAACGGAAAAAATAATACATAACACAACTGAAAGAAATACACGGATACAGAGCTTTCCGAATATAGCTTCAGCTGTAAATCCAGGATCTTGGAAAAGAAATATCTGCAAAACCAAGACTACTCACTGCCCGTATAGGAAATAAGAGCACCTAGAGTTTAGGTTAAAACAATAAACTCCAGGTCAGTCATGGGACTGGTGTGAGAACTAAAACAGTTATTTAAACTTTACTTTAGAAATTGAGTAAATCAAGGGACCACGCCGTATAACACGGAATGGGTTTTCTCTTTAGAATACTTGTGCATAAAACAAATTGCGCAATGCTTTTTGAAAAATGAAGTTATTATAGGACTCAGGTCCCATCACACAATGCAACGCAAGCCGGAGGATAGAGTTTTTCCTTATAATAGTCAAACATGCTTGGTACATTTAAAACAAAACATTTTGATATTACTATAAGTGTATAGTGTCAAAATCATTTCATATATAAATGTATCAATCATAGACGACATAGTACCACATCCTACTATGTCGCCATACTATTTCTGCAATTAAAACCCAAATGTCACGTAATGGAAGTTGGATTTCCATCATGAGCCAAGGCAAGGGACCGTCCTTACCGATTCGAGACAATCTAGCCCATGTCTCAGGATTTAGCCGCAACTGCACCTGGTGCCACAGGTTCGGTCCACACTTACGTTAACGGATTATAATTCCTGAACAATACGTTTCCCCACCCTATGGGGCGTAAGTCTGGTCAGTATGTCGACCATATCCATCCATCGGCCCCGTAGTGACCGATATATCCTAGATAGAAAGAAACGCATGTTCTACCTGGATCCTTTCCCGTTTCTGGTTCATACCAGGGTGTGAGGCCGCGAATTAACGCTAAACACAAAGTTATGATATTTAAAGCGTTGCTTTGATCATCAACCACAAGGCCCTGCTTTTCAACAAAATCCTCGATCACATGCCACTCAGTATGCCACACTATCACCCCATACCGTACCACTGGTTTTTGCCAATATATAGCCTCTAAGCTCATATGTCTTAGAGAAAGGTGTTGAGCAAGAGAATAAATTCTCTGCCACCAAATAGATATATATTTTGCAGAGATCAACGAATATAGTATAAAGGAATACAATTTCAGACATACCATCCATTTGCAATCCTGTTCTGGGTCTAAACGAAACCGGAGGCACCTTATTCCTCGTCCTATATGTCCAATACAGGAGAGAGGTCCTCGCATATCCGGTCGATCTCCAAGTACGTCTAGACGATCATCACTTATTACCTTGTCTCGGGTGTACAACCCAATCAAGACATCAGTAATCATCCAAACGATGTGAAGATATCCGATCTTCAACCACTGTCTTCATCGTCGACTTATCGTCGTATTAATTATTCAAAATGGGTATAAACCCGGTCTTTTCGAATAACTCGCTTATTGTATAAACAAGTGCTATAAAAACACAACGTACGCCTCATTCCAATCCAGAATATTCTTTTATTCAAATATTCTTTTCACAATTTAAAGCAAATTAAGGTTTTCCAAACTAGTCAGGAATAGCGAACCTTACCGAAGTAACCATTTATTATATTTCCCAATCCCATCCTATTCATCCCATGGAGCAAAATTGGTAGTACTCTATATCTAACACCCATTGCGTTATCAATAAAATTAATTACCATTTCACTTTCAAATTTATTTAAAGATTTAACTAGCACTTAGAGCAAAACTGGTGATACTCCATTCACGATCATTTCACAAATTTGTTAATTTAAATTATCAAAATCACATTTTAGTCTAATTAAAGATTCATCAAAACTCCACTTAGTTTTAATCTCCCAAAAATCATTATGTAATGATTATTCAAATTTAGGAAATAAATCCAGTCTCTCACTAGGTTAAAGAACCAATGTCATTTAAAACGCAGTTCACGATAAACCCAAACTCACATTCCATTAATTATGGAATCTTCACGGAAAACAGATCAATATATATAGTCAATATAAACTTCCATATCCAACCAATAATATATAAATGGAATAACGACAAAGCCTTTTAAATTTTATATATAGTAATGTTACTTCCTCCACAGAAGTTCACTTCGATCATTACCAAATCGAATTCCATTCCATTCCAATTTATTTTATTAAATCGGAAAACTTTACTTTGGAAAATTCCATTAAATCTTAATAGAAAGATTTATATATTCCAAATCACATTTCACTGTCAATCGGGTTAAAAAACGAATGTCGTTAAAAACACAGTTCACAATAAACCAATTCACATTCCATTTTATTCCAATTACTAAATATAATTGGAAACTCTAATAATCTTAATTAAAAGATTTATTCTTTTCACATGGGGTTTAAGAATAGTGTTACTGAAAACACCATTCACGACAAACCCAAAATGTGAAAACCCCTAACTTCCCCGTAAAGGAAAGTGTCGGATAGTTCGAGAACAAGCCACAACAGAACGCATACAAAAGAACATTTCCGTGTATATTACAACAATGCATCAGATTACAAGAATATACCGAGTAAAAATGGATAAATATTACACAGAAAATATCAGAGATTACATTTAAACACATCGCAGCGGAAAATAATACAATACACAACTAGAAAGAGATATACGGATACAAAGCTTTCCGGATATCGTTCCAACTGTAAACCAGGATCCTGTGAATATAAATCTGCAAAACCAAAACTACTAGCTGCCCGTGTCAAAATAGGGGCACCCAGAGTTTAGGTCAAAACAATAAACTCCAGGTCAGTCATGTGACTGGTGTGAGAACTAAAACAGTTATTAATCTTTATTTTAAATTTAAGTAAATCAAGGGACCACGCCGTATAACACGGAACGGGTTTCCTCCCAAGAACATCAGTGCATAAAACAACAACGCAATGCTAAATAAAGAAAAATGAAGCTATTATAAGACACAGGTCCTATCACACAATGCAACGTAAGCCGGAGGATAGGGTTTTTACCTTATAATAGCCAAGAATGCTTGATACGTTTAAAAACAGATTATTTGATACTACCATAAGTGCATAGTGTATAAAACAACTTCAAATCAGAAGTATCAATCATAGACGGCATGGGTACCATATATCATGTCACCATACTAGGCTCTACAAATAAAACCGCAAATGTCACGTATTTGGAAATTGGATTTCCATCTAAGAACCGAGGCAAAAGATAGTCCTCAACCGATTCGAGACTCTCTAGCCTGAGCCTCAGGACCCAGACTCAGGTGGGCCCTTGGATCGTCAGGGCCGGTCCACCGATGTGGATTAAAATGCCTGAACACTGCGTTTCCCCGCCCTTTAGGGCGTAAATGAGCCAACGAATGGCTCCATCGGACCCGGATCATCCGATCTAACCGAGGCGCCTCGCAACACCAACAACCACATAGGTGAAAAGTATATAAATGTCAGGGCTGGTAGGTCGCTGACACCACCCAAGCTAGAAAGAAACACATGCCCTCCCTCAGGTCCTCTCCCGTTTTTGGTTCACAACCAGGGTGCGAAACTCGCGAAGTAAACGTTACACAAAGCTACGCCGCAAAGGCCGTGCTTTGATCATCACCACAAGTCTTTACTTTTCAACAGAAGCCTTGATCAATTGCCACTTAGGCATGCCACACAGGCAATTCACTCCATGCGTTTGATATCCATCAATATATAACCCCTGAGCTCGTACGTCTCAGAGAAGGGCGTTAAGCAAGAGAATAAATTCTCCGCCGCCAAACAGATATACATTTAATAGAGATCAAGCGCACGGACTAAAATCCAATGTCAGACACACAGTCCATTTACAAGTCCGTTCTGGGTCTGAACGAAACCGGAGGCACCTAGTACCCCGCATATCCATCGATCTCCATGTATGTCTGGACGATCACTAACTGTTTCCATCTTCTTGGGTGTACAGCCCAATCAAGATCATCAGTAATCACCCAAACAACGTGAAGACTTCCGGTCTTCGACCACCGTATTCATCTTCGACTTATCGTCGTATCAGTTATTCAGAATGGGATAAACCCGGTCTTTCCGAATAACTCGCGTATATTTTAAATAAGTGTTACACAAACACAACATACGCCTCATTCCAATTCATCAGTCACTAACCGTAAATTAATCAAGAGAATAATTCCCCAAATATTAACCCCGAAGGCCGAAACCAACATCATATCAATATCCAGGAAACCATTCTGCTTAGCTAACCGACAGTTAGTTTCTGAATTTCACATTCATAGGGAAAGGTTCCCATTAATTTTATCCAAGATAAATTCTTTATATTTATTCTTTAATCTATCCTTTTGAATTTCGATTCAACTAGTTGGGATTAACGAAACTTACCGAAGTAATCATTTGTTTTAATTTCCCAATCCCAACCTATTCATCCCATGAAGTAAAACTGGTAATACTTCATATCTAACACCACGGTGTTATCGGTAAATTCAATTACCATTTCACGTTCAAATCTAATTAAAGATTTAACTATCGCCTGGAGCAAAACTGGTGATACTCCATTCTCGATCTTTTCAATCTAATTAAAGATTCATTAAAACTCCACTTAGTTTTAATCTTTGACTGGGTTAAAGAATCAGTGTCATTTTAAAACACGGTTCACGATAAACCCAAAATCACATTCCATTAATTATCGGGTTAAAGAACGAGTGTTATTTAAAACACTGTCCAAGATAAACCCAAAAATCAATATCAATTCAATTCCAATTAAATATTATTTAATTGGTACACTTCATTAAATCTAAATAAAAAGATTTAACCTTTTCTCAACTGGGTTCAAGAACAGTGTTAATGAAGACACCATTCACGACGACCCCAAATCACATTTGATATTAAACACAAGGCTCTGAATAGAAAATATATCGGCTTATATTCAATATCAAATTCTACTACTAACAAATATCGTATTGGAAATAACGATATATATATCTTTCAAATTCCCATAACGATATCTGTATCATCACGAAATCCAACATCGAAATAATCCAAAGACAATTTTGATCCAAATCCTTTCCAATACAATTATAGGAAATACTGGTTATTTTCGAAACCATTTCTAATCCAGTTTATTTATTTAAAAAAAATAAATAGAATTATAATTCTAGTTCAAAACTAGTTTATTTCAATAAAAAACTATTTTTATCTTTTCAAATATGGAGTTTTTCATCCCAATTCTTCTCAAATCATTTCTTATGATTTTACATAAATTATTAATATTTTTAATAATTTTATCAAGGTCCGTACAGTCGATTTCCATCAATGGCCATCGAACTGCACTTACAGCGACCTTTTTCGAATTTGATTTGGACGTATCTCCAAATCCAACCGTTAGATTTCAAATTTCTAATATTCGTTAGAAAACTCTTTTCAATACGAACCCAACGGTTCCGGTTTCAGGAGAATCCGACGGTCGGATCTCCCGCAATATCCGTTCGAAGTCAATGGTCGAAATTCGCGAACTGCCGCGGCGCGGCGCATTCTATTCAGGCCATTATATTATATATATAATATATATAATATATACTTCTTCGATTTCAATTCAAAACGTGCTTTATAAATCGTTTTCAATTCATTTTCAAAACGGTTTCAACTTCATATTCAATTTCAAATCAAAATTGAATATTCCAATATAAATTCGTTTTAAATTCATTTCAAATCGATTTCAATACAAATTGATTTCTAATTCAATTTAAGTTCGTTTTCAATTCAGTTTCAATTCGAATTCATTTCTATTCAGTTTCAATTCGAATTCATTTCTATTCAGATTCATTTCTAAACGATTTCAATTCTATTCGAATTCATTTATATTCAATTTCAATTCGAATTCATTTATATTCAATTTCAATTCGAATTCATTTATATTCAATTCTTTTCAAAATATCAGATTTTGAAATCACTTTTGATATTCATTATAAAATGAATAAAATCGATATAAACATCGTTCACGTCAAAATGGCGTCAATCTAATCAATACGGCTTCATATATTCCTATTTTCAAATATTCTATTTCAAATATTTCTTTTTCAAATATTTCTATTTCAAATATTTCTATTTTAAAACTGGAATGAGGCCCAATCAATTACCATATAGGGTTTTCTACAACACATGTATTCAATAACAACGATGAATAATCAACCATCATCCAAAGTGCATTCTACACTGTATAAGCATCAAATATAAATAATCAACGCTTATAACAGCCTGTCAATCAATCGATCGACATACAACTAAACAATCGGGATTAGTGTACGTCAAATATCATCCCAATACCCGTGTGGGGTTTCAAGCAATCAAACACAGATTTTTATTTGTGCAGTTGGGCGATGTGTAAAATTTATCGTCCCAATCAATGTCCTTCAAATAGGTGTACATAAACAAACCGTCCGGTTTGTAAATGAATATTTATTTATTCACATTCACGTTAAAAATTATATTTTTAACGACCAAAATATTTTATTCAAACTATGAATATTATATTCGGTTCATTTATTCAATAAAATGATATTTTTATTTTTCTAACATATTTCAGAAAATTTCGGCGGCATAACGACACGATACTAGAAACGGGACAAGGCCTAGCCTTATCCCCGGTCTAGTGAAGGCCCACGCCATTCACACATCAATCAAATTCACCAAACAACCAATTCACATCAAGTCATCAAATTAATTTATGCAACCAAACAAACAAGTCCATGGTCTGTGGACGATTGTGTCGGGTGCTACTAAACAACGTCTGCATCCTAGTATATATATATAACTAGAAAAAGAAATTGAAAGGTGAGAAATTCTCACCGATAGCTATCCAACTTCACGACACTTCATTTAGAGAAGTCCTCGTCGTTATCGCATCTTCGTCATCTTCGTTGCCCGTAGCCACTACATATATAAAAATCACACATTTTTATATTTAGATGTCTTTAAAATAAAAATCACATTTTTATTTGTTTACTTTCAATTTTTAAAAATCATATTTTTATAATCACTTCATATATTAAAAAAAATCGCATTTTCACTCCGCTATTCAATATATAAAAATCGAATTTTCACTATGCTATGTCATATAGATAAAAATTCCATTTCAAAAATATAGATTTTGCCTTTTCAAAAATATAGACTTCACCTTAATAAAAATCACATTTTTAATTTGTTACCTATATAAAGGTGATATTTTTATTTCGTTATGAAAATTATATTTTTACATCGCTATATATATATATATATCAAAGATTATATTTTTACTTAGCTACACGAATAAAAATAATATTTTTGACTTGCTACTATGATAGAAACAATATTTTTATCCCTCCTACTATATAAAGATGATATTTTTAATTCTCTACATAAACAAAAATCATATTTCTACCACTTCTATATAGTAAAGATTATATTTTTAATAATTTAAAAAAAAATCATATTTTTAATCCTTTAAAAATATAAAAATCATATCTTTGTTAAAAATAAAAATCAAATCTTGGTTTAAAATATCTCGACTTCCTTATGTTAAAAAAAATCTTTTCTTTCCTAATTTTATATTTTCATCTTAGCAAAACCGTATTTTTAACTAAGACAAGATCGTGTTTTTAACTATGTTTCATATATTTAAAACTAATGCTAATTTCTGTTTTATTTACATGTTAATCTCAGTTTTAAATAATAAATAAATAAAACAAAATAAAATAAAAATAAAAAGAAGGGAAAGGAAGGGGAAAAGCTTACTGTGGTTTCAAGAAGAAGGAGGGGAGATGGAGGCGCAGTCGACGAAGGAGGGGGGTGCTGGCGTTCGCAGGCTAGGGCTTTTCAGGGGGAGGGGGGTGCCGAAATCGATGCGAAGGAGGGAGGACGGAGGGGAAGGAGGTGCGGTTGTAGATCGATCGGGGGGGGGGGGGCTTGGAGGGTGTCGCGGAACCTGGGGAGGGCGAGGGGGTGTGCGCGCCAGGCGATGGCGCGGCGGCGTTCATCGGGAGGGGGGCGGCGACGAGTCCCCCCGTCTTCTCCTTTCTCTCTTTGTTTTTTTTTTATTTCTTCATTTCTGAAATGAATTCGAAAGGGGGGGGGCCAGAAAATAGAGAGGGTGAAGAGAGAGGGTTTTAATTTTTTTTTTAATTTATTTATTTAATTTGCAAAAAGTTGACTTTTACATACGACCTCGAAACGAGGCCTACCGCCGGTCGCCCATAACATTTCACCCCCATTCTGAACACAATGGGATATGTATCGCAGGTTGATTCGGCTGTTACAATCAATTTCCGTTAAATTTACATTTAAATCATTATATTGAATTTTAAACATACATTTCAATTTACCGAGGTCACATACTAACTCTAAAAATTCCTGAAAAATATTTTCTAGCTTCGTATTGACGATACGGTCCTAACAAAACTAGTTGCGTCGAATTCTGAGATCGTTAGAAAAATGGCCATTTTCCAGTCGATTAAAATCAACTGAAACTGGTCAAACGTGTTTTCCTTTACCACGCTCACATATTGATTCGAAACATTATGAAATTTGAAACCTAGCAATAACTTTGCATCACGGATCCAACAAAAGTGATTTCGTCGAAATCCGAGGTCGTTTGCAAAATTTCCATTTTTAAGGGCCTGAATTCCATAGCGACTATTCAGAATTTTCAACTGGACATAACTTTTGATTCCCGTTATGAAATTTTAATTTTTCGGATTCGTTGGAAAGATATTATCAATTAGATCCTAATGTTTTTGGTTTCACTAAAATCCGGATTGTTTTGCACCCGGTATATCCAATTGAAGTTTGAAATCGAATTATCGAACTACCGCGTCATTTTCAATTCTATTATAATTATATAAAATTATTTATATTCTACGACGGCGTATATAATATATACGTCGAATTCTATTCGAAATAAATTTTCTTGTCGATATTATTTAAAATAACCTATTTTAAATATTCAAAACTTCGCTAAAATTGCCAAAATAAAAATTTTAAACTGGCCCAGAATTTCCGGGTTATTACAATCTCCCCCACTTAAAACTTTTCGTCCCCGAAAAGGAACAAAGTCGAAAGTGGTTTGATCAATCAACTCTACGTTCGATCTGGCTTGCATTCTCCAACTTTTCAGTTTCTGAGAATTTTCAAAATTTCAAAAATTTGGCTAACACCCTAAATTTTCGAAAAATTTCGCCATAACCTCCCCTGCACCGGGAGCATCGGGGAATTTCAAATAGCATTCCCCGGTCCTTCTAATCTCAAAAAGAAAAAGAAAAAGCCAAGCAGCTAGCCAATAGGCTCATAAAATCATCATCACCCAAACAAAACAGTAAATTATGTAGTAAACATGCACCTATTTGTCGGGCAAACAAATTTTATTCTCTGCTCTAGCCTCCTTGCTATGACCTGTTCAATATAAGTATATGTATATGCAAGCAAATGCGACCAATTTTCAATATAACTCAATATTTGGTTCAATTAGGCATAATGGTTCAAAATTATCAAACAAATTAACAAACAACACAAACATCAATCAATTAGTGGATTAACGTTTCAAATTGATAATTTTACTACATATAAAGAAAATCATGTTTTTGATGCCAATTCACAATATTGTGTTCTTGCTATATTAGTTTTGGTTCTCACACCAGTCTAATGGAAATATATAGAAAATCTCCCTTTCGTCACTCGAACATAAATTCTGATGATGATGCATCAATCATCAGAGTTCTCTCCGGGCGACTTAGAAGGTGATTCTATATCTACCCAGTATATCAAAACTTCGAATACACGCGGATCAGACGTATACGCAAAATCTATATATACTGGATTGTCCAAATTCATTAAAATAAATAATCAAATACGAATAGTTGATTTAAATTTTCAAAACAAAATGGGTTTTCATTTTTATTTTAAAAAAAATTACTCTTCACACTCGTTCTAGGATACTACTGATCCCATCTCTAACGAGTCATTCTCATTGGATATTACTAATCCAATATCTGATGAATTCTTTCGTATGGTTCTAATGTGTCTTGTTCTCTGAGCTTTGCAAACCAAAGCTCTGATACCAACTGTGAAAACCCCTAACTTCCCCGTAAAGGAAAGTGTCGGATAGTTCGAGAAAA
The DNA here is from genome assembly GCA_030737875.1 of Allium sativum. Classification (NCBI taxonomy): domain Eukaryota; kingdom Viridiplantae; phylum Streptophyta; class Magnoliopsida; order Asparagales; family Amaryllidaceae; genus Allium; species Allium sativum. Next base: position 217,886,088 of record CM060918.1, on the reverse strand, counting down.
AGCCACAACAGAACGCATACAAAAGAACATTTCCTTGTATATTACAACAATGCATCAGATTACAAGAATATACCGAGTAAAAATGGATAAATATTACACACAAAATATTAGTGATTACATTTAAACACATCGCAGCGGAAAATAATACAATACACAACTAGAAAGAGATATACGGATACAAAGCTTTCCGGATATCGTTCCAGCTGTAAACCAGGATCCTGTGAATATAAATCTGCAAAACCAAAACTACTAGCTGCCCGTGTCAAAATAGGGGCACCCAGAGTTTAGGTCAAAACAATAAACTCCAGGTCAGTCATGTGACTGGTGTGAGAACTAAAACAGTTATTAATCTTTATTTTAAAGTTAGGTAAATCAAGGGACCACGCCGTATAACACGGAACGGGTTTCCTCCCAAGAACACCAGTGCATAAAACAACAGCGTAATGCTAAATAAAGAAAAATGAAGCTATTATAAGACCCATGTCCTATCACACAATGCAACGCAAGCCGGGGGATAGGGTTTTTACCTTATAATAGCCAAGAATGCTTGATACGTTTAAAAATAGATTATTTGATACTACCATAAGTGCATAGTGTATAAAATAACTTCAAATCATAAGTATCAATCATAGACGACATGGGTACCATATATCATGTCGCCATACTAGGCTCTACAAATAAAACTGCAAATGTCACGTATTTGGAAATTGGATTTCCATCTATGAACCGAGGCAAAAGATAGTCCTCAACCGATTCGAGACTCTCTAGCCCGAGCCTTAGGACCTAGACTCAGGTGGGCCCTTGGATCGTCAGGGCCGGTCCACCGATGTGGATTAAAATGCCTGAACACTGCGTTTTCCCGCCCTTTGGGGCGTAAATGAGCCAACGAATGGCTCCATCGGACCCGGATCGTCCGATCTAACCGAGGCGCCTCGCAACAGCAACAACCACACAGGTGAAACATATATAAATGTCAGGGCTGGTAGGTCGCTGACACCACCCTAGCTAGAAAGAAACGCATGCCCTCCCTGAGGTCCTCTCCCGTTTTTGGTTCACAACCGGGGTGCGAAACTCGCAAAGTAAACGTTACACAAAGCTACGCCGCAAAGGCCGTGCTTTGATCATCACCACAAGACTTTGCTTTTCAACAGAAGCCTCGATCAATTGCCACTTAGGCATGTCACACAGGCAATTCACTCCATGCGTTTGATATCCATCAATATATAACCCCTGAGCTCGTACGTCTCAGAGAAGGGCGTTGAGCAAGAGAATAAACTCTCCGCCGCCAAACAGATATACATTTAATAGAGATCAAGCGCACGGACTAAAATCCAATGTCAGACACACAGTCCATTTACGAGTCCGTTCTGGGTCTGAACGAAACCGGAGGCACCTAGTACCCCGCATATCCATCGATCTCCAAGTACGTCTGGACGATCACCAACTGTTTCCATCTTCTTGGGTGTACAGCCCAATCAAGATCATCAGTAATCACCCAAACAACGTGAAGACTTACGGTCTTCGACCACCGTCTTCATCTTCGACTTATCGTCGTATCAGTTATTCAGAATGGGATAAACCCGGTCTTTCCGAATAACTCGCGTATATTTTAAATAAGTGTTACACAAACACAACATACGCCTCATTCCAATTCATCAGTCACTAACCGTAAATTAATCAAGAGAATAATTCCCCAAATATTAACCCCGAAGGCCGAAACCAGCATCAGATCAATATCCAGGAAACCATTCTGCTTAGCTAACCGACAGTTAGTTTCTGAATTTCACATTCATAGGGAAAGGTTCCCATTAATTTTATCCAAGATAAATTCTTTATATTTATTCTTTAATCTATCCTTTTGAATTTCGATTCAACTAGTCGGGATTAACGAAACTTACCGAAGTAATCATTTGTTTTAATTTCCCAATCCCAACCTATTCATCCCATGAAGTAAAACTGGTAATACTTCATATCTAACACCATGGTGTTATCGGTAAATTCAATTACCATTTCACGTTCAAATCTAATTACAGATTTAACTATCGCCTGGAGCAAAACTGGTGATACTCCATTTCGATTATTTCAATCTAATTAAAGATTCATTAAAACTCCACTTAGTTTTAATCTTTGACTGGGTTAAAGAATCAGTGTCATTTTAAAACACGGTTCACGATAAACCCAAAATCACATTCCATTAATTATCGGGTTAAAGAACGAGTGTTATTTAAAACACTGTCCACGATAAACCCAAAAATCAATATCAATTCAATTACAATTAAATATTATTTAATTGGTACACTTCATTAAATCTAAATAAAAAGATTTAACCTTTTCTCAACTGGGTTCAAGAACAGTGTTAATGAAGACACCATTCACAACGACCCCAAATCACATTTGATATTAAACACAAGGCTGTGAATAGAAAATATATCGGCTTATATTCAATATCAAATTCTACTACTAACAAATATCGTATTGGAAATAACGATATATATATATATCTTTCAAATTCCCATAACGATATCTGTATCATCACGAAATCCAACATCGAAATAATCCAAAGACAATTTCGATTCAAATCCTTTCCAATACAATTATTGGAAATACTGGTTATTTTCGAAACCATTTCTAATCCAGTTTATTTATTAAAAAAAAATAAATAGAATTATAATTCTAGTTCAAAACTAGTTTATTTCAATAAAAATCTATTTTTATCTTTTCAAATATGGAGTTTTTCATCCCAATTCTTCTCAAATCATTTCTTATGATTTTACATAAATTATTAATATTTTTAATAATTTTATCAAGGTCCGTACAGTCGATTTCCATCAATGGCCATCGAACTGCACTTACAGCGACCTTTTTCGAATTTGATTTGGACGTATCTCCAAATCCAACCATTAGATTTCAAATTTCTAATATTCGTTAGAAAGCTCTTTTCGATACGAACCCAACGGTTCTGGTTTCAGGAGAATCCGACGGTCTGATCTCCCGCAATATCCGTTCGAAGTCAATGGTCGAAATTCGCGAACTGCCGTGGCGCGGCGCGTTCTATTCAGGCCATTATATTATATATATAATATATGCTTCGTAGATTTCAATTAAAAACGTGCTTTATAAATCATTTTCAATTCATTTTCAAAACGGTTTCAACTTCATATTCAATTTCAAATCAAAATTGAATATTCCAATATAAATTCGTTTTAAATTCATTTCAAATCGATTTCAATTCAAATTGATTTCTAGTTCAATTTCAGTTCGTTTTCAATTCAGTTTCAATTCGAATTCATTTCTATTCAGTTTCAATTCGAATTCATTTCTATTCAGATTCATTTCAAAACGATTTCAATTCTATTCGAATTCATTTATATTCAATTTCAATTCGAATTCATTTATATTCAATTTCAATTCGAATTCATTTATATTCAATTCTTTTCAAAATATCAGATTTTGAAATCACTTTTGATATTCATTATAAAATGAATAAAATCGATATAAACATCGTTCACGTCAAAATGACGTCAATCTAATCAATACGGCTTCATATATTCCTATTTTCAAATATTCTATTTCAAATATTTCTTTTTCAAATATTTCTATTTCAAATATTTCTATTTTAAAACTGGAATGTGGCCCAATCAATTACCATATAATGTTAATTATATGGGTTTTCTACAACACCTGTATTCAATAACAACGATGAATAATCAACCATCATCCAAAGTGCATTCTACACTGTATAAGCATCAAATATAAATAATCAACGCTTATAACAGCCTGTCAATCAATCGATCGACATACAACTAAACAATCGGGATTAGTGTACGTCAAATATCATCCCAATACCCATGTGGGGTTTCAAGCAATCAAACACAGATTTTTATTTGTGCAGTTGGGCGATGTGTAAAATTTATCGTCCCAATCATTGTCCTTCAAATAGGTGTACATAAACAAACCGTTCGGTTTGTAAATGAATATTTATTTATTCACATTCACGTTAAAAATTATATTTTTATCGACCAAAATATTTTATTCAAACTATGAATATTCTATTCGGTTCATTTATTCAATAAAATGATATTTTTATTTTTCTAACATATTTCAGAAAATTTCGGCGGCATAACGGCACGATACTAGAAACGGGACAAGGCCTAGCCTTATCCCCGGTCTAGTGAAGGCCCACGCCATTCACACATCAATCAAATTCACCAAACAACCAATTCACATCATGTCATCAAATTAATTTATGCAACCAAACAAAAAAGTCCATGGTCTGTGGACGATTGTATCGGGTGCTACTAAACACCGTCTGCATCCTAGTATATATATATATAACTAGAAAAAGAAATTGAAAGGTGAGAAATTCTCACCGATAGCTATCCAACTTCACGACACTTCATTTAGAGAAGTCCTCGTCGTTATCGCATCTTCGTTGCCCGTAGCCACTACATATATAAAAATCACACATTTTTATATTTAGATGTCTTTAAAATAAAAATCACATTTTTATTTGTTTACTTTCAATTTTTAAAAATCATATTTTTATAATCACTTCATATATTAAAAAAAATCGCATTTTCACTCCGCTATTCAATATATAAAAATCGAATTTTCACTATGCTATGTCATATAGATAAAAATTCCATTTCAAAAATATAGATTTCGCCTTTTCAAAAATATAGACTTCACCTTAATAAAAATCACATTTTTAATTTGTTACCTATATAAAGGTGATATTTTTATTTCGTTATGAAAATTATATTTTTACATCGCTATATATATATCAAAGATTATATTTTTACTTAGATACACGAATAAAAATAATATTTTTAACTTGCTACTATGATAGAAACAATATTTTTATCCCTCCTACTATATAAAGATGATATTTTTAATTCTCTACATAAACAAAAATCATATTTCTACCACTTCTATATAGTAAAGATTATATTTTTAATACTTGAAAAAAAATCATATTTTTAATCCTTTAAAAATATAAAAATCATATCTTTGTTAAAAATAAAAATCAAATCTTTGTTTAAAATATCTCGACTTCCTTATGTTAAAAAAAATCTTTTCTTTCCTAATTTTATATTTTCATCTTAGCAAAACCGTATTTTTAACTAAGACAAGATCGTGTTTTTAACTATGTTTCATATATTTAAAACTAATGCTAATTTCTGTTTTATTTACATGTTAATCTCAGTTTTAAATAATAAATAAATAAAACAAAATAAAAATAAAAAGAAGGGAAAGGAAGGGGAAAAGCTTACTGTGGTTTCAAGAAGAAGGAGGGGAGATGGAGGCGCAGTCGACGAAGGAGGGGGGTGCTGGCGTTCGCAGGCTAGGGCTTTTCAGGGGGAGGGGGGTGCGGAAATCGATGCGAAGGAGGGAGGACGGAGGGGAAGGAGGTGCGGTTGTAGATCGATCGGGCGGGGGGGGGGGGGGGGCTTGGAGGGTGTCGCGGCACCTGGGGAGGGCGAGGGGGTGTGCGCGCCAGGCGATGGCGCGGCAGCGGCCATCGGGAGGGGGGCGGCGACGAGTCCCCCCGTCTTCTCCTTTCTCTCTTTGTTTTTTTTTATTTCTTCATTTCTGAAATGAATTCGAAAGGGGCAAGGGCCAGAAAATAGAGAGGGTGAAGAGAGAGGGTTTTAAATTTTTTTTTAATTAATTTATTTAATTTGCAAAAAGTTGACTTTTACATACGACCTCGAAACGAGGCCTACCGCCTGTCGCCCATAACGTTTCACCCCCATTCCGAACACAATGGGATATGTATCGCAGGTTGATTCAGCTGTTACAATCAATTTCCGTTAAATTTACATTTAAATCATTATATTGAATTTTAAATGTACATTTCAATTTACCGAGGTCACATACTAACTCTAAAAATTCCTGAAAAATATTTTCTAGCTTCGTATTGACGATACGGTCCTAACAAAACTAGTTGCGTCGAATTCTGAGATCGTTAGAAAAATGGCCATTTTCCAGTCGATTAAAATCAACTGAAACTGGTCAAACGCGTTTTCCTTTGCCACGCTCACATATTAATTCGAAACATTATGAAATTTGAAACCTAGCAATAACTTTGCATCACGGATCCAACAAAAGTGATTTCCTCGAAATCCGAGGTCATTTGCAAAATTTCCATTTTTAAGGGCCTGAATTCCATAGCGACTATTCAGAATTTTCAACTGGACATAACTTTTGATTCCCGTTATGAAATTTTAATTTTTCGGATTCGTTGGAAAGATATTATCAATTAGATCCTAATGTTTTTGGTTTCACTAAAATCCGGATTTTTTTGCACCCGGTATATACAATTGAAGTTTGAAATCGAATTATTGAACTACCGCGTCATTTTCAGTTCTAGTATAATTATATAAAATTATTTATATTCTACGACGGCGTATATAATATATATGTCGAATTCTATTCGAAATAAATTTTCTCGTCGATATTATTTAAAATAACCTATTTTAAATATTCAAAACTTCGCTAAAATTGCCAAAATAAAAATTTTAAACTGGCCCAGATTAATATTAAATACAAGACTATGAATAGAAATTAAATCGACATATATTCAATATCAAATTCTGAAACAAACGAATATCGTATTGGCAATAATGATATCTATATCTTCAAATTCCCATAATAATATCAGTATAGTTACGGAATCCAATATCGAAATACTCCGAAGATTATTTCTATTCAAATCCACTCCAATTTATATATTGGAAATTTCAGGCTATATTAAATCCCTTTATATAAATCCAATTTATATATTAAAAAATTATTGGATTTGAAATCTAGTTAATAACAAGTTCATTTTGATACAAATATATTTTTATCTTTCCAAGTAAGGAATTTTTCATTCAAATTCTTTCCAAATTATTTATTATAATTTTACACCAATTACTAATATTTTTAATAATTTTATCAAGGCACGTATAGTCGGTTTCCAATAACGGCCACCGAACTACATCCATAGCGACCTTTCCCAAAATTGATTTGGACATAATTCCAAATCCAACCGTTATATTTCAAATCTCTTATATTCGTTGGGAAGATCTTCTTGATATGAACCCAAGGTTCTAGTTTTAGGATAATCCGATGGTCGGATCTCCCATAAGCTCAATTTGAAGTTAATGGTCGGAATTCGCAAATGGTCGCTGTGCGGCGCATTCTATTAAGGCCATTATATAATATATATTTCATTCAAAACGTATTTTATAAATTGGTTTTAAAACGATTCCCACTTTCATTTCAATTTTCAATCAAATTTGAATGCTCCTTATCATTATAATATATAAATGATAATATTTTTAAATTTTCAGATTGTGAAATCATTTCCTTTTCGATATTCATTAGAAAAATGAATAAAATCGATATAAATATCGTTCACGTCAAAATGGTGCATATCTAATCAACACGGCTTCATATACATCAACATTTTCGTGCCTATCCAAAATCGGACATCAAAATCATATTTTAATCCTTTTCAGAATATTATTTTAAAATATTCGCTATTTAAAAATATTCGTTCATTCTGAATTGGAACCAGACCTAGTCAGTTACCATATAATTTATTTATATGGATTTCATACAACATATGTACACAACAACAATAATAAACAATTGTTCATCATCCAGAGTGCATTACACTACTACATAAGCATTGAATATAAATAATTAACGCTTACAACAGTCTGTCAACCAATCGATTGACATACCACTAAACAATTGGGATTAGTGTGCGTCGAATATCATCCCAATATGTAATGACCTGCATTTTCAGCGGTATAATAATTTATTTATTTAAAAGGAGATTAAAAGGATTTAATGGTCGTTGAATTAAATAATGGTGAATATTTAATTAAAATAATAAATTAAATAATATATTTAATTCTGAAATAATTAGAATTGGCTGAAATGGCGATATGGTGTGAACTGGATCGTCTGTGATATTTAATTCAGTTTAAAATTGAATTAGAATAACGAATATATTATTTGAACGATGGTTGAACGTATAAATTATAATATAATTATAATCGAGCTCGAAATGGCGCGACAGTTCGCGATTTGGCGATTTGAACTTCAACCGGAAATACAGGGTTCGTTTTAAATTGGATTTCTGTGAAACAAGAAACGTGTGGAGCTGGTAATGTATTTCTTTCTAGTGGAAGAGAAAAATCGGGATTTCATCATGTAGATTATGATTTATGTCCAAATCAAAATTTAGAAAAGTCGCTGTGGAATTCCTTTATAATTTATTTATATTTATAAATGGAATTTCATTATAAATCGAATATCAATTTAATCAGGATTTGAAATATCAAGTTAGAAATTCATAGAGGAATATTCTAGAGCTGGATGGTATTCCACTGTTAATATAGATGATAATATTTATTTTTAAATATTTAATTTAATTATATTTAAATATGTTGATATATTTAAATGGGTTATTTAGAGCTTTAAAAATAGCCATTTTTGCAAATGATCTCGGAATTCGATGAAACCAATTTTGTTGGATCTGCAATATTACATTATTGTTAGATTCCAAGTTCCTTGAATTTTAGAGCCACTATGTGGTCGTACGGATTTTTAGAGTGAAAAACAGTCAGTATTTTGATGGTTAAAAATACACTGTGTGAGCATACGAAGTCGGAATTCGACGAAACCAGTTTCGTTGGGTCCGCAATGTCGAACTCAAGCTACATGTCCAGTTTAGTGATTTTAGAATATTGTATGTGGTCGCAGGGATTTATAAGGATCGAAGACAAAGGGAAAATCGATAAAATAAAATATAAAAATCAATAAAAAAATATCCAAACATTTTTCTTGGTCAAATTGATGAACACGCAGCCTTTCTCCTTAGCCACAAACCTTACTAACCAAACACAGCTTATAAAACCACACAATTCATTTCCAACATGAGGGAAGAAAAATCATGAACAAATCAGCAGAAATTCTATAAATCATAAAACAATTGTTTTTGAGTCCCTTGTGCAATCTCCTTCAATTCTGTGTAAGTATAGTGGCGTTCGAAATGCATTTTGTCGCCGTTGGGTGTTCACAGTAGACTAGGCTTTGTAAATTTGGGGTATTCAAAGCTCGATTCGTGAATCTGAGTCCGGATTTGAGTCGAGTGAATCATATTGCATCTCAGCACATCGTTTTGTGGAAATCCGTAGATAAAAATGTCGATACTATCATGAAGGGGTTGCGCTGAGTTCGAGGTCGCTGGTGCGGAAGTGGTGTCGAGCGAAGGCTAGTAGGGACGATGGTGAAGACGGTGCGATGAGGTGAATTTTGGCTATTTTGGTTTGAATTTTAGTGGAGCGGGAAGTGGGAACGTGGACGTGATGTAGCCGCAAATGGCCATTTGGATTTGGGTGGGAGCGAGTGTATGAAGAAGGAGAGGGAAGAGCGGGTTCAATAGGAGATGGAGATGGGCCTTGTTTTAAAAGGTTAAGCCCGTTTAGGATAATTAGTTGGTTTATTTACGATTTAAATTAGTGTATAACTTTAAAAATGCGTAACTCTCTCTAATGATAACGAAATTCAGCAAAACATGATCCGTTAGGATCATAGGGACGGTGGCTACACCATGGAGCTGACTGGGAGTGAATCCGAGCTCGTTACAATTTATAGCAAAATAAATTGTCCGTCTGAATCGAGCGATGGTTATCGTTATTAACGATGATCGTCCAATGCGATTAAAAATCACCAACTCTGAACATTTATATTTTTAACATATTTTTAGAACTGTTAATCATCTGTTGATTGTTGTCTGTTGACTGTTTGATTGAACTTCTAGTCAGTTAGTTGAATTTCTATATTAATTCTGTTTATCAGAATATATCATATGGAACTGAAAGTGATGTTGATTTTATTATGTAACATTTGTGGATGCAGGGAAACAGATTGGAGGAATACGACTGGATTTCTCAACAGCTATTTTATTATTTTCATATATTGTGATATATGACGTGGTTTATAAACTGTTGTTGATTATATGTGTATGGACGATATTTGACATCATGACTTGATATGTTAAACACCTAACATACCGGGATGTGAAAAAGAGGAATTTTCAAATGGTATTTGAAAATAAAATGTTCATAAATGAAATGTTTATAAATGAAATATTATGAATGTAATATTTATAAATAAAATCTTTATAGGTGAATTTATATAGAAAGGGGAAATCTTTATAAATGAAATATTTATAAAGAAATGGGAATATTTATAAATTCATAAGATTTTACAAATGAGATATTTATTGGTTAAATAAATAGGAGATGTTAAACGAGATACTTATTTGTTAAGTAAATAAGTTATAAAAGAGATATTGACTTAGGAAACAGAATAAGTTATTAAAAGGATTATTTATTTGTTAAATAAATAGAATACGAATAGGAGATATTTATTTGTTAAATAAATAAGATAAGATATAAGGAATATTTATTTAGAAAATAAATAAGATATTAATAAAGGAAAAACTTAGGATAAATAAATAAGGTTAATAAAGGGAATACTTGGAAATAGAACCCTAAAAGGAAATATTTGCAAACCATTTGCAAATAGAATTTGAAAAGGAAATCTTTGTAAACCATTTACAAATCGGATTAAAAAGGAAATACTGGTAAAGGCATTTAGAAATAAATAGATTATAAGGGAAATATTTATCTTTGGATATATATATATATATATATATATATATATATATATATATATATATATAAGTCAAGACTTATAAATGGAGAAAACAGATAAATGGAGTAGATTAATTTGTAAATGATATTTATAAATTAAGTAATTATTTATCAGTGGATAAATGAGATATACGAATCAGGACTTATAATAAGAAGAAGCATCGATTTTAACTTCGATATTTGAAACTGAATGACCCGTTAGAGCTGATCATATAGAGTTAACCAGTTAGAGTTAGAGTTAACCAATTAGAGTTATTCAAACGGAGTTAATCGATTTGAGTTAAATTAAATGAGTTAATCAAATATAGTTTATTCGAATAGAATTAAAGGAGTAAATCGAATATAGTAGATTCGACCAGAGTTAAAGGAGTTATCGAATATAGTTTATTCGAAAGGAGTTAAGTGAAAAGAGTTAATCGATTAGAGTTAAATCAAAAGAGTAAATCGATTAGAGTTAAATCAAAAGAGTTAATCGATTTGAGTTAAATCAATAGAGTTAATCGAATATAGTTTATTCGAAGAAAGGTTTTCGAATCTAGTTATTCATAAGAGAAATTATCGAATATAGTTATTCGAAGGGAGTTATCGACTTGAGATTTGTTCGAATGGGAGTTACATAAGAAAGTTTGTTAAAGGTTTAAAAGATAAACTTTGACTATTCCGAAGTTAAAACGTTGTTCAGTTTAGGTCTGAGAGGTAACTATACCCCAAATTGATTGACTTCTTTCTTAGTTAAGGAATGGTAAGGTTTGATAGTGAAGGAGTTTCGGAAATGTTTTCCAAATGAGAATCTGAAATGTTTTCTGATAATAGAAAATAAGAATTTAGAATATATGGAAACAGGAGATAAGAAATTAATGAATTAAAAAGATAAATGTTAAATGATGATTGATAGATATAATTTCCACATGGAAATAATATCGTTGTTTGCACACCTATTTTTCTTTGATAGTTAACTCACTGACTATCGAAGTTTCTGACCATTTTAACGTTGTTAATATGGAGAGACCGGTTGGATTAATATCCAAAGAACCACTATGTATTGGCGCAAGCGTTGCGAATCATATATGCCAAAGATAATTGAAGACAGAGTAAAGTGCAAGGGTTGTTGTATAAATCTTAGATAACAGTGCCTAAGATGGATATACTGAATAGTTCGGTCGGTTTGTCCAGTCCTAGGACAGCTTGTATGGAAGAAGGTCTGACAAAGTATATCCAATAGATCGCGTAAGTTGACCTCTTCAAACGTATTCACGCTTGGTGGCGGAGGAATTCGTTTCTCTTAGCTTTATACCCGTGATATTTTTGGATAAGTCAATTTGTGATTTGGCGGGTATGACGATGTGGCATTCTAAGTGAATGAAGATATGATATGTAAAAAGATAAGCGTAGCTTTTAGCCTCGCATCCAGTAAATGACAAAAATCGGGCAGGCAGAATGGCTATGTAGGTCGCACCTATTAGGGTGTATAATCACCTGATGTAGAGTTTCATTTACTTCTAAAAATCTATTGTTGATGCTATCCCGTTTGGGAAATGGTTACTGATCCCAACCGTTGTTGATATACTTTCGATACACTCAAGCGAAATGAGTGGTCGGTCATGTGTGGTCGGGTTGCAAAATGTTCTTATTGAACCCAGTGTATTCCTCTGTAGAGGTGCACTAGCGAAAGGTGGTTCCATACCTTGTCATAGTTGGAAATCCATTACCCAATATGTGCTTGCGGTTTTGATTGTATACTATATATGTAGAACGTGAGATGGAAGCGTTTCTGCTAGATGATTATTATATTGTGGTTGATAGACATTATTATAATATCAAAAGGTTTTTGATATAAAGATTACTTTGGATTCTCATAAGCGAAAAACCCGTTCCGTTATACGGCGTTGTCTTATGAGATATCATTTACTTCTTCGAACTGTTTTAAACTGTTTTACTCATACCAGTCCCATGACTGACCCGGAGTTTATTTTGTTTTGTTTTCCCTAAACTCTTGGGTTCCCAATTTTGTACGGGCATTCAAGTAGTCAGGATTTTACAGATACGTGAAGAGCTTGGAGCAGGAGGCTTCAGGATTGTATAGCTATAGTTGTTTCCGTTGTGTTGTAAGTGTTGTACTTTGGTAATGTTATTGTATACATATAATGATTTTATTTCAAGGATATGTTATCAATTATATGTTATTCGTTCCGCTGTGAGGTTCGTGTTACTCTGATGTTGTGTTCTTCTTCTTCTTCTTCTATTCTAAGTTCCTATCTTATCTTTCCTTACCCTCAATTTTCTTTCATTAACCTTCTGGTTATTTTTCGATCCTTGGATGATTGATATGTGTTGTATATCGCATAACCAAGATCAAACATTTTTTACGGGTCGTTACAGTTGGTATCAGAGCATAAGGTTAAGTATTACCTTGGCTTTGTGGCGTGACTCAGTAGATATGGGGTTAGTAATACCCAAGATTGAGTTGAGTGTATATATACAAGTGAACATATTTGTTATTTGATATAAAAATAATTTTATATTGTGGAGATTTATTGGTTGAGTTGTTTATGTGTTTTGGTCAATTAGTTTGATCCACTGTATCAGTAGGAGTTTATAAACACTCGAATACGATGGGTCGGCACGATATGTTTTGAAAAGAGTGTAAATAAAAATAATTTTACCCAAAGTATATTTTGATATATATTGGATATAATGGTTGTTATTATAATCGAGTAAGATTATAATGGAAAGATTATAATGGAGATGGTTATATATATAACCAAATAAAACTCGTATAAGCGTTACGAAGTGAATTAAACCTGAAATTTAAATCAGAATTGAAATTAAAACTCGAGAAATATGAATATGTGTTTGTAAATGGATTTGGATTAATTATATGGAAATTTTAAAATCCTGGGAGGTTTTAAATTGTTTACAAACATTGGGAATAGTATTTTGAAAATGGATTTCAAAATAGAAGTGTTTAGACATGGTTTTGAAAAGTGATATAGTATTGAACTCACTTCGGTCGCTGGAAAATAATTCAGATGATGACTACGCAACATTATCAGTGTTCATTTTCGAGTTTGTAAGTGAAGGATTACTACCAGAAATATTGGTTTCGAATTGTTTTGGGAAAATGAGTAATTTTTCCTAAAAAGGAAAGTTTGATTTTCGATATCGTAAGTTGTTTAAAATTCCTAGGGAAATATTGTTTGAATTAAAACCAAATTGAATTTGAAAATAAAGATAACCGATTAGTGGAATTAACCAGTTAATGAAACATAGGGTGGAACTTAACTTGGTTAACTATATGGATTGATGAGTTAAGAATTTGGAATCGAGAATGGAACTTTGATTTGAATTTGAATTCGGCTTGGATAAGCGAATGGTTGTGTAGGAGGTAAAAGTTATTTGAGATTAATTGGGATGCCCTTGGTATATGCTGAATTAACAGCAGAGGGAAAGGATATATTGATATGCCCGACAAAAATGTTCCAGTTTATATTATATATAAGCATGAGATTTTGATGAGCCGAATTGGCAAGCCGCTTGGCTGTTTGATTTTCTTTTGGGTTGGAGATGGCCCAGAGTGCCGAGTTGGAGTTTGACCTATTTACCAGTACAAAGGAGGTGCTGGCGAAATTTTTCGAAAAGTTAATGTGTTAGAAAATTTTCAGGAGTTTTTGAAAATTTTCATTGATAAGAATTAATTAATAATTTAATTGAATTTAAATTCATCCAGTTGAAAACTGGAGCTAAAAAGTAAAAAAATAAGTCTGACCAGTCAATAGGGTTTTTTTTCTACCTTAGCAATTTCGTGGACGAAATTATTTTAAGTGGAGAAGAATGTAATAACCCACATTTTCAGCGGTATAATAATTAATTTATTCAATTATTTAAAAGGTGATTAAAAGGATTTAATGGTCGTTGAATTAAATAATGGTGAATATTTAATTAAAATAATAAATTAAATAATATATTTAATTCTGAAATAATCAGAATTGGCTGAAATGGCGATATGGTGTGAACTGGATCATCTGTGATATTTAATGCAGTTTAAAATTGAATTGGAATAATGAATATATTATTTGAACGATGGTTGAACATATAAATTATAATATAATTATAATCGAGCTCGAAATGGCGCGGCAGTTCGCGATTTAGCGATTTGAACTTCAACTGGAAATACAGGGTTCGTTTTAAATCAGATTTCTGTGAAATATGAAATGTTTGGAGCTGGTGGAGTATATCTTTCAAGTGGAAGAGAAAAATAGGGATTTCGTCGTGTAGATTTTGATTTACGTCCAAGTCAAAATTTTGAAAAGTCGCTGTGGAATTCCTTTATAATTTATTTATATTTATAAAAGGAATTTCATTATAAATCGAATATCAATTTAATCGGGATTTGAAATATCAAGTTAGAAATTCATAGAAGAATATTCTAGAGCTGTATGGTATTCCACTGTGAATATAGACGATAATATTTATTTTTAAATATTTAATCTAATCATATTTATATATTTAAATGGGTTATTTAGAGCTTTAAAAATAGCCACTTTTGCAAATGACCTCGGAATTCGACGAAACCAATTTTTTTGGATCCGCAATATTAAATTATTGTTAGGTTCCAAGTTCCGTGATTTTTAGAGTCACTGTGTGGCCGTACGGATTTTTAGAGTGAAAAACAATCAGTATTTTGATAGTTAAAAATACACTGTGTGAGCATACGAGGTCGGAATTCGACGAAACCAGTTTCGTTGGGTCCACAATGTCAAACTCTAGCTACATATCCAGTTTGGTGATTTTAGAATATAGTATGTGGCCGCAGGGATTTTTAAGGACCGATGATAAAGGGAAAATCGATAAAATAAAATATAAAAATCAATAAAAAAATATCCTAACATTTTTCTTGGTCAAATTGATGGCCACGCAGCCTTTCTCCTCAGCCACAAACCTTACCAACCAAACAAAGCTTATAAAACCACCCAATTCATTTCCAACGTGAGGGAAGCAAAATCATGAACAAATCAACATAAATTCTATAAATCATAAAACAATTTTTTTTGAGTCTCTTGTGCAATCTCCTTCAATTCTGTGTAAGTATAGTGGCGTTCGAAATGCATTCTGTCGCCGTTGGTTATTCACGGTAGACTAGGGTTTGTAAATTTAGGGTATTCCAAGCTCGATTCATGAATGAGTCCGGATTTCAGTCGAGTGAAGAGTATTGCATCTCAGCACTTCGTTTTGTGGAAATCCATGTATAAAAATGTTGATACTGTCATGAAGGGGTTGCGCTGAGTTCGAGGTCGCTGGTGCGGAAGTGGTGTCGAGCGGAGGCTAGTAGGGACGATGGTGAAGAAGGTGCAATGAGGTGATTTTTGGCTATTTTGGTTTGAATTTTAGTGGAGCGGGGAGTGGGAACGTGGAGGTGATGTAGCTGCAAATGGCTAGTAGGATTTGGGTGGGAGCGAGTGTATGAAGAAGGAGAGGGAAGAGCGGGTTCAATATGAGATGGAGATGGGCCTTGTTTTAAAAGGTTAAGCCCATTTAGGATAATTAGTAGGTTTATTTACGATTTAAATTAGTGTATAAACTTTAAAAATGCGTAACTCTCTCTAAACATAACGAAATTCAGCAAAACAGGATCGGCTGGGATCATAGGGACGGTGGCTACACCATGGAGCTGTCTGGGAGTGAATCCGAGCTCGTTAAATTTTATAGAAAAATAAATTGTCCGTCTGAATCGAGCGATGGTTATCGTTATTAATGATGATCGTCCAATGTGATTAAAACTCACCAACTCTAAACAGTTATATTTTTATAACGTAATTTTAGAACTGTTAATCATCTGTTGATTGCTACGTGTTGACTGTTTGATTGAACTGCTAGTCAGTTAGTTGAATTTCTATATTAATTCTGTTTATCAGAATATATCATATGGAATTGAAAGTGATGTTGATTTTATTATGTAACATCTGTGGATGTAGGGAAACAGATTGGAGGAATACGACTGGATTCCTCAACAGCTATTTTATTATTTTCATATATTGTGATATATGACATGGTTTATAAACTGTTGTTGATTATATGTTTATGGACGATATTTGACATCATGACTTGATATGTTAAACACCATAACATACCAGAATGTGAAAAAGGGGAATTTTCAAATGGTATTTGAAAATAAAATGTTTATAAATGAAATGTTTATAACTGAAATGTTTATAAATGAAATATTATAAATGAAATATTTATAAATAGAAATCTTTATAGGTGAAATTATATGGAAAGGGGAAATCTTATTAAATGAAATATTTATGAAGAAAAGGGAATATTTATAAAATCATAAGATTTTATAAATGTGATATTTATTGGTTAAATAAATAGGAGATGTTAAATAAGATACTTATTTGTTAAGTAAATAAGCTATAAAAGAGATATTGACTTAGGAAACAGAATAAGTTATTAAAAGGATTATTTATTTGTTAAATAAATAGAATAAGAAAAGGAGATATTTATTTGTTAAATAAATAAGATAATATATAAGGAATTATTTAGAAAATAAATAAGATATTAATAAAAGAAAAACTTAGGATAAATAAATAAGGTTAATAAAGGGAATTCTTGGAAATAGAACCCTAAAAGGAAATATTTGCAAACCATTTGCAAATAGAATTTGAAAAGGAAATATTTGTAAACCATTTACAAATAGGATTAAAAAGGAAATATTGGTAAAGGCGTTTAGAAATAAATAGATTATAAAGGAAATATTTATCTTTGGATATATATATATATATATATATATATATATATATATATAAGTCAGGACTTATATATGGAGGAAACAGATAAATGGAGTAGATTAATTTATAAATGATATTTATAAATTAAGTAATTATTTATCAGTGGATAAATGGGATATATGAATCAAGACTTATAATAAGAAGAAGCATCGATTTTAATATCGATATTTGAAACTGAATGACCCGTTAGAGTTGATCGGTTAGAGTTAACCAGTTAGAGTTAGAGTTAACCAGTTAGAGTTATTCAAATGGAGTTAATCGATTTGAGTTAAATTAAATGAGTTAATTGAATATAGTTTATTCAAATAGAATTAAATAAGTAAATAGAATATAGTTTATTCGAATAGAATTAAAGGAGTAAATCGAATATAGTAGATTCGAATAGAGTTAACGGAGTTATCAAATATAGTTTATTCGAAAGGAGTAAAGTGAAAAGAGTTAATCTATTAGAGTTAAATCAAAAGAGTAAATCGATTAGAGTTAAATCAAAAGAGTAAATCGATTTGAGTTAAATCAATAGAGTTAATCGAATATAGTTTATTCGAAGAAAGGTTTTCGAATCTAGTTATTCGTAAGAGAAATTATCGAATATAGTTATTTAAAGGGAGGAGTTATCGACTAGAGATTTATTCGAACGGGAGTTACGTAAGAAAGTTTGTTAAAGGTTTAAAAGATAAACTTTGACTATTCTAAAGTTAAAACGTTGTTCAGTTAAGGTCCGAGAGGTAACTATACCCCAACTTGATTGACTTCCTTCTTAACTAAGGAATGGTAAGGTTTGATAGTGAAGGAGTTTTGGAAATGTTTTCCAAACAAGGATCAGAAATGTTTTCTGATAATAGAAAATAAGAATTTAGAATATATGGAAATAGGAGATAAGAAATTAATGAATTAAAAAGAAAAATGTTAAATGATGATTGATCGATGTAATTTCCACTTGGAAATAATATCGTTGTTTGCACACATGTTTTTCTTTGATAGTTAACTCACTGACTATCAAAGTTTTTGACCATTTTAAAGTTGTTAATATGGAGAGACTGGTTGGATTAATATCCAAAGAACCACTCTGTATTGGCGTAAGCGTTGTGAATCAAATATGCCAAAGATAATTGAAGACAGAGTAAAGTGCAAGGGCTATTGTATAAATCTTAGATAACAGTGCCTAAGATGGATATACTGAATTGTTCCTTCGGTTTATCAAGTCCCCGGACAACTTGTATGGAAGAAGGTCCAACAGAGTATATCCAATAGATCGCGTAAGTTGATCTCTTCAAACGTATTCACGTTTGGTGGCGGAGGAATTCGTTTCTCTTAGCTTTATACCCGTGATATTTTTGGATAAGTCAATTTGTGATTTGGCGGGTATGACGATGTGGCATTCTAAGTGAATGAAGATATGATATGTAAAAAGATAAGCGTAGCTTCTAGCCTCGCATCCAGTAAATGACAAAAATTGGGCAGGCAGCATAGCTATGTAGGTCGCACCTATTAGGGTGTATAATCACCTGATCTAGAGTTACATTTACTTCTAAAAATCTATTGTTGATGCTGTCCCATTCGGGAAACGGTTGCTGATCCCAATCGTTGGTGATATACATTCGATACACTCAAGCGAAATGAGTGGTCGGTCATATGTGGTCGGGTTGCAAAATGTTCTTGTTGAACCCAGTGTATTCCCCTCTAGAGGTTCACTAGCGAAAGGTAGTTCCATACCTTATCATAGTTGGAAATCCATTACCCAATACGTGCTTGCGGTTTTGATTGTATACTATATATGTAGAACGTGAGATGGAAGCGTTTCTGCTAGATGATTATTATATTGTGGTTGATAGACATTATTATAATATCAAAAGGTTTTTGATATAAAGATTACTTTGGATTCTCATAAGGGAAAAACCCATTTCGTTATACGGCGTGGTCATATGAGATATCGTTTACTTGTTTGAACTGTTTTAAACTATTTTACTCATACCAGTCCCATGACTGACCCGGAGTTTATTTTGTTTTGTTTTCCCTAAACTCTTGGGTGCCCAATTTTGTACGGGCAGTCAAATAGTCAGGATTTTACAGATACGTGAAGAGGTTGGAGCAGGAGGCTTCAGGATTGTACAGCTATAATTATTTCCGCTGTGTTGTAAGTGTTGTACTCTGATAATGTTAATGTTTACATATAATGATTTTATTTCAAGGATATGTTATCAATTATACGTTATTCGTCCCGCTGTGAGGTTCATATTACTCTGATGTTGTGATTTTCTTCTTCTTCTTCTATTCTAAGTTTCTATCTTATCTTTCCTCACCCTCTATTTTGTTTCATTAACCTTCCGGTTATTTTTCGATCCTTGGATGTTCGATATGTATTGTATATCAGATAACCAAGATCGAACATTTTTTACGGGTCGTTACACAAGACCCGTGTGGGGTTTCAATCAACAAGCACTAATTATTATTTGTTTAGTTGGGCGATGTGTAAAATTTATTGTCCCAATCCATGTCATTTAAGTGGATGTTCATAAACAAATTGTCCGATTTCTTGATGAATATTTATTTTCATTTCAGGAAAATTTTATGCCTTTTGCATATGCATTAAAATTTATATTTTTAACGACAAAATATCTATTTCACTACATGAATATTTTATATCATTTGTTTATTGAGTAAAAATGATATTTTTATTGTCCAAATATTTTATTCACAACATACAATCAACAACCACAATACGGTCCATTCAATCTGAACAAACAACCATGGTTTATACAATAAATGGTGTCGGGGGCTTCTAAGCCCCTTCTGCATCTTATTATATATTTAATTGTAAACTAATTAGAGTGAGAAGGAGTTCTCACAGTCGGTTTCCACTCTATCGTTCTTTATTCTAAATTTTTTCTCTGTTTGAGTTTGAATTTGCCTGACATTCTAACTTGCTTCGTTTCCGTTCTGGTTTGTTCTATTGCGTAGAGCTCGTCAACACGACCAACAGTTCCGAAATCATTAAATTCCGATACAAAATGAGAAAGATATGAATTTTTATATAATGGACACAATTAAATTAAATTTACATAATTAATCAATTATTAATTACTTCATTAGGAAAATTAATCCCTCTTCCATCGTCTTCCTTCAGACCAAAACCACACCCAGCGTTCCCTCAAACAAACCGCCGCCACTCCTCCTACACACCACCGGTACCCAATCGGACTTCATCACTTCGTCGCCGCTAGTGCCCTCTACCATCGCCTGGCGTCGCCCCTCATTCTAACTCCCCAGCACCCTGAAAAACAGCTGCCAACGCCGCTCATCTAAACTCAAAAATCGCATAAATCACTCAATGAAATACCATCATACTTAGATCAATTTGAAGAGCTCACTTTCCTCTTCAATCCTTGTTTGATTCTACGATTTAAAACGCGATCGATTTCGAAAATTTTGGGGTGGAATTTGGGACAAAATGGGCCGTTGATTTAATGAGGTGGCGGCTGCGGTATAGGGTAAGGGAACTAGGGTTTTATAGGATTTTAAATTATTATTTTATATTATTTAATTCCTCAAATACTTGTTTATTTATCCGAACTCCAAATCGAACCCAACGATTGTCGTCCCTAGCTAAATACCCCATTCTGGACACAATGGGATATGTCCCATAAACCAATTCGACTATTTCGATCAGTTTTTATCAAAATTAAAATATAAATAAATATAATAGTTAATATCGATTTTAACGTACATTTTAATTTACCGGGGCCACATATTGACTCTAAAAGTTCTAGAAAAATAAATCTAGCTATGTTTTGAGGATATGATCCTAACAAAACTAATTTCATCAAATTTGGAGATCGTTTGAAAAAAGGTCGATTTCCAGTCGATTAAATCGAAACTAAATCGATCAAACGCGTTTAAGTTCACCACGCTCACATATCAATTCCAAAAATTATGAAATTTGGAATCTAGCAATAATATGACATTCCGGAATCAACAAAAGTGGTTTCGTCGAAATCGAAGGTCGTTTGCAAAATGGCTATTTTTAAGGGCTATATATATTAATATATATATATATATATAATGTAACGGCTCGCAAATCCGTACTATCTGAGTTGACTAATAATACCGTACATCCAACCCAAATTGTACAGAAATACGAATCATTATTAGAAAGAAGTTAGAGGATGAGAAATAGAAAGAAAGAAATATTAGAATAGAAGAAAACAAAGAAGACAAACCTCACAGCGGAATGAATAAAATATATTGAATAACATAACTTTTGAAATACAAATCAGTAACTGTATATACATACCATCATCAGAGCACAACAGTTATTCCTAGAATAGTTATAAACACCTGTTTCAAGATACAGACATGGTTCACAGTGGAATATATGATAGTCTATAGCTAACCGGTGAAGTCTCCTACTTCCAGCTCTTCCAAGTGGATCTGTAAAATCCCGACTACTTGTCTGCCTGTACAAATTTGGGCACCCAAGAGTTTAGGGAAAACAAACAAAATAAACTCTGGGTCAGTCATGGGACTGGTGTGAGTAAACTCCAACCATTTGTTTAACTTTCAAAATCCTTTCAAAGGAAAAAATAATAATAAGACCATCCCACACATAAACATGGACGATTTTTACCTTACTATAACCCAAAATGATTTAATACAAAATCCAATTGTAATAACCCGGAAAATCTGGGCCATTTTAAAATTTTATTTTTTTATTTTGGCAATTTTAGTGAATTTTGAACATTTAAAATGAGTTATTTTAAATAATATCGACGAGAAATTTATTTTGAATATAATTCGAACGTATATATGTATACGCGTCATCGTTAGAATATAAATATTTATATATAATTATAAATAGAATTGAAAATGGCGCGGTAGTTCGATAATTCAATTTCAAACTTCAATTGAATGTACCGGGTGGAAAACAAACCGGATTTTAGTGAAAACAAAAACATTAGAACCTAATTGAGAATATCTTTCCAACGAATCCGAAAAATCGAAATTTCATAGCGGGAATCAAAAGATATGTCCAGTTGAAAATTCTGAATAGTAGCTATGGAATCCAGGCCCTTAAAAATGGGAATTTTGCAAACGACCTCGGATTTCGACGAAATTACTTTTGTTGGGTCCGTGATGTCAAATTATTGCTAGGTTTCAAATTTAATAATTTTTCGAATCAATATGTGAGCGTGGCAAAGGAAAACGCGTTTGACCAGTTTTAGTTGATTTTAATCGACTAGCAAATGGCCATTTTTCTAACGGTCTCAGAATTCGACGAAACTAGTTTTGTTAGGACCGTATCGTCAATACGAAGCTAGAATATATTTTTCGGGAATTTATAGGGATCATATGTGACTCCAGTAAATTAAAATGCGCGTTCAAATTCAATATATAGAGTTATATGTTGATTTTGACGAAAACAGATCGAAACAGTCGAATCAGCTTGCGGTACATATCCAATTATGTTCGAAATGGGGGGTGAAATGCTATGGACGACAGGCGGTGGGCCTCGTTTCGAGGTCGAATGTAAAAGTCAACTTTTTGAAAATAAATTAATTAAATAAATTAAAAAATTGAATATCTCTCTCCTCACCCTCTCTATTTCTCTGCCCCCCCCCCCCCGTTCAAAATCATTTTTCAGAAAAAATAAAATAAATAAAAAGAAGAAGAAAGGAGGAACGCAGCAGCCGCCGCCGCGCCCATTGAGCCGCCGCCCTCCCCGATGACCACCGCGCCACCTCTGAGACCCCCCTTCTACCTCGATCAGGCGACACCCTCCAACCCCCCCCCCCCAATGAACCGCGCCGACGCGCGAGAACCCCCCCTTTCCTCCACTGCCGCCCCCCCCCCCCCCCCCCCCCCAGCGCCGCCACCCTCCTCCGTTCTCTCCATCTTCCCTGCAGCGAATCCGCCCCTCTTCCCTTTGAAAATTACTGTAAGTTTCACTGATTTTATTGATTTTAAAAACTGATTTTTACATGATTTTAATACTGAAATTAAGGTGATTTTAAAACTGAGATTAGTATTGTTTTAAAATATATATACATAGTAGAGAAAGGAGGGATTTTTAATTTTAAAAGTGAAAAGACGATATTTTGATATAAGCAGTGAAGTAAAAATATGATTTTTACTTATGTAGTGGATTGAAAATATAATCTTTATGAGATATAGAATATAGAAATATCATCTTTGTATATGTAGCGAAATAAAAATCTGATTTTTATGATATATATGTTGAAATAAAGAAGTGATTTTTTATAGTGATGAAATAAAAATAAAATCTTTATATGTGAAAAGGCGAAGTCTTTATATAGAGAATAGCGTGATAAAAATTGAATTTTTATCTATATAACGTGATAGTAAAAATTGGATTTTTATATATTGAATAACGAAGTAAAAATTCGATTTTTAT
The DNA here is from genome assembly GCA_030737875.1 of Allium sativum. Classification (NCBI taxonomy): domain Eukaryota; kingdom Viridiplantae; phylum Streptophyta; class Magnoliopsida; order Asparagales; family Amaryllidaceae; genus Allium; species Allium sativum. The sequence continues at coordinate 217,862,173 of CM060918.1, read as the reverse complement.
ATATTGAATAACGAAGTAAAAATGCGATTTTTATATATTGAATAACGAAGTAAAAATTTGATTTTTATATATTGAATAACGAAGTAAAAATTCGATTTTTATATATTGAATAACGAAGTAAAAATTCGATTTTTATATATTGAATAACGAAGTAAAAATATGATTTTTGTATATGTAGTGGCTACGAGCAACAAAGATGACGAAAAGGCGAGAACGAAGAAGGTTTCTACAAAAGGAGAGCCGTGGAGTTAGGATAGCTATAGGTGAGAATTTCTCGCTCTTCAATTTCTTTTTCTAGTTATATATATATACTAGGATGCAGACGGTGTTTAGTAGCACCCGACACAATCGTCCACAGACCATGGACTTGTTTGTTTGGTTGTGTAGTTGGTTAGATTACTTGGTTTGAATTGAATTGTTTGTTGAAATGGAATGGATTTGATTGATGTGTGAATGGCGTGGGCCTTCACTAGACCGGGGATAAGGCTAGGCCTCGTCCCGTTTCTAGTATCGTGCCGTTATGCCGCCGAAATTTTCTAAAATAAGTTAGAAAAATAAAAATATCATTTTATTTAAAGAATGAAATGAATAGAAATTCATATGTTAAAATAAAATGTTTTATCGTTAAAAATATAATTTTTAACGTGAATAGGAATGTAGTGAATGTGAATAAATAAATATTCATTTACAAACCGGACGGTTTTTTATGTACACTGATTTGACTGACATTGATTGGGAAGATAAATTTTACACATCGCCCAACTGCACAAATAAAATCTGTGTTTGATTGTTTGAAACCCCACACGGGTGTTGGGATGAAATTTGAAGTTCACTCATCCTGATTGATTAAATATGTCAATCGATTGATTGACAGGCTGTTATAAGCGTTAGATATCTATATTTGATGCTTATACAGTATAGTGCACTTTGGTTGATGGTTGATTATTTTTCAATGCTATTATATACGTGTGATGTATGAAAATCCATATAATTAATATTATATGGTGATTGATTGGGCCTCATTCCAATTTAGAAAATAAAGAATATTATAAAATAAAGGTTCATGTGTTGACAGTACTCACCCGTTGAGATTAGTCATGTGTTGAACGAAATATTTTAATAATAAAATTTACATCTTTATCAATATAAAATAAAGGTTCATGTGTTGACAGTACTCATCCGTTGAGATTAGTCATGTGTTGAACGAAATATTTTAATAATAAAATTTACATCTTTATCAATATAAAATAAAGGTTCATGTGTTGACAGTACTCATCCGTTGAGATTAGTCATGTGTTGAACGAAATATTTTGAAATAGAAATATTTGAAATAGAATACTTGAAAATAGAAATATATGAAACCGTGTTGATTAGATTGACGCCATTTTGACGTGAACGATATTTATATCGATTTTTTTCATTTTAAAATGAATATTGAAAAGTGATTTCGAAATCGAATATTTTGAAATGAAATTTGAATTAAATTGATTAGAAAACGAATTTGATTTCAATTGAATATGTAACAATTTGAATTGAATCGAATAGAAAACCAATTTGAATTGAATCGAATAGAAAACCAATTTGAATTGAATTGAATAGAAAACCAATTTGAATTAAATCGAATAGAAAACCAATTCGAATTGAATTGAAAACGAATTCGAATTGAATTGAAAACGAATTCGAATTGAATTGAAAACGAATTGAAATGAATTCAAATTGAATTGAGATTTGAATTGAATAGAAACGAATTTTAAAACGAATTAATAAGGAGAAATTCAATTTTGATTTGAATTTGAAATAAAGGTTAAAATTGTTTTTGAAACGAATTCAAAACTATTTATAAAATTCGTTTTAAATAGGCATCGACGAAATATTTATTATATATATTATATATATAATATAATGGCCTGAATAGAACGCGTCGCGGCAGTTCGTGAATTTCGACCATTTATTTCAAATGGACATTACGGGAGATCCGACCGTCGGATTCTCCTAAAACCGGAACCGTTGGGTTCGTATCGAAAAGAGCTTTCTAACGAATATTAGAAATTTGAAATCTAATAGTTGGATTTGGAGATATATCCAAATCAAATTTAGAAAAGGTCGCTGTAAGTGCAGTTCGATGGCCGTTGATGGAAATCGACTGTACGGGCCTTGATAAAATTATTAAAAATATCAATAATTTGTGTAAAATCATAAGAAATGATTTGGGAAAAATTAGGATGAAAAACTCCATATTTGTAAAGATAAAAATAGATTTTTATCGAAATGAACTAGTTTTGAACTGAAATTAAAACCCATTTATTTTTAAATAAATAAATTGGGTTTGAAATGGGTTTAAATAGAATTGATTCATGGGTTTATCGTGAACTGTGTTTTAAATGACACTAGTTCTTTAACCCAGTAAAAGGAGTTTTAATGAATCTGCAATTAAATTGAAATGTGAATTGATAATTTAAATTATCAAATTTAGAAAGTAGATGAGAATGGAGTATCACCAGTTTTGCTCCAAAGCGATAATTAAATCTTTAATTGGATTTGAACGTTAAATGGTAATTAATTTTACCGATAACACCGTGGTGTTAGATATGGAGTATTACCAGTTTTGCTTTGTGGGATGTATAGGTTGGGATTGGGAAATAAAATAAATAATTACTTCGGTGTGGTTCGCTAATCTCGACTAGTTTGGAAAACCATAATTTGGTTTGAAATGACATCCAAAGGAAGATCAAAGAATAAATTTAAAGAATTTATCTTGGATAAAATTAATGGGAACCTTTCCCTGAGAATATGAATTGGAATGGGGCGTATGTTGTGTTTGTGTAACATTTGTTTTCAATATACGCGGGTTGTTCGGAAAGGCCGGGTTTTTACCCATTCTGAATAACCGATTCGACGATATGTCGAAGATGAAGACGGTGTTCGAAGGCCGGAAGTCTTCACATCGTTTGGATAATTACTGACGATCCTGATTGGGCTGTACACCCAAGAGGATGGAAATAGTTGGTGGTCGTCCAGACGTACTTGGAGATGGATGGATATGCGAGGAAAGTGCCTCCGGTTTCGTTCAAACCCAGAACGGACTTGTAGATGGATTGTGTGTCTGACATTGGATTTTATTCTGTGTTGATTGATTTCTGTTAAATATATATCTGTTTGGCGGCGGAGAATTTATTCTCTTGCTTAACGCCCTTCTCTGAGACGTACGAGCTTAGAGGTTATATATCGATAGATATCAATCGCATGGCATGAATTGCCTGTGTGGCATGCTGAGTTGCATGGATCAAGGCTTCTGTTGAAAAGCAAAGTCTTGTGGTTGATGATCAAAGCACGGCCTACGTGGCATAGCTTTGTGTATAGCGTGGATCCGCGAGCCTCACACCTCGGTATGAGTCAAAAACGGGATATGGGCCGTTGGGAGAACACGACGTTTCTTTCTAGCTTTGGTGGTGTCAGTGACTTACCATCCCTGACATTTACATACTTTTCACCTTTGTGGTTGTTGGAATGAGGCGCCTCGATTATAGGTCTGTAAGGACCGGGAAACGTGTGTTCAGGAATTGCCAATCCTCTAACGTAAGTGAGGACCGGCCCAACCGATCCAAGTGGTTGCCCAGAGTGTGTAGTCCTGAGCATTTGCCAGAGTGTCTCGAAGCGGAGAGGAGCTTGCCCCTTGCCTTGACTCATGACGGAAATCCAATTTCCAATACGTGTAATTCGGTTTTAATTGTAGAACTAGTATGACGACATAGTGGTATGGGACGTTCATTCTGCCTATGATTTATATTTATGATTGAAATTGTTTTGACACTATGCACTTACTATAGTATCAAATGAATTGTTTTAAACGTATCAAGCATTCTTGGCTATTATAAGGTAAAAACCCTATCCTCCGGCTTGTGTTGCATTGTGTGATGGGACCTGGGTCTTATAATAGCTTCATTTTTCTTTATTTAGCATTGCGCTGTTGTTTTATGCACTGGTGTTCTTGGGAGGAAACCCGTTCCGTGTTATACGGCGTGGTCCCTTGATTTACCTAACTTTAAAAATAAAGATTAATAACTGTTTTAGTTCTCACACCAGTCACATGACTGACCTGGAGTTTATTGTTTTAACCTAAACTCTGGGTGCCCTTATTTTTATTATGGGCAGCTAGTAGTTTTGGTTTTGCAGATTTATGTTCACAGGATCCTGGTTTACAGCTGGAGTGCTATCCGGAAAGCTCTGTATCCGTATATCACCTTCAGTTGTGCTTTGTATTATTTTTCCGCTGCTATGTAATTTATTGTAATCTCTGATATTTATCAAATGTAATTTATTCATTTATACTCTGTATATTCTTGTATCTGATGGAATTGTTGTAATAACAATGAAATGTTCTTCCGTCTGCGTTCTATTTTGTCTTGTCCTCATAGTAATTCGTTCTTTCTCATCTCTTCGGAGACCGGGGAAGTTCGGGTCGCTTCACCAATGATATTATAATAGTGTCTAAATCAAATAAATAACAATCTAGCGGAACGCTTGCATCTCACGCTCCACATACATAGTATAAAATCAAAAACCATAGGGTGCTTATTGGAGATTGGATTTCCGACATGACAAGGTATGGAACCACCTTCCGCTAGTGTATCTCCAGAGAGGAATACACTGGGTTCAACAAGAACATCTTGCAACCCGGCCCACACATGACCGACCAACTCACTTCGCTTGAGTGTATTGAATGTATATCACCAACGGTTGGGATCAGCAACCGTTTCCCGAATGGGACAACAATGAATAGAATAAGGAATTAAATGAATCTCTAGATAGGTGATAGTACACCTTAATGGGAGCGACCCACATAGCCATGCTGCTTGCCCGATTTTTGTCATTTCTCGGTTATTGAGGCCCGAGGCTATGATTTCTTGCAATGCATTGATAGCAGAATCACATTGAATGCCACATTGTTAGATCCGTTAATCACTAATTGATTTGCACAAATATTCTGGATGTTATGCTAAGGGAATAAATCCGTTGCCACCATGTATATTTGTATTCATATTCGATTATTGGAAATACTTTATCAGACAGTCATCCAAATACGTTCGTTCTGGGATTGAACGAAACCGAAGGCACAATTTCTATTAATAGAAAAAGCACTTGCACTTTACTCCGTCTTCGATTATCTTCATATAATCTGATTTGCAACACTACTGCCAATACAGAGTGGTTTACGGATAATAATCCAACCGGTCTCTCCATATTGACAATGATATTGGCAAACACTTCGATAGTCGATTCTCTAACTATCGAAGAAAAATAAAAAAACATCCATTCATCCGTAACATAAATCAATCACTGGGCCTATTAATTAATATTTCATTAATTAATTCACTTCTCTATTTCTCTATCAATATTTGTTAACCAAATAATTTCAATAATCATCTTGGCCTCTTACGCCATTCGGAAAACGTTTCCAAATATCAACTTCTTTTATTTTCTATAATTAGAAAATGTGTCTATTTGCAATTGAAAACAATTTCAATCACTTATCTCTTTCCCGACTACTCTAATTATACTCAGGAAATATTTACTTTTATATTTCAAAAATTTCCACCACTTGGGTTAAAACGAATGTTGTGTAAAACATCGTTACTACAACCCAAAATATTTTATTCAACTAACTCTTATTCAAACACTTCTCTTCGAGACTGGATTTTTCTATTTATCAATTAAAAATAAAATCAATCAAGTTGGTGTAAAATTACCTCTCAGAGCTTGACTGAAAACATCGTTAGCTTCAAAACAGACAAAACCACTTACCTCGAATAATCAACACCATACAAACAAATTATTCATTTTTAAACGTATATATGTTTGTCTTTCTATTACGTGCCTATCAATTTCCTTGTTGTTTATAACATTCTATTTTTAAATTCATTTACTTATCGAATTTTATATATATCGACACATTTATCTCTAACTATCAAATTTTTCTTAAAAATATTCTAACTCCTCAAATTTTCGGAAAATTTCGCCATAACTTCCTTTGTACCGGGAGCATCGGGATATTTCAAATAGCCTCCCATGGCCCTCACCAATCCAAAAGAAAAAGGAAAAGCCAAGCGGCTAGCCGATATGGCGCATAAAACCTCATATGGAATTTAAATATGTACCTTTTTGTCGGCACATAAATTAAAATCTTCATATACTTCATCCCATACTTGTCTAACACATGTTCACCTATTTTCAATTCAATTCAACTCGATCCATTCGTTTGAATTCAGTTTCGCCCATTTATTCTTTAATTAGCTATTTTGCCTATTTCACTTCTTTGTTTGAACATAACATGTTCAAACAAAATATTTAACTTGCTCACAACCAAATTGAATTTTAATTTCAATTCTAGTTTCCTTTTCAATTTAGAATATAAATTTTCAAATCGAATTTACTTATTCAAAACCAAATATCAATTCAAAATCACATTAATTAATTAATCTTCAAATTAGTTAATTCTATTCAATAATCAAAAATTTGATTTCTGTTTCAAAATAAAATAAAATCAATTCATTAATCCACCTGAGTTCACATATAATCTACAACTCAAATCTGAAAATTTCTAAATAGAAATTCGGATTTTATTCGCTTAAAATCCTTTTATAAAATTAAATAAACCGTTATGGTTTTAAATGGTTATGGCGCTGTTTTCTGAAAAGTTGATTTTGATATAACTCAAAATCCATTAGACGAAATCTAGATTTTTCTCCTCCATTAGAAAATTATTATCAAATCTGTCCTGACGTTTCTTGTTTCAAAGAATTTCGACTTCAATTGAGTTCTGTATACTCAATTGAAGTTCGAAACGCCAATTTACGAACTGCAGCGCTACGGTGAGTTCGTTTTAATTATATTTACATATATAAACGTTTAAACTACGTCTATAATAAATTCAACTCCATTCTGATATATTTTTAATATATGTCAAATCAATTTTTCCCAATTTAACAAACTATTTCCAATCTTCTAAAATTGGCGATTTTTCCTTATTCAGTAATAAATTCATTTATATTACGATCTTCTATATTTAATTTCATTTTCTTTTATAAATTATAAATCCTTTAGATTTATTTCTATTCTGTTTAAAAAATCAAAATTTTAAATATATTTCATCGTTCCCATTTCGAAATGATTTCAACTTTCTATTTCAAATTCTCCTTTCAATTCTTTTTGAATTCTATGTTCAAATCCCATTTCAATTTATTTGAATTCTATATTCAAATCCCATTTCAATTTATTTGAATTCTATATTCAAATCCCATTTCAATTTATTTGAATTCTATATTCAAATCCCATTTCAATTTATTTGAATTCTATATTCGAATCCCATTTCAATTTATTTGAATTCTATATTCAAATCCCATTTCAGTTTATTTGAATTCTATAAACGAATTCCATTTAAATTTCTATATTCAAAATTCTAAATTTGAATTCCCTTTGTTTAAATTCCATTTGAATTTAAAATATCCATATTATCCAATTTATGGTTTTTCACCTTTCTTTGTAAACATCGCCTTATATTACTTGTTTATATATATAAAAACAAGTATCGACTTCAAATTCATTTGAATAAATATTTTTACTTTGGAAAAATAAATTTCCCTTTTATTCAAATTCCACTTATATTTATATTATCTAAATTTATCAAATGATAATTCATTTCACCTCCTTTTTATACTTTTTTTACAACAAACTACTTGTTTTAAATATCCAATACAAGTTAATATTTTTATTCTATTCAAATTTCAAATTCTATTTAGAAAAAATAGAATTTTCGTTTTAAATCTCAAATGTCCTTTCAGGATATTTTTCAAATCAACTCTCAGGCCCAGTGATATTTAAACATCAAACAACCAATTATTTATTTCAGGGTTTCTAACACATCATATATGAAAGTATATATATGCAAACAAATAACAAACAGATAATATATATTTGAGGAATCCAGTTAGATCCCACCAACCTGTTTTTCCTGCATCCACAGACGTTAGTCAACAAAAATAATACCCATCCTCCTTCGAGGCAGGATATCGCGGTACACAAGGTCATCCACTATCATAGCGTGGGGCGTATAGGGTAAACATCCACTAATGGTACCACGGGCATCCGCTAATTATACTGCGGGAAATCTAACCACCAATATATATATAATAGCAACCACCAAGCCTAAATAACTAATATATTTTAGATGCACAAAAATATTGAATGCAACCAAAAAAGCAACAACACAATTATTTTTAACTGATAAAAATAATTTTAAATAAAAGGTGAGTGAGATTTACTCACCTTGTATAATTTTTCCTCAATCTATTCTGATTCCCCATTTTAATTCTAGCTTATGAAACTCACAGCTATGCTTTGTTCGACTGTCCCCATTCGAAAAAATCAAGTATACCCTTAATATAACATTCCTTAGTTAATATGACTTTTCATTTAAGTATTTATGCATTTATAATTTTGGTACCATTTTATATAATTCAAAATGTCATATATATATTTTAATTACTAAATTAAATTAGTAAATTACCTTAATCCATTTCCCAACATCCCGCAGCTCCCTTCTTCTCCAATGTCTGAATACGGCCGGGCATACATAGTCCATTACCAATCATCCCTCTCCACTTCCCGTCACACTTCACCATACGACTTCAGCATGACATAATTATTTTCAATCTATATCATCCTGCCATTTCCACTTCAAACTCGAGCTCAGCCTTTCCCCTCTCAACAACATCATTCCCAATCCGAACCTATACTGAAAATCATGATGCCTGCTACCAGTAAAAATCCACCCTGTTCAAGATTGTGACTTTGATTACGGTAACTCGCAAGCAACAGGAAACAATCATCACAGTTTCTCCCAGCGCCACCATCGTTTGTGCTCAGCAACCCTAAACCCATCGACCTCCTCGATATCCTACTCTCACAACCCAAGTTTACCCCGTTCGTACCCCCTCAGTAATCGTACCTTTCCCAAAACATTGGATCGAACTCCTAAAACATGCTGTCGGAAAACCCAAACTCCTTGAACATCGCACGCCTACAGTTCGAACTTCACCTTCCTATATCGCAGTCGCACCATCCCCCTTCGAACTGAAATTGATTCTAACATCAGAACCCTATGCAACGCAAGGCCTTCCGTGCTCCAGAAATCTCCGATCGACTGTCCCCTAAATCGAGAGTTCCAACGTCGACATCGAGCTTCAATCCTTGCACCAGAATTTTGAATTCCATTTTCGTGGTCTTGAATCACGATTTCGAGCTTCAGTGTCTTTGCCCTTTTGCGATTTGATTTTGTTTTGCTAATTGAACTAGCGGTGGTTTTTTTTGTTTTGTTTCAGAAGGGGCACTCGCGATTTATAAAGGGAGGAGGAATAGTACACGAATAATAAATATTTGGTCAGCTAAGTACATAACAAATATTTTATTTTTTCTAAAAAGATTTTTGATTTGATTTTTATTAAATTCGACTGGATTTAAAGAGATTTTTTGTTTATTTTTAATATATATCGATTCGATTTTGATCCTATCCACTGATCAAATAAATCGGGGTTCACAATTAAAAATCGTGAACCGCTATTTTAGCAAACCGACCGTCGTTATAATGTTATAACGTTATACTGAACTCAATAGAATATTTTTATGACATTTATTTCGAACGTGTATATATAAAATACCCATATTAAATCGATAAAATATAATTTAAATTCAAAAACAAATAAATTCTCTGATAATGAAATATTTTTATTATCATCTATATTCAAATACAATTAATACTGATCATCTGAATTGTTTTGATTTAATTCTAACTTCGAATTGAATTATTTTAAAATTCTCATATTACGATGATTATCAAAATAAATCGTATTTCGATTATTTAATCGATAACCCAATAAAATACCATTTATATTATAAATTCAATATTTAAGACCATATTAAATATTTAAAATAAATCAACCAAAAATCCGGGTCGTTACATTCTTTCCCCCTTAAAATAATTTCGTCCTCGAAATTGCTAAGGTAGGAAAAATGGTACAAACCCATTACTTTCCAAAATAGTACTTATGTTGAAACTCAACTCTTCATATTCCTATGACTTTAATTCCAACCAAAACCTTTGGTTTCCATTCATATGCATTCTAATTCATTTAAATTGATTCTGATTCAATTTATTCACTTTGATTCATTTAACTTATTTAAGTTAAATTTAATTCCAGAATTCAAATTCCCGGGTTTTCATTTCAAATCTTTTCGAATCTACATAAATATATACACATATATTTATAACTATTTCAAATTCAAAACATTTGAAGTTTCAACCCATCTTTTTTTCTTTCAAACAAATTTCCACTAATTTTTTTTTCTAAGGTAGCAATCCATCACTTTGAAACTCGAAAATGAACACTGATGAAGCTGCAGTCCTCATCAGAATTATTTTCCAGCCACTAAAGTGAGTTCAGTGCTTTATCACTTTCAGAATCCATTCAAAAATGATTTTTAATCAAAAATCCCTTTCAAAACAAAGTTATATTATTTCAATATATTTAAAGAATATTTTTCAATTCTCCCAGGATTTAAATTCTTAATTCGGGTTTGAATTCAATTTTAATTCATCTCATTTGTATATTTAATTCATATACATATTCTATTTGGTTATATATAACCATTCCAATTTTTATAACCTAATTTGATTATAATAAAAACCAACACATCCATATAATATAATAATTTCATAAAATTATTTCTTCCATATCAAAATAGGATTTTGGATAAAATTATTTCTTTTACCCACTTTAAAATAATATTGTGTCGAATTTCTCTATTTAAGTGTATAGAAATTCCTATCGACTTCGTGGCGTCCTACGATTCGATCAGAATTTATAAACCACTCAACAGACTAAACAACACAATATAAAACAACTTTTATATCAATTTACAAATACGCTCTCTCGTCCATATACACTCAACTCATTCTAGGGTATTACTGACCCTATCTCTAATGAGCACATCCCACCAAAGCCTAGGTATTCACTCAACCTAAGCTCTGATACCAACTGGAACGACCCGCAAATCCATACTATCTAAGTTGACTAATAATACCATACGTCCAACCCAAATTGCACAGAAATACGAATCATTATTAGAAAGAAGTTAGAGGATGAGAAATAGAAATAAAGAAATATTAGAATAGAAGAAAACAAAGAAGACAAACCTCACAGCGAAACGAATAAAATATATTAAATAACATAACTTTTGAAATACAAATCAGTAACTATATATACATACCATCATCAGAGCACAACAGTTATTCCTGGAACAGTTATAAACACCTGTTTCCAGTTACAGACATGGTTCACAGCGGAATATATGATAGTCTATAGCTAACCGGTGAAGCCTCCTACTTCCAGCCCTTCCAAGTGGATCTGTAAAATCCCGACTACTTGTCTGCCTGTACAAATTTGGGCACCCAAGAGTTTAGGGAAAACAAACAAAATAAACTCTGGGTCAGTCATGGGACTAGTGTGAGTAAACTCCAACCATTTGTTTAACTTTCAAAATCCTTTCGAAGGAAAAGATAATAGTAAGAACAGCCGACACATAAACATGGACGGTTTTTACTTTACTGTAACCCAAAACACTTTAATACAAAATCCAATGATATTATAATTGTGTCTAAATCAAATAAATAACAATCTAACAGAACGCTTGCATCTCACACTCCACATACACAGTATAAAATCAAAAACCGTAGGGTGCTTATTGGAAATTAGATTTCCAACATGACAAGGTATGGAACCACCTTCCGCAAGTGTATCTCTAGAGAGGAATACACTGTGTTCAACAAGAACATCTTGCAACCCGGCCCACACATGACCGACCACTCATTTCGCTTGAGTGTAGCGAATGTATATCACCAACGGTTGGGATCAGCAACCGTTTCCCGAATGGGACAACATCGAATAAAATAAGGAATTAAATGAATCTCTAGATAGTTGATAATACACCCTAATGGGAGCGACCCACATAGCCATGCTGCCTGCCCGATTTTTGTCATTTCCCGATTGTTGAGGCTTGAGGCTACGATTTCTTGTAATTCAATGATAGCACAATCACTTAGAATGCCACATTGTCAGATCCGTTAATCACTAATTGATTTGCACAAATATTCTGGATGTTATGCTAAGGGAATAAATCTGTTGCCACCATGTATATTTGTACAGAACAATCATATTCGATTATTGGAAATACTTTATCAGACATTCGTTCATATACGTTCGTTCTGGGATTGAACGAAACCGAAGGCACAATTTCTATTAATAGAAAAGCCCTTGCACTTTACTCCATCTTCGATTATCTCCATTTAATCTGATTCGCAATGCTACTGCTAATACAGAGGGGTTTACAGATAATAATCCAACCGGTCTCTCCATGTTGACAACGATATTGGCAAATACTTCGATAGTCGGTTCTCTAACTATCGGAGAAAAATAAACAAACATCCATTCATCCATAACATCAATCAGTCACTGGGCCTGTTAATTAACATTTCATTAATTAATTCACTTCTCTATTTCTCTATCATTATTTGTTAACCAAATAATTTCGATAATCATCTTAGCCTCTTACGCCATTTGGAAAACGTTTCCAAATATCAACTTCTTTTATTTCTATATTTAGAAAATGTCTCTATTTGCAATTGAAAACAATTTCAATCACTTATCTCTTTCTCGACTACTCTAATTATACTCAGGAAATATTTACTTTTATATTTCCAAAATTTCCACCACTTGGGTTAAAACGAATGCTGTGTAAAACATCGTTACTACAACCCAAAATATTTTATTCAACTAACTCTTATTCAAACACTTATCTTCGAGACTGGATCTTGCTATTTATCAATTAAAAATGAAATCAATCAAGTTGGGGTAAAATTACCTCTCAGAGTTTGACTGAAAACATCGTTAACTTCAAAACAGACAAAACCACTTTCCTCGAATAATCAACACCATACAAACAAATTATTCATTTTTAAATGCATATATGTTTCTCTTTCTATTAGTTGTCTATCAATTTCCTTTTTGTTTATAACATTCTATTTTTAAATTCATTCAACTAACTCCTTAAATTTTCGGAAAATTTCGCCATAACTTCCTTTGTACCGGGAGCATCGGGATATTTCAAATAGCCTCCCATGGCCCTCACCAATCCAAAAGAAAAAGGAAAAGCCAAGCGGCTAGCCGATACAGCGCATAAAACCTCATATGGAATTTAAACGTGCAACTTTTTGTCGGCACATAAATTAAAATCTTCATATACTTCATCCCATACCTGTCTAACACATGTTCACCTGTTTTCATTTCAATTCAACTCGATCCATTCGTTTGAATTCAGTTTCGCCCATTTATTCTTTAATTAGATATTTTGCCTATTTCACTTCTTTGTTTGAACACAACACGTTCAAACAAAATATTTAACTTGCTCATAACCAAATGGAATTTCAATTTCAATTCTAGTTTCCTTTCCAATTTCGAATATAAATTTTCAAATCAAATTTACTTATTCAAAGCCCAATATCAATTCAAAATCTCATTAACTGATTACTATTCATATTAGTTAATTCTATTCAATAATCAAAAATCTGATTTCTGTTTAAAAAAATAAATAATTTCATTACTCCACCTGAGTTCACATATAATCTACAACTCAAATATGAAATTTTCTAAATAGAAATTTGGATTTTATTCGCTAAAAATATTTTTATAAATTAAATAAACCATTATGGTATTAAATGGTTACGCGCTATTTTTCTGAAAATTTGATTTGGATATAACTCAAAATCCATTCGACGAAATCCTGATTTTTCTCCTCCATTAGAAAACTATTATCAAATCGGTCCTAACGATTCTTGTTTCAAAGAATTTCGACTTCAATTGAGTTCTGTATACTCAATTGAAGATCGAAACGCCAATTTACGAACTGCAGCGCTACGGCGAGTTAGTTTCAATTATATTTATATATATAAACGTTTAAACTACGTCTATAATAAATTCAACTCCATTCTGATATATTTTTAATATATATCAAATCAATTTTTCCCTATTCGACATACTATTTCCAATCTTCTAAAATTGGCGATTTTTCCTTATTCGGTAATAAATTCATTTATATTCTGATCTTCTATATTTAATTTCAGTTTCTTTTATAAAATATAAATCCTTTGGCTTTATTTCTATTCTGTTTAAAAATCCACATTTCGAAATATATTTTGTCGTTCCCATTTCGAAATGATTTCAACTTTCTATTTCAAATTCTCCTTTCAATTCCTTTTGATTTCTATATTCAAATCCCATTTCAATTTACTTGAATTATATATTCAAATCCCATTTCAATTTATTTGAATTTTATATTCAAATCCCATTTCAATTTATTTGAATTCCATATTCAAATCCCATTTTAATTTATTTGAATTCTATATTCAAACCCATTTCAATTTATTTGAATTCTATATTCAAATCCCATTTCAATTTATTTGACTTCTATAAACGAATTCCATTTAAATTTCTATATTCAAAATTCTAAATTTGAATTCCCTTTGTTTAAATTCCATTTGAATTTAAAATATCCATATTATCCAATTTATGGTTTTTCACCTTTCTTTGTAAACATCGCCTTATATTACTTGTTTATATATATTAAAACAAGTCTCGACTTCAACTTCATTTGAAATAAATATTTTACTTTGGAAAAATAAATTTCCATTTTATTCAAATTCCACTTGTATTTAGATTTTTTGAATTTATCAATTGATAATTCATTTCACCTCTTATTTAAACTTTTTTTACAACAAACTACTTGTTTTAAAAATTCAAAACAAGTTAATATTTTTATTCTATTCAAATTTCAAATTCTACTTAGAAAAAATAGACTTTTCTTTTTAAATCTCAAATATCCTTTCAGGATATTTTATAAATCAACCCTCAGGCCCAATGATATTTAAACATCAAACAACCAATTATTTATTTCAGGGTTTCTAACACATCATATATGACAGTATATATATGCAAACAAATAACAAACAGATAATATATTTTTGAGGAATCAAGTTGGATCCCTCCAACCTGTTTTTCCTGCATCCACAGACGATAGTCAACGGAAATAATACCCATCCTGCTTTGAGGCAGGATATCGCGGTATAGAAGGTCATACACTATCATAGCGTGGGGCGTATAGGGTAATCATCCGCTAATGGTACCGCGGGCATCCTCTAATGATACTGCTTGAAATCTAACCACCAATATATGTATAATAGCAACCACCAAGCCTAAATAAATAATATATTTTAGATGCACAAAAATATCGAATGCAACCAAAAAAGCAACAACACAATTATTTTTAACTGATAAAAATAATTTTAAATAAAAGGTGAGTGAGATTTACTCACCTTGTATAAGTTTTCCTCGATCTGTTCTGATTCCCCATTTTAATTCTAGCTTATGAAATTCACAGCAATGCATTGTTCGACTGTCCCCATTCTAAAAAAAATCTCGTATATCCTTAATATAACATTCCTTAGTTAATACGACTTTTCATATAAGTATTTTTGCTTTTATAAATTTGGTACCATTTTATATAATTCAAAATGTCATATATATATTTTAATTACTAAATTAAATTAGTAAATTACCTTATTCCATTTCCCAACATCCCGCATCTCCCTTCTTCTCCAATGTCTGAATACAGCCGAGCATCCATAGTCCATTACCAATCATCCCACTCCACTTCCCGTCACACTTCACCATTTGACTTCAGCAGGAAATAATCATTTTTGATCTGTACCATCCTGCGATTTCCATTGCAAACTCGAGCTCAGCCTTTCCCCTCTCAACAACATCATTCCCAATCCGAAACTATACTGAAAATCATCATGCCTGCTACCAGTAAAAAATCCACCCTGTTTAATATCGCGACTTTGATTACGGTAACTCGCAAGCTACAGGAAACAATCATCACAGTTTCTCCCAGTGCCACCATCGCTTGTGCTCAACAACCCTAAACCTATCGACCTCCTTGATATCCTACTGTCGCAACCCAAGTTTACCCCATTCGTACCCCCTCAGTAATCGTACCTTTCCCAAAACATTGGATCGAACTCCTAAAACATGCTGTCGGAAAACCCAAACTCCTTGAACATCGCACGCCTACAGTTCGAACTTCACCTTCCTATATCGCAGTCGCACCATCCCTCTTCGAACTGAAATTGATTCTAACCTCAGAACCCTATGTAACGCAATGCCTTCCGTGCTCCAGAAATCTCCAATCGACTGTCCCCTAAATCGAGAGTTCCAACGCCGACATCGAGCTTCAATCCTTGCACCAGAATTTCGAATTCCATTTCCGTGGTCTTGAATCACGATTTCGAGCTTCAGTGTCTTTGCCCTTTTGCGACTTGATTTTGTTTTGCTAATTGAAATAGCGGTGGTTTTTTTGCTTTGTTTCAGAAGGGGCACTCGAGATTTATAATGGGAGGAGTAATAGTACACGAATAATAAATATTTGGTCGGCTAAGTACATAACAGATCTTTTATTTTTTCTAAAAAGATTTTCGATTTGATTTTTGTTTAATTCGACTAGATTTAAAGAGATTTTTATTTCTTTTTAAATATATATCAATTCGATTTTGATCCTATCCACTGATCAAATAAATCAGGGTTCACAATTAAAAATCGTGAACTGCTATTTTAGCATACCGACCATCGTTATAATGTTATAACGTTATACTGAACTCAATAGAATATTTTTCTGAAATTTATTTCGAACGTGTATATATAAAATACCCATATTAAATCGATAAAATATAATTTAAATTCAAAAACAAATAAATTCTCTGATAATAAAATATTTTTATTATCATCTATATTCAAATACAATTAATACCGATCATCTGAATTATTTTGATTTAATTCTAACTTCGAATTGAATTATTTTAAAATTCTCATATTACGATGATTATCAAAATAAATCGTATTTCAATTATTTAATCGATAACCAAATAAAATACCATTTATATTATAAATTTAATATTTAAAACCATATTAAATATTTAAAATAAATCAACCAAAAATCCGGGTCGTTACATATAAATTCCATAGCGACTATTCTGAATTTTAAACTGGACATAACTTTCAATTTATAAAGTGAAATCTCAATTTTTCACATTGTTTGGAAAGATATTGTTAAACAGATTCAAATATTTCTGGTTTTACTAAAATCCGATTTATATTGAATTCTGTACATTCATTTGAAATTTAAAATCAAATTTTCAAACTACCGCGCCATTTCAGGCTTGTTTTATAATTAAAATAAATTTATTCGTTCTAACTTTGATTTAAATAAATTTTTAGTCATTTTTATTTAAAATAAATCATTTTAAATATTCAAAATCCATTAAAATAGCCAAAATAAAAAATTTAAATTGGTTATGAAAACCGGGGTTGTTACAATCTCCCCCACTTAAAATCTTTTCGTCCTTGAAAAGGAATGGAGCTGAAAGTTATTTAACTAACCAACTCAACTTTCATTCAGGCTTTCATTCTTCAACTTTTCAGTTTCTAAGAATTTTCTAGTTTCCCAGAAATTTGGCTAATACCCTAAATTTTCAAAAAATTTCGTCATAACTTCCTTTGTACGGGGAGACCTTTAAAATAACTAGTCGCCTCACAGGGCCCTTATCAATCCAAAAGAAAAAGAAAAAGCCTAGTGGCTAGCCAATCGGCTTATAAAATCAGGAAATCCAAGAAATGTAGTAAATATGTACCTATTTGTCGGGCATACAATTTTATTCCTCTTCTTAGCTTCCATTCTATGACCTATTCAATTATATACGTATACATATATGCAATTTCAAACAATTTTCAATCCAGTTCAATATTTGATTCAATTTGGCTAAATTTACCTTTCATTTACATATTGGTTCGACATTTTAATTAGTCAAACTAATTATCATACAACACAACTAGCAATCAATTAGTTGATTAGCTTTTCAGACACATGACTTTATTACAGTCAAAAATCATATTTGTAGTACCAAATCACAACAATAAATTCTAACAATGTGTTGGTTCTCACATCAGTCAATTGGAATATATAGATATCCGACTTTTGAAACTCGAACATAAATTCTGATGATGTCTGGACGATCATCAGAATCATCCTTGGGCGACTAGAGCGTGATTCTATATTTATCCAGTATATTTGAAACTTCGAATACACGTTAAATACGCGTATATTCAAAATCTCCGAATACTCGATTGTCCAAATTCAATATAAAATAAATAATCAAATATGTATAATAAGATTTAAATTTTAAAAACAAAATTTGTTTTCATTTTTATTTTTTAAAATAACACTCTTTGAAACTCATTCTAGGATACTACTGATCCCATCTCTAACGAGTCATCCTAGCTGGATATTACTAATCCAATCTCTGACGAATTATTTTGTTTGGTTCTAATGTGTCTTGTTCTCGAGCTCTGTAAACCAATGCTCTGATACCAAATGAAGCGATCCGAAATTCCACGATCTCCGAAGAGACGGAAAAGGCCGGATTGAGTTGAGAACACGACAAATCAGAACACAAACAATAGAACATTTCATTGTTGTTACAACAATTTACATCAGAGTACAAGAATATAATAAAGTATGAATAAATAATATACATCAGAAAAGTATCAGAGGTTAAATTACAAAGCAGCGGAAAAATAACACATAACACAACTGAAAGAAATACATGGATACAGAGCTTTCGTAATATAGCTTCACATATTAATCAAGGATCCTGGAAAAGAAATATCTGCAAAACCAAAATTACTAGCTGCCCGTATGGAAAATAAGGGCACCCAAATTTTAGGTTAAAACAGTAAACTCTTGGTCAGTCATGGGACTGGTGTGAGAACTAAAACAATTATTTAAAACTTTACTTTAGAGATAAAGTAAATCAAGGGACCACGCCATATAACACGGAACGGGTTTTCTCCTAAGAATACTAGTGCATAAAACAAACAGCGCAAATGCTTTTTGAAAAATGAAGCTATTATAAGACTCAGGTCCCATCACACAATGCAACGCAAGCCGAATGATAGAGTTTTTCCTTATATTAGCCAAACATTCTTGGTACGTTTAAAACAAAACATTTTGATATTACTATAAGTGTATAGTGTCAAAATCACTTCATATATAAATGTATCAATCATAGACGGCATAGTACCCCATCCTACTATGTCGCCATACTAGTTCTGCAATTAAAACCGAAATGACATGTATTGGAAGTTGGATTTCCATCATGAACCAAGGCAAGGGATCGTCCTTACCAATTCGAGACAATCTAGCCCATGTCTCAGGATTCAGCCGCAATTGCACCTGGAGCCACAGGGATGGTCCACACTTACGTTAGTGGAATATACTTCCTGAACAATACGTTTCCCCGCCCTATGGTGCGTAAGTCTTGTCAGCATGTTGACCATATCCATCCATCGGCCCCGTAGTGACCGATATATTCGAGGCACCTCGCTTTCCATCATCCACATAAGTAAAAATGTCTGGGCTCTATATCATGACACCAGTCCTAAGTAGAAAGAAACCATGTTCTCTATGGATTTTCTCCCATTACTGGTTCATACCGGGTTATGAGGATCGCGAATTAACGCTAAATACAAAGCTCTGCTATTTAAAGTCGTGCTTTGATCATCAACCACAAGGCCCTGCTTTTCAACAGAAGCCTTGATCACATGCCACTCAACATGCCACACTGTCAATCCATACCATACCACTGATTTCTACCAATATATAACCTCTAAGCTCATACGTCTCAGAGAAGGGTGTTAAGCAAGAGAATAAATTCTCCGCCACCAAACAAATATATATTTTGCAGAGATCGGCGAATACAGTATAAAGGAATACAATGTCAGCCATACCATCCATTTGCAAGTCCATTCTAGGTCTGAACGAAACCAGAGGCATCTTATTCCTTGTCCCATATGTCCAATACAGGAGAGAGGTTCTTGCACATCAGGTCGATCTTCAAGTATGTAAGGACGATCACCACTTATTACCTTGTCTCGGCTATACAACCCAATCAAGACATCAGTAATCATCCAAACGATGTGAAGATCTCCGGTCTTCAACCACCGTCTTCATCGTCCACTTATCGTCGTATTAATTATTCAAAATGGGTATAAACCCGGTCTTTCCGAATAACTCACGTATCGTATAAACAAATGTTATAAAAACACAACATAAGTCTCATTCCAATCCGGAATATTCTTTTATTCAAATATTCTTTTCACAATTTAAACCAAATATTCTTTTCACAATTTTAACCAAATTAAAATTTTGCAAACTACTCGGGATTAGCGAACATTACCAAAGTAATCGTTTATTATATTTCTTAATCCCAACCTATTCATCCAATGGAGCAAAACTGGTAGTACTCCATATCTAATACCCATGGTGTTATCGGTAAAATTAACGACCATTTCACATTCAAATCTAATTAAAGATTTAACTATCGCTTGGAGCAAAACTAGTGATACTCCACTCTCGATCATTTCACAAATTTGATAATTTAAATTATCACAATCACATTTCAATCTAATTAAAGATTCATTAAAACTCCACTAAGTTTTAATCTCCCAAAAATCATTATGTAATGATTATTCAAATTGAGGAAATAAATCATGTCTTTTACTGGGTTAAAGAACCAATGTCATTTAAAACACAGTTCACGATAAACCCAAAATCACTTTCCATTAATTATGGAATCTTCACGGAAAATAGATCGATATATATAATCGATATAAACTTCCATATCAAAACAATAATATATAAATGGAATAATGGCAAAGTCTTTTAAATTCTATATATAGTAACAATCTTCCTCCACAGAAGTTCACTTTGATTATTACCAAATCGAATTCCATTCCATTCCAATTTATTTTATTAAATCGGAAAACTTTACTTTGGAAAATTCCATTAAATCTTAAAAGAAAGATTTATATATTGCAAATCACGTTTCATTGTTAATCGGGTTAAAGAACGAATGTCGTTAAAAACATAGATCACAATAAATCCAATTCACATTCCATTTTATTCCAATTACTAAGTATAATTAGGAAATCTAATAATCTTAATTAAAAGATTTATTCTTTACACGTGGCGTTTAAGAACAGTGTACTGAAAACACCATTCACGACAAACCCAAAATCTAATTTAATATTAAACACAAGACTCTGAATAGAAATTATATCGGCTTATATTCAATATCAAATTCTGAAACTAACGGATAAATCTTCCAAATTCCCATAGCAATATCAGTATATTTACGGAATCCAATATCAAAATATTCCAAATATTATTTATATTCAAATCCACTCCAATTTATATATTGGAAATTTCTAGTTATAATAAAACCCTTTATATAAATCCAATTTATTTATTTAAAAATTATTGGATTTCAAATCTAGTTAATAACCAGTTCATTTTGATAAAAATATATTTTTCTCTTTCCAAATATAGAATTTTTTATCCAAATTCTTTCCAAATCATTTATTATGATTTTACACAAATTATTGATATTTTTAATAATTTTATCAAGGTCCGTACATTCGGTTTCCAATAACGGTCACCGAACTGCATCCATATCGACTTTTTCCAAATTTGATTTCGACATAATTCCAAATCCAACCATTAGATTCCAAATCTCTTATATTCGTTGGAAATCTCTTTTCATTGAGAACCCAACGATTCAGGTTTTAGGAGAATCCGGTGGTTGGATCTCCCCTAATGGCAATTTGGAGTTAATGGTCGAAATTCGTGAGTGGTCGCTGTGCGACGCGTTCTATTCAGGCCATTATATTATATATATATATATATATATATATAATATTTCATTCCAAACGTATTTTATAAATTGATTTTAAAATGATTCCCACTTTCATTTCAATTTTAAATCAAAATTGAATACCCCTTATCATTAAAATATATAAATTATAATGTAACAACCCGGATTCCAACAGACCGAATTTTTCAAATTCTATCTATCGAAACCCGAGTTGGGTCCTCTGGTATCCTGCAGAAAAAGACAGAGATAAAGAAACATGTCAGAATTCGTAAAGCATCTCACAGCCGAAGGAAATAAAGTATAATATTAAAATATTGCTTAACCTTATTAAAAATACCGCTAAACCAGTATCCAAAGCTATACCGTCTCTTTCGTGAACCTAACCTGGAAGTATGTAATGAGGAGAGGGTCAGAACATAAGTTCTGTGTCAGTGGACTTAGAATAAACTTCTATATAATCCTACATATACCGTTCAGTTATATTTTCTTGCTTATTAGGTTATTCACGATATTAGCTCTCTAGGCTATACTCATGTTCCACTAGTAGGTTAACCTAATACAACGTATATGTAGGTACCCTCAACTCGTCTAATCCTTTCCATGTATATATACAGTCCTGTGCTGTATGCCGTGCGGGCTTCATCATGTAAATCTATACTACTTTAGTGTAGTGCCACCATTATCGAGATCGTTTGGACTGCCACTCTCGATCTTGCTAGATCCCGTGTGTCATCTAGATCTGATCTGAGGTTTACTATCGAGCACTTCCTAGATTCAACTAGGGTTTACGCTACCCAGGGCCACTGGGGTTTATGCTACCTATTGAACGCTTCTAGGATTCAGTGTTTACGCGACCTAGGTCCAACTAGGGATTATGCTACCTATCGAACGATGCCCCCAAGTCTAGGACACACTACCCAGAGTGATATATGTTCCTAGACTTTCCCCACGTACGTGTCATGAATCGTTATCGATGTCTAGTTGCACATGTCCTCTATATGAGCGGCCCGAGTCCCATGGCAGGGCTAATCAAGAAACACAGAACTCGGACGGGAGCTTTAAGTTATCTGCCGATGCAGATGCTAAGGTATTTTTTTGTTTGTGTGTGGCTATGGTCCCACTTGACCCCTCCATCAACTAATGAAAGGCACCCAAGAAAATCAAGAATGAGAACTGTACGCGGGCCCTCTATGCCCCGGCAAACCTATTGGCCAACCTCACCCATAACTTGATAGCAAAGTATATGGTCTTTTGGAGTTCTCCGCCTTTCTGCTTGCGTATCACGATTGACTCAAGATGGTAGGTAGACGACGACGTGCTATCACAGGGCTAAACAAGATATCGCCGCCTCACGCAGGTCTATCCTAGTCTTTAGGTTGCTTATATTGCAACCAAGGTATACTCTTAGTTCTTCTAACGTAGAACCTAACTGATGTGAGCCCAGGAGGATCATCCGCAACCTCACAGAGGGATACCAAGAGTACCCTCACGTCCCCTCGAAGCCGCGTGCTTCGTAACCCGGACTGTTGGAGCTTTCTTCATGATCAGATGGACGTTCGCTCCTCCTCGTGTTCTAGTTGATTTTCTTGACTAAGGTTTACTACTTAGTTCTCTTAGCTAAGGTTTACTACTTAGTTTCCTGAATCGTTAGCTTTCTTAACTAAGTTTTACTACTTAGTTCTCTTAATCATTCATATTCTTAAATAAGGTTTACAACTTAGTCCTCTTAACTAAGGTTTACTACTTAGTTCTCTTTCTCGTTATTTACTTAGTTCTCTTAACTAAGGTTTATTACTTGGTTCTCATGACCAAGGTTTGTTACATTGTTTCTGTTACTTAGTTTTCTTTGACTAAGATTTGTCAATGAATTCAAGCATGACTTAAGTTCTCTTTATCAAATGATAGCATACGGGTGTTTTCCTACATTTCCAGCTTAGATTAACTTATTTTATGGTATAAGTCGTCCCACCCTTTGAGCCTTGTATTACATCTTTAGTCATATTCATTTATTATCCCTAGGATAAGTTTATCTATTATTTAATCTTATCATTCCCCACTTCTCCATGCTTTGATACTGTTATATTGGTTAAGTTTTCCCATGTGTCCGAGTTAACTTAACCCCTAATCACGTATTCAATTCAACCCACGTACCATGCCAAATTGGTTAAGTGTTCTCTATCAATTCATGTTGACTTAACCCACACATATATCATGTCAAATTGGTTAAGTGTTATCTAGCGGTTCACGTTGACTTAACCCACCCATATATCATGTTAAATTGGTTAAGTGTTGTCTAGTATTTCATGTTGACTTAAACTACCCATATATCATGTCAAATTGGTTAAGTGTCGTCTAGTATTTCATGTTGACTTAACCTTACCATACTAGCATGTGTCATTAGCATTAATTAATTATTAATGCCCAACCTCTCACATTAGACCATTGTTGCGGTCACTGAATGTGCCGGTTGGTTCCGGGCAAGATTACACCACAACTCAATCTAACCTCGGGTTTCAAGCGTGCTATGACTAACTTCTCACATTAGCCAATTAATAATTCATGTCTATTCTAGGTGTCCTAGGCCAATTCTAAATTTACAAGCATGTTCATGTTCATTCTAGATATAAAATGTCAATTACCAATTTACAAGCATGTTCATGTATCGAGTTCCATAATTACATAAAAACATGGTTTTTCCAACATATTCCATTTTTAATTATGTTCCTAAGATCTTAACGGCATATCCAATTTTCAAATCTCAAATTCAAGCTTTATCTAAAAACCCCAATTTATGTTCATGCTTATAATCCCGTTAATAGGCTATACCTATTATTCTAATTCAATTTATAATTTAAACCCTCAATCCCATAATATTTAGATTTGAAATAAATCAACTTTTTCCCAATCCTATCCCACATTCAACAATTCCAATTAAATTTACATAATTTCATGTTAACATCATAAATTAGAATTCATGATTATGCGCTATTCACGTTCCCAAATCATATCCAAAGATTCACTATGGATTACGCTCCAAAATTACACATTTACAAGATATATAACAATGATTTCCCAATATTTGCAATAATAATTGTTATGCCACAGTCCCCAATATTTGCAATAATTAACATTATGCTATGAACCCCAAATTACGGATTATATTCCTCTATTGCATAAAATAGATTATGCCCAATATTCCCCTATTCCAACCGTACGTATGTATAATAAGATTTTCGTCTAAGTTCGAGATAACCTAGATCCAAAATTTAAAATGGGAAGGAGAATAAGAGAACAATTATTATAAAATGAATCTTGAATTGAATTTATAACTGGGGAATGATGAACAATATTTATACCATCATGCAACAAGTTTATTATAATTCCACTCACCTTGCTTTTCATCTTCAATTCATGAATTTGATTCGACTTTGATTGATTTCATGCCCTAATTTACAAATCTGATCTTCCTTTGATTTCCTTTCATGGCATAGGTTGCGGATCTGAATCCCTTCTCTTTTCTTGTGTGGTATTTTAGATCTGAATCTCTCTCTTTTGTTTTATTTGTGGTAGTTGAAATCCTAAATCTCATTCTTTTTAATTTAGGAATAGATTTGTGAAGATAGAAGATAGATCTAGGATTTGGTAGAGAAGAAGAATTGTTAAGATCCATTGAGGAAGAAGAAGAAGGAAATTCTCTTTAGATTATGTCAGAGCGGAGGCGTAATGGAGTTGTGCAGAGAAAGCACTAGGTCTAGGGGTGTTTATATCGGTAGGAACCAACGAATCTAGTCAGAAATCACGTCCAGGTGCGAAAAAGTGAATTCTGCCCGAATTTGGGGGTAGGTCGACCCCCAGGTCAACCGCCCTGGGTTGGTCAACCCCCTGTTCGACCCCCAGGCCGACCTGCCTGGGTATTTTCCGATGTAAATTCTGAATTTTTGTTGAATCTTCCGAAGGCCATAACTCTTTCATACTGCGTCCGATTTTCGAAAACTTGGACTCTATTACAAGCAGAATTCCAAGACGAACGAAATGGTGATGTCCATTTTTCTTAATTCCTGATATTTGAATTAAGTATCCTTATTTTATTATCTTCTCTGTTACGTACACAGTTATCGAATTAATTTTTCCTTCTCTTCCATATATTAATAAATTTTCATTGTACATCACCATTATTTACCAAGCTATGCATATATACATATGTTTACATATTTTTTAATTATATTAAAAATACGGGGTGTTATAGATAATATTTTCAAAATATTAGATTTTGAAATCATTTCCTTTTCGATATTCATTACAAAAATCAATAAAATCGGTATAAATATCACTCGCATCAAAATGGAGCATATATAATCAACACGGCTTCAAATACTTCTACATTTTCGTGGCCATCCAAAATCGGACATCAAAATCATATTTTAATCCTTTACAAAATATTATTTTAAAATATTCGCTATTTCAAAATACTCGTTATTTTAAAATATTCTTTCATTCTGAATTGGAATCAGACCCAGTCAATTACCATATAATTTATTTATATGGATTTCATACAACGTATGTACACAACAACAATAATAAACAATCGTCCATCATCCAGAGTGCATTACACAACTGCATAAGCATTGAATATAAATAATTAACGCTTACAATAGTCTGTCAACCAATCAATTGACATACAACTAAACAATTGGGATTTGTGTGCGTCAAATATCATCCAAATACCCGTGTGGGGTTTCAATAAACAAACACTGATTATTATTTGTGCGGTTGCGCGATGTGTAAAGTATATCATCCCAATCCATGTTAGTTAAATGGGTGTTCATAAACAAATCGTCTGATTACTTAATGAATATTTATTTTCATTTCAGGAAAATTCTATGCCGTTCGCATATGCGTTAAAATTTATATTTTTAATGATAAAATATTTATTTCAACACATGAATATTTTATATCATTTATTTATTCAATAAAAATGATATTTTTATTGTCCAAATATTTTTTTCACAATATACAATCAACAACCACAGTACAGTCCATTCTATCCAAACAAACAACTATGGTTTGTACAATAAATGGTATTGGGGGTTCAAAGCCCCGTTTGCATCCTTGTATATATTTAACTGTAAACTAATTAGAGTGAGAAGGAGTTCTCATAGTTGGTTTCCACTCCGCCTTTCTTTATTCTGAATTTCTATTCTATTTGAGTTTGAATTTGCCTGAAATTCTAAGGTGCTCCGTTTCCGTTCTGGTTTGTTCCATTGCGTAGAGCTCGTCAACACGAGTCCAATAGCTCTGAAATCATTAAATTCTGGTACAGAATGAGAAAACATGAATTTTTATACAATGAAAACAACTAAATTAATTTTTATACATTGAACTCAAAAATCGCACAAACCACTCAATGAAATACCATCATACCTAGATCAATTTGAAGATCTCACTTTCCTCCTCATTCCTTGTTTTGATTCTACGATTTAAGAAGCAATGGATTTCGAAAACTTTAGAGTGGAATTTGAGGAAAAATGCGCCGTTGGTTTAATGAGGTGGCGGCTGCGTTATAGGGTTAGGGAATTATGGTTTTGTAGGGTTTTAAATTATTTTTTTATATTATTTAATTCCTAAAATACTTGTTTATTTATCCGAACTCAAAATCGAACCCAACGACTGGCGTCCCTAGCCAAATACCCCCATTCCGGACATAATGGGATATGTCCCGTAAGTTAATTTGAATGTTTCGATCAGTTTTTATCAAAATTAAAATATAAATTAATATATTGATCAATATTGATTTTAAAATACATTTTAATTTACCGGGGCCACATACTGACTCCAAAAATTCTAGGAAAATAAATCTAGCTATGTTTTGAGGATATGGTCCTAACAAAACTAATTTCGTCGAATTTGGAGACCATTTGAAAAATGGTCAATTTCTAGTCGATAAAATTCAAACTGAATTGACCAAACTATTTAAGTTCACCACGCTCACATATCAATTCCAAAAATTATGAAATTTGGAATCTTGCAATAATTTGACATTCCAGATTCAAAAAAGTGGTTTGTTAAAATCGGAGGTCATTTGCAAAATGGCTATTTTTAAGGACTATATATTATATTAATACATATATAAATTACATAGCGACTATTCTGAATTTTAAATTGGACATAATTTCAATTTATAAAGTGAAATCTCAATTTTACACATTTGTTGGAAAGATATTGTTAAACAAATTCAAATATTTTTGGTTTTACTGAAATCCGATTTATATTAAATTTTGTACATTCATTTGAAATTTAAAATCGAATTTTCAAACTACCTCACCATTTCAGGCTCTTTTTATATTTAAAATAAGTTTATTCGTTCTAACTTCGATTTAAATAAATTTTTAGTCGTTTTTATTTAAAATAAATCATTTTAAATATTCAAAATCCATTAAAATAGCCAAACTAAAAATTTTAAATTAGTTCTGAAAATTCGGGTTGTAACAATCTCCCCCACTTAAAATCTTTTCGTCCTCGAAAAGGAACGGAGCTGAAAGTTGTTCTACTAACCAACTCAACTTTCATTCTTCAATTTTTCAGTTTCTAAGAATTTCCTAATTTCGCAAAAATTTGGCTAACACCGTAAATTTTTGAAAAATGTCACCATAACCTCCTTTGTACGGGGAGACCTTTAAAACCGCAACTTGCCTCACATAGCCCTCATAAGTCCAAAAAAAGAAAAGCCAAACGGCTATCCATTCGGCTCATAAAATCATCAAATCCAAGAAATACAGTAAATATGACCTGTTCAATTATATGTCGACATACTGACCTTCGTGAGTGCCCATCCATTTGCAAGTCTGTTCTGAGTCTGAACGAAACCGGAGGCACCTTATCCATCGTCCCATATGTCCAATACAGGAGAGAGGTTCTTGCATATCGGTCGATCTCCAAGTACGTATGGACGATCACCACTTATTACCTTATCTTGGGTGTACAGCCCAATTAATACATCAATAATCATCCAAACGATGTGAAGATCTCCTGAAGCACCCCACCTCCGTTAAGGTCACTCACGAAGGGAATGCCTTAACTTTGGTGAAGTATTTTAGGTAAAAGGCACAGATAATTTACATGACAGATATATAAACAGGGAAAAACTGAAATCATTTCATAAATAGTGTGATTCAGTCAAAACATTACAAGCATTGTCTCAAAACCCAACTTTTAAATTATTACAATAAAACATCTGTCTTGATTTAAAACTCTAAGTACATAAAGAAGCAAAAAACTGTAGTAAAGCAGCATAAATCCCCAATAAACGTGTAACCATAGCCGCAGCCCAAGAAAAGAGAATCCAAGCAATACATCTACTCTCTTCAAGCTGGAAAAGGTCTGCACTAAGCTAAAGTATTCCCTCCCTGCGGACTTGGGGTGGAAACGGAAGAAAAGAAGGTGAAAGAAAACGGGTCAGACATAAGTCTGGTAAGTCCAGTATTATTCAGCATGTAAACAAATAAAAGGATCATGGCATGAATAAAGTGGATATTGGACAATATCATAGAAATAAGATAACATAAGATAAGGCAAGATAAACTGAACATACTATTGCACTCATTTCCATTTCTCTGCACCTACTAACGAATGTTTCAACTACCATTCATAACAAAGTGATCCCTTTTTTCGATTGGCTTCTATTCGCATGCATTTATTACTTGTGTCATTCGGGCCCGCTTGATTGTAGATACCTGTGGTGGTCCCACCATATGGTGTATCAATTCCTATGGTGGCAACCCGACACAAATTCGAAATTCGCAGTGTATACTGCTGATGCCCAGTGCCTACTTTATCCACTCCGGAGTACGTGCACGCCCATACTCCACCGGAACCTACACTACTGCACCACCTGCCGCTATTTTGACCGCTTATAATTAGCCCAGTAATCGTGCCCCACCATGCCTAGTTCAGGGTACCGTGATACATCTTTGTAGGTTACTGCTGAAATGGGTCCTCGTTACTAGGTTTCCTAATCAACATGTTATAATGGTTAAGTGTTCTCAAGTTTACCTAACCCCACCCATCTGTTTAATTAACATGTTGTATTGGTTAAGTGTTGCCTCAGTTAACTTAACCCTACCATTCTTAGTCTGTTTATTCCTTAGCTTTAATTCATTCATTAAAGCACCAATCTCTCACGTTAGATATATATTGTTGCGGTCGTTAGATGTGCCGGGCGGTTCCTGACAGTCTTACATCACAACTCAATCTAACCTCGGGTTTTTACGGCTTTATGCGCTAACCTCTCACATTAGATCTATATTGTTGCAGTCGCTAGATGTGCCGGGTGGTTCAAGTCAGTCTTACACCGCAACTCAACCTAACCTCGGGTTAGGCATGTTCATATTTAGCCAATTTGTCATACATGTCCAAATCTATGTGTCAATTTTCCACAAGTCTAGTCAATATAAGTTTATGCAACATTCTCTTGTCATGCCCAAAATTTACTAAATTAAATCATACCCAATTTTCCCCGCGTTATAACCGCACGTACAACGAGATTCAATCTAAGTTCCGAATGAACTTAGTATTCACAAAAGCAAGTAAATAAGAGGAAAAATATAGAAGGAGCATAAGAATTGGCATAAGGAAAAATTGGTATGTAAAGATGTACCCAATTCAAGAACCATGTTTCAATGTTGTACATAAACAATACATGTAGACAAGCTAAGCAATTTACTCCATAGGTGTAAACATTAGACAGAATTGGACTTAAGAGAATCATCAATTTTTATGTACAACATGATAAGTCCCATTATTTTAATCGCAATAGTCTCATAGGCATAGGATGTACAACATGATAGGTTCCATCATATAAACCACAATAGTCTCATAGGCATGATAGGTTCCATTATTTCAATCATAATAGTCTCACAGGCATGATAGGTTTTATTATGTCAGCCACAACATTCTCATAGGCATGATAGGTTCTATTATGTCAGTCCAACAGTCTCATAGGCATGATAGGTTTTATCAGTCACAACAGTCTCATAGGCATCAACAAATTCATATTTGACAAAAGGATAGGCACGAATCAGAATTAGGCATTGTTCTAGATCCGATTATTACAGTCATGATTTCTATTAGATGTTTAAATCTAAATAGTAACTGAACTTACAGAAAAAGGATGGATCTTTTATTTTAGGATCTGATTTTTGAATTTTTTTCAGTTATCCTTTGATCCAGATGTTTGATTTGACGTTCTTCTAATCGGTTACTAGTTTGGATTTGATTTTCTAGTTTGGAGAAGATGAAGGAGGCTAGGCTACCTTGTAGACGAATAACATGACAGCAACATAGTTTTTGGGTTATGAGGTCAGGGTTTAGGTTTGGCTACGTATATATAGATGTCTAGGATTAAATCTAGCCTTTAGATTAGTCTAGGAGAAATCAGAGCCATCAAACCAAAGAGATGTGTCATCTCGCCAACCATAGGACGACACATAAGCATTAATACCTCAGAAATTAGTCATCAGCTAATTAGTGAAGGCCACATCAGCTCAAGGCTAAAAAGTTCGTCATAGGAAGCAGATCTCAAAGGGGTCGACTCCCTACAGGGGGGTCGACACCTATGTCGACTCCCCTTGTTCTGTCCAAATTTTGAATTTTGAACTGGTTTTTGATTTTAATTATTATTTAAATTTATCATCTGCTTAAACTTGAAATCTTCCAACCTCCATAACTTCTTCATAGGGAGTCCGATTCACGCAAACTCGGACTCTATCTCGAGCAGAATTTCGAGACGAACGCAATGGCGCAACCCATTTTACTTAATTCCTCTTTTAAAAATTTAGTGTTCTTAGATTTGTTAATTTTAATATTCACAGAAAATGCGGGGTGTAACATTCTCCCCTCCTTAAAGGATTTCGTCCCCAAAATCTCTAAGTTAAGAAGAACGTATCCTAAAATCCAACATCCATCTACTCAAACCAAGGCATCCATTGACCTTAAAAGATTTCTAATGCTTTCACGATCGTATGCATAGTGTGTGTATATGTCCTTACCTAATGCAAAATCAGGCGGTCTACTGATTCAGTTGACCTCCTTGATGCGAATCATGTCGGTTCTATGAGTCCATCATGAATGTAATTATTCCTAGTCGTATTTTATAAATTCTACATGAGTGCGCAATCAATCATACAAAATGCAAAGTCCACATGATAACACATTAAGTTCAGTCCATATATAAATACATATATGCATATGCATTATGAAAGTGACTGAGCCGATCTAGTACCTAGTGTGTATATGCATCCACGAGCAACCACTTGCAACCACTTGCAACCATCAACCATAACATGTTTCAAATACATGTTTACATCCATTGGTTTCTACCTAAGGATCAAGAAATAGGACCAAGGAGATATACTTAAGAGATAGATACAAGCATGCATAAACTTATGGAAAAAGAGATCAAGGATGTACCCTAAAAAAGATAAGGGTAGGCTGCGCGTTTCTTGTCCTCAGTCTGCCAAGTCGCGTCTTCCTCAGCGTCACTCCATTGTACTTTAACTAGCTTGACCTCACGATTGCATAGCTTTTTAACTTCTGTACCCAAGATACGAGTTGGAACTCTTCTCACCGTTGCTTCTTGTTCTACTTCTATTTCCTCTAGTATGCTTGGTTCCACAACTTCCGCAGACTCATGTAAGAACTTTTGTAGATGATAGACATGAAAGTCATTATGTACTCTAGCCAATCTTTCGGGCAGCTCTACTTTATAAGCAATCTTCCCAATCCTCTCAATGAAAGGAAATGGCCCTACAAATCTTGGTGGCAATTTTCTTATGGACCCAAAGCGAATGACATTCTTCAAAGGAGATACTTTAAGAAAAACTCTATCTCCAACCTCAAACTCAAGGTCGGTCCTTCTTTATCAGCATAGGACTTATGTCTATCTTGTGCGGTCTTCATTCGTCTTCGCATCAAGTCCAGCTTCTTTGAAGTTTCTCTGATCATGTCAGGCCCAAGTACGAGCTTGCCTGCAGACTCCCACCAACAAGTTGGTGATCGGCACGGTTTTCCATACTAGGACTCAAAGGGTGCCATGCCTATGGTGGCTTGGTAGCTATTGTTGTAGGCGAACTCCACCAAAGGAAGGTGATCCTTCCATGTTCCCCCAAAAATCAAGAATGCACAATCTCAAGAGATCTTCTAATACTCTGTTCACCCTTTCCGTCTGACCATCGGTTTGAGAGTGATCGGCAGTGCTTAAGCATAGCTGTGCGCCTACAGCTTCCTGCAAACTCTTCCAAAACTCGCTTGTAAAGATAGGATCTCGACCACTTACTATACTGGAGGTATTCCATGCAGTCGAACCACCTCTTTAAGATAAATGGATGCTAATTATCAGGTAGTCCTCCTACTTTTAACAGGTATAAGTGAGCACTTTTATTAAGCATGTCCATTATTACCCAAATACTGGTATTGCCCCTTCTTGACCTAGGTAACCCATCAATAAAGTCCATTGAAATGCTATCCCATTTCTACTGTGGGACCTCTAGAGGATGAAGTAGACCACCAGGCTTCTTTTGCTCCGCCTTGACTTGCTGGCATATCAAGCACTTAGAGATGAATTCAGCTACATCCTTCTTCATGCCATTCCAAAAGAGAACTCTTTTTATGCCTTTATACATCTTGTCTCGGCCTGGGTGTATGGTCAATTTAGAATGGTGTGCCTCTTCGATAACGGTCTTCACCAAATCCATTACTTGTACGACGCATAGTCTTCCATCCCATCTCAACCAAACCTTGTCATCGATGGAGTATCTATTGAGGTGACTAGAAGTCTCACCTCAAATTAGCTTATCCATCACATCAACTAGCTGAGGGTCTTCACGTTGTGCGGTTCCTATTGAGTCCAAAAGAGCAGGCCGCACCTCTAGCGATGCTAACAAACCAGGTACAAATTCAAAGGAGGGTCTTAAGTCAAAGTTTGCTATGTACTCCAGGCTTTGCTTTTCTACAAAGAGAGGACTTAAGGTTAGCTTTTTCCGACTTAAGGCGTCTGCTACCACATTGCCCTTGCCAGGGGTATATGCAATCTCAAAATCGTATGAGGCAAGAAATTCCATCCACCTTTGTTGTCTTAAGATAAGATCTTTCTATGAGAAAAGGTACTTCAACGATTTATGGTCGGTAAATAATTCAAACCTTTCTCCTAGTAGGTAATGACGCCATGACATAAGAGCGAAAACGATGACATCTAGTTCTATATCATGAGTTGGGTAGTTTTTCTCATGTTCCTTCAACTGCCTTCCTCAATAACAAACTACCCTGCCCACTTGCATCAAGACAGAGCCCAATCCTGTGCCGCATGCGACTGTGTATACAGTAAACATCTTACTTTCATCAGGCAATGTCAGAACCAGGGCTGTTGTTAGAGCCCTTTTCATTCGTTGGAAAGCAACATCGCAATCCAAATTCGAGGAAAAAGTTGGGTTCTTCTTCGTCAACCTAGTAAGTGGGGCTGAGATCTTTGCAAATTCATTAATGAAATTTCTGTAAAAGCCTCTAGCCCTAGAAAACTTCGTACTTCGGTTTCATTTCGTAGGATCTTCCAATTTTTCTCTGCAACTACTTTTGCGGGATCCACAGCTATCCCTTCTTTGGAAACCACATGTCCAAGAAACCTTCTTCTCTCCAAAAATGGCGTTTGGAGAATTTCGCTTTCAGCTGATGTGCACGAAGAGTAACCATAACTTCCCTTAAATGCAAAGCATGTTCTTCCTAACTTTTTGAGAAAATCAGAATGTCATCCACGAAGACCACTATAAATTTATTAAGGAACTCTCTGAACACCATACTCATCAAGTCCACGAAGTAGGAAGGTGCGGTTGTCAAGCCGAAAGGCATGACAAGCCATTCAAAGAAACCATCCGGGGTCCTGAATGCGGTCTTATCTATGCTGTCTTCAGCCACTCTTAGTTGATGAAATCCGGGGGCCAAATCTAGTTGGAAGAAAACCGAGGCACCTACGAGCTGGTCGAACAAGTCGTTTATTCTAGGGAGTGGGTGCCTATTCTTCTTGGTTAGCTTGTTTAGCTCCCTATAGTCCACGCACAGACAAAGTGAACCATCCGCTTTGGTTGCAAACACCACTGGAGCACCCCATTCCGAAATACTTCGCCTTATGATCCCATTTTCAAGCAACTCTTTAACTTGCTTGCTGAGCTCTTTCCTTTCCCTTGGAGCCATGTGTGTAACGGGTAAAGCAACAGGTTTTGCGTTATCAACAAGGTATATGTGGAAGTCTATCTCTCACTTCGGAGATAAACCCTTCACATCTTCAAAGACATCCGAGTATTCATGGACCACTCTAACAGACTACAAATTTTCAACAGACGCATCAAGAGATTCTAGGTAACTAAGCATAACAAAATTCATGGGATTACAAGATATTTCGAGAGTGTTACCGAGGCGAGTCGTAAGTCTAACCACTCTCTTTTCACAATCGAGGATGGCACCGTTACTGGATAACCAATCCATGCCTAGAATCAACCTATAGCACGTGAAGCCCAAAACATAAGCATTACATCTAAACCTAATGCTTAGTATAGTAATTTCCAAATCCAAACAAATCATTGGTAAATAAGTCGAACCCCCAATTGGATTTGAAACAACCATGGGATCATCTACTATACTGGTATCTAGGTGCAGAGATTCAACTAAAGAAGCAGATATAAAAGAGTGCGATGCGCCAGAATCAAAAAGAGTACGAATTGGATGATCAGTAAGATAAACTAAACTCTCAACAGAAATATTTCTACCTCTTTCTTGTGGAGGTGCAATGAGAGCATGGATCTGCCCTCAAGAAGTAGATCCAGTCCTCTACCCTTGCCTTTTCCTTCTTGGGCAGTCCTTAGCCATGTGTCCTGTCTCGCCGCATTGAAAACAACCACCCATCTTTCCCTTCTTCATTCTACTGTCTTTAATTAGATGTCCAGGTGTGCCACAAAATATGCACTTCCTCTTGTCACGGGGTTTATTATTCTTTCCACCTTTCTTGGAACCCGTCTTCTTATTCTTCGATCCTTCCACTTTCCTGTCTAGAGGTTCTTCCATCTTTGCCTCTTTCTTGCCATCCTTGTCTTCCTCCTGTAACAGTGCATTGTCCACCAGTCTCTCAAAAGTCGTTCCCATAGGTCTAAGGGATATAGCTAGGCTGTGCAGTGGATCATTCAACTCTTTAACGAAACAGAGAGCCTTTTTATGTGAGTGTTTACTAACTCTAGTCCGAATCTAGCCAGCTAGTTGAATTGTTTGACGTATTTCTTAACCGATAGGCTTCTCTGTTTGAGTGCTCAGAACTTCTCCATCTGTAGGCTTCGCTCAGCTTGCGAGAGGAACTTCATTTCAAATCTCCTTCTGAAATCCTCCCAAGTTTTAACTGGTCTCTCAGCATTAGTTACTTCCCACGAATAATAGGCTTCGTCCTTAGGTAACCATATAACGAATTGTTTCTTCTGCCTATCGTCCACTTCGAAGATAACAAACAAACAAATCTTCTATTTCCTTGAGAGAATTTCTTGCTTTCACAAATGACTCAGTCCCATTAAAGTTCTTTCCACCCATAGCTCAAAAGTCTCTACATATCCTCAAGAAAGCATTTACATGCGGAGGAGGGGGAGGAACAGCTGTAGCTGGGGAAGGAGGAACGTCAGTTGGGCCTGCGTTATTAGCCCTAGCCTCTAGATACCTTTTGAACCAGCCAGGTATCGGTACGCCCTCGGGAATATTAAGATCCCTAGACATGCTGAAATGAAAAGAAAATGATCAGAACAACAGATAGAAAGATAGTGCATATGGCTTTGGGGATTATGCCTTTAAAATAAAACAACACTTTTCTTGAAAATGCTTCTTTAAATATTTTTTTGAGAAATAGTTTTCAAAAACTTTTATCTAATAAACCATCGCTTTGATACCAAGTGAAACACCCCACCTCCGTTAAGGTCACTCAGAAAGGGAATGCCTTAACTTTGGTGAAGTATTTTAGGTAGAAGCCACAGATAATTAACAAGACAGACATATATACAGCGGAAAACTGAAATCATTTCATAAATAGCTTGGTTCAGTCAAAACATTGCAAGCATTTTCTCCAAACCCAACATCTAAATTATTACAATAAAACATCTGTCTTGATTTGAAACTCCATGTACATAAAGAAGCATACAACAGTAGTAATGCAGCATAAATCCCCAACAAAAGTGTAACCACAGCCATAGCCCAAGAAAAGAGAATCCAAGGAATACGTCTACTCTCTTCAAGCAGGAAAGTGTCTGCACTAAGCTGGAGTATTCCCTCCCTGCGAACCTGGGGGGAGGGGGGAAGGAAGAAAAGAAGTCAAAAGAAAACGGGTGAGACGTAAGTCTGGTAAGTCCAGTGATTATTCAGCATGTAAACAGGTAAAAGGATATAGGACAATACCATAAAAATAAGATAACATAAGATAAGGCAAGATAAACTGAACATACTACCGCACTCATTTCCATTTCTCTGCGCCTACTAACGAATGTTTCAACTACCATCATGTGTCCATAACAAAGTGATCCCTTTTTTTGATCGGCTTCTACTCGCATGCATTTATTACTTGTGTCATTCGGCCCTGCTTGATTGTAGATACCTGTGTTGGTCCCACCATAGGGTGTATCAATTCCTATGGTGGCAACCTAATACAAATTCTGGATGCACAGTGTACACTATTGATGCCCAGTGCTTGCTTTATCCATTTTGGAGTACGTGCACGCCCATACTCCGCCGGAACCTACACTGCTGGACCACCCGCCGCTGTTTTGACTGCTTATAATCAGCCCAGTAATCGTGCCCCACCCTTCCTAGTTCAGGGTGCCGTGATAGATCTTTGTGGGTTACTGCTGAAATGGGTCCCCGTTACTAGGGTTTCCTAATTAACATGTTATAAAGGTTAAGTGTTCTCAAGTTTAACCTAACCCCACCCATCTGTTTAATTAACATGTTGTATTGGTTAAGTGTTGCCTTAATTAACTTAACCCTATCATTCTTAGCCTATCTATTCCTTAACTTTAGTTCATTTATTAAAGCACCAACCTCTCACATTAGATCTATATTTTTGCGGTCACTGGATGTGCCGGGCGGTTCCGGGCAGTCTTACACTGCAAATCAATCTAATCTCGGGTTTTTTTGGGGCTTTATGCGCTAACCTCTCACATTAGATCTATATTGTTGCGGTCGCTGGATGTTCCGGGTGGTTCCGGTCAGTCTTACACCACAACTCAATCTAACCTTGGGTTAGGCATGTTCATACTTAGGCAATTTGTCATACATGTCCAAATCTATATGTCAATTTCCACAAGTCTAGTCAATACAAGTTTATGCCACATTCTCTTGTCATGCCCAAAATTTACTAAATTAAATCATACCCAATTTTCCCCGCGTTATAACCCTACGTACAACGAGAATCAATCTAAGTTCCGAATGAGCTTAGTATTCACAAAAGCAATTAAAAAGAGGAAAAATAGAGAAGGAGCATAAGAATTGACATATGGACAAATAGGTATGTAAAGATATACCCAATTCAAGAATCATGTTTCAATGTTGTACATTAACAATATGTGTAGACAAGCTAAGCAATTTACTCCATAGGTATAAAGATTAGATAGAATTGGACTTATGAGAGTCACTAATTTTCATGTACAACATGATAAGTCCTATTATTTTTATCGCAATAATCTCATAGGCATAGGATGTACAACATGATAAGTTCCAACATATAAACCACAATAGTCTCATAAGCATAATAGGTTCCATTATGTCAATCACAATTGTCTCACAGGCATGATAGGTTTTATTATGTCAGTCGCAACAGTCTCATAGGCATGATAGGTTCTATTATGTCAGTCCAACGGTCTCATAGGCATGATAGGTTTTATCAGTCACAACAGTCTCATAGGCATCAGCAAATTCAGATTTGACAAAAGGATAGGAATGCATCAGAATTAGGCATTGTTCTAGATCTGATTATTATAGTCATGATTTCCATTAGATGTTTAAATCTAAATAATAACTGAACTTATAGAAAAAGGACGGATCTTGTATTCTGGGGTCTGACGTCTTAATTTGTTTTGCTATCCTTTGATGCAGACGTTTGATTTGAAGTTCTTCTAATTGATTACTAGTTTGGATTTGACTTTCTTGTTTGGAGAAGATGGAGGCTAGGCTAGCATGTAGACGAACAACATGACGGCACCATAGTTTTAGGGTTATGAGGTTTGGGTTTAGGTTTGGCTATGCATATATAGATGTCTAGGATTAATTTTAGCCTTTAGATTATTCCAAGAGAAATCAGAGCCACCAAACCAAAAAGACGTGTCATCCAGCCAACCATAGCATGACACATAAGCCTAATACCTCAGAAATTA
The DNA here is from genome assembly GCA_030737875.1 of Allium sativum. Classification (NCBI taxonomy): domain Eukaryota; kingdom Viridiplantae; phylum Streptophyta; class Magnoliopsida; order Asparagales; family Amaryllidaceae; genus Allium; species Allium sativum. Next base: position 217,822,807 of record CM060918.1, on the reverse strand, counting down.
GTCATCAGCAAATCAGTCAAGGCCATATCAGCTCAAGGCTACAAAAATTCGTCACAGGAAGCAGATCTCAAAGGGGTAGACTTCCTACGGGGGGTGGTCGACACCTATGTCGACTCCCCTTTAAAGGGGTCGACACCTATGTCTACTCCCCCTGGAGGGGGGGGGGGGGGGAGGGAGTTTACACCCTGAGTGGGAAATTTCCCGCTCAGCCTGTTCTGTCCGAATTTTGAATTTTGAACAGGTTTCTGATTTTAATTATTATTTGTATTTATTTTCTGGTTAAACTTGAAATCTTCTAACCTCCATAACTTCTTCATATGGAGTCCGATTCACGCAAACTCGGACTCTATCTCAAGTAGAATTCCGAGACAAACGCAATGGCGCAGCCCCTTCTCTTTTAAAAATTAAGTGTTCGTAGATTCGTTAATTTTAATATTCACAGAAAATACGGGGTGTTACATCTCCGGTCTTCAACCACCGTCTTCATCGTCGCCATATCGTCATATTAATTATTCAGAATGGGTATAAACCCGGTCTTTCCGAATAACTAGCATATCGTATAAACAGGTGCTATAAAAATACAACATATGCCTCATTCCAATCCAGAACATTCTTTATTCAAATATTCTTTTCACAGTTTAAACCAAATTAAGGATTTCCAAATTAGTTGGGATTAGTGAACCTTACCGAAGTAACCATTTATTGTATTTCCCAATCCCAACCTATTCATCCCATGATGTAAAACTAGTAGTACTCCATATCTAACACCCACGGTGTTATCGGTAAAATTAATTACCATTTCATGTTCAAATCTAATTAAAGATTTAACTATCGCTAGGAGAAAAATTGGTGACACTCCATTCTTGATCATTTCACAAATTTGATAATTTAAATTATAACAATCACATTTCAATCTAATTAAAGACTCATTAAAACTCCACTTAGTTTTAATCTCCCAAAAATCATTATGTAATGATTATTCAAATTTAGGAAATAAATCCTGTCTCTAACTGGGTTAAAGAACCAATGTCATTTAAAATGTAGTTCACGATAAACCTAAAATAACATTCCATTAATTATGGAATCTTCACGGGAAACAGATCAATATATATAATCGAAATGGTCTTCCATATCCAACTAATAATATATAAATGGAATAATGGAAAAGCCTTTTAAATTCCATATATTGTAGCAGTCTTCCTCCACAGAAGTTCACTTCGAAAATTACCAAATCGAATTCCATTCCAATTTATTTTACTAAATCAGAAAACTTTACTTTGGAAAATTCCATTAAATCTTAATAGAAAGATTTATATATTCCAAATCACATTTCACTGTTAATCGGGTTAAAGAACGAATGTCGTTAAAAACACAGTTCATAATAAACCCAATTCGCATTCCATTTTATTCCAATTACTAAATATAATTGGAAAGTCTAATAATCCTAATTAAAAGATTTATTCTTTTCACACGGGGTTTAAGAATAGTGTTACTGAAAACACCATTCACGACAAACCCAAAATCCAATTTAATATTAAATACAAGACTCTGAATAGAAATTAAATCGACATATATTCAATATCAAATTCTGAAACAAACGGATATCGTATTGGGAATAACGATATCTATATCTTCAAATTCCCATAATAATATCAGTATAGTAACGGTATCCAATATCGGAATACTCCGAAGATTATTTCTATTCAAATTCACTCCAATTTATATACTGGAAATTTCTGGTTAAATTAAAACCCTTTATATGAATCCAATTTATTTATTTAAAAATTATTGGATTTCAAATCTAGTTAATAACTAGTTCATTTTGATAAAAATATATTTTTATCTTCCCAAATATGGAATTTTTCATCCATTTTCTTTCCAAATCTATGATTTTACACAAATTATTAATATTTTTAATAATTTTGTCACGGCCCGTACAGTCGGTTTCCAATAACAGCCACCGAACTACATCCATAGCGACCTTTTCCAAATTTGATTTGGACATAATTCCAAATCCAACCATTAGATTTCAAATCTCTTATATTTGTTGAAAAGCCCTTTTCGATATGAACCCAATGGTTCCGGTTTTAGGAAAATCCGACGGTCGGATAACCCATAATATCAATTTGAAGTTAATGGTCGAAATTCATGAACGGTCGCTACGCGGGGCATTCTATTCAGGCCATTATATTACATATATCATATATATAATACATACTTCGTTCAAAACATATTTTATAAATTCGTTTTAAAACGATTCCCACTTTCATTTCAATTTTAAATCAAAATTTAATACTCCTTATCATTATAATATATAAATGATAATATTTTCAAAATATCAGATTTTGAAATCATTTCCATTTTGATATTCTTTAAAAAAAATGAATAAAATAGATATAAATATTGTTCGCGTTAAAATGGCGCATATCTATTCAACACGGCTTCATATACTTCAACATTTTCATGTCCATCCAAAATCAGACATCAAAATCATATTTTAATCCTTTACAAAATATTATTTTGAAATATTTGCTATTTTAAAATAGTCATTATTTTAAAATATTTGTTCATTCTGAATTGGAATCAGACCCAGTCAATTACAATATAATTTATTTATGTGGATTTCATACAACATATGTACACAACAACAATAATTGTAATGACCCACATTTGCAGAGGTATTATAATTAATTTATTTAATTATAAAAGTAGTGATATAGTGAATTTAATGGTCGTGGACTTAAATAATGGTGAATATTTAATTAAAATAATAAATTAAATAATATATTTAATTCTGAAATAATCAGAATTGGCTGAAATGGCGATATGTTGTGAACTGGATCATCTGTGATATTTAATTCAGTTTAGAATTGAATTAGAATAACGAATATATTATTTGAACGACATTTTGAACGTATAATTATATTATAATTAAAATCGAGCATGAAATGGCGTTGCAGTTCGTAATTTGGCGATTCGAACTTCAACTGAATGTACAGGATTCGTTTTAAGCTAGATTTCTGTGAAATAAGAAACATGTGGAGCTTGTGAAATATATATTTCTAATGGAAGAGAAAAATCGGGATTTCGTCATGGAGATTTTGAGTTATGTCCAAATCAAATTCTCAGAAAAGCAGCGCCCTAACCATAACGATTTATTTATATTTTTTAAAGAGAGTTTAAAATACAAATCGATTATCGGGTCGACCCAGATTGAAATATCGAGTTAGAAATCTATATAGGATTTATTTTGAGCTGTATGGTATTCCTCTGTGAATATATACGATAATATTTATTTATAAATATTTAATTTAATTATATTTAAATATATTTATATATTGAAATGGGTTATTTAGGACTTTAAAAATAGCCACTTTTGCAAACGAAGTCGGAATTCAATGAAACAAATTTTGTTGGATCCGCAATGTCAAATAGTTGTTAGATTTCTAGTTTCGTGATTTTTAGAGTCACTGTGTTGTCATACGAATTTTTAGAATGAGAAACAGTCAGTATTTCGATGGTTAAAAATACGTTGTGTGAGCATACGGAGTCGAAATTCGATGAAACCAATTTCGTTGGGACCGTAATGTCGAACTGTCGCTACATGCCGGTTTTCGTGATTTTTGGGGTCAGTGTGTGATTACAGGAATTTTAGAGGACAAATAAAAATAGCATTGGCTTAAAATTCAATATAAAATTCAATATAAAAATATATTAAAATCTCCTATAAATAATCCACAACTCCTTCTAACCCTAATTCATTTCATTCCAAAGTCAAACACTTATCCGCCGCACTCTTCTTCTTCTGGAAAATCATTTTTTTGGCAACTTCTAAAATCAAGATCAAATCCGAAAAAATACTATAAATCCAAATGATGGTGTATTCAAACTCCTAACGATCTGTGCTTCAAGCTGGTATGCGGATTATTGGGTGCGACGCCCTTTTTCCCCGAAGTCGAACTTGTATAGTATAGCTAGGGTTGGATTTTTAGTTTGATGGAGTTGTTGATTGAGAAGATGGAGTTCGTAGTTGAGCTTGTGAGGTAATTCTGCAGGTGTTGGCAATTTGTGGGGGTATTCGATCAAGATTTTTGGTCGATGGTTTTTTCGGGTGTTACGGTTCAAAACTGAGAATGGAAATCCCTTCAAGGGTGCGAGTTTAAACTTTGGGTGATGAACTTATAGGGAAATGGAAGGGAAGTTCAACAGTGGTGGTCTCGTTTGAATCCATGAAGCGGAGGATGAACGGTTTGGAGGTAAAGTCATTGAAAATGATGTTGAGAAAACTGGAAAGTGCGAATTGGATTTTGTAAAGAGGAAGAAAGGGTAGCGGTTGGTTTTGAAGGGGCATTGGGCCGAGGAATATAAGTTAAGGCCCAACTGAATATTGAGATTTAATTTATTTTATTTAAATTAGCATTAACTCGTATCAATCATAACTATTGCATACGATATCATAATTAGGCAAAACTGGATCCGTTAGGATCGTATGGATGAGAGCTTCACAATGAAGCTGACTGGAAATGGATTGGGGCTCGTACGAAATTATGGCGAAATAAACTGTTTGATACAGATCAAACAACAGTTTATCGTTCTTTAACGATAAACTGCCAAAGTGAGTAAATCTCACTAACTCTGAACAGTTTATAATTTCATGTTGTATTTTTAGAACTGTTAAATATTGGCTGATTGACTGTGTGTTGATTGTTTGATTGAAATGCTAGTCAGTGGTTGAATTTCTATATTGATTATGTTTAACAAAATATATCATACGGAAATGAAAGTGATTTTGATTTTATATTGTATAACATTTGTGGATGCAGGGAGACAAGTTGGAGGGATCTAACTGGATTCCACAATATTAAATTACTGTTTCGTTACATATATTGAAATATATGATGTGATATATAATCTGTGTCGATTATATGTGCTTGGACGGTATTGGTCATCATGATTTTATGTGTTGAATACCATAACATACCGAAATGTTGATAAGGGAATTTTCAAAGTGTAATTGAAAATAAAATACTTATAAAATCAAGGGATTTAATAAAAGGAATATTTATTTCGAAAATAAATAGAATATTAAAAGGAGATATTTCGAATAAATAGAATTGAAAGAAAACATTTTAAAACGAAAAGAGTTTTATAAAAGAAAATATTTATCCTTGGATAAATATATATATATATATATAAGTCTGAACTTGTATATGAAGAAGTAAACATATAAAAGGAGCATATTGATTTATAAATGAGATTTATAAATTAAGTTAAAAATTATCATTTGATAAATGGAATATATAAGGCAGGACTTATATAAAGGAGTAAGAATCGATTTTAGCATCGATGTTTGAAACTGAATAAGGATAAAGAGTTAACCAGTTAGGTTGAACCATTTGAGTTAACCAGTTAGGTTAAACCATTAGAGTTAACCGGTTAGGGTTATCCAGTTAGAAGTAATCAGTTAGAATTAATCAGTTAGAGTTAATCGATAGAGTCAAATCAAACTAGAGTTATTCAAATGAAGTTAATCAAATTTAGTTTAATCGAATAGTAGATATTCGAAGTGAGATAATCAAATAGTAGATAATTGAAGTGAGATAATCAAATCAGAGATATTCGAAGTGAGATAATCGAATCAAAAATATTCAAAGCGAGTTGATCGAATCTAGTTATTCGACAGGAGTTAAATCGAATAAGATTTATTCGAAGAAAGAGATTATCGAATATAAGTATTCGGAAGTAAGCAAATCGAATATAAATTATTCGAATAATTTATTCGAATAAGAGTTAATCCAGTAAGAATTATTAGGTTGGAGTTATTCAAATAAGAGTTATAGCTTAGAGTTAACCAAATAGGAGTTAATAAATTAGTTGATCGTTATATTATTCGAGTTAGGAAATAAAAGTCATATTAAAGATAATATATTTCGGATACATGAGATTATAACACCATTGTTATAATCACGTAAACTTGTAAAAGAAGGGGGTTCGTAAATAGAATTGGAGGCTTCGTAAGGAAGTGTAAAAAAGTTGAATTTTATCTATTTCGAGATTTGAAAGGTGGTTCAGTTAAGGTCTGAGAGTTAGCTATACCCCAACTTGATTGACTGCGTTTTAAATTAAGAAATGGTTACGATTCGAGTGTGAAGTGGTTAAGTTGATTTAGTAATTTAGTATAGTGGTTTAAGTCGTCATTGCAATATAGTTTTAAACATCTGTTTAAATCCCAATTAAGAAGTTTTGGAAATGTTTTCCAAAACAAATCAGAAATGTCTTCTGATAATAGAAAATAAGAATTTAGAATATATGGAAATAGGGGATAAGTAAATTAATGAAATAAAGAGATAAATGTTAAATGATGATTGATCGATATAATTTCCTCTTGGAAATAATATCGTTGTTTGCACACGTGTTTTTCTTTGATGGTTAAATCACAGACTATCGAAGTTTTTGACCATTTTAACGTTGTTAATATGGAGAGACCGGTTGGATTATTATCCAAAGAACCACTCTGTATTGGCATAAGCGTTGTGAATCATATGTGCCAAAGATAATTGAAGACAGAGTAAAGTGCAAGGGCTGTTGTATAAATCTTAGATAACAGCGCCTAAGATGGATATACTGAATAGTGTCTTCGGTTCATCCTGTTCTTGGACGACTTGTATGGATGAATGTCTGACAGAGTATTTCCAAAAAGGTCACGTACATTGATTTCTTCAACCGTACCAAGAGTGGAAGTAGAGAAGGAAACTTCTTTAGCTAACACGTAATGTACTGTTGTAGACGTCAATTAGTGATTTTCGATGGATCTGACAATGTGGCATTCGAAGTGAATCTGATGTGATGATAAAGCTTAGCTTCTAGCCTCACATCCGGTAAATGACAGAAATCGGGCAGGCAGCATGGCTAAGTCGGTCGCTCCGAAGTAGGGTGTATAATCACCTGATCTAGAGTTTCATTTACTTCTAAAAATCTATTGTTGATACTGTCCCATTTGGGAAACGGTTGCTGATCCCAACCGTTGGTGATATACATTCGATACACTCAAGCGAAATGAGTGGTCGGTCATGTGTGGCCGGGTTGCAAGATGTTCTTGTTGAACCAAGTGTATTCCACTCTAGAGGTAAGTGTAACGACCCGCATTCTACGCATCATAGGATCGTAGAATATTTATTTCTTTCACATACGAAGTCGTATGGTCATGTAACTTTGGGAGACAACTATTGGGGTCATTTCCCATGTTCATGATTTTTCCCGATTTTTAAATGACCATTTTACCCCTAGTTGGTACTGTTTTGGCCATAACTTTTGACTGGAAAGGAATTTTGACCTGAAACCACTTCCAATGGCTTCGGATGATGGTTTCTCTTTCCGTAGAGTGGTCACATTAGCCAAACGGACTCACCGTTTGGGAGATATGGCTGAAACAAGTTTTAGATGGTGAAAAACAGCTTAATCGGGCTTAACCGGGTGATTAACAGCTAGGCCCAAAGGGGAATTTCGGGATTAGGAGTTTAAAAGGGCTGTTAGGGTTTGGAGAGTACCTTTTTCTCATTTTTCAGCCGTCACTATTCATTCCTCTTAACCTAGCCATGGCCTCCACTCTCTAAATCTCTCTAAAAACACCCAAAATCACTTTCTAATCAAGGATTAAGGCTTAGAGGCATCAAATCAAAGAGGATTAGCACAAGGACCGAGGTAGAGCTGCTGTTATATATTGGAATTTGTGCAAATCAGAGGTTCACTTCAGATCTGAAAGTTTTATTGTGGCAAAGGTGAGTGATTTGCATAGTTTTTGCACTAATTACGGTAATTAAGGGTAATTAGTGCAGATTAGCGAATTTACACACTAATAAATTCTGGAAAAATATTTAGAAATTCGAAAATAATATTTTATGCCTCTGGTAAAAATTTGGTTCGATTTGATTAAGTTTTGTTAACCCTATGATTAGATTTACTTAAACATGCTTGGGGGAAAATTTGGGGTTTTGACCATGTTTGATCCACTTTACATGCTATGATTTGTGTTATGGTGTTCGTGGTCGATATTATATGTTGCTATGACTGTATGAGATATTTTGTGATTGTTTAGAAGTGTTAGTTTGGTCAAAAACGCCGTCGAATGGTGAAAGACTGTCGCTGGAACGAAGCGCAGGAATTTACCCGGATCGGATCGCCCCCTCTGAGCACGATCCGATGGAAGCTCACGCCACGATCCATTCCACTTCGAAGGCCACGAACCGATGCAGTGCCGTGTCCAAACTGAAGTACCCCGATCCGAATCGCTCCAGCTTGGTGGACCACGAACCGATCAGAAGGTGCGATCTGAGATGAGGCGCGACGATCCAGACGAGGTAGCACGACCCAAACCCAATGGGTTGCCAGTGCCACGAGCTGTTGAGGCGCGATCCGTATGGCGCGACACGATCCGATGGAGTTGGAGCACCACGAGCTAGCAGGAACTCGACCCGATCCGATTGGGGAGGCGCATCGCGATCCGACCCAAGCAAGGGTGATGACCACGATCCGAACTGGGAAGCTGACGATGGCGACCTGAAGCAAAGTGAAGAGGGGAAATGAAGACCGATTCGGATGAAGATGATGACCAAAACCCGAGATGCAAAGGTAGTCCAAATGAGAAGCTAGAGCTCAAGATCCAGATGGGAATCAACGAGTTCGCTTCATGATTGGGCTTTGCTGCGGGACGAGTGTTAAGGGGTTATCGATGTCTATTGCTTTGGACCACTATGGTAGGAGGTACGAAGGCGGATTCAGGGCCATTATGGCATCGGTAGAACCGAGGGCTACGACCAATGAAGCGAGTCATTGAAATGTTTGGTCATAACTCTAAGTGTTTGGCTTGGTCACAGCAGGGTTTCAACAAGTCGGGATCCGTCGTTACCTCAATTTGTCTAGTGTTCCAAAGTGGTAGATATCGTATGCTTTATGCACTGAGTGAGAGATGTGAGGATGGTTGCCATGGATGATTTGTTTGCTATCATTATGACATGCACACCCCACCCCCGTATCCTTACACTATTTATTATGGCACCTTAGAGCATTGTACGGTATGTGGTACTAACTCTTTGGTTGCAGGTTCAGGTATGGTTTAGTATACCTGTTATTATTCTGTCTAGATGCTTATCGCTCATACCAGGCTTTATGTCTGACCCAGAGTTTTATGTCTCCTCTTATTACTCTGGGTGCTCACACGAGCAGACTAGAGACAGGTTAGCTGGTGATGCACGGGTAGATGATCCGGAGACGGGCATGAGGCTTCCACGTAATACATATATATAGTATTCTCCCTGTGTTGTTGAAGATCACTGCTTGGGCATTGGTGGTGTATCTTCTACTTTGACTTTATTTTGTTTAGAGACAGTAGACTTTGAAAAGTTGTAATAAGCTGTATTTGGATTTCCGCTGCTCTGATGTTGATGTTGATTTTAGCTATCAGCTTATGCACTGTCTCACCTGTTTTATGTCAAGTATGTTATCATTATTATATTTTATCCCATGCGCTGTGAGACATTCTACAGGTTCCTTGATTAGTTCATTCTCTTCTTTTCTTTCTTCTGACGACCGTCCCGTGCTAGTCGGGCATGTGTACAGCGCACTTTCGGAGGAAATGCAGGCTGGTGCGGGGCGGGCCGTCACACTTGGTATCAGAGCTCTAGGTTGCATAGTTAACCTAGGGAAGTTATCAGGGAGAGATAATATACGTATATGAGAGAGCGTATTTGTGATTACTTTGGTTTTTAAAAGCTGTATATATTTACTATTACTATTATAAGGATGAAGTCGTACTGCACTAGCACCACTATGGAGTCGTTAATCATTTCCTTTTTCAGATTGACGATGAGCCGATATACTAGAGGTGCTGGTAGGGGAGCCAATAATGGGAATGCTGCTGACATGAGGACGATGTTTACTGACCTCATGAGAGAGATGCTTAGAGATGTACAGAGGGCAGCTCCCAATGGTGGAAATGGTGGTGGTCCAATAGTGCAGGCGCCAAGAGTCGACTTTGCCAAGCTGAATAAGGATTATACTAGCCTTGGCGGGAAGCCGTTCCACGGAACGGAGTCGGCCACGGATGTTCAGGATTGGTTGGATAGTTGCGAACGTATCTTCGAGGATTTGGGTATCGAGGATGCAATGAAGAGAAAGCTAGCGTCCTGTCAGCTGCAAGGGCGGGCAATGAATTGGTGGAATGCTATAAAGGCAGCTACTCCCGAAGATCAGATTACTTGGGAGCAGTTTAAAGCTCGCTTTAGCGAGAAGTTCATTCCAGCTGCTCAGAAGTCAGTGCTGTTTAAGAAATTCCTGGAGCTCAAGTAGAATGGCAGAGCTGTCTCGGAGTACATTGCTGAATTCGACATTTTGTCGAAATATGGGTTATCTCTTATTGATACTGCCGAGAAGAAGAATGAGAAATTCATAACTGGTTTGGATCAGTGCTTAGGGGAAAAGCTTATTAACCACATCGATGAGACATTTGAGTCGATTGTGGGGAAAGCTTTAAGATCAGAAAGTCTCTACCCTAAGTCGAAGACTGAGGTTGCATCTGCAGATGAGCCAAATCCACAAGCAAGTGGTGGAGGCAAGGGTGGTTCCCAGAATAAGAGAAAGCAGAACCAAGCTAAGGATGGCCAGAAGAAAAAGAATAAGCAAGATGTTGAGTGCTTCAGCTGTGGTAAGAAGGGCCATTATGCTAGTAATTGTCGGGCCAAGCCAGCGGATAGGAAGTGCTTCAACTGTGGCCAAATGGGACATCACAAGGACAAGTGTCCACAGCCCCCTAAGGAAAAACAAATCGTGAAAGCCTACGCTCTTAATGCTATTCCTTCTTCGTCGAATGCCCCAACAGCGGCGGAGAAGGGAAAGAATGTCGTCATTCAAGGTATGCTTTCTGTTTATGATGTTCCTGTTAGAGTTTTGTTTGATACCGGAGCTTCCAGTTCTTTCATATCTAGTGACCTGGTAGATAGGTTGTGATTGGAGCCCGAGATTGCCAATAGACCTTTAGTAGTGACGAACCCGATTGGTGGTTCGACTAGCCTTAGCATGATTAGTCGTAATGTGGTCTTATCGAGTCATGGATGCATGTTTGCTTGTGATTGCTTTGTTTTGGGCTTTACTGGGTTTGGCATTATTTTGAGAGTAGATTGGCTCCAAAGATACGGGGTGGTGGTAGACTGTGAAGGCTTGTTGGTGACAGCTAGAGCGGATGATGGGCGGAGGATAGTGTTTGGTGGTCTACCCAGTAAGGGGGTATTGGCTAGTTTTCTAAACTCCCTTGACATTCCGCATAGTGAGTTGTCAGGTTTGGCCGTGGTTGGCCAGTATCCGGATGTTTTCGAAGAAGTGACCGGACTTCCACCACACCGAGAGATTGAGTTTCGTATTGATTTGGTAAAGGATGCCAGACCTATAGTGATGCCACTTCGTCGTATGGCACCAAGAGAGCAGCGAGAGCTCGAGGTGCAAGTCAGCAATCTTTTGAAGAAGGGATTTATCAGAAGGAGTGTTTCTGAATGGGGAGCACCAGTTGTGTTTGCTACCAAGGCGGATGGTTCCCTTCGTTTGTGTGTAGACTACCGTGAGTTGAATAAAGTGACGAGGAAGAACAAGTATCCTCTACCGCGGATAGATGATTTGTTCGATCAGTTGAGTGGCGCGAGAGTATTTTCTCAGTTGGATCTCGCGACAGGTTTTCATCAGCTTAGAGTGGAAGCTGAAAGTATAGCTAAAACGGCATTTCGGACGCCGTCTGGATTTTATGAGTGGTTGGTCATGCCATTCGGGCTGACCAATGCCCCAGCATATTTTGTGGATCTTATGAATAGGGTATTCAGAGATCAGTTGAATAAGTTTGTCCTTGTGTTCGTTGATGATATTTTGGTCTATTCGAGGACAGAGGAAGAACACAACGAACATTTAAGAGTAGTGATGGAGGTGTTGAGAAAACACCAATTGAAAGCAAAGTTTTCTAAGTGTCACTTCTGGAAGAGGGAAGTGAGGTTCTTGGGCCATGTTGTATCAGAGAATGGTATTGTCGTGGACCCGACAAAGGTGGCTACGGTACAAGATTGGCCTACGCCCAAGAACGCAACAGATGTAAGAAGTTTCTTGGGATTAGCTGGATATTATCGTAAGTTTATCCAAGGTTTCTCCAAGATAGCAGCACCATTGACCCAGTTGACCAAGAAGAATCAAGCTTTTGTCTGGGATGAAAGGTGCGAGAATGCATTCAAAAGTCTAAAGGACAAGTTGACAAGCGCACCAGTGCTAGTCATTCCTAAGGGGGATGAAGAGATGACGGTATACACGGACGCCTGTGGTACCGGACTGGGTGCTGTATTGATGCAAGGCGGTAGGGTTATAGCTTACGCAAGTCGGCAATTGAAACCGCACGAGAGAAGATACCCTACCCATGATTTAGAATTGGCAGCGATCGTGTTCGCGTTAAAGATGTGGAGACACTATCTCTTGGGAGAAAGATTTGAGCTGTTTACAGATCATAAGTCGTTAAAGTATCTCTTCTCTCAGAAAGATCTGAATCTCCGTCAGCAGAGATGGTTAGAATTCTTAGCTTCCTATGATTTTGACATCGCATACACACCGGGAAAGGGCAACGCAGTGGCCGATGCATTGAGTAGAAGACATGCCAGCTTAGGGGCTATGTTCCTTGAATGGAAGCAACTGGAGTTTATCGCGGGGTTTGATTTCAGATCAAAGTGCGAATTGGATCCAGAAATGTTAGCAAGTTTGACGATCAGACCCACTTTGATTGAGCGGATCGGCTCTAGTCAGAGGGACGATCCTAACTTATTGGAAATCATCTCCAAGTTAGAGATGTGTGTCGATGAGGAGATGAACAAGTATGGGCTTGATCGAGAGGGATGGCTTAGAAAGAATGGAAAGCTTGTTGTACCCAATGTCAATGGATTGAGGGATGAAGTGCTTAGGGAATGTCATCACTCAAAACTGACTATACATCCCGGTGGTAATAAGATGTATCGAGACATGAGACAGACTTACTACTGGGAAGGGATGAAAAGGGACGTTGGGAAGTTTATATCCAAATGCATGAATTGCCAGCTAGTTAAAGCCGAACAAAAGAAGCCTAGTGGGTTGTTACAACCATTAGAAATTCCCGAATGGAAATGGGAGCAAGTCTCGATGGATTTCATTGATGGTTTACCAAGGACTAGATCGGGACATGATAGCATTTGGGTAGTTGTGGATCGACTGACTAAAAGTGCAAAGTTTATACCAGTCAAACCGACCAGAACGGCAGCTAAGTTAGCAGAATTATATATGAAGTGGGTAGTGAGATTTCATGGAATACCCAAAAGCATTGTGAGCGACCGAGACCCGTTGTTCACTAGTGGGTTTTGGAAGAGCTTACAAGAGGCTTTAGGGTCAGAGTTACATCTCAGTACCGCATATCATCCTCAGACCGACGGTCAGACGGAGAGGGTGAACCGTATTTTGGAAGATCTCTTGAGAGCATGTATATTGGATTTTGGTGGATCATGGGATGACCATTTGCATCTAGTAGAGTTTGCATATAATAATAGCTACCAATCCAGTATCGGTATGGCTCCGTTTGAAGCTTTGTACGGAAGACCGTGCAACTCACTATCATGTTGGGTAGAGACTGGCGAGAAGTTTATGCTTGGACCAGATGTGGTGAGGGAAACTTCAGATAAGATTAAGATCATTCAACAACGAATGAAGGGTGCCCAAGATAGGCAGAGGAGTTATGCTGATAAGAGGAGAAGAGACTTAAAATTCTCCGTTGGCGACTTGGTGTTTGTCAAGATTTCTCCGTTGAAGAGCGTAATACGATTTGGCAGGAGAGGCAAGTTGGCACCAAGATTTGTTGGCCCATTCCCTGTTCTTGAACTAGTCGGGAATTTGGCATACAGAATTGACTTACCGGAGAAGATGGCGGGAGTTCACGACGTATTTCATGTTTCCCAACTAAGGAAGTTCGTTCACGACTCAGATATGACTATTTCACCTGATCAGTTAGAGGACTTCGAAGTAGAACCCGAGGCGGTTGGGAACCGCAAGCCGGCCCGTATTGTCGAGCACGACATGAAGCAACTTCGAAGGAAGGAGGTGAAGCTAGTCAAGGTATAGTGGAGCGAGAACGAGAATGATTGTACTTGGGAGACAGAGGAGAACATTAGGAAGTCACACCCAGAACTCTTTGCCTGGTAAGATTTTGACTTGGATTTAGTTTTCCGCATGCTAGGATAGACTTGTTTGCTTGTTTTGCATGATTGATTGTTGTATGTGGTTGTTAGGCATGCGGGATCCTTTGTATGTTTTGGGTTAAGGAATTTCGGGGGCGAAATTTCTTAAGGGGGGAAGAGTGTAACGACCCGCATTCTACGCATCATAGGATCGTAGAATATTTATTTCTTTCACATACGAAGTCGTATGGTCATGTAACTTTGGGAGACGACTATTGGGGTCATTTCCCATGTTCATGATTTTTCCCGATTTTTAAATGACCATTTTACCCCTAGTTGGCACTGTTTTGGCCATAACTTTTGACTGGAAAGGAATTTTGACCTGAAACCACATCCAATGGCTCCGGATGATGGTTTCTCTTTCCGAAGAGTGGTCACATTAGCCAAACGGACTCACCGTTTGGGAGATATGGCTGAAACAAGTTTCAGATGGTGAAAAACAGCTTAATCGGGCTTAACCGGGTGATTAACAGCTAGGCCCAAAGGGGAATTTCGGGATTAGGAGTTTAAAAGGGCTGTTAGGGTTTGGAGAGTACCTTTTTCTCATTTTTCAGCCGTCACTATTCATTCCTCTTAACCTAGCCGTGGCCTCCACTCTCTAAATCTCTCTAAAAACACCCAAAATCACTTCCTAATCAAGGATTAAGGCTTAGAGGCATCAAATCAAAGAGGATTAGCACAAGGACCGAGGTAGAGCTGCTGTTATATATTGGAATTCGTGCAAATCAGAGGTTCACTTCAGATCTGAAAGTTTTATTGTGGCAAAGGTGAGTGATTTGCATAGTTTTTGCACTAATTACGGTAATTAAGGGTAATTAGTGGAGATTAGCGAATTTACACACTAATAAATTCTGGAAAAATATTTAGAAATTCGAAAATAATATTTTATGCCTCTAGTAGAAATTTGGTTCGATTTGATTAAGTTTTGTTAACCCTATGATTAGATTTACTTAAACATGCTTGGGGGAAAATTTGGGGTTTTGACCATGTTTGATCCACTTTACATGCTATGATTTGTGTTATGGTGTTCGTGGTCGATATTATATGTTACTATGACTGTATGAGATATTTTGTGATTGTTTAGAAGTGTTAGTTTGGTCAAAAACGCCGTCGAATGGCGAAAGACTGTCGCTGGAACGAAGCGCAGGAATTTACCCGGATCGGATCGCCCCCTATGAGCACGATCCGATGGAAGCTCACGCCACGATCCATTCCACTTCGAAGGCCACGAACCGATGCAGTGCCGTGTCCAAACTGAAGTACCCTGATCCGAATCGCTCCAGCTTGGTGGACCACGAACCGATCAGAAGGTGCGATCTGAGATGAGGCGCGACGATCCAGACGAGGTAGCACGACCCAAACCCAATGGGTTGCCAGTGCCACGAGCTGTTGAGGCGCGATCCGTATGGCACGACACGATCCGATGGAGTTGGAGCACCACGAGCTAGCAGGAACTCGACCCGATCCGATTGGGGAGGCGCATCGCGATCCGACCCAAGCAAGGGTGATGACCACGATCCGAACTGGGAAGCTGACGATGGCGACCTGAAGCAAAGTGAAGAGGGGAAATGAAGACCGATTCGGATGAAGATGATGACCAAAACCCGAGATGCAAAGGTAGTCCAAATGAGAAGCTAGAGCTCAAGATCCAGATGGGAATCAACGAGTTGGCTTCATGATTGGGCTTTGCTGCGGGACGAGTATTAAGGGGTTATCGATGTCTATAGCTTTGGACCACTATGGTAGGAGGTACGAAGGCGGATTCAGGGCCATTATGGCATCGGTAGAACCGAGGGCTACGACCAATGAAGCAAGTCATTGAAATGTTTGGTCATGACTCTAAGTGTTTGGCTTGGTCACAGCAGGGTTTCTACAAGTCGGGATCCGTCGTTACCTCAATTTGTCTAGTGTTCCAAAGTGGTAGATATCGTATGCTTTACGCACTGAGTGAGAGATGTGAGGATGGTTGCCATGGATGATTTGTTTGCTATCATTATGACATGCACACCCCACCCCCGTATCCTTACACTATTTATTATGGCACCTTAGAGCATTGTACGGTATGTGGTACTAACTCTTTGGTTGCAGGTCCAGGTTCAGGTATGGTTTAGTATACCTGTTATTATTCTGTCTAGATGTTTATCGCTCATGCCAGGCTTTATGTCTGACCCAGAGTTTTATGTCTCCTCTTATTACTCTGGGTGCTCACACGAGCAGACTAGAGACAGGTTAGCTGGTGATGCACGGGTAGATGATCCGGAGACGTGCAGGAGGCTGCCACGTAATACATATATATAGTATTCTCCCTGTGTTGTGGAAGATCACTACTTGGGCATTGGTGGTGTATCTTCTACTTTGAATTTCTTTTGTTTAGAGACAGTAGACTTTGAAAAGTTGTAATAAGCTGTATTTGGATTTCCGCTACTCTGATGTTGATGTTGATTTTAGCTATCAGCTTATGCACTGTCTCACCTGTTTTATGTCAAGTATGTTATCATTATTATATTTTATCCCGTGCGCTGTGAGACATTCTACAGGTTCCTTGATTAGTTCATTCTCTTCTTTTCTTTCTTCTGACGACCGTCCCGTGCTAGTTAGTCATGTGTACAGCGCACTTTCGGAGGAAATGCAGGCTGGTGCGGGGCGGGCCGTCACAGTACACTAGCGAAAGGTGGTTCCATACCTTGTCATAGTTAGAAATCCATTGCCCAATACGTGCTTGCAGTTTTGATTGTATACCCTATATGTAGAATGTGAGATGTAAGTGTTTCTGCTAGATGATTAATATATTGTTGTTGATAGACATTATTATAATATCAAAAGTTTTTGGATATAAAGATAATTTGGATTCTCATAAGGGAAAACCCCGTTCCGTTATACAGCGTGGTCTTATGAGATATTGATTACTTACTTGAACTGTTTTAAACTATTCTACTCATACCAATCAATGTTGCATGCTCGGTGCATATGTGGCATGATAGGGTGTTCTCGCTTTTCGTTAGGTGGCGAACGGGAGACTCTTACCCCTACATGTCCCGAAAATGAGGGTTGGTTGTGAAGTCGAAAGGCTGGCCGTAAAATATTGTGCTAGGGTACCAATGTAAGCCCCGGTGGGGTATTACCTTGCTGCTTTGGGGATTGGGAGAGAGGATGGTTGCAAAGCCTACTTGAACCATTTTTCCGGGTCATTACAGATGGTATCAGAGCATAAGGTTAAGTTAAGAATTACCTTGGCTCTGTGGCGTGACTCAGTAGAGATAGGGTTAGTAATACCCTAGATTGAGTTTGAGTGTATATATAAGAGTGAGCGTATTTGTTATTTATATAAAAAATTGTTTTATATTGTGGTGATTTATTGGTTGAGTTGTTTATGGGTTCTGGTCGATCATTTTGATCCACTGCATCGGTAGGAGTTTATAAACACTCGAATACGATGGGTCGACACTGTATGTTTTGAAAAGAGGGTAAATTAAAATAGGTTTACCCAAGGTATATCTTGACATAGAGAAGATATATATATATATATCAAAATTATAATATAGTGGATATATTGGTTATTATTATAATCGAGTAAGATTGTAAATTAAATGGTTATGTAAATAACCAATCAAAATTCATATAAGTGAAATACGTGAAAACAGATGAGTTAAATCTGAAAATTAAACCAGAAATTGAATTAAAATTCTGGAAAATTGGATAAGTGTTTGTAAATGGATTTGGATTAAAAATAAGGAAAATTTAAGATCCTGGGAGATTTTAAATTGTTTCACAAGCAGTGTGAAATATATTTTTAAATGAATTTCAAAGTGGAAATGTTTAGAAATGGTTTTATAGTATTGAACTCAATTAGATCACTGGAAAATAGATTCTGATGATGACAACTGCATCATCAGTATTCTCTTTCGAGTTGTAAGTAACGAATTTGCAGTGACCCGAAAATCCGGACCAATTTGAGCTGACCAAATAACACAAGTCCAACCCCAAATTGCACTGGAAATTCAAGTAACTAATAGAAAGAAGATAGAGGGTGAGAATAGATAAGATAGAAACTTAGAATAGAAGAAGAAGAAGAACACAACATCAGAGTAACACGAACCTCACAGCGGAACGAATAACATAAAATAGATAGCATAACTTTGAAATATAACAGTTATGTATACAATAGCACTTATCAAACTACAACACTTACAACACAGCGGAAATAAACTATAGCTATATGATCCAGAAGCCTCCTACTCCAGCTCTTCAAGTATATCTGTAAATCCCGACTACTTGACTGCCCGTACAAATTTAGGCACCCAAGAGTTTAGGGAAAACAACAAAGTAAACTCCGGGTCAGTCATGGGACTGGTGTGAGTAAAACAGTTTAAACAGGTATATGAACAAGTAAACGATATCTCATAAGACCACGCCGCAGAACGGAACGGGTTTTTTTCCCTTATGAGAATCCAAAATATCTTTATATCAAAAACCTTTTGATATTATAATAATGTCTATGTACAAATAGATATCAACTAGCAGAAACGCTTTCATCTCACGTTCTACATTTATAGTATGCAATCAAAATCGCAAGCACGTATTGGATAATGGATTTCCAACTATGACAAGGTATGGAACCACCTTCCGATTAGTGTACTCTAGGAATGATACACTGGAGTTCAACAAGAACATCTTGCAACTCAGCCATACATGACCGACCACTCATTTCGCTTGAGTGTATCGAATGTACATCACCAACGGTTGGGATCAGCAACCGTTCCCGTATATATATGGGACAGCATTGATAGATTAAAAGAAACAAATGAATATTCTCTAGATAGGTGATTATACACCCTACTTCGGTGCGACCGACTTAGCCATGCTGCCTGCCCGATTTCTGTCATTTACTGGTTGATGAGGCTAGAAGCTACGCTTTATCATTACATCAGATTCACTTCGAATGCCACATTGTCAGATCCATCGAAAATCACTAATTGGCGTCTACAACGGTACGTTACGTGTTAGCTAAAGAAGTTTCCTTCTCCGCTTCCACTCTTGGTACGGTTGAAGAAATCAATGTACGTGACCTTTGGGGAAATACTCTGTCAGACATTCATTCATACAAGTCATCCTCATTCACTTAGAATGTCACATCGTCATACCCGCCAAATCACAAATTGACTTATCCAAAAATAACACGGGTATACAGCTAAGAGAAACGAATTCCTCTTCCACCAAACGTGAATACTTTTGAACAGATCAACTTACGCGATCCATTGGATATACTCTGTCAGACGTTCGTCCATACAAGTTGTCCTGGGACTGGACAAACCGAAGGCACTACTCAGTATATCCATCTTAGTCACTGTTATCTAAGACTTATACAGCAGCCCTTGCACTTTACTCCGTCTTCAAATTATCTTTGGTCTAAATGATTCGCAACGCTTATGCCAATACAGAGTGGTTCTTCGGATAATAATCCAACCGGTCTCTCCATATTAACTACGTTAAAATGGTCAAAACTTCGATAGTCTGTGATTTAACTATCAAAGAAAAACATGTGTGCAAACAACGATATTATTTCCAGATGGAAATTATATCGATCAATCATCAACATATATATATATATATATTCACATTGCCTTATTTTCTATGTTCAGAAAATATATGTTATTAACACTGCAAAACATTTCCCTCTGCTTATTTACAAATCACTACTCTTCCCCAACTATCAGTCCCTGACTGTAAACTAGTACGGGAACAATCCCCTAAGTATAAATCCCAAAGGCCGAAACCAACATCAGATAGGCACTTAGAAAACCATTCAATTTACTAATCTCTAGTCAGTTCTAATTTTACTTAACTCTATTTGATTAACTTTGATTGATTAACTCTAACTGGTTAATTCTAACCGATCAACCCTAACTGGTTTTACTTGGTTTGACTAACTCAATTTATTAACTCGACCGACTAATTCAACTCGATTAACCTAAATTGATTTACTTATCTCGATTCACTGAACTAATCACTTTGATTAACTCGACTAATTCACTTTGGTTAACTTAACCAATTCACTTAACTAATTCACTTAATTTAACCTAACTATTCACTTAACTCCTGTCGAATAAACTATATTCGATAACTCCTCTAACTTTATTCAAATAAACTGTATTAGATTAACTCCTTTACTCTATTCGAATAAACTATATTTGATCAACTCATTTGATTTAACTCTAATCGATTAACTCCATCGAATAAACTATATTCGATAACTCCTTCGATTTAACTAATATTCTATAACTCACTTCGATTAACTAATAATCGATAACTCCTTCGAATAAACTAATTCGATAATCTCCTCTCGAATAAACGATATTCGATAATCTTCCCTTTCGATTTAACAAATCGATAACTCCTTTTCGAATAACTAAATTCGATAACTCCTTTCGATTTAACTAATCGATAACTCCTTTCGATTTAACTAATCGATAACTCTTTTGTGTTTAACTCTATTCGAATAACTAATTCGAATCACTCTTATTTATTTAACTCTATTCGAATAACTAATTCGATTAACTCTATTTAACTCCGTTTAACTCTATTCGAATAACTAATGTTCAATAACTCTATTTAACTCCGTTCGAATAACTAATATTCGATAACTCTATTTAACTCCATTCGCTTGACTCTAGATCGCAGCGATCACAATGGTTACGCCTTATTCCCCCAGGAAACATCCGACTGCCGTAGGCTATTTACAGCCCTGCGAATTACGCTAGCAGTCGTACGAAATGGCAACTTTCCCTGAATACTATGTTTGACTAATTCTGTCTCAAATAACTATATTCGATTAACTCTAGTTTTCGTTTTAACTCTAATCGATTAACTCTAACTGATTAACTCTAACTGGTTAAACCTACCTGGTTAACATTAACTGGTTAACTCTACCTGGTTAACTCTAATCGATTAACTCGACTTGCTTAACCCAACTGGTTAACTCGACTTACTTAACCCAACTGGTTAACTTGACTTACTTAACTCAACCGGTTAACTCTACTGGACTGGCTAACTCTACTGAATTAACTCTTCCTGAATACTATATTCGACTAACTCCTCTTAACAACGTTTTATTCATTTGAAAAGATTTACTTTTAAATAACGGTTCTACACTTTAAAAATGATTTCCTTTTTATAACGTTTTCTTTTTTCATTCTATTTGTAAGTGGTTTACAAATATTTCCTTTTCAAATTTATTCTTGAAATATTATAACTCCTTAAATTCTCTGAAAAATTCGCCATAACCTCCTTTGTAACGGGAGCATCGGGAAAATCCCCAAACCCGCCACACAGGCCTTTCCATTCAAAAAGAAAATGGTTTGTAATTATTTCCTTTTTGAATATCTCCTATTTATAAATATTCCAATTTATAAACATTTCTTATTTATAAATATTCCACTTTATAAATATCTCTTATTTATAAATATCCCATTTTATAAATATTCTATTTTCAATATCACTTTGAAAATCCCCTTATCAACATTTCGGGATGTTATGGTATTCAATCATATCAAATCACGATGTTCAATATCGTCCAAGCACATATAATTGTCCACAGATTTTATAACACATCATATAACAATATATGAAAAACAATAAAATAACTGTTGAGGAATCCAGTCGGATTCCTCCAACCTGTCTCCCTGCATCCACAGATGTTACACAATATGATTATCATCACTTTCAGTTCAATATAAATTATTCTGATAGCAGAATCAATATATAAATATTTAACGGTTTATATATATATATATATTTACATATATATATATATATATATATATATATATATATAAAATTTTCGCTAACTGACTAGCAGTTCAATCAATCAACCAACACACAACAATCAACAGATGATTAACAGTTCTAAAAATACATTATAAAAATATAACTATTCAGAGTTGGTGAGTTTTACTCACTTTGGCAGTTCCTCGTTAAAGAACGATAAATTGTTGTTTGAGTTGAATCAAACAATTTATTTTGCCATAAATTGTAACGTGCTCCCATTGACTCGCGGTCGATTCCATTGTGTAGTGTCCGTCCATACGATCCCAATGGATCTGACCGTTCGTGATTCTGATATCGTACGGTCAAGATATGATTTACACAAGTTAAATTCATAATTTTAATAAAATTAAAAACTTGATTTTAATCTATTAGGCTTAGCTTTTCTTTGTTGGCCCAACCACAAACCAACCCGCAAAACACTTCTTCCCCAAAACACAATCACCTGCTCAGTAACACCACCCGTACGACAGCCATTCCCCTTACTTCCTCCATCAAGTTCATCCACCAGATCACATACCAATACCACCATAAAAATCTCCTTTGAAAACTCAACAAACTCATATCCTCTTTGCTTAATTCGAACACCATTCTTGAGTTCCGTCGAGACCCCAAAACAGTCGATCCCAGAGAGGACATTGAACTCTTTCATCGCCGAACACCACAAAACATTTCCACTCGAAAGTTCTTTCCACCCCAAACGCAAAGCCTCCCATGAAAACGCCTAACTCCGCCTACAGTCAAGCCTAGCCTGAACCCTAGCGTCGACCTGTAGGAACTGGACCCACCAAAAACTCAATCGCACTCAATTCGAAGGGTATGAACAGGGAGTTCTCGAGCATAGCAGCACAACGGATCCAACGATGTCCGATTCCGTTGAGTGTTTCTTTTTCTTTTGATTTTTACAACTTGAGAAATTTTCTGTAAGAAGGAAGAAGAAGAACGTCGGTAGAAAGGAATGGTTGACCAGAGAAAGAGAAGTGCATTAGGTTAGAAAAGGTTAAAGGGTTTTTATAGGAAGTTTTTAAATATTTTTATACTCATTTTATATTGAATCATTAGTTCAATTCATCCTTTAAAAATTCCTGTGACCACACACGATACCCAAAAATCACGAAAATGGACATGCAGCTACAGCTCGACATTATGGTCCCAACGAAATTGGTTTCGTCAAATTCTGACTCCGTATGCTCACACTGTGTATTTTTAACTGTCAAAACACTGACTGTTTCTCACTCTAAAAATCCGTACGGCCACACAGTGACTCTAAAAATCACCAAACTTGGAATCTAACAACTATTTGACATTGCGGATCCCACAAAACTGGTTTCATCGAATTCCGACTTCGTTTGCAAAAGTGTCTATTTTTAACGCTCTAAATAGCATATTTAAATATATAAATATATTTAAATTAAATTAAATTAAATATAAATAAATTTATATTATCGTATATCTTCACATATGATATCGTACAGCTCCAGAATATCATATCAGAATTTACAGTTTGATATTTCAGATTTTAGATTTATTGATATTCAGTTTATATCGAAAATCCTTTTATAACGTAAATGAAGCGTTGCAAATTATAAAGGAAATCGACAACGACTTTTCTGAAATTTGATTTGGACGTATCTCAAAATTTACACGATGAAATCCCGATTTTTCTCTTCCACTAGAAAGATATACTCCACCAGCTCCACACATTTCTTGTTTCACAGAAATCCGGCTTAAAACGAATCATGTACATTCAGTTGAAGTTCAAATCACCAAATAGCGAACTGCCGCACCATTTCAAGCTCTATTTTAATTATATTATAATTATACGTTCAAACTGTCGTCGATTGAATATATTCGTCGATATAATTCAAATCTAAGCTGAATTAAATCTATGGGACGACCCCGTTCACAGAATATTGTGATTTCCAATAATTTTGATTATTTCTGAATTAAATATATTATTTGATTATTTAAATAAATTAAAAAACCCATATAATTTAAGTTAATTAACCATTTAATTCTCTAAACCACCATTTATATAATTAAATTAATTAATTATATACCGCAGAAAATGCGGGTCATTACATTCTTCCCCACTTAAAATAATTTCGTCCTCGAAATTGCTAAGTTAGAGGACGACCCTATCTGTTGGAATTCCTAAGATTTGTTTACCCCTTGTTTCTGATTTCGACTGAACCAATTAATATCGACTAAAATATTAATTCCTTCCGACTAACTAAAATTTTCAAAAATTCTGAAAATTTTCTAACGCTTTAAATTTTCGGAAAATTTCACCAGCACCTCCTTTGTACTGGTCAATATCTCAAACTCCAACTCACCTCTCTGGGTCATCTCCAACCCAAAAGAATATCAAACAGCCAAGCGGCTTGCTAATTCAGCTCATCAAAATCTCAAACCCATATATAATATAAACTGGTACCTTTTCGTCGGGCACATCAACTCTATCACTTACATATGCTATCAACTCAGCATATACCAGCGTTATCTCAATCAAATTCCGATCAGTTCATATCCTCGAATCCAAATCGAATTTCATTCGAACCTCAATATCAAAAGTTTCAAATTCATAACTCATCAACGCAATTCCATAACAGATTATTCTCTAATCCAATTCAATTCTATTTAACTCAGTTCAAGTTAAATTTCAATTTATTCATTCATTTATACCATTTCAATCTATTTAACTTCATTAGTTAAATTTTAATTCCAGAACTCAAATTCCTGGGTCTATTTCAAATCAATTTGAAATCATAATACCAATTCAAAACATTTGAATTTCTAAACACCTTGTTTTCTCAAACAATTCAAAACAAAACCTTTGGTAGTAATTCGTCACTTAGAACTCGAGAATGAACACCGATGATGCACCATCGGAGTTTATTTCCCAGCGATCAAAGTAAGTTCAATACTATAACATTTTCAAATTGAAAAACATTTTCAAAATCTCCCGGGAACTTAAAATTTCCTTATTTTAATTCCTAATTCTGATTTATATTCAGATTTTATTCCACCTTATTTCATATAGTTTACTTATATGAATTTTGATTAGTTATTTATAACCATTTCACCTATTTATAATCTTATTCGATTATAATAACAGCCAACACAACCAATTATACTATGTAAATTTCAAAACATATCATGTTGGTTCATCGTATTTGAGTGTTTAGAAACCGCTGTCGATATTGTGGTGCCCCACCATCGACCAGAATTCGTAAGCCACTCAACCAATAAAGCTCCACAATATAAAACAAATTTATATATCAAATAACAAATACGCACTCGTATATATACACTCAAACTCAATCTAGGATATTACTTATCCCATCTCTACTGAGTTACGCCATAGAGCCAAGGTAATTCTTAACTTAAGCTCTGATACCAACTGTAGTGACCCGAAAATCCGGACCAATTTGAGCTGACCAAATAACACAAGTCCAACCCCAAATTGCACTGGAAATTCAAATAACTAATAGAAAGAAGATAGAGGGTGAGAATAGATAAGATAGAAACTTAGAATAGAAGAAGAAGAAGAACACAACATCAGAGTAACACGAACCTCACAGCGGAACGAATAACATAAAATAGATAACATAACTTTGAAATATAACAGTTATGTATACAATAGCACTTATCAAAGTACAACACTTACAACACAGCGGAAACAAACTATAGCTATATGATCCGGAAGCCTCCTACTCCAGCTCTTCAAGTATATCTGTAAATCCCGACTACTTGACTGCCCGTACAAATTTAGGCACCCAAGAGTTTAGGGAAAACAACAAAGTAAACTCCAGGTCAGTCATGGGACTGGTGTGAGTAAAACAGTTTAAACAGGTATATGAACAAGTAAACGATATCTCATAAGACCACGCCGCAGAATGGAATGGGTTTTTTTCCCTTATGAGAATCCAAAATATCTTTATATCAAAAACCTTTTGATATTATAATAATGTCTATGTACAAATAGATATCAACTAGCAGAAGCGCTTTCATCTCACGTTCTACATATATAGTATACAATCAAAATCGCAAGCACGTATTGGATAATGGATTTCCAACTATGACAAGGTATGGAACCACCTTCCAATCAGTGTACTCTAGGAACGATACACTGGAGTTCTACAAGAACATCTTGCAACTCAGCTACACATGACCGACCACTCATTTCGCTTGAGTGTATCGAATGTACATCACCAACGGTTGGGATCAGCAACCGTTCCCGTATATATATATATACATATACATATATATATATATATATATATATATATATGGGACAGCATTGATAGATTAAAAGAAACAAATGAATATTCTCTAGATAGGTGATTATACACCCTACTTCGGTGCGACCGACTTAGCCATGCTGCCTGCCCGATTTCTGTCATTTACTGGTTGATGAGGCTAGAAGCTACGCTTTATCATTATATCAGATTCACTTCGAATGCCACATTGTCAGATCCATCGAAAATCACTAATTGGCATCTACAACAGTATGTTATGTGTTAGCTAAAGAAGTTTCCTTCTCCGCTTCCACTCTTGGTACGGTTGAAGAAATCAATGTACGTGACCTTTCTGGAAATACTCTGTCAAACATTCATTCATACAAGTCATCCACATTCACTTAGAATGTCACATCGCCATACCCGCCAAATCAAAAATTGACTTATCCAAAAATAACACGGGTATGCAGCTAAGAGAAACGAATTCCTCCGCCACCAAACGTGAATACGTTTGAATAGATCAACTTACGCGATCCATTGGATATACTATGTCAGACGTTCGTCCATACAAGTTGTCCTGGGATTGGACAAACCGAAGGCATTACTCAGTATATCCATCTTAGTCACCGTTATCTAAGACTTATACAGTAGCCCTTGCACCTTACTCCATCTTCAAATTATCTTTGGCATAAATGATTCGCAACGCTTATGCCAATACAGAGTGGTTCTTCGGATAATAATCCAACCGGTCTCTCCATATTAAGAACGTTAAAATGGTCAAAACTTCGATAGTCTGTGATTTAACTATCAAAGAAAAATAAGTGTGCAAACAACTATATTATTTCCAGATGGAAATTATATCGATCAATCATCAACATATATATATATATATATATATATATATATATATATTCACATTGCCTTATTTTCTATGTTCAAAAAATATATGTTATTAACACTGGAAAACGTTTCCATCTGCTTATTTACAAATCACTACTCTTCCCCAACTATCAGTCCCTGACTGTAAACTAGTATGGGAACAATCCCCTAAGTATAAATCCCGAAGGCCGAAACCAACATCAGATAGGCACTTAGAAAACCATTCAATTTACTAATCTCTAGTCAGTTCTAATTTTACTTAACTCTGTTTGATTAACTCTGATTGATTAACTCTAATTGGTTAATTCTAACCGATCAACTCTAACTGGTTTTACTTGGTTTAACTAACTCAATTTATTAACTCGACTGACTAATTCAACTCGATTAACCTAACTTGATTTACATATCTCGATTAACTGAACTAATCACTTTGATTAACTCGACTAATTCACTTTGGTTAACTTAACCAATTCACTTAACTAATTCACTTAGTTTAACCTAACTATTCACTTAACTCCTGTCGAATAAACTATATTCGATAACTCCTCTAACTCTATTTGAATAAACTATATTCGATTAACTCCTTTACTCTATTCGAATAAACTATATTCGATCAACTCATTTGATTTAACTCTAATTGATTAACTCCATCGAATAAACTATATTCGATAACTCCTTCGATTTAACTAATATTCTATAACTCACTTCGATTAACTAATAATCGATAACTCCTTCGAATAAACTATATTCGATAATCTCCTCTCGAATAAACGATATTCGATAATCTTCCCTTTCGATTTAACAAATCGATAACTCCTTTTCGAGTAACTAAATTCGATAACTCCTTTCGATTTAACTAATCGATAACTCCTTTCGATTTAACTAATCGATAACTCCTTTGTGTTTAACTCTATTCGAATAACTAATTCGAAACACTCTAATTTATTTAACTCTATTCGAATAACTAATTCGATAAATCTATTTAACTCCGTTTAACTCTATTCGAATAACTAATGTTCGATAACTCTATTTAACTCCGTTCGAATAACTAATATTCGAAAACTCTATTTAACTCCATTCGCTTGACTCTAGATCGCAGCGATCATAATGGTTACGCCTGATTCCCTCAGGAAACATCCAACCGCCGTAGGCTATTTATAGCCCTGCGAATTACGCTAGCAGTCGTACGAAATGGCAACTTACCCTGAATACTATGTTTGACTAATTCTGTCTCAAATAACTATATTCGATTAACTCTAGTTTTCGTTTTAACTCTAATCGATTAACTCTGACTGGTTAAACCTACCTGGTTAACTTTAACTGGTTAACTCTACCTGGTTAACTCTAACCGATTAACTCGACTTGCTTAACCCAACTGGTAAACTCGACTTACTTAACCCAACTGGTTAACTCGACTTACTTAACTCAACTGGTTAACTCTACTGGACTGGTTAACTCTACTGAATTAACTCTTCTCGAATACTATATTCGACTAACTCCTTTTAACAATGTTTTATTCATTTGAAAAGATTTACTTTTAAATAACGGTT
Organism: Allium sativum; assembly: GCA_030737875.1. NCBI lineage: Eukaryota > Viridiplantae > Streptophyta > Magnoliopsida > Asparagales > Amaryllidaceae > Allium > Allium sativum. The sequence goes on along the minus strand of CM060918.1, from coordinate 217,794,043 downwards.
CTACACTTTAAAAATGATTTCCTTTCTATAACGTTTTCCTTTTTCATTCTATTTGTAAGTGGTTTACAAATATTTCCTTTTCAAATTTATTCTTGAAATATTCTAACTCCTTAAATTCTCTGAAAAATTCGCCATAACCTCCTTTGTAATAGGAGCATCGGGAAAATCCCCAAACCCGCCACACAGGCCTTTCCATTCAAAAAGAAAATGGTTTGTAATTATCTCCTTTTTGAATATCTCCTATTTATAAATATTCCAATTTATAAACATTTCTTATTTATAAATATTCCACTTTATAAATATCTCTTATTTATCAATATCCCATTTTATAAATATTCTATTTTCAATATCACTTTGAAAATCCCCTTATCCACATTTCGGGATGTTATGGTATTCAAAAATATCAAACCACAATGTTCAATATCGTCCAAGCACATATAATTGCCCACAGATTTTATAACACATCATATAACAATATATGAAAAACAATAAAATAACTGTTGAGGAATCCAGTCGGATTCCTCCAACCTGTCTCCCTGCATCCACAAATGTTACACAATATGATTACCATCACTTTTAGTTCAATATAAATTATTCTGATAGCAGAATCAATATATAAATATTTAACGGTTTATATATATATAATGACATATATATATATATATATATATATATCTATTTAAAATTTTCACTAGCTGACTAGCAGTTCAATCAATCAACCAACACACAGCAATAAACAGATGATTAACAGTTCTAAAAATACATTATACAAATATAACTGTTCCGAGTTGGTGAGCTTTACTCACTTTGGCAGTTCCTCGTTAAAGAACGATAAACTGTTGTTTGAGTTGAATAAAACAATTTATTTCGCCATAAATTGTAACGTGCTCCCATTGACTCGCGGTCGGTTCCATTGTGTAGTGTCCGTCCATACGATCCTAATGGATCTGACCGTTCGTGATTCTGATATCGTACGGTCAAGATATGATTTACACAAGTTAAATACATAATTTAAATAAAATAAAAAACTTGATTTTAATCTATTGGGCTTAGCTTTTCTTTGTCGGCCCAACCACAAACCAACCCGCAAAACACTTCTTCCCCAAAACTCAAACACCGGCTCAGTAACACCACCCGTACGATAGCCATTCCCCTTACTTCCTCCTTCAAGTTCATCCACCAGATCACATACCAATACCACCATAAAAATCTCCTTTGAAAACTCAACAAACTCATATCCTCTTTGCTTAATTCGAACACCATTCATGAGTTCCGTCGAGACCCCAAAACAGTCGATCCCAGAGAGGACATCGAACTCTTTCATCCCCGAACACCACAAAACTTTTCCACTCGAAATTTCTTTCCACCCCAAACGCAAAGCCTCCCATGAAAACGCCTAACTCCGCCTATAGTCGAGCCTAGCCTGAACCCTAGCGTCGACCTGTAGGAACTAGACCCACCAAAAACTCAGTCGCACTTAGTTCGAAGGGTATCAACATGGAGCTCTCGAGCACAGCAGCACAACGGATCCAACGATGTCCGATTCCGTTGAGTGTTTCTTTTTCTTCTGATTTTTACAAATTGAGAAATTTTCTGTAAGAAGGAAAAAGAACAACGGCGTTAGAAAGGAATTGTTGACCAGAGAAAGAGAAGTGAATTAGGTTAGAAAAGGTTAAAGGGTTTTTATAGGAAGTTTTTAAATATTTTTATATTTTATATTGAATCGTTAGTTCAATTCATCCTTTAAAAATTCCTGTGACCACACACGATACCCAAAAATCACGAAAATGGACATGCAGCGACAGCTCGACATTACGGTCCCAACGAAACTGGTTTCGTCGAATTCCGACTCCGTATGCTCACACCGCGTATTTTTAACTTTCAAAACACTAACTGTTTCTCACTCTAAAAATCCGTACGGCCACACAGTGACTCTAAAAATCACCAAACTTGGAATCTAACAACTATTTGACATTGTGGATCCCACAAAACTGGTTTCATCGAATTCCGACTTCGTTTGCAAAAGTGTCTATTTTTAACGCTCTAAATAGCATATTTAAATATATAAATATATTTAAATTAAATTAAATTAAATTAAATATAAATAAATTTATATTATCGTATATCTTCACATATGATATCGTACAGCTCCAGAATATCATATCAGAATTTACAGTTTGATATTTCAGATTTTAGATTTATCGATATTCAATTTATATCGAAAATCCTTTTATAACGTAAATAAAGCGTTGCAAATTATAAAGGAAATCCACAACGACTTTTCTGAAATTTGATTTGGACGTATCTCAAAATCTACACGACGAAATCCCGATTTTTCTCTTCCACTAGAAAGATATACTCCACCAGCTCCACACATTTCTTGTTTCACAGAAATCCGGCTTAAAACGAATCATGTACATTCAGTTGAAGTTCAAATCGCCAAATAGCAAACTGCCGCGCCATTTCAAGCTCTATTTTAATTATATTATAATTATACGTTCAAACTGTCATCGATTGAATATATTCGTCACTATAATTCAAATCTAAGCTGAATTAAATCTAAGGGACGACCCCCTTCACAGAATATTGTGATTTCCAATAATTTTGATTATTTCTGAATTAAATATATTATTTAATTATTTAAATAAATTAAAAAATCCATATAATTTAAATTAATTAACCATTTAATTCTCTAAACCACCATTTATATAATTAAATTAATTAATTATATACCGTAGAAAATGCGGGTCATTACAAAATTACTACCAGAGATATTGTTTTGAATTTGTTTTGGGAAAGACAAGTTGTGTTGAATTTCAAAATGGGATTTATAATATAAAATTTGTTATATAGAATTTGAATATAGAAATTCAAATGGGATTTATAATATAAAATTGAATAGAAATTGAATAGAATTAACTAAGTCGAAGAGGAATTAGTCAATCGAGTTTTGAATTTGAAGTTGAACTTTGAAAGGTGAATTGGATTTGTAAATGGATATTCGAAATCGAATATAGAAATTAAATTTGAAATTTGGATTCAAATTAGTTAATAAGCAAGTTAAAATATATTTGAACATGTCATGTTCAAATATAAAAGTGAAATAGACTAAAGAGTTAATTAACAAATTAATTAACGAATTGAGTTAAAATGATCAGGTATAGTTAAAATAGATTGGGTAGGTATAAATATACATGAGATAGGTATGGATAAGGTACGAAGGTATATAAATAGAATGCTCGACGAAAAAGGTATGTATTTAATTCATATATGAGATTTTATGCGCCGTATCGGCTAGCCGCTTGGCTTTTTCTTTTTCTTTGGATTGGTAAGGGCCATGGGAGGCTATTTGAAATATCCCGATGCTCCTGGTACAAAGGAGGTTATGGCGATTTTTTCCGGGAATTTAAGGAGTTAGAATATTTTTAAGATAATTTGATAGTTGGAAATCAACGTATCGTTATATATATAGAAGTCGATAAGGAAACGAACTTAGAAATAGAATAGTAAAATCAAAAAGGAAGACTAAGAATAAAATCTAGTAAGAATAGAAAGAGGAAGCGTATACGTGTTTAAAAGCGAATAAGTAGTTGTATGGTATTGATTATTCGTGTAAGTAGTCATATCTGTTTTGATGTTATAAATGTTATTCAGCCAAGGTCTGAGAGGTAGTTATACCCCAACATGATTGATTTCATTATTAACAAATAAATAGTAAGATTTCAGGCTCGAAGATCAATGTTGAATAAGAGTTAGTTGAATATAGTATTTGGGTTTTCGTAACGATGTTTTACACAACATCCGTTTTAACCCAAATAAGTGTAAGCTTGGAAATATAATAAAGAATATTTCCTAAAGTATAGAAATAAACGAGATCGGAAAAGAGATAAGTAATTGGAATATTTTCAAATTATAAATAGCATATATTTTCTAAAGTTTAGAAAATAAAGGAAGGCGATATTCAGAAATGTTTTCCAAATAACATAAAAGGCCAAAATGGTTATTGAAAATATTTGTTTAACAAATATTGATAAAGAAATAGAGAAGTGATTTAACTAATGGAATATTAATTAAGGGCCCAGTGACATGTTCAAAAGGAAAATTTGATTTTTGAAAAGAGTAAACTGTTTAAAAACTCCCAGAGAAGGACGATTTGAATTAAAAACAAATTTAACTGAAATTTGTGAAAGCAAATTTGAAATAAAGTAAAGCCAGTAAAGTGGTAACTGGGATTGAATTAGAATGATATCAAGACAAATTGGATTGTGAGATTCAAATTTGAAGTCTAATGTGATAATCAAGTTAAGAGTTGGGAATCGAGAAGAAACTCGAGTTGAAATGATATTTGGCTCGGATATAAGCGAACGGTTGTGTCGTTGATAAAAGCAGATTGGAATTTGATTGGGATGACCCTTGTATCCGCTGAATTGATAACAGGTGGAAAGGATATAATGATATGCCGACAAAAGGTACAATTTTATATTTCTATTGGATATAAGATTTATGAGCCGAATTGGTAAACTGCTTGCCTGTTTGATTTTCTATTGGGATGGAGATGGCCTAGAAAGGCGAGTTGGAATTTGACCTATCGACCAGTACAAAGGAGTTACTGGCGAAATTTTTCAAAAAATTAAGGCATTAGAAAATTTCATTAGAAAATTTTCAGGATATTTGAAAATATTCATTGATAGGAATTAATTAATAATTAAATTGAAATTAATTTGGTTTAGTTGAAACTGAAGTTAAGAAGTGAACAAATATGTTCTAACTAGTCGATAGGGTCGTTCTCTACCTTAGCTATTTCGAGGACGAAATTATTTTAAGTGGGGAAGATTGTAATGACCCGCATTTGCAGAGGTATTATAATTAATTTATTTAATTATATAAATAGTGATATAGTGAATTTAATGGTCGTGGAATTAAATAATGGTGAATATTTAATTAAAATAATAAATTAAATAATATATTTAATTCTGAAATAATCAAAATTGGCTGAAATGGCGATATGGTGTGAACTGGATCATCTGTGATATTTAATTTAGTTTAGAATTGAATTAGAATAACGAATATATTATTTGAACGAAAGTTTGAACGTATAATTATATTATAATTAAAATCGAGCTTGAAATGGCGCTATGATTCATAATTTGGTGATTCGAACTTCAACTGAATGTACAGGATTCGTTTTAAGCCGGATTTCAATGAAACAAGAACCGTGTAGAGCTGGTGGAATATATTTTTCTAATGGAAGAGAAAAATCGGGATTTCGTCGTGTAGATTTTGAGTTATGTCCAAATCAAATTCTCAGAAAAGCAGCGCCCTGACCATAACGATTTATTTATATTTTTTTAAAGAGAGTTTAAAATATAAACCGATTATCGGGTCGACCCAGATTGAAATATCGAGTTAGAAATCTATATAGGATTTATTCTGAGCTGTATGGTATTCCTCTATGAATATATACGATAATATTTATTTATAAATAATTAATTTAATTATATTTATATATTTAAATGGGTTATTTAGGACTTTAAAAATAGCCACTTTTGCAAACGAAGTCGGAATTCGATGAAACTAATTTAGTTGGATCCACAATGTCAAATAGTTGTTAGATTTCCAATTTCATGATTTTTAGAGTCACTGTGTGGTCGTACGAATTTTTAGAGTGAGAAACAGTCAGTATTTCGATGGTTAAAAATACGTTGTGTGAGCATACGGAGTCGGAATTCGACGAAACCAGTTTCATTGGGACCGTAATGTCGAACTGTAGCTACATGCCGGTTTTCGTGATTTTTAGGGTCAGTGTGTGATTACAGGAATTTTTGAGGACAAATAAAAATAGCATTGGCTTAAAATTCAATATAAAATTCAATATGAAAATATATTAAAATCTCCTATAAATAATTCACAACTCCTTCTAACCCTAATTCATTTCATTCCAAAGTCAAACACTTATTTGCCGCACTCTCTTCTTCTGGAAAATCATTTTTTTGGCAACTTCTAAAATCAAGATCAAATCCGAAAAAATACTTTAAATCCAAATGATGGATTATTCAAACTCCTAATGATCTGTGCTTCAAGCTGGTAAGCGGATTATTGGGTGCGACGCCCTTTTTCCCCGCAGTCGAACTTGTATAGTATAGCTAGGGTTGGATTTTTAGTTTGATGGAGTTGTTGATTGAGAAGATAGAGTTCGTAGTTGAGCTTGTGAGGTAATTCTGCAGGTGTTGGCAATTTGTGGGGGTATTCGATCAAGATTTTTGGTCGATGGTTTTTCTGGGTCTTACGCTTCAAAGCTAAGAACGGAAATCCCTTCAAGGGTGCGAGTTTAAACTTTAGGTGATGAACTTGTAGGGAAATGGAAGGGAAGTTCAACGGTGGTGGTCTCGTTGGAATCCATGAAGCGGAGGAGGAACGGTTTGGAGGTAAAGTCGTTGAAAATGGTGCTGAGAATACTGGAAATAGCGAATTGGGATTTTGTAAAGAGGAAGAAAGTGTAGCGGTCGGTTTTGAAGGGGCACAGGGCCGAGGAATATATGTTAAGGCCCAACTAAATATTGAAATTTAATTTATTTTATTTAAATTAGCATTAACTCGTATCAATCATAACTATTGCATACAATATCAAAATTAGGCAAAACTGGTTCCGTTAGGATCGTATGGACGAGAGCTTCACAATGAAGCTGACTGGAAATGGATTGGGGCTCGTATGAAATTATGGCGAAATAAACTGTTTGATTCAGATCAAACAATAGTTTATCCTTTGATAAAAGGACCATATTGATTTATAAATGAGATTTATAAATTAAGTTAAAAATTATCATTTGATAAATGGAATATATAAGGCAGGACTTATATAAAGGAGTAAGAACCGATTTCAACATCGATGTTTGAAACTGAATAAGGATAAAAAGTTAACCAGTTAGGTTAAACCATTTGAGTTAACCAGTTATGTTAAACCATTAGAGTTAACCGGTTAGGGTTATCCAGTTAGAAGTAATCAGTTAGAATTAATCAGTTAGAGTTAATCGATAGAGTCAAATCGAACTAGAGTTATTCAAATGAAGTTAATCGAATTTAGTTTAATCGAATATCTATTCGAAGTGAGATAATCAAATCAGAAATATTCGAAGCGAGTTGATCGAATCTAGTTATTCGACAGGAGTTAAATCGAATAAGATTTATTCAAGAAAGAGATTATCGAATATAAGTATTCGGAAGTAAGCGAATCGAATATAAGTTATTCGAATAACAGTTAATCCAGTAAGAATTATTAAGTTGGAGTTATTCAAATAAGAGTTATTGCTTAGAGTTAACCAAATAGGAGTTAATAAATTAGTTGATCGTTATATTATTCAAGTTAGGAAATAAAAGTCATATTAAAGATAATATATTTCGGATACAGGAGATTATAACACCATTGTTATAATCACGTAAACTTGTAAAGGAAGGGGGTTCGTAAATAGAATCCGAGGGTTTGTAAGGAAGTGTTAAAGTGTTAAAAAGTTGAATCTTATCTATTTCGTGATTTGAAAGGTGGTTCAGTTAAGGTCTGAGAGATAGCTATACCCCAACTTGATTGGCTACATTTTAAATTAAGAAATGGTTATGGTTCGAGTGTGAAGTGGTTAAGTGGATTTAGTAATTTAGTATAGTGGTTTGAGTCGTCATCGCAATATAGTTTTAAACATCTGTTTAAATCCCAATTAAGAAGTTTTGGAAATGTTTTCCAAAACGAATCAGAAATGTCTTCTGATAATAGAAAAAAAGAATTTAGAATATATGGAAACAGGAGATAAGTAAATTAATGAAATAAATAGATAAACGTTAAATGATGATTGATCGATGTAATTTCCTCTTAGAAATAATATCGTTGTTTGCACACGTGTTTTTCTTTGATAGTTAAATCATAGACTATCGAAGTTTTTGACCATTTTAACAATGTTAATATGGAGAGACCGGTTGGAATATTATCCAAAGAACCACTCTGCATTGGCATAGGCATTGCGAATCAAATATGCCAAAGATAATTGAAGACAGAGTAAAGTGCAAGGGCTGTTGTATAAATCTTAGATAACAGTGCCTAAGATGGATATACTAAATAGTGCCTTCGGTTCATCCTGTTCCTGGATGACTTGTATGGATGAATGTCTGACAGAGTATTTCGAGAAAGGTCATGTACATTGATTTCTTCAACCGTACCAAGAGTGGAAGCAAAGAAGGGAACTTCTTTAGCTAACACGTAATGTACTGTTGTAGACGTCAATTAGTAATTTTTGATGGATCTGACAATGTGGCATTCGAAGTGAATCTGATGTGATGATAAAGCGTAGCTTCTAGCCTCACATCCGGTAAATGACAGAAATCGGGCAAGCAGCATGGCTAAGTCGGTCGCTACGAAGTAGGGTGTATAATCATCTGATCTAGAGTTTCATTTACTTCTAAAAATCTATTGTTGGTACTGTCCCATTCGGGAAACGGTTGCTGATCCCAACCGTTGGTGATATACATTCGATACACTCAAGCGAAATGAGTGGTCGGTCATGTGTGGCCGGGTTGCAAGATGTTCTTGTTGAACCCAGTGTATTCCTCTCTAGAGGTACACTAGCGAAAGGTGGTTCCATACCTTGTCATAGTTATAAATTCATTACCCAATACATGCTTGCGGTTTTGATTGTATACAATATATGTAGAACGTGAGATGTAAGCGTTTCTGCTAGATGATTAATATATTGTGGTTGATAGACATTATTATAATATCAAAAGGTTTTTGATATAAAGATAATTTGGATTCTCATAAGGGAAAAACCCGTTCCGTTATACGGCGTGGTCTTATGAGATATTAATTACTTACTCGAACTGTTTTAAACTGTTCTACTCATACGAGTCCATGTTGCATGCTGGGTGCATGTGTCGCATGATAGGGTGTTCTCGCTTTTAGTTAGGTGGCGAACGGGAGACTCTTACCCCTACATGTCTCGAAAATGAGGGTTGGTTGTGAAGTCGAAAGGCTGGCCGTAAAATATGGCATGGTCATATGAGATATCGATTACTTATTTGAACTGTTTTAAACTGTTTTACTCATACCAGTCCCACGACTGACCCGGAGTTTATTTTGTTTTGTTTTCCCTAAACTCTTGGGTGCCCAATTTTGTGCGGGTAGTCAAGTTGTCGGGATTTACAGATACTTGAAGAGCTGGAGCAGGAGGCCTCAGGATCATATAGCTATAGTTTACTTCCACTGTGTTGTAAGTTTTGTACTTGATTATGATATGTATATTCAAGTACAAATCTTTTATTTCAAAGATATGTTATCTATTATATGTTATTTGTTACGCTGTGAGGTTCGTGTTACTCTTATGTTGTGTTCTTCTTCTATTCTAAGTTTCTATCTTATCTTTCCTCACCCCCTAATTTCCTTCATTAATGACCAGTATTTTTGATCCTTGGATGTTCGATATGTGTTGTATATCGGATAACCAAGATCGCCATTTTTCCAGGTCATTACAATAGTATACAATCGTCCACCACCCAGAGTGCATTTGTAATGACCCGTATTTTCAGCGACATAAAAATTAATTCATTTAATTATTTAAATAGTAATTTATAGATTTAAATGGTTTAAATTAAATAATAATGAATATTTAATTAATATAATAATTAAATAATATATTTAATTCTGAAATACCTAAAATAGCAGTATTGGGTTAATTGGATCATTTAAAATATTTAAATCATTTTAGAATTGAATTATATTAGCGTTTATATTCAATAAATGGCGTTGGAAGTTATAAATTATATTATAATTGTAATCGAGCTTGAAATGCCGTGGCAGTTCGCAATTTGGCAATTTGAACTTCAATTGAATATACATAGTCCGTTTTAAATTGGATTTCTGTGAAACAAGAAATATTCGGGGCTGGTGAAGTTTATTTTTCTAGTGGAAGAGAAAAATTGGGATTTCGTTGTGTAGATTTTGATTTACATCCAAATCAAATTTTCAAATAGTCACTATGGAATTCCTTTATAATTTATAATGATTTATAAAAGGATTTCTATTTTTAATTGAATATTGATTTGACCTAGATTTGAAATATCGAGTTATAACTCCATATATATTTATTTTGGAGCAGTATGATATTCTATTGTGAATATATACGATAATATTTATTTTTAAATATTTAATTTAATTATTTTTAAATATATATATATATATATTTAAATGAGTTATTTAGAGCTTTAAAAATAGCCAGTTTTGCAAACGACCTCCATTTTCGACGAAACCAATTTTGTTGGATCCATATTATTAAATTATTATTAGATTTCAAGTTTTGTGATTTTTGGGGTCAGCGTGTGGTCGTATGGACTTTTAATGTGAAAAATAGTCAGTATTTTGATGGTTAAAAATATGCTGTGTGCGCAAACTGAGTCGGAATTCGATGAAACCAGTTTTGTTGGGTCTATAATGTCAAATTGTAGCTGCATGTCCATCTTCGTGATTTTTGGGTATTGTATGTGATCATAGGAATTTTTAATGACAAATATAAGCAGCGTTGGTATAAAAATAAATATAATAATTGAATAAAAAAATAATAAAACTATTCTATAAATATCCTTACAAAGTCTTAACCTAAAATGATTTCTACCGGGGTCAACAAGCTCTCACTCGACATTCCTTCCACTTCTCAAACACAAAATCGTAGCTTTATAAATTCACAGAATTTCATAGCAAAATCGATAAAACCAAACACTCATGTCTTTGAATTCCATAAGAGAAGAGCTTCAACTTCATGTGGAGGTTTTTGGGTGCGATCAGGCGTTTGATGTTTCTATGCAAACCAACGTGCGTGTAACGACCGGAAAATCCGTACAAATTTGAGCTGATAAATATCATACACATTCAACTCAGAATGCACGAAAATTCAGATCATTAATAGAAAAAAATTAGAGGATGAGATAGAAAAGATAGAACTAATAGAATAGAAGAAGAAGAAGATCACAGCTGAACATAATCAGAGTATACAAGAATCTCACAGTGGAACGAATAAAATATATTATATAACATAACTTTGAAATACAAATCTGTTTTGTATATACTTACCATATCAGAGTAAAATACATCATATCACAGCGGAAATAATCTCTAAATATTAATGGTGAAGCCTTCTGCTTTTAGCTCCTCCAAGTGTATCTGTAAAAGCCTGAAACACTTGACTGCCCGTACAAATTTGGTCACCCAAGAGTTTAGGGAAAACAATTAAAATAAACTCTGGGTCAGTTATAGGACTGGTGTGAGTAAATTCCAACCATATGGTTTAACTTTGAAAATCCTTTTTGAAACAAAAGGATAATAGTAAGATCGACCCACACATAAACATGGACGGTTTTTAGCTTACTATAACCCAAAATATTTTGATATCAAAATCCAGTGATATTATAATAATGTATAATTAAGTAAATAAACAAATAGCAGAAAGCTTGCATCTCACGCTCTACATACATAGTATAAAATCAAAAACCGCAGGGTGATTATTGGAGATTGGATTCCAACTATGACAAGGTATGGGACCACCTGTTGATAGTGTATCTCTAGAGGGGAATACACTGGGTTCAACAAGAATGTCTTGCAACCCGGCCCACACATGACCGACCACTCATTTCGCTTGAGTGTATCGAATGTATATCACCAACGGTTGGACTCAAACCACCGTTTCTCGAAAAGGGACAGCATCGATAGATTAAAGAAGCCTAAATAGGTGATTATACACCCTAATGGGAGCGACCCACATAGCGATGCTGCCTGCCCGATTTTTGTCATTTCCCGGTTGTGAAGCTTGAGGCTACGTCTATCTTTTAGAACATCTGGCCACTATACACTTTGAATGCCACATCGTCAAACCCATCAAATCACTAGTTGATCTTCCCAAAAGTATTACGGGTATAAAAGCTAAGAGAAACGAATTTTCCGCCACTAGACGTAATATCTTGAAAAGATCATCTTATGTGACCATTAGGAATACTCTGTCAGACATTCATCCATACAAGTTGGCCTAGGACTGGACAAACAAAAAACACCATTCTGGAACAGACGACCCTTGCATTTCACTCCGTCTTCAATTTTCTTCAACATAATATAATTCGCAGCGCTTATGCCTATACGGAGTGATTTTCGGATAATATATCCAACCGGTCTATCCGTATTGACAACGATGGTCAAAACACTTCGATAGTCGGTTATTCAACTATCGGAGTGAAACAAACACCCATTCCAATGTACGACTAAACATCACACAATCACGGCCCTTTTTATTTAACATTCGTCACTTATTACCTTAGAATAAGTGGATTTCAAACCAAACTGTTTACATTCCCTAGAGAAAGTATTGTATATAAATATCATGCTTAAGTTTGCTTAACAGCGTTATATTATCGTTATAGCTCAAAACTTGCAATACGCTACCATATTTCTTTTATACTAAATCTCGACGTCTCTTTCCATTACAAAAATCTTGACATCTCTTTCCGTTACAAAAATCTTGACATCTCTGATTCAATAATATTTTAAATGAGGTCCACTTAAGAAACAATTATTTAATTAACTAATATTTTACTTTATAAAATGAACTCTAAAGTACTAGTTTATAATAGAATTTCTATTACAGATTAAAGCTTTGCCTTAGTTATAAAAATCTAATTTTTATAATCGACTTCACTGAATTGCCTGACGGCCAATCTACTTCTTACAAAACGATGTGTTTATGGTCGACTGTTGCCACTTTCTTAATCAATATCATTTATTTATTAAATCAAAGCAAATGTTGAATTTCCATTCAACATGGTTCAAACAGTGCACAACCATTACATATAAATATTTAGGAATTTGGTTGAATTCCCCAACCGGTTTCCACATCCACGGATGTTAGTCAACACCATTAATTCCATACTGGGAAATATTATAATCAGTGGAATCAGTATCCGACCAATGATGTGTACATATGCAATGATATATATATATATATATATTTCAACGAATTTAATTGTAATCTACATAAGCAACCATCACGCAGCATTCAACCATTATTTAAAATATAATTATAATATTTTAAAATAAAACAGAGTTAGTGAATTTACTCACCTTTGTGTGTTAACCGTTAAATAACGATTTGCGTCAGTTGATCCGATCCGTCGTTTTAATTGCCTAAAACTGTAACGTGCTCCAAATCACTTCTCATTGGTACCATTGCGTAGCTATTTTCAGAACGGTATCATACTGTTAAAACCCTGATGGGCGTATAGTGTTCCCCCCGGATCAGTTTGTATTTTCAAACAAACTCCGCTTTATAAGATTTTCTTTTTTTTCATTGGGCTTTAAATTTTGGACCACTTCCCACAGCATACTCAATTCAATAAAATCACCCTTTGCTTCTTTTATTTTCAAACCTACTTGTACTCCACGCATCCTGCTGTCTGTTGCATTTTTAGCATCTTCATCCATGTATCATGGAGTTGCTTCAACTCGAAATATTGCTCCCTTCAGAAAAATTACCCGCAATCGTTCAGCCTACACCGCTACGCTGTTCCACCGCCATGAACAAGCAAAAGCTTCTTCTCCAGTATCCTTGAAAATCCCTAGCCTTGATAGCATATTCCACGTTAAACCTTTTTATTAGTCATGGAATTTGCAACTTTTAAATATGTAAAAGTTATCCGCCATTCAGAAGCTCCATGCACTTGTGATTTCCCCTAATTATATACGTATACTTTATCCACAAATAATAGAAAAGTATTACCATGTCAGCTCCCTTGTTTCCCCACACCGTCACTTCACCAAACCGCTACTTTAAATGTCGCACCAGTATTTCCTATTAAAGCCATTTCCACTTTTTGAAACATCACTACTTCCTCGAACGCCCATCAGTCCCCAAGTCGTAAGAACCGAACTTGTCAACCCAAACGAGACTAACCGAGCGTGTCCACATTGTTTTTCTCACCTCATGTTCTACTCCCTTGTACAACGTTGCACCAGAAAACTTCACTTAAACTCACCTTCATGCATGCACACTCCTGGTCACCGAAGCTGCCACCCATTTGTCGCGCCTTCATTACCTTGTCAGCAGGCTACAGTGAACCTCAAGACAAGCTTTTCCCTTCGTGACCTATATCTCCTTCATCCTCAATGCCAGCTTCATCACCAAACCCTTGCCTTGTTTCTACACAAAAATCCCCACACCTCATCATTCCTTGAAATTGTCAAGGTTTCCCTCCTCTTTGCTAGAGCAACCCACCCCCTGAAACTCCGGCCTCACGCTGCTTCTAACGAAGCACAGACAGTTCGAAAAGTGTATTTAATCATACGCTGGTTTTGTGGAGCATCAGATTTAATATGATTTTGCTGAAAATGGGGTAAAGGCTGTGTTAGTCTCTGGAGGAATGCCCTGTATTTATAATTTTATAGTCTCTCGATTCCTTGATGATCAAGTAATAGCTTATGGTAGGATGTACCCCCTCCACTCTTAGATTTTCTGTTTTTATGAAACCTTTGATGTGGCTTAACATAGCATTTTAGCTTAGAGAGTAAGATGTAGAAATGCTTTAGTCGGCACGTTTTAGGTTAGTAGCCTGTGTAGTATTTTCATTTCATATATGTTGAAAGGATAGCTTTTTATATTTATCTGCATAAGAAGGAGGGTGTACCGAGACTTATAGCTGAAGGAATGGTTCCACGTTGAGTTTTTTACTTCATTATCATTTCATGATTAACGTGGCCGTACCTTCCTTAGTTGCTAAGGAACTGAATATATGTATTTTATACTTCTTTTATTAAATGTCCTAGGACCTAGTAGCTGTTTCCTTCGTGCTATGCAGTATAACATATGGTAGCATTTGTTTATTCTTTTAGGTTAGATATGTCTTGCCGAAATGTTCGTCCCAGAGATGGCTTGTAGATATTTCCACAAGATTAGATAAGACTTCTCTTTATTTTAATTTTTGCAGACATGCTGTGATTTCTGATTTTCGAATACCAACTATGCTTTGGAGCATTTGAAATGACAGCATATCTGAATGAAGATTTGGAATGATTTTAAAGATTGAGTTGGCATTTGTTTTATCCTTTTATTCTATATATGTTGGTAGTACCTCATTGAACATATTTTCCTTTTGGTTTAGTGTACCCATTTATTCAAATTTTAGTTTGCGTACGAGTCAGCCTGGACAGAAATAAAAATACAATCATGTCCAGCGAGGTGCCACAATTCCAAAAATATAATAATATCGGTTGGTTAACTCATATTGTGAAACCCCAAAATATCAATAGAGGGTGCAAAATACTCCAAATAAAAAGTTGCGTATTTAATTAATTAAAAATTACAGTAAAATTCTAAAAATTAAATTATCACTACGTCTCAAAGGAACCTTGTCTAAGTTCGAAACTGATATCTAGTTATATCGAATAAACCGTTACGGTCGATATACGATTTCATAACGACTTTCTGAATATTTGATTTGGATATAATTCACAATCTATAATGCGAAATCTTGATTTTCCACTTTTGTTAGAAAGATAATGTTCAACAGATTCCAACGCTTATTGTTTCGAAGAAATCCGACTAATAACGGGTCATGTACACTCAGTTGAAGTTCAGAACGTTAAATTATGAATTTCCGCGATATTACGAGCTCAATTATATTTAATATATGTTTTTATACATTCAACTTCGTTCAATTAATATATATCCACTTATATTACGAATTCAATATTTAAACTGATTTAAATATTAAAATACAAATAAATAAAACTGCAGACGTTCTTTCCCCCTTGAAATAATTTCGTCCTCAAAATTGGTAAGGTAGGAAAAATGCTACAATCTCTATTATAAATAGGTTAAAAATATTTTTTTAATTCCTTAAATTTAGTTTGCAATAGAACCGATTAATCTTAATTAGAAATTAATTCCTTCTTTTTAACAAATACTTTCAGAAATTCTGAAAATTTCCTATCAGCTTAAATTTTTAGAGAATTTCGCCAGCATATCCTCTGCACCCCTCAGTCAGTACTACTACACTTGCCTCTCTGAGTTTTCTCTAATCCAAAAGAAAATTAATTAGCCAAACGGCTTGCCAACAGGACTCAGAAATCTCATGCTTAAATTATTTAAACATGTACCTTTTTGTCGGGTATTCAACTTTATCTCTTCCATTTGTAATCCATCCAGCATAGAGAAATGCATTTCCAACCAATCTCCAGTCAGTTTATCCTTAACCCATAATTCTCTTACATCCCAGCCAACTCCATTTCAAACTCCAATTTCAATTTCTATTTTTACTCAATAATCAAATTTCACCCCAGGTTCGGTTCTATTCCAAATCTTAATTCACAACTCAACTACTTTGCCAAGTCAAATTCTTATTCCAGTACGATTTCCACTTACTTAGCTTCAATTCAACTCAAATTTTATTTGAATTATTTAAATTCTTTGTTTATTTATTTCATAAGTAATTTTAAATTTTAAAATTCAAATTCTTGAGGTTTTTATTTTAAATCAATTTGAAATTATATACTTATATATTGATAACATAGCAATTCAGAACATTTGAATTTCCGAACAACTTATTTCAAAACAAAATCTTTGGTAGTAATCCGTCACTTAAAACTCAAAAACAAACTCCGATGATGCCATGGTTCATTATCAGGGTTATTTTCCAGCGACCTAAGCGAGTTCAATACTATACACCTTTCAAAACTCATTTTTCAGACATTTTCATTTTGAAATTACTTCAAAATATCCTTTGCAGCACTTTGGAAAACAATTTCAAAGCTCCCAGGATTTCAAAATTACCATATATTTAATCCAAACATTATTTCCAACTTTTTTCCAAGTTTTCTAGAGTTTTTATTTCAATTCTGGTCTTAAATTCAGATTCAGTTCATCTGATTTTGCATATTATACTTATACGAATTCATATTGGTTATTTATAAACACACCGATTAAAAATCTTATTAGAATAACAACCAAAATACCATAATAATTCCAATATATATACTTTATTTTATATCAAAATATATTCTGGGTAAAATTATTTCATTTACCCTCTTTTCAAAACATACTATGTCGAATTACTCTGTTCAAGAGTTTAGAAACACCTACCGATACAGTTTGCAATCCAGCATCGACTAAGATTCATAAACCACTCACCAGACTAATCAACACAGTATAAAACAGTTTTTATATTAATTTACACATACGCGCTCATATATATACACCCATACTCAATCTAGAGTATTATTAACTCCATCTCTATTGAGTTACGCCATAGAGCCAAGGTAATCACTCAACATGGCTCTGATACCAACTGTAACGACCAGAAAATCCGTACCAATTTGAGCCGATAAATATCCTACACATTCAACTCAAAATGCACGAAAATTCATATCATTAATAGAAAGAAACTAGAGGATGAGATAGAAAAGATATAATTAATAGAATAGAAGAAGAAGAAGATCATAGCTGAACATAATCAGAGTAAACACAAATCTTACAGTGGAACAAATAAAATATATTATATAACATAACTTTGAAATACAAATATGTTTTGTATATACATACCATATCAGAGTACAATACATCATATCACAGCGGAAATAATCTCTAAATATTAATGGTGAAGCCTTCTACTTTTAGCTCCCCCAAGTTTATTTGTAAAAGCCTGAAACACTTGACTGCCCGTACAAATTTGGGCACCCAAGAGTTTAGGGAAAACAAACAAAATAAACTCTGGGTCAGTCATGGGACTGGTGTTAGTAAATTCTAACCATATGGTTTAACTTTTGAAAATCCTTTTTGAAACAAAAGGATAATAGTAAGATCGACCCACACATAAACATGGACGGTTTTACCTTACTATAACCCAAAATATTTTGATATCAAAATCCAGTGATATTATAATAATGTCTAATTAAGTAAATAACCAAATAGCAGAACGCTTGCATCTCACGCTCAACATACATAATATAAAATCAAAAACCGCTGGGCGCTTAATGGAGATTGGATTCCAACTATGACAAGGTATGGGACCACCTGCCGATAGTGTATCTCTAGAGGCGAATACACTGGGTTCAACAAGAATGTCTTGCAACCCGGCCCACACATGACCGACCACTCATTTCGCTTGAGTGTATTGAATGTATATCACCAACGGTTGGACTCAAACCACCGTTTCCTGAAAAGGGAAAGCATCAATAGATTAAAGAACCCGAGATAGGTGATTGTACACCCTAATGGGAGCGACCCACATAGCCATGTTGCCTGCCCAATTTTTGTCATTTCTCGGTTATGAAGCTTGAGGCTACATCTATCTTTTAGAACATCTGGCCACTATACACTTTGAATGCCACATCGTCAAACCCATAAAATCACAACTTGATCTTCCCAAAAAATATTACGGGTATAAAAGCTAAGAGAAACGAATTTTGCCGCTAGCAAACGTAATATCTTGAAAAGATCGTCTTATGTGACCGTTAGGAATACTCTGTCAGACATTCATCCATACAAGTTGTCCTGGGACTGGACAAACAGAAAACACCATTCTGGAACATGAAGACCCTTGCTTTTCACTCCGTCTTCAATTTTCTTCAGCATAATATAATTCGTAGGGCTTATGCCTATACAGAGTGATTTTCGGATAATATATCCAACCGGTTTATCCGTATTGACAACGATGGTCAAAACACTTCGATTGTCGGTTATTCAACTATCGAAGTGAAACAAACACCCATTCCAATGTACAACTAAACATCACACAATCACGGCCCTTTTTATTTAACATTCTTCACTTATTACCTTAGAATAAGTGGATCTCAAACCAAACTGTTTACACTCCCTAGAGATAGTGTTGTATATAAATATCACGCTTAAGTTTGCTTAACATCGTTATATTATCGTTATAGTTCAAAACTTGCAATACGCTACCATATTTCTTTTATACTAAATCTCGACATCTCTTTCCATTACAATAATCTTGACATCTCTTTATGTTACAAAAATCTTGACATCTCTGATTCAGTAATATTTTAAATGAGGTCCACTATAGTTAATTAACTAATATTTTATTTTATAAAATGAAATCTAAGGTACTAGTTTATAATAGAATTTCTATTACTGTTTAAAGCTTTGCCTTAATTATAAAAATCTAATTTTTATAATCGACTTCGTTGATTTGCCTGACGGCCAATTAACTTCTTACAAAACGATGTGTTTATGGTCGACTGTTGCCACTTTCTTAATCAATATCATTTATTTATTAAATCAAAGCAAATGTTGAATTTCCATTCAACATGGTTCAAACAGTGCACAACCATTACATATAAATATTCAGGAATTCTGTTGAATTCCCCAACCGGTTTCCACATCAACAGATGTTAGTCAACACCATTAATTCCATACTGGGAAATATTATAATCAGTCGAATCAGTATCCGACCAATGATGTGTATATATGCAACGATATATATATATATATATATATATATATATATATATATATTTCAACGAATTTAATTGTAATCTACCTAAGCAACCATCACACAACATTCAACCATTATTTAGAATATAATTATAATAGTTTAAAATAAAACAGAGTTAGTAAATTTACTCACCTTTGCGCGTTAACAGTTAAATAACGATTTGCGTCAGTTGATCCGATCCGGCATTTTAATTGCCTAAAACTGTAACGTGCTCCAAATCACTTCCCGTTGGTACCATTGCGTAGCTATTTTCAGAACAGTATCATACTATTAAAACACTGATGGGCGTATAGTGTTTCCCCTCGGATCAGTTTGTATTTTCAAACAAACTCTGCTTTATAATATTTTCATTTTTTTCATTAGGCTTTAAATTTTGGCCCACTTCCCACAGCATACTCAATCCAATAAAATCACCCTTTGCTTCTTTTATTTTCATATCTACTTGTACTCCACGCATCATGCTGTCTGTTGCGTTTTTAGCATCTTCATCCATGTATCATGGAGTTGCTTCAACTCGAAATACTGCTCCCTTCAGAAAAATTACCCGCAAGCGTTCAGCCTACACCGTTACACTGTTCCACCACCATGAACAAGCAAAAGCTTCTTCTCCAGTATCCTTGAAAATCCCTAGCCTTGATAGCATATTCCAAGTTCAACCTTTTTATTAGTCATGGAATTTTCAACTTTTAAATATGTAAAAGTTATCCACCATTCAGAAACTCCATGCACTAGTGATTTCCCCTAATTATATACGTATACTTTATCCACAAATAATAGAAAAGTATTACCATGTCAGCTCCCTTGTTTCCCCACGCCGTCACTTCACCAAACCGCTACTTTAAATGTCGCACCAGTATTTCCTTTTAAAGCCATTTCCACTTTTTAAAACATCACTACTTCCTCGAATGCCCATCAGTCCCCAACTCGCAAGAACCGAACTTGTCAACCCAAACGAGACTAACCAAGCGTGTCCACCTTGTTTTCCTCACTTCATTTTCTACTCCCTTGTACAACATTGCACCAACAAACCTCACTTAAACTCACCTTCATGCATGCACACGCCTGGTCACCGAAGCTGCCACCCTTTTGTCGCGCCTTCATTACCTTGTCAGCATGCTACAGTGAACCTTAAGACAAGCTTTTCCCTTTGTGACCTATATCTCCTTCATCCTCAATGCCAGCTTCATCACCGAACCCTTACATTGTTTCTACACAAAAATCCCACACTTCATCACTCCTTGAAACTGTCAAGGTTTCCCTCCTCTTTGCAAGAGCAACCCACTCCCTGAAACTCCGGCCTCACGCTGCTTCGAACAAAGCACAAGTCCGGCCTCACGCTGTTTCTAACGAAGCACAAGCAGTTTGGAAAGTGTATTTAATCATACGCTGGTTTTATGGAGCATCAGATTTAATATGATTTTGCTGAAAGTGGAGTAAAGGCCGTGTTAATCTCTGGAGGAATGCCCTGTATTTATAACAGTGTTTTAAAGACCCAACCCGACCTCGGTTCGACCGCAGTTAACCTTGGACCTTGGAGCTCCACGACTCTTAAAATGAAATAACCTTGTGCGTTCACAGACCCGCGGTTTAACCTCAAAACCCTATAAAAACCTCTGGTTCGACCTCTTTGAACCTCTCGGTTCTTCAAATTTGCGAAAATATAATTACTTCACTCTTTATTTTTTACTATAATAAATTTAACAAATAATTTTATAGCAATTGTTATTAAATTTTGGATTATATAATTCATTACAATTTACATTTTATGAACTATTATTGAACCAATCCTCTTTTACTATAGAAAATTAGTAAATTTACAACTATAATTATTTCAGTTAGGTAGTTTGGACAAGGATGTTTGTCATAATTGCTTAAATTTTATCTATATTTAAATTAATTTTACATTTAAGTCAAAAAACAAAAATAATCTATCAGCGCGGTTCTCACGGTCTGACCGGTTGAACCACGAAAACTTTGGACCTTTCACTGTCACGGTTTGACGTACCGTTCGGTCTTCACAACTATGATTTATAGTCTCTCGATTCCTTGATGATCAAGTAATAGCTTATGGTAGAATGTACCCTCTCCACTCTTATATTTTCTGTTTTGATGAAACCTTTGATGTGGCTTAACATAGCATTTTAGCTTAGAGAGTAAACTGTAGGAATGCCTTAGTCGTCACGTTTTAGGTTTGTAGCCTGTGTAGTATTTTCATTTCATATATGTTGAACGGATAGCTTTTTATACTGATCTGCATAAGGATGGTGCACTGAGACTTATAGCTGATGGAATGGATCCACGTTGAGTTTTTCACTTCATTTTCATTTCATGATTAACGTGGCCGTACCTTCCTTAGTTGCTAAGGAACTGAATATATGTATTTTATACTTCTTTTATTAAATGTCCTAGGACCTAGTAGCTGTTTCCTTCGTGCTATGCAGTATAACATATGGTAGCATTTGTTTATTCTTTTAGGTTAGATATGTCTTGCCGAAATGTTCGTCCCAGAGATGGCTTGTAGATATTTCCACAAGATTATATAAGACTTCTCTTTATTTTAATTTTTGCAGACATGTTGTGATTTCTGATTTTCGAATACCAACTATGCTTTGGAGCATTTGAAATGACAGCATATCTGAATGAAGATTTGGAATGATTTTAAAGATTGAGTTGGCATTTGTTTTAGTCTTTTATTCTATACATGTTGGTAGTACCTCATTGAACATATTTTCCTTTTGGTTTAGTGTACCCATTTATTCAAATTTTAGTTTGCGTATGAGTCACCCTGGATAGAAATAAAAATACAATCATGTCCAGCGAGGTTCCACGATTCCAGAAATATAATAATATCGGTAGATTAACTCATATTGTGAAACCACAAAATATCGATATAGGGTGCAAAAAACTCCAAATAAAAAGTTGCGTATTTAATTAATTAAATATTACAGTAAAATTCTAAAAATTAAATTATCACTACGTCTCAAAGGAATCTTGTCTAAATTCGAAACCGATATCTAGTTATATCGAATAAACCGTTACGGTCGATATACTATTTCACAGCGACTTTCTGAATATTTGATTTGGATATAATTCACAATTTATAATGTGAAATCTTGATTTTCCACCTCTGTTAGAAAGATAATGTTCAACAGATTTCAACGCTTCTTGTTTCGAAGAAATCTAACTAATAACGGGTCATGTACACTCAGTTGAAGTTCAGCACGTTAAATTATGAACTGCCGCGATATTACGGGCCCAGTTATATTTAATATATATTTTTATACGTTCAACTTCGTTTAATTAATATATATCCACTTATATTACGAATTCAATAATTAAACTGATTTAAATATTCAAATACAAATAGATAAAAATGCGGGACGTTACAGTGAGCTAAGGTTTAAATCGGAGGAGATTCAAGGCGTTTTCATGGAAATTCGATGGTACATTTAGCTTCTTGGAAGGATTCGGTACCTCTATACAATTTTAAGTGGATTTCTATGCTCAAAAACATCGATCGATCCCTGTCACTGATCGTCGATGACCCGAGAACATGATTATAAAAGCGCATGCAAGTTAGAAGATAATGGTATTGAAAAAATGAGACATAGATGCCGAGTTGTTTGGTGTAATTAGTCTTTGATTTAGTGGATGGTAAGAGGTGTTTGAACGGAGGAATTATCGGCCATGGTGCTGTTATTATTAGTAGGAGTCACGTTTTGAAGAGAAGAGAAGAACCAGTCATGAGAAAACGAGATTAGGAAGTTAAGGTGAGTGGTTTGAAAATGATGGGATGTCAAAGGAGAAAGGAAGGATTGCGGGAAGTTTCTGTTATGGTGTTCAAACCAAGAGATGGGGATTTTGATCTTGGAAGAAGACGCTGTGTACTTGATGACGGGTTGGATTTCTTTTGGGCCTGAATGAAATGCGTATGGCCCAATACTAAAATAGATTAAGTTTAATTCAATTTAGAATAGTGTATTATCATGTAAATTAAATATCTTATTCATACGTTGTCGGAATTGAACAAAACAAGATCCATTGGGATTGTATGGATAGGGGCTACACCATGGAACCGACTGGGAGTGAATAGGAGCTCGTTACAATTTATAGCAAAATAAATTGTCGGTCTGAATCAACTGACACTTATCGTTATTTAATGATGATCGTCCATTGTGAGTAAATCTCACTAACTCTTATCAATTTATATTTTTATAAATATAATCTAGTAATGATAAATAATGATTGACTGTTGTGTGATGACTATTTGGTTGAATTGCTTAATTGTTGGTTGAAATTATAGACAATGATAACCCAGCTAAAGACAGGATTAAATTCTTAAAATTGGATAACCAGTTAATAATGATTTTTGGGATTAGAACTAAGTTGGAGTTTTAATAAATCTTTAATTAGATTGAAATGAAAATGGGATAATCAAATTTACCAAACATGAGAAGTATTCGAGAATGGAGTACCACCAGTTTTACTACATGCGATAGTTAAATCTTTAATTAGATTTGAAACGTAAATGGTAATTAAATTTGCTAATAACACAATGGGTGTTAGATATGGAGTACTACCAGTTCTGCTCCATGGGATGAATAGGTTGGATTAGGATAATAAAATGAATGATTACTTTGGTAAGACTCATTAACTCCGACTAGTTTTATAAACCTTAATTTCGTTTAAGATCGTGAAAAGATAATATGAAATCTTTTGCAATGTTTACCAAGAGAAGATTTAAACAAGAAGTTTTAATGAAATATTTTTTCTATAAGATATAAGGGAATAATTCCCAGTATATGAATATTTGAATAAAAGAATATTCTGGATTGAAATAAGGTGTAGATATGTTTTTATAGAACATGATTATAAGATACGCGAGTTATTCGAAAAGACCGGGTTTAACCCATTCTGAATTGCTGATATGACAATTAAAAGTCGAAGATATGAAGA
This sequence comes from Allium sativum, assembly GCA_030737875.1. Taxonomy (NCBI): domain Eukaryota; kingdom Viridiplantae; phylum Streptophyta; class Magnoliopsida; order Asparagales; family Amaryllidaceae; genus Allium; species Allium sativum. Next base: position 217,769,566 of record CM060918.1, on the reverse strand, counting down.
CAGTGGTTAAAGACTGGAGATCTTCACATTGTTTGTATGATTGCTAATGTCTCAGTTAGGTCGTACACCTGAGACAAGGTAATAAGTGGTGGTCATCCAAACGTAGTTGGAGATGTACCGGATATGCGAGTCTCTCCTTTATCGAACATATGGGATGAGGACTAGGACACCTCCAGTTTAGTTCAGACCAGAACGGACTTGCAAATGGATTGTGTGTCTGACATTGTATTTTTTTTGTGGTATTCGTTGATCTCTGCTAAATGTATATCTATTTTGTGGCAGATAAATTATTCTCTTGGTTAACACCCTTCTTTGAAACGTATGAGCTTAGAGCTTATATATTGGTAGAAATCAATGGTATGATATGGATTGGCAATGTGGCTTACTAAGATGCAATGATCAAGGCTTTTGTTGAAAAGTACAGTCTTATGGATGATGATCAAAGAAAAGTTTTAATATAGCGTTGCTTTGTGTATAGCATTAATTCGCGAGCTTCACACCTCGGTGTGAACCAAAAACGAGATGAAGAACAGTAGAGAGATGGACAAATGTTGCTTTCTAGCTACAAGTGATGGCATGGTATGAGGCCTAGACATTTTCTTATGTGGATGTTGGATGATGATGGATAGCAAGGTACCTCGGATTTGGTGTTACAAGGCCCTTGATGGTCGACATACTGACAAAGATGGTCAACATACTGACGAGATTTAGGTCCGACAGGACCGGAGAACGTATCGTTATGGTATAACTAACCAGCGACGGTGCTTCTAAGGGCCCACTTGAGTCTGGGTCCAGAGACGTGTGCTACAATGTCTTGAATTAGGAAAGGAAGATCCCTTGTCTTGGTTCATAGATGGAAATCCAAATTCCAATACGCGATTTTATGGTTTTAGCTGTAAACCTATATGGCGACATAGTGGGATGGGGTACTATTCCATCTAGGATTGATACATTTATATTTGAAATTATTTTCTGCGCTTATAATAATAATTGAAGATAAATTTCTTGTATCAAGCATGTTTGGCTATTATAACGTAAAACTCTATCCTCCGGCATGCGTTGCATTGTGTGATGGGACCTGAGTCTTATAATAGCTTCATTTTTCCTTTTTACCATTATGTTGTATTTTTATGCACTAGTAATCATGGGGGTAAACCCGTTCCATGTTATATGGCGTGTTCCTATGATTTACCCAACTTTAAAATCAAGTTAATAACTGTTTTAGTTATCATACCAGTCTCATGACTAACTCAAAGTTTGTTGTTTCCAACCTAAACTCTGGGTACCCATATTTTCCACATGAGCAACTAGTAGTTTTAGTTTTTGCAAATATTTCTTTTCATAGGATCTTGGATTACGACTGGAGCAATACCCAAAAATGCTTTGTATTTGTGTATTTCATTCAGCCGTGGTAGTTGATTTTTTTCTGCTGCACATTATATTTATGTATTATATTTCCGCTGCTATGCAATATAAATCTCTAGTACTAATTTTCCACTGTATATTATTTAGTCATACTCGAATGTGTTGTACTATGATGTAAATTGTTGTAATAGCAATGAAAAGTTCAATTGTTTGTAACCTGATGCGCCGTGTTCAAAAAGCAGTCCGTCATCTTATTCGATCTTGGCCAGCCAGGTCGGGTCGTCACAGTTGGCACAAGAGCTTTGGTTTACAAAGCTCGAGAACAAGATACATTAGAACCAAATAGAAGAATTCATCAAAGATAGGATTAGTAATACCCAATGGGAACATCTCGTTAGAGATAGGGTTATTAATAATAATAACCCTAGAATGAGTTTGAAGAGTGTTGTTTATAAAAAAAAATTAGTTTTGAAAATTATATCTTATTACAAGTATTTGAATATTTTATTTGATTTTGAGTTTGGACTATCGAGTATAAGAAGATTTTGCATATACGTGTCATGAACGTATATTCGAAGCCTCAAATATACTGGTTAGATATAGGATAACCCTCTAGTCGCCCGAGGATGATTCTGGCGATTGAGATCTCATCATCAGTGTGTATGTTCGAGTTTTGAAAGTGGGATATCTATATGATTCCAATTGACTGGTGTGAGGACCAAAAACTTAGTTAGAGTTTATTGTTTGTGATTTGGTATTGAAATTATACTTTTGAGTGTATATAAAAGTTACATATTTCAAAAGCTAATCAACTAATTGATTATTGGTTGTGATGTGTGATTATTAGTTTAACTAATAAAAATATTGGAATAATAACACCAACATGAAATTAGAAGGAGAATCAGGCCAAATCAAATATAATGTTGAACTGAATTGAAAATTACTTTGGATTAAACGTGTATATATATCAAAGAGAATGTTGCATAAAGGTAAAAAGGAGAAATAAAATTGCGTGCTACACAAAACGGTACATATTTATTTTATTTGGTTGCGTAATTTATTTATAATTACTGATGTGTGTGAATTGGATGCACTGCGATGGTTTCTTATGTGAAATTAAACATATACCATAGGATAGTAAACAATAATTATGGGCTACACTGCATAGCATAATGTGGACATCATAACATAGCATATCCACACAAGCATGAAATTATTTGATGCTTACATGACTAGGTTAAGATGAACATATGAGAAGGTAATTATTTGATGCTTATATGGCGAGGACTGAATTGCAGGTTGGATTGAGGACTAATCAAGGACTTAACAAACATATTCTGATAAATCGCAGGGTTGAATAACAAACCCTTCACTGGTCTTGTGATGGCAGAAATATACATGTCTCTCTTGTTGTAGATAAGTCACATGTAATAACCCGTATTTTAAATAACAAGTTTTAACATAAATCAAGGCAGAATTAAATGATAAAATCTGAATCAAGGGAAATGGGCTATGTCATTGCGTTCGTCTCGGAAAAATACGCGAAATAGAGTCCGAGTTTTCGAAAATCGGAGTCCGTATGACCCAGTAATGGCCCGTCAAAGTTTTCAAGAAAACTTCAAGTTCAAATTTGAATTCAGAAATTCAAATTCAGCTAAGCAGGGCAGGCGGGAAAAATTCCTGCCACCCCAAGTCGACTGGGGAGTCGACTTGGGTGTCGACACATCCCAGGTTGTGTCGACTGCCCAGTCGACACCCCTGTCGACTTGGGTGGTCGGCCAATCTGGCCTGGGTGAATCTGATTTGTTCCTCAAGACATGTTTGGAGGCTTGTGACGGATTTTAAAGGCTCAGATCTGAATTAGGGTTAATCCTATGGCCTAAACTAACCTAAACTTCTATAAAAGGACCCTAATACCTAGCCTAAACCATCATAAATCAAACCTACAACTAGATTATGCCAAAATGTTTAATCATGGCCTCCACCCTATTGTCATAGCCTCCACCTTCATTCATATGAGAATTCCTAAGCTTGTTTGAGAGTTTCTAAGTTTGATTCAAGGCCAAAGTTCAATCTTTCTTCATCAAAGCAAGGATCTTCTTCTTGTTTCTCAAGGGTTTTTCATTGGAGCTTATTATTTGGGGGTTTTTATAGTTGCTAGTGGCTTCGTCTCAATCTTATTTTATTTTATAAGTCTTCATAGCATTGTAAGCCCTATACTACTCTTAGATTCTAACTATGAAGTTAAATATGACATGTTGCAAGTTTGAGTTTGGGCCTAAGTATGATTTGTGCTCTATCATGTTATGCATAGATTTATTCTATGCATGTTTGTAAAGCTATCACCTTGACTTTGTGCATGAAAATCTATGAGCTTTGATTTAAAATGTTGCATAAAGTAACATAGAAACTCTCATAACCCTTATGATATCTTGCATATGATGTTATATACGAATCACTAGCTATCATCCTATGTCATTTATGATCATGTTTCTTCTACGTTGCCAAAGTTGATATCATGCATGTTTTGAGGCTTATAATGTAATATGCAAGTTTATGAATACATTTGCCTCATATTCCACCATGTTTAACTTGTGGCCAAACCTTATTAATTATGTCATGCTTCTAAGTTCCCCTCTTTGAGATCTATTTGCGTTTATGCGAACTTGCATGCGATGGGGTTACGTCATGGGTAAACTAAAATGACATAAAAACATGACTTGGAAAGATGACATGAAACATGACATGTGACTATGCTTGAAACATGAACATGAACTTGGACATGACTTCTAGAAAACATGAGAATGGCCAACTCGAGGTTGGGTTGAGTTTGTAGCATAAATCTACCCGGAACCGACCGTCTTAACTAGTGGCTACAAGCAATAGGACCAATGTGAGTAGTTGGTCATGTCGCAATTGGAACCCGAGGTTAGAATAAGTTGTGGTGTAAAGCTACCCGGACCCGCCGGCTTAACTAGTAACCACAACAAGGTCTAATGTGAGAGGTTGGGTGCATTAAATTAATTAATGCCACATGATAGGGTTAAGTCATGGACCACTTGAATACTTAACCAATTAAACACGATGGGTTGATAGGGTTAAGTCATGAACCTTGGGTACACTTAACCAACTTGGTACTTGATTGGATAGGGTTAACCACGTTTAACCCGTTAGAAACCCTAGTTATGTGGTCCTTTTAACCAGTAACCCTCTTGGTTGTATCATGATACCCTAGGGACTAGGCTAGGGTGGGGCACGATTACTAGGCTGACATGTAAGCGACCAAAACGACGGCTGAGTAGGTGCGCCGGTGCAGGTTCGGACGGACTATGGTCGTGCACATAGTCCGGAGTTGAAAAAGCAGACACGGGAACCAGTAGGTTTAGACTGTGCGTGCTTGATGTGTGTCCGTGGTTGACACCCTAGGGCTTGATACACCCTAGGGTGGACCTAGCACAGTTTGACTACACTTCGTGGTTGGGCCATATGACACCGACACTTGAAGAGTTAGGCTTTTAGGGAGCCGATCGACTAGACCGTGTTGTTGGACCTTGATTTAGGTCATCTCGTGATATTGGGCCAAGATTGGGCTAAGTGATCACTTCTTGTATATACTTGACATGGGTTGGAATACTAGTACACTTGGTGCAAAACTTTACCTTGTATATGCGATGTCACACTTGATCTATCTTGTTAACTTTTCACCATGCCAGTTATCATCCTATGTTTCATCTCTGTTTACATGTCTAGTTAACTTTATTAGTTTTTATACTAATAGTAGATAGGACTTACCAGTCTTTTGACTGACCCATTTTCTTTTGCCTCTTTTCTTTCGTTCCCCCCCCCCCCCCAGGTTTACAGGGTGGGAACACTAGCACCTAGCTTGGATCTTTAGCTGCTTTTCTGGATAGCTCATGTACGGTTTGGACTTGAGCTTGCTATGGCTTTATTCTACCTTGGGGATAGTTACTTTATGATTTTCTTTCCAGTTTTCAGTATAAGTTTCTAGACTTTGTTTTGTGGGAAAATAATGACCAAGTACTTTGATGTAACTTGACTATGGTTTTGAAATGTTAGTTTTATCCGATGCTTTATCTACTCTGTTTTTACTTATATGTACTGTCTTGTGATATCTGCATGCATGTTTACCTTGTTTAATGCCCCTCCAAAGCTAGTGTGCTTGCAAGAGTGGCATTGGCGGAGGTGGGGTGTTACATTTGGTATCAGAGCATAAGGTTTTACTAGATCGGACAAAAGTTTTAAAACTCTTTTGAAAAACTATTTTCAAAACTAATTAAGTATTTTCCAAGAAAAGTCTAGTTTATTTTAAAAGGCTATTCCCCAAAAGCCATTAGCTCTATCCTTCGTTTGCTCATTCTAAATCTATCATTTCCTTTTTAAGCATGGCCGATCTTAACCTTCCTGAGGGAGTAACCATTCCCGGATGGTTCCGGAGGTACTTAGAAGCTAGGGCCAACGATGTGGGCCCAGCAAATACCCCCACTGTAACTGAGGTTCCTCCTCCTCCCCCTACTCCTCAGCATCCACAGGCAGATTTTGCAAAGGTTTGCAATGACTTTAAGGCGATGGGTGGCAAGAATTTTATCGGGACGGAGACTTTTGTTGAGGCGCGAAATTGGTTGAAAGAAACTGAAGATCTCTTCGCCATTTTTTATGTGGAAGACCGTAGAAAGGTTTTATTGGCGGTATGGCTATTGAAAGAGGAAGCGGCTTATTGGTGGGAGGTCACCAATGCTACTAGGCCTATAGAGACTTGGGCCGACTTTAGAACGAGGTTTGGGCTTAAATTCCTATCATCTGCTGAGGCGAATCTGCAATTGGAGAAGTTTATGTTTTTGAAGCAAGGGGATATGACAGTGAGAGAGTATGTGAATAAGTTTAACCAGCTTGCTCGATTCGGTTTGGACATGGTTAATACTCCCCAGAAGAATGCTCTACGCTTTGCACGAGGGTTGAATGAGCCATTACAAGGTTTAGCCATGTCACATATACCCATGGGGGCCACTTTTGAAAGCCTAGTGGACATGGCATTGCTTCAGGGAGACGATAAGAAGAAAGAAGTCAAGCCTAATGAGACTCAAACCAAGAAAGCGGACTCCAAGTGGGGAGGGAATCAGAGCAATCAGAGCAACCAGAACAACAAGAACAACACGGCCAAGGTAAAGGACCCAAGAAAATGCAATTTCTGTGGGATTGTTGGGCACATAGCTAAAGATTGTAGGAAGAAGAAGAGGAAGTTGGGCGAATGCTTTCACTGTGGAGAGACTGGACACTTTAGCAAGGATTGCCCCAAGAAGCAAGGACAAGGGCAACGGCAGACTCAGTGTGCAGGACCTTCTTGAGGGCAAGTGCATGCTCTCAACACTGCTCCAGTTCAGGGTCGAGGTAGTATTTCTGTAGAAAACCTTGTTTACATTTCTGATTTTCCTGTTCGCACTTTATTTGATTCTGGCGCATCGCATACCTTTATTTCTTCTGACATTGTTGAAAGTTTGCACCTAAGTACTAGTCTAGTTGAAGATCCCGTTAGTGTTTCAAATCCAATTGGGGGTTCCGCCCATCTATCTATGATTTGTGTGGATTTGAAGATTTCTATCTTGACCGTAGAATTCACGTGTAATTATTATGTTCTCGGGTTCACGGGATACGGGTTGATTTTGGGCATGGATTGGTTGTCCATTTATGGAGCCATTCTCGATTGTGAGCATAGGGTGGTGAGGCTCATGACTCGCCTCGGTAATACCCTAGAGATTTCTTGCAACCCGCTGGATCCCTTCATGTTGTGTTATCTTGAATCTCTTAACTCGTCCATCGATGATCTGCAATCTGTAAGGGTGGTTCGAGAATATCCCGATGTCTTTGAAGAAGTTAGGGGGTTACCACCTAAACGAGAGATAGATTTCCGCATTTATCTTGTTGATAATGCCAAGCCAGTTTCATTGCCCGTTAGGCACATGGCCCCACGAGAAAGAAGAGAGCTTAGTAAGCAGATCAAGGAGTTGCTTGAGAAGACTTTTATTAGGCGAAGCATTTCTGAATGGGGTGCTCCTGTGGTGTTCGCCACTAAGGCGGATGGTTCGCTTCATCTATGTGTTGATTATCGAGAGTTGAACAACCTGACAAAGAAGAATAGGCACCCGTTGCCGAGGATTGATGATCTCTTTGACCAGCTTGTTGGTGCTTCTGTTTTCTCTCAGCTCGATCTAGCCACCGGATTCCATCATCTTAGAGTGGCTGAAGATAGTATTGATAAGACTGCGTTTAGGACTCCAGATGGATTCTTTGAATGGCTTGTCATGCCATTCGGTTTGACTAATGCACCCGCCTACTTCGTAGATTAAATGAGTAGGGTGTTCAGGGAGTTCCTTAACAAGTTTGTGGTTGACTTCATGGATGATATTCTGATCTTCTCAAAGGATGAGGAAGAACATGCTAGACATCTCAAAGAAGTGATGGATACGCTTAGAGCTCATCAGTTGAAAGCCAAGTTCTCCAAATGTCATTTTTGGAGAAGGGAAGTTCGGTTTCTTGGACATATAGTTTCTAAGCAAGGCATAGTTGTGGATCCCGCGAAAGTGGTTGCGGTTCAAGACTGGAAGACTCCTAAGAATGCAACCGAAGTAAGAAGCTTTCTCGATCTGGCAGGCTACTATAGGAAGTTCATTAGGGACTTCGCTAAGATTTCAGCCCCTCTTACTAAGTTGACGAAGAAGAAATTAGTCTTTGCATGGGACTTAGCGTGTGAGCTTGCTTTCCAAAGGCTCAAGAGGGCCCTTACCATAGCTCCAGTTCTGGCATTACCCGATGGCGGTAAGATGTTTACCGTGTACACCAATGCATGTGGCACGGGGTTAGGTGCTGTTCTGATGCAAGAGGGAAGAGTGATATGTAATGGGGGTAGGCAACTTAAAGTTCATGAGAAGAACTATCCCACTCATGATTTGGAGTTGGCGGCGATTGTCTTTGCACTCAAATCTTGGCGCCACTATCTTCTGGGCGAAAGGTTTGAGTTGTATACTGATCACAGGTCACTCAAGTACCTCTTCTCACAGATGGATCTGAATCTAAGGCAGCAAAGGTGGATGGAATTCTTGGCATCATATGACTTCAAGATAGCTTATACCCCTGGCAAGGGTAATGTTGTGGCAGATGCACTAAGCAGAAGAAGGTTGACTTTGAGTCCCTTGTTTATTGAGATGAAGAACCTAGAGTTCTTGGCAACCTTTGATTTCACAACGGCTGTAGAGTCAGTAACGGGTTCATTAGCATCCCTTGAGCTTAGACCCACACGTCTTGATCAAGTAGGGACTTCGTAGAAGGAAGACCCGTAGATAGTCGAGATCATGGACAAGTTGATTCGTAGCGAGACGTCTAGCCACCTTGCTAGATATACTATTGATGACAAAGGTTGGCTAAGGCGTGATGGAAGGCTATGCATTCCACAAGTGGGAGACTTGGTGCATAAAGTTCTCGAAGAAGCGCATAACTCGAAAATGACTATACATCCTGGAGGAGATAAGATGTATAGGGATATGATGCGCATTTTCTTTTGGGCTGGAATGAAGAAGGATGTGGCAGAGTATGTTTCAAAATGCATGGTGTGCCAACAAGTGAAAGCTGAGTCGAAGAAACCCGGTGGGCTATTACATCCATTGGAGGTCCCGCAATGGAAGTGGGAAAGTATCTCTATAGATTTTGTGGATGGATTGCCTAGGTCAAGGAAAGGGAATACGATCATATGGGTCATAGTTGATAGACTTACGAAGAGTGCTCATTTCATTCCAGTGAAGAGCAAGAGGATCGCATCATGGCTAGCATCTGTTTATCTTCGAGAGATAGTGCGATTGCATGGAGTTCCTTCCAGCATAGTTAGCGATCATGACCCAATTTTCACTAGCCAATTCTGGAATAGTTTGCAAGAAGCGATGGGTACGCGATTGAATCTAAGTATAGCCTATCACCCTCAGACGGTTGGCCAAACCGAAAGGGTGAATAGAGTGTTAGAAGATCTTTTGAGGCTTTGTGTTCTTGATTTTGGTGGTTCTTGGGAAGACCACCTTCCTCTTGTAGAGTTCGCTTATAATAATAGCTATCAAGCCAGCATAGGGATGGCACCATTTGAAGCTTTGTATGGGAGGCCGTGTAGATCACCACCTTGTTGGTGGGAGGCAATGGATAGGCTTATACTTGGGCCTGACATGATACGGGACACATCCGAGAAAGTTGAATTGGTGAGGAGACGGATGAAAGCGACCCAAGACAGACAGAAATCCTATGCTGACAAACGAAGGACAGATTTGGAAGTCGAAGTAGGAGATATGGTTTTCGTGAAGGTTTCTCCTTTACGTAATGTGGTTCGTTTTGGAGCAGTTGGGAAGCTGGCACCGAGATTCGTAGGACCCTTCCCTATCATAGAGGGAATTGGGAAAATGGCTTATAAGGTGGAATTGCCCGAGAAGCTGGCCGGAGTGCATAATGTCTTTCATGTCTCGCATCTCCGAAAGTGCCTACATGAGTCCGCTGAGGTGGTTGAACCTAGCATTCTTGAAGACGTGGAGGTAGAGAAAGAGGCAACCTTGAGGAGAGCTCCGATTCGTATCTTAGGAACGGAGATCAAGAAGCTAAGGAATCGAGAAGTCAAATTGGCGAAGGTTCAGTGGAGTGAGGCCGAAAAGGATGCAACTTAGGAAACCGAGGAGAAGATGCGTGGGCTTTATCCATTTCTTTTTGAGGGTACATTCTCGATCTCTTTTCCTTTTTAGCATATCTTTCTTTTGCTATCCATGTTTATCTTGTTATCTCGTTAACCTTGTCAGGAGAACATTAGGGAGAAACCCATTGGATGAAACCTGTATTTGAAACGTGTTATGTCTGATGTTTGCAAAAGGTTGCAAGTGTTTGCAAGTGGATACTCGTGGATGCATGATACACATTAGGCACTAAGATCGGCTCACACACTTTCATATTGCATATGCATGAGTGCTAATACTTATTCATGGTTGAAACTTGTTATGCTATCACGTGGATGTTGCATATGGATGAATGTTATGTGCACTCATGTAGAGATTATAAAATTATATTAGGAATTTGCATACATATGGACTCATTTCACTAACATACTTGGCATTAAGGAGGTTTACTGAATCAGTAACCGCCTGATTTTCGCATTAGATAAGTACATATACACACACCTTTTGGATATAATCATACAGCATTTAGAATTTGTTAAGGACAATGGTTACTTATGGATGATGTTGTGAGTAGATGGATGATGGATAGTAGGATACGTTCTTCCTAACTTGAAGATTTCGGGGACGAAATCCTTTAAGGAGGGGAGAATGTAATAACCCGTATTTTAAATAACAAGTATTAACATAACTCAAGGCAGAATTAAAAGATAAATCTGAATCAAGGGAAATGGGCTATGCCATTGCGTTCGTCTCGGAAAAATACGCGAAATAGAGTCCGAGTTTTTGAAAATCGGAGTCCATATGAGCCAGTAATGGCCCGTCAAAGTTTTCAAGAAAACTTCAAGTTCAAATTTGAATTCAGAAATTCAAATTCAGCTAAGCAGGGCAGGCGGGAAAATTTCCTGCCACCCCAAGTCGACTGGGGAGTCGACTTGGGTGTCGACACACCCCAGGTTGTGTCGACTGCCTAGTCGACACCCCTGTCGACTTGGGTTGTAATGACCCGCATTTCTGACCGTTGAATAATTAATTTATTTAATTATTTAAATATCGTTTTGGCGATATCGATAACTGGAACTAAAATAATGTTGAATATTTAATTGATAATTATAATATAATAATATATTATAATGTCGAAATAGTCAAAATAGCTGAATTCACAATATAGTGTGAATTGGATTATATATAAGGTATAATTCAGTTTGGAATTGAATTTGAATAACGAATATATTTTTTAAACAGCAGTTTGAACGTGGAATTATGTTATAATTAAAATCGAGCTTGAAATGGCGTTGTAGTTCGTTAATTGGCGATTTGAACTTCAACTGAATGTACAGAGTTCATTTTAAATCGGATTTCTGTGAAACAAGAAACGTGTGGAGCTGGTGGAGTATATCTTTCTAATGGAAGAGAAAAAAACGATATTTCGTTGTGTAGATTTTGAGATATGTCCAAATCAAATTTTAGAATAGTCGCTATAGAATCGTTTATCGGCCATAACGGTTATTTCAAAATAACTAGATATCGGGTGTGAATTCAGACAAGGTTCTTTTGGGAAAAAGCGATAATTTAATTTTTAGAATTTTTCTGTAATTTTTAATTAATTTAATAAGTGACTTTTTATTTGAAGTATTTCACACCCCGAAATCAACATTTTGAAGTTTCAAAATATGAGTCCATCTACCAGTATTATTATATCTTTGGGATCGTGGTACGTTGGTCGTCACAATGGTATGATCAACTCTGACTATAGCAGTTGTATATGAATGGAATTTACGGAAATGGATACACAATATCTGAGCCTGTATGATAATTTTAACCAAAGGTTATAACCCAATATAGAAGACCACGCACCACCGTTTTCTTTGGCCTAAAATAAGTTACGTGGCCCTCAAAACTCCACCTCATAATCAAACCAAACTTGTGCTCCTCTCATATCCACGAAACAAATTCCATCTAAAACCATATAAATACATTTTCAAGCCATCAGGGTTTGCCTTTTCCAAATCAAAACGCGAGCAAAGAAAATCCCAGAAGTTCAATTAAAAACCAAATGGCGTAAGGTGCTAGCATGGGAGTTTGAGTATTTGTGGAGTTTTGGGTTCAAAAATGGTCGCGACTGTATAATGGGGGATGCAGATTCCTGACATCGCGAACAGGGAGAAGCTGTTCACGGTGGTGCAGAAGAAGGTGGGCGGTGTACAAAAAGGGCGTGAAGACGAGCTGTGCATGTGAATGTATGGGGGCGGCTTCGAGTGGAGTAATGGCATGGAGGTTGCGTTGTACAGGCTACAGGTTCGAACTGTTAAGAAGTAAGATGATGCAAGCATGGGGAGAATAGGAGAATGTAGAAGGAGGAACTGGCACAAGCGACGTGAGTATAGAGGAATTAGTGGAGAAGTGGCATATGGGAGTTAAGGTTTTCCAAAACAAGGGTATAAGCAGGTGGAAGGAGGAGTACTGTATGGAGATAGGAGCCTCTACATTGGACTGTTGTTCGAACACATAATGAAGCCGAGGTTTTTGACATGGCGGGTGGGTGATCATTCACAGGAGACAAGAAGACTGAAATGATTTTTTGGAGGAGTTTAAGGGGGGACAACGTCTGGAACACATTTCGAGAGGAACATCTGGGTTTGATGGAAATGGTGTGAGGTGGATGAGTATTTGAAGTGGATTGTCATGGTGGAATTAGTTTGTGAGTTAGTGGAGGGAAGAGAGGCTGAGAAGAGGAGAATCGACGGAGTGTAGAACAGGGAGCGAGAGTCTGAAGGTTTCCAGGGAGAAGATGAAGTTATTTTCACGTGGGCTGAATGAAGATTTAATTGGGCCAGTTGTTTAAATAAATAAAAATAAGGCCCAATTCAACTAAAGGTTTAGTTTATTTAAATTATTTCATTAACTTCTGATGATAATAACTTTGTCATACGAAAACAAAATTCAGCGAAACTGGTCGCGTTGGGACCATATGAACGAGAGCTCCACAATGGAACCGACCGGGAGTGAATCCGAGCTCGTTACAATTTATGGAGAAATAAATTGTCCGACTGAATCAATGAACGCAAACCGATATTTATCGGCTAACGCGCAAAAGTGAGTAAATCTCACTAACTCTGAACAGTTTATATTTTCATGTTATATTTTTAGAACTGTTAAATATGGACTGATTGACTGTATGTTGACTGTTTGATTGAACTGCTAGTCAGTTAGTTGAATTTCTATATTGATTCTGTTTAACAGAATATATCATATGGAACTGAAAGTGATGTTATCTATACTGTCTAACATCTGTGATGCAGGGAAACAGGTTGGAGGAATCCGACTGGATTCCTCAACAGTTATTTTATTGTTTTTCATATATTTTGATATATGATGTGAATTATAAACTGTTGTTGGTTGTGTGTGTATGGACGATATTGAACATCGTGATTTGATATAATTGAATACCATGACATACCTGAATGTAGATAAAGGAGATTTTTCAAAGTGATATTGAAAAATAGATTATTTATAAAGTGAAATATTTATAAATAAGGAATATTTATAAATTGGGATATTTATAAATAGGAGATATTTGAAAAGGAATTAAATTCAAAACATTTCTTTTTGAATGGAAAGGCTTGTGTGGCGAGTTTGGGATTTTCCCGATGCTCCCGATACAAAGGATGTTATGGCGAATTTTCCCGGGAATTTAAGGAGTTAGAATTTTTTTAAGAATAAATTTGAAAAGGGAATATTTGAAAACCATTTGCAAATAGAATAAAACAGAGAAAAGAAATATTTGTAAACCATTTACAAATAGAATTGAAAGGGGAATATTTAGAAAATAAATAGAGTTAATAAAAAGGAAATTGGTTTATAAAGGAAACCGTTATAAAAAGGAAAACGTTATTAAAAGGACATTTATAAAGTAAAGAACCGTTACTAATAGTAAATCTTTATAAATGAATAAACGTATTAAAAAGGGGATCTTTTTTAAAATGGATAAGCGTTATAAAAAGGAGAAATCGAATATGGTATTCGAAGTTAGGAATCGAATATAGACATTCGAAGTTAGTAATCGAATATGGTATTCGAAGTTAGGAATCGAATATAGACATTCGAAGTTAGTAATTGAATATGGTATTCGAAGTTAGGAATCGAATATAGACATTCGAAGTTAGTAATCGAATATGGTATTCGATGGTAGTTAATCGAATATGGTATTCGAAGGTTAGTTAATCGAATATGGTATTCGAAGGTTAGTTAATCGAATATGTTATTCGAAAGGGGTTAGTCAAGTCGAGTTAGTCAAATAGAGTTAACCAGTTAGAGTTAATCAGTTATAGTTAACCAGCTAGAGTTAATCAGTTATAGTTAACCAGTTGGAGTTAATTAGTTAGAGTTAATCGATTAGAGTTAAAACGAACTAGAGTTAATCAAATATAGTTATTTGAGACAGAGTTAGTCAAACATAGTATTCAGGGTAAGTTGCCATCTTGCACGACTGCTAGCGTAATTCGCAGGGCTGTAAATAGCCTACGGTGGTCGGATGTTTCCTGAGGGAGTCAGGCGTAACCATTGTGATCGCTGCGATCTAGAGTCAAGCGAATGGAGTTTAATCGAATATTAGTTATTCGATAGGAGTTAATCGAGTTGATCGAGTTGAGAAATAAGTTAAGTTAAATAAGTTGAGTTGATCGGGTGGTTCGACCAAGTTAGTCGAGCCTAGTTAATCGAATCGAATTGGTCGAACCAAGTAAGTCGAGTTAGTCGAGTCAAGTTAAGTTAGTCGAGCCTAGTTAATCGAATCGAATTGGTCGAACCAAGTAAGTCGAGTTAGTCAAGTCAAGTTAAGTTAGTCGAGCCTAGTTAATCGAATCGAATTGGTCGAACCAAGTAAGTCGAGTTAGTCGAGTCAAGTTAAGTTAGTCGAGTTAAGTTCGTCGAGTTAAATAAATCGATGTTAGTTTCATCGAAAGGAGTTATCGATGTTAGTTTCATCGAAAGGAGTTATCGATGTTAGTTCATTGAAAGGAGTTATCGATGATAGTCTCATCGAAGGGAGTTATCGATTATAGTTTAATCGAAGTGAGATTTTCAAATATGAGATATTTGAAAGGGAAGAGTTATCGAATATTAGTTATTCGAAGGGAGATTATCGAATATCGTTTATTCGAGAAGGAGTTAATCGAGTATAGGTTATTCGAAGAAGAGTTAATCAAATAGAGATTTCTCGAAGATTGTTAATCGGCAAATTCGATTATATCGAATTCGGGGAAGTACTTATACTTTCCAGTGTTTAAATAGAGATTTATTTATTTATAAATAAATAAGTGTTAGGTTAACTATTCACTAATAAGAATAGAAGTTATAATTAAAGTTAGAAAATTCGAAAGGAGGGATTATAACGTTATCATTATAACCAATGTTTTAAATATAGAAGTAGATTAGTAAAATTTGATCCGAGAAAGGCGTAAAGAAGTTGTTAAAGATTAAAAGATAAACTTTGACCATTTCGAAGTTACAACGTTGTTCAGTTAAGGTCTGAGAGGTAATTATACCCCAACTTGAGTGACTTCCTTCTTAACTAAGAAATGGTAAGGTTTGATCGTAAAGGAGTTTTGGAAATGTTTTCCAAACGAGAATCAGAAATGTTTTCTGATAAAAGAAAATAAGAATTTAGAATATAGGGAAACAGGAGATAAGTAAATAAATGAACTAAAGAGATTTATGTTAAATGATGTTTGTTCGATATAATTTCCATCTGGGAATAATATCGTTGTTTGCACACTTGTTTTTCTTTGATGGTTAAATCACAGACTATCGAAATTTTGACCATTTTAACGTTGTTAATATGGAGAGACCGGTGGGATTTTTATCCAAAGAACCACTCTGTATTGACATAAGCGTCGCGAATCATATATGCCTAAGATAATTGAAGACGGAGTAAAATGCAAGGGCTATCCTGTTTACAGAATAGTGCCTTCGGTTTGTCCAGTCCCAGGGCAACTTGTACGGACGAAGGTCTGACAGAGTATATCCAATAAATCGCGTAAGTTGATCTGTTCAAACCTATTCACGTTTGGTGGCGGAGGAATTCGTTTCTCTTAGCTGTATACCCGTGTTATTTTTGGATAAGTCAATTTGTGATTTGGCGGGTATGACGATGTGACGTTCTAAGTGAATGAAGATGGATGTATGACAGAGTATTTCCAGACGGTCACGTACATTGATTTCTTCAACTATACCAAGAGTGGAAGCGGAGAAGGAAACTTCTTTTAGCTGACACGTAATGTATGGTTGTAGGCGTCAAATAGTGATTCTGATGGATTTGAAAATGTAGCATTCGAAGTGAATCTGATGAAATGATAAAGCGTAGCTTCTAGCCTCATCAACCGGTAAATGACAGAAATCGGGCAGGCAGCATGGCTAAGTCGGTCGCACCGAAATAGGGTGTATAATCACCTATCTAGAGAATATTCATTTGTTTCTTAAATCTATCAATGCTGTCCCATATATATACGGGAACGGTTGCTGATCCCAAACGTTGGTGATGTACATTCGATACACTCAAGCGAAATGAGTGGTCGGTCATGTGTGGCTGAGTTGCAAGATGTTCTTGTTGAACTCCAGTGTATCGTTCCTAGAGTACACTGATCGGAAGGTGATTCCATACCTTGTCATAGTTGGAAATCCATTACCCAATACGTGCTTGCGGTTTTGATTGTATACTATATATGTAGAACGTGAGATGAAAGCATTTCTGCTAGTTGATATCTATTTGTACATAGACATTATTATAATATCAAAAGGTTTTTGATATAAAGATATTTTGGATTCTCATAAGGGAAAAACCCGTTCCGTTCTGCGGCGTGGTCTTATGAGATATCGTTTACTTGTTCATATACCTATTTAAATTGTTTTACTCATACCAGTCCCATGACTGACCCGGAGTTTACTTTGTTGTTTTCCCTAAACTCTTGGGTGCCTAAATTTGTACGGGCAGTCAAGTAGTCGGGATTTGCAGATACATTTGAAGAGCTGGAGGCTTCAGAATCATATAGATATAGTTATTTCCGCTGTGTTGTAAGTATTGTACTCTGATAAGTGCTATTGTATACATAACTGTTTATTTCAAAGTTATGTTATCTATTATATGTTATTCGTTCCGCTGTGAGGTTCGTGTTACTCTGATGTTGTGTTCTTCTTCTTCTTCTATTCTAAGTTTCTATCTTATCTATTCTCACCTTCTAATTTCTTTCATTAACTATTCGGTTATTTTCAATCCTTGGATGTTCGATATGTGTTGTATATCGGATAACCAAGATCGCCGAAAATCCGGGTCGTTACAGTTGGTATCAGAGCTTATGTTTTAGTGATCGGACATAACTCTGTGGCGTAACTCAGTAGAGATGGGATTAGTAATATCCTAGATTGAGTTGAGTGTATATATATACAAGAGAGCGTATATGTTATTGAATATAAAATGGTTTTATATTGTGGAGATTTATTGATTGAGTGGCTTATGAATTCTGGACGATCAGTTTGATCCACTGTATCGGTAGGAGTTTAAAAACACTTGAATACGATGAACCGACATGATATGTTTTGAAATTAATATAGTATATTAGTTGTGTTGGTTGTTTGTATAATCAAATGAGATTATAAAAAGATGAAATGGTTATAAATAACTAATCAGAATTCATATAAGTAAAGTATATGAAGTAAGACGAATTGAATTTGAAGTTAAATCAGAATTGGAATTAAAATAAGTAAATTTTAAGCTCCTGGGAGATTTTGAACTGTTTTCAAAATGGAAGTGTTTAGAAATGATTTTTGAAAGTGAAATAGTATTGAACTCTCTTCGATTACTGGAAAATAGATTCTGATGAGTGTGGCCACATCATCAGTGTTCATTTTCGAGTTCCAAAGTGACGGATTACTACCAAAGGTTTTGTTTTTGAATTGTTTTGAGAAAACAAGTGTTTAGAAATTCAAATGTTTTGAATTGGTGTTATGATTTCAAATTGATTTGAAATGAACTCAGGAATTTAAGTTCTGGAATTAAAATTTAACTAATGAAGTTAAATTGATTAAAATGGAAAAAAGTGAATAAATAAATTTGAATTTAACTTGAACTAAGTTAAATGAAATTGGATTGGATTATAGAATAATCTGAAATGGGATTAAGTCGATAACTTAAGAGTTGAAATTTGATATTGGAGTTTAAATGAAATTCGACTTAAGTATAAGAGAATGGTTTGAGTTGAGGATATAAACTAATCGAAGTTAGATTAGTGTGACATTGGTATATGCAGGGTGTTAATCGATGGAAATGATATAATGGTAGGCCCGACAAAAAGGTACAAGTTTATATTTCATATGAGTTTGAGATTTTGATGAGCCAAATTGGCAAGCCGCTTGGCTATTTGATTTTCTTTTGGGTTGGAGAAGGCCTAGAGAGGCGAGTTGGAGTTTTACCGATAGGGCTGTACAAAGGAGGTTATGGCGAAATTTTTCGAAAAAGTTAAGGTGTTAGAAAATTTTTAGAATTTTTGAAAATTTAGCTAGTTGGAATGAATTAATATTTTAGTCGATATTAATTGGTTCAATTGAAACCGAAGATAAGAGGTAAACGGATATATTTTTACCCAGTAGATAGGGTCGTCCACTACCTTAGCAATTTCGAGGACGAAATTATTTTAAGGGGGAAAGATTGTAATGACCCGCATTTCTGACCGTTGAATAATTAATTTATTTAATTATTTAAATATCGTTTTGGCGATATCGATAACTGGAACTAAAATAATGTTGAATATTTAATTGATAATTATAATATAATAATATATTATAATGTCGAAATAGTCAAAATAGCTGAATTCACAATATAGTGTGAATTGGATTATATATAAGGTATAATTCAGTTTGGAATTGAATTTGAATAACGAATATATTTTTTAAATAGCAGTTTGAACGTGGAATTATATTATAATTAAAATCGAGCTTGAAATGGCGCTGCAGTTCATTAATTAGCGATTTGAACTTCAACTGAATGTACAGAGTTCGTTTTAAATCGGATTTCTGTGAAACAAGAAACGTGTGGAGCTGGTGGAGTATATCTTTCTAATGGAAGAGAAAAATCGATATTTCATTGTGTAGATTTTGAGATATGTCCAAATCAAATTTTAGAATAGTCGCTATAGAATCGTTTATCGGCCATAACGGTTATTTCAAAATAACTAGATATCGGGTGTGAATTCAGACAAGGTTCTTTTGGGAAATAGCGATAATTTAATTTTTAGAATTTTTCTGTAATTTTTAATTAATTTAATAAGTGACTTTTTATTTGAAGTATTTCGCACCCCGAAATCAACATTTTGAAGTTTCAAAATATGAGTCCATCTACCGGTATTATTATATCTTTGGGATCGTGGTACGTTGGCCGTCACAATGGTATGATCAACTCTGTCTATAGCAGTTGTATATGAATGGAATTTACGGAAATGGATATACAATATCTGAGCCTGTATGATAATTTTAACCAAAGGTTATAACCCAATATAGAAGACCACGCACCACCGTTTTCTTTGGCCTAAAATAAGTTACGTGGCCCTCAAAACTCCACCTCATAATCAAACCAAACTTGTGCTCCTCTCATATCCACGAAACAAATTCCATCTAAAACCATATAAATACATTTTCAAGCCGTCAGGGTTTGCCTTTTCCAAATCAAAACGCGAGCCAAGAAAATCCCAGAAGTTCAATTAAAAACCAAATGGCGTAAGGTGCTAGCATGGGAGTTTGAGTATTTGTGGAGTTTTGGGTTCAAAAATGGTCGCGACTGTATAATGGGGGATGCAGATTCCTGACATCGCGAACAGGGAGAAGCTGTTCACGGTGGTGCAGAAGAAGGTGGGCGGTGTACAAAAAGGGCGTGAAGGCGAGCTGTGCATGTGAATGTATGGGGGCGGCTTCGAGTGGAGTAATGGCATGGAGGTTGCGTTGTACAGGCTACAGGTTCGAACTGTTAAGAAGTAAGGTGATGCAAGCATGGGGAGAATAGGAGAATGTAGAAGGAGGAACTGGCACAAGCGACGTGAGTATAGAGGAATTAGTGGAGAAGTGGCATATGGGAGTTAAGGTATTCCAAAACAAGGGTATAAGCAGGTGGAAGGAGGAGTACTGTATGGAGATAGGAGCCTCTACATCGGACTGTTGTTCGAACACATAATGAAGCCGAGGTTTTTGACATGGCGGGTGGGTGATCATTCACAGGAGACAAGAAGACTGAAATGATTTTTGTGGAGGAGTTTAAGGGGGGACAACGTCTGGAACACATTTCGAGAGGAACATCTGGGTTTGATGGAAATGGTGTGAGGTGGATGAGTATTTGAAGTGGATTGTCATGGTGGAATTAGTTTGTGAGTTAGTGGAGGGAAGAGAGGCTGAGAAGAGGAGAATCGGCGGAGTGGAGAACAGGGAGCGAGAGTCTGAAGGTTTCCAGGGAGAAGATGAAGTTATTTTCACGTGGGCTGAATGAAGATTTAATTGGGCCAGTTGTTTAAATAAATAAAAATAAAGGGTAAGGCCCAATTCAACTAAAGGTTTAGTTTATTTAAATTATTTCATTAACTTTTGATGATAATAACTTTGTCGTACGAAAACAAAATTCAGCGAAACTGGTCGCGTTGGGACCGTATGAACGAGAGCTCCACAATGGAACTGACCGGGAGTGAATCCGAGCTCGTTACAATTTATGGAGAAATAAATTGTCCGACTGAATCAATGAACGCAAACCGATATTTATCGGTTAACGCGCAAAAGTGAGTAAATCTCACTAACTCTGAACAGTTTATATTTTCATGTTATATTTTTAGAACTGTTAAATATGGACTGATTGACTGTATGTTGACTGTTTGATTGAACTGCTAGTCAGTTAGTTGAATTTCTATATTGATTCTGTTTAACAGAATATATCATATGGAACTGAAAGTGATGTTATCTATACTGTCTAACATCTGTGATGCAGGGAAACAAGTTGGAGGAATCCGACTGGATTCCTCAACAGTTATTTTATTGTTTTTCATATATTTTGATATATGATGTGAATTATAAACTGTTGTTATTTGTGTGTGTATGGACGATATTGAACATCGTGATTTGATATGATTGAATACCATGACATACCTGAATGTAGATAAAGGAGATTTTTCAAAGTGATATTGAAAAATAGAATATTTATAAAGTGAAATATTTATAAATAAGGAATATTTATAAATTGGGATATTTATAAATAGGAGATATTTGAAAAGGAATTAAATTCAAAACATTTCTTTTTGAATGGAAAGGCCTGTGTGGCGAGTTTGGGATTTTCCCGATGCTCCCGATACAAAGGATGTTATGGCGAATTTTCCTGGGAATTTAAGGAGTTAGAATATTTTTAAGAATAAATTTGAAAAGGGAATATTTGAAAACCATTTGCAAATAGAATAAAACAGAGAAAAGAAATATTTGTAAACCATTTACAAATAGAATTGAAAGGGGAATATTTAGAAAATAAATAGAGTTAATAAAAAGGAAATTGGTTTATAAAGGAAACCGTTATAAAAAGGAAAACGTTATTAAAAGGACATTTATAAAGTAAAGAACCGTTACTAATAGTAAATCTTTATAAATGAATAAACGTATTAAAAAGGGGATCTTTTTTAAAATGGATAAGCGTTATAAAAAGGAGAAATCGAATATGGTATTCGAAGTTAGGAATCGAATATAGACATTCGAAGTTAGTAATCGAATATGGTATTCGAAGTTAGGAATCGAATATAGACATTCGAAGTTAGTAATCGAATATGGTATTCGAAGTTAGTTAATCGAGTATGGTATTCGAAGGTTAGTTAATCGAATATGGTATTCGAAGGTTAGTTAATCGAATATGTTATTCGAAAGGGGTTAGTCAAGTCGAGTTAGTCAAATAGAGTTAACCAGTTAGAGTTAATCAGTTATAGTTAACCAGCTAGAGTTAATCAGTTATAGTTAACCAGTTGGAGTTAATTAGTTAGAGTTAATCGATTAGAGTTAAAACGAACTAGAGTTAATCAAATATAGTTATTTGAGACAGAGTTAGTCAAACATAGTATTCAGGGTAAGTTGCCATCTTGCACAACTGCTAGCGTAATTCGCAGGGCTGTAAATAGCCTACGGCGGTCGGATGTTTCCTGAGGGAGTCAGGCGTAACCATTGTGATCGCTGCGATCTAGAGTCAAGCGAATGGAGTTTAATCGAATATTAGTTATTCGATAGGAGTTAATCGAGTTGATCGAGTTGAGAAATAAGTTAAGTTAAATAAGTTTAGTTGATTGGGTGGTTCGACCAAGTTAGTCGATCCTAGTTAATCGAATCGAATTGGTCGAACCAAGTAAGTCGAGTTAGTCGAGTCAAGTTAAGTTAGTCGAGCCTAGTTAATCGAATCGAATTGGTCGAACCAAGCAAGTCGAGTTAGTCCAGTCAAGTCAAGTTAGTCGAGCCTAGTTAATCGAATCGAATTGGTCGAACCAAGTAAGTCGAGTTAGTCGAGTCAAGTTAAGTTAGTCGAGTTAAGTTCGTCGAGTTAAATAAATCGATGTTAGTTTCATCGAAAGGAGTTATCGATGTTAGTTTCATAGAAAGGAGTTATCGATGTTAGTTCATCGAAAGGAGTTATCGATGATAGTCTCATCGAAGGGAGTTATCGATTATAGTTTAATCGAAGTGAGATTTTCAAATATGAGATATTTGAAAGGGAAGAGTTATCGAATATTAGTTATTCGAAGAGAGATTATCGAATATCGTTTATTCGAGAAGGAGTTAATCGAATATAGGTTATTCGAAGAAGAGTTAATCAAATAGAGATTTCTCGAAGAGTGTGAATCGGCAAATTCGATTATATCGAATTCGGGGAAGTACTTATACTTTCCAGTGTTTAAATAGAGATTTATTTATTTATAAATAAATAAGTGTTAGGTTAACTATTCACTAATAAGAATAGAAGTTATAATTAAAGTTAGAAAATTCGAAAGGAGGGATTATAACGTTATCATTATAACCAATGTTTTAAATATAGAAGTAGATTAGTAAAATTTGATCCGAGAAAGGCGTAAAGAAGTTGTTAAAGATTAAAAGATAAACTTTGACCATTTCGAAGTTATAACGTTGTTCAGTTAAGGTCTGAGAGGTAATTATACCCCAACTTGAGTGACTTCCTTCTTAACTAAGAAATGGTTAGGTTTGATCGTAAAGGAGTTTTGGAAATGTTTTCCAAACGAGAATCAGAAATGTTTTCTGATAAAAGAAAATAAGAATTTAGAATATAGGGAAACAGGAGATAAGTAAATAAATGAACTAAAGAGATTTATGTTAAATGATGTTTGTTCGATATAATTTCCATCTGGGAATAATATCGTTGTTTGCACACTTGTTTTTCTTTGATGGTTAAATCACAGACTAGCGAAATATTGACCATTTTAACGTTGTTAATATGGAGAGACCGGTTGGATTTTTATCCAAAGAACCACTCTGTATTGGCATAAGCGTCGCGAATCATATATGCCAAAGATAATTGAAGACGGAGTAAAATGCAAGGGCTATCCTGTTTAAAGAATAGTGCCTTCGGTTTGCCTAGTCCCAGGGCAACTTGTACGGACGAAGGTCTGACAGAGTATATCCAATAGATCGCGTAAGTTAATCTGTTCAAACCTATTCACGTTTGGTGGCGGAGGAATTCGTTTCTCTTAGCTGTATACCCGTGTTATTTTTGGATAAGTCAATTTGTGATTTGGCGGGTATGACGATGTGACGTTCTAAGTGAATGAAGATGAATGTATGACAGAGTATTTCCAGACGGTCACGTACATTGATTTCTTCAACTATACCAAGAGTGGAAGCGGAGAAGGAAACTTCTTTTAGCTGACACGTAATGTATGGTTGTAGGCATCAAATAGTGATTCTGATGGATTTGAAAATGTAGCATTCGAAGTGAATCTGATGAAATGATAAAGCGTATCTTCTAGCCTCATCAACCGGTAAATGACAGAAATCGGGCAGGCAGCATGGCTAAGTCGGTCGCACCGAAGTAGGGTGTATAATCACCTATCTAGAGAATATTCATTTGTTTCTTAAATCTATCAATGCTGTCCCATATATATACGGGAACGGTTGCTGATCCCAACCGTTGGTGATGTACATTCGATACACTCAAGCGAAATGAGTGGTCGGTCATGTGTGGCTGAGTTGCAAGATGTTCTTGTTGAACTCCAGTGTATCGTTCCTAGAGTACACTGATCGGAAGGTGATTCCATACCTTGTCATAGTTGGAAATCCATTACCCAATACGTGCTTGCGGTTTTGATTGTATACTATATATGTAGAACGTGAGATGAAAGCGTTTCTGCTAGTTGATAACTATTTGTACATAGACATTATTATAATATCAAAAGGTTTTTGATATAAAGATATTTTGGATTCTCATAAGGGAAAAACCCGTTCCGTTCTGCGGCGTGGTCTTATGAGATATCGTTTACTTGTTCATATACCTGTTTAAATTGTTTTACTCATACCAGTCCCATGACTGACCCGGAGTTTACTTTGTTGTTTTCCCTAAACTCTTGGGTGCCTAAATTTGTACGGGCAGTCAAGTAGTCGGGATTTGCCGATACCTTTGAAGAGCAGGAGGCTTCAGAATCATATAGCTATAGTTATTTCCGCTGTGTTGTAAGTATTGTACTCTGATAAGTGCTATTGTATACATAACTGTTTATTTCAAAGTTATGTTATCTATTATATGTTATTCGTTCCGCTGTGAGGTTCGTGTTACTCTGATGTTGTGTTCTTCTTCTTCTTCTATTCTAAGTTTCTATCTTATCTATTCTCACCTTCTAATTTCTTTCATTAACTATTCGGTTATTTTCGATCCTTGGATGTTCGATATGTGTTGTATATCGGATAACCAAGATCGCCGAAAATCCGGGTCGTTACATGGGTGGTCGGCCAATCTGGCCTGGGTGCATCTGACTTGTTCCTCAAGACATGTTTGGACGCTTGTGACGGATTTTAAAGGCTCAGATCTGAATTAGGGTTAATCCTATGGCCTAAACTAACCTAAACTTCTATAAAAGGACCCTAATACCTAGCCTAAACCATCATAAATCAAACCTACAACTAGATTATGCCAAAATGTTTAATCATGGCCTCCACCCTATTGTCATAGCCTCCACCTTCATTCATATGAGAATTCCTAAGCTTGTTTGAGAGTTTCTAAGTTTTATTCAAGGCCAAAGTTCAATCTTTCTTCATCAAAGCAAGGATCTTCTTCTTGTTTCTCAAGGGTTTTTCATTGGAGCTTATTATTTGGGGGTTTTTAGAGTTGCTAGTGGCTTCGTCTCAATCTTATTTTATTTTATAAGTCTTCATAGCACTGTAAGCCCTATACTACTCTTAGATTCTAACTATGAAGTTAAATATGACATGTTGCAAGTTTGAGTTTGGGCCTAAGTATGATTTGTGCTCTATCATGTTATGCATAGATTTATTCTATGCATGTTTGTAAAGCTATCACCTTGACTTTGTGCATGAAAAGCTATGAGCTTTGATTTAAAATGTTGCATAAAGTAACATAGAAACTAACCCTTATGATATCTTGCATATGATGTTATATACGAATCACTAGCTATCATCCTATGTCATTTATGATCATGTTTCATCTACGTTGCTAAAGTTGATATCATGCATGTTTTGAGGCTTATAATGTAATATGCAAGTTTATGAATACATTTGCCTCATATGCCACCATGTTTAACTTGTGGCCAAACCTTATTAATTATGTCATGCTTCTAAGTTCCCCTCTTTGAGATCTATTTGCGTTTATGCGAACTTGCATGCGATGGGGTTACGTTATGGGTAAACTAAAATGACATAAAAACATGACTTGGAAAGATGACATGAAACATGACATGTGACTATGCTTGAAACATGAACATGAACTTGGACATGACTTTTAGAAAACATGAGAATGGCCAACTCGAGGTTGGGTTGAGTTTGTAGCATAAATCTAACCAGAACCGACCGGCTTAACTAGTGGCTACAAGCAATAGGACCCAATGTGAGTAGTTGGTCATGTCGCACTTGGAACCTGAGGTTAGTCTAAGTTGTGGTGTAAAGCTACCCGGACCCGCCCGGCTTAACTAGTAACCACAACAAGGTCTAATGTGAGAGGTTGGGTGCATTAAATTAATTAATGCCACATGATAGGGTTAAGTCATGGACCACTTGAATACTTAACCAATTAAACACGATGGGTTGATAGGGTTAAGTCATGAACCTTGGGTACACTTAACTAACTTGGTACTTGATTGGATAGGGTTAACCACGTTTAACCCGTTAGAAACCCTAGTTACGTGGTCCTTTTCACCAGTAACCCTCTTGGTTGTATCATGATACCCTAGGGACTAGGCTAGGGTGGGGCACGATTACTAGGCTGACATGTAAGCGACCAAAACGACGGCTGAGTATGTGCGCCGGTGCAGGTTCAGGCGGACTATGGTCGTGCACATAGTCCGGAGTAGAAAAAGCAGACACGGACACCAGTAGGTTTAGACTGTGCGTGCTTGATGTGTGTCCGTGGTTGACACCCTAGGGCTTGATACACCCTTGGGTGGACCTAGCACAGTTTGACTACACTTCGTGGTTGGGCCGTATGACACCAACACTTGACGAGTTAGGCTTTTAGGGAGCCGATCGACTAGACCTTGTTGTTGGACCTTGATTTAGGTCATCTCGTGATATTGGGCCAAGATTGGGCCAAGGGATCACTTCTTGTTTATACTTGACATGGGTTGGAATACTAGTACACTTGGTGCAAAACTTAACCTTGTATATGCAATGCCACACTTGATCTATCTTGTTAACTTTTCACCATGCCAGTTATCATCCTATGTTTCATCTCTGTTTACATGTCTAGTTAACTTTATTAGTTTTTATACTAATAGTAGATAGGACTTACCAGTCTTTTGACTGACCCATTTTCTTTCGCCTCTTTTCTTTCGTTCCCCCCCCCAGATTTACATGGTGGGAACACTAGCACCTAGCTTGAATCTTTAGCTTCTTTTATGGATAGCTCATGTACGGTTTGGACTTGAGCTTGCTATGGCTTTATTCTACCTTAGGGATAGTTACTTATGATTTTCTTTCCAGTTTTCAGAATATGTTTCTAGACTTTGTTTTGTGGGAAAATAATGACCAAGTACTTTGATGTAACTTGACTATGGTCTTGAAATGTTAGTTTTATCCGCTGCTTTATCTACTCTGTTTTTACTTATATGTACTGTCTTGTGATATCTGCATGCATGTTTACCTTGTTTAACGCCCCTCCAAAGCTAGTGTGCTTGCAAGAGTGGCATTGGCGGAGGTGGGGTGTTACATCACATGGATCACAACTAATCCCCATCAAGGATCAATGGATGATTTTTCACACATCTCCCTTGGGTGTAGATAAGTCACAATTGTTTTGTTTGATTTGTTTATTTATATATTAATTTATGAGTGCCTATTTAGGCCATATATATTTGTTCAAATCAACCCATACAAAGGAGGTTATGGCAAAAAAAATCAGAAAATTAAGGTGTTAGCCAAATTTTAGGAAAATTATAAAGTTCTAAAGACTGAAAAGTTGAAGAACTTAAGCTAGAATGAAAGTTGAATTGGTTAGTTAAACAACTTTCAGCTCCATTCACTTTCGGGGATGAAAAGTTTTAATTGAGGGAGATTATAACAACCCGCATTTTTGGAACTGATTTAAAATTTATTTAAAATTGATTTTAATAGATGCTAAATATTTAAAATGATTTTTTTTAAAGAACAGCGATTTAAAATTTATCTAAAACAAAGTTTGAACGAAAGAATTTAAAACTTAATTAAAACGAGCTAATAACGTCGCGGTTGTTTAAAAATTTAGTTTTGAACTTCAATTGAATGTACGTAATTCATATTGCGGTATATACATCACAACCAACAATCAATTATTTGATTAGCTTTTCAAATATATAAATTTTGTACACACTCAAAAATATAATTTCAATACCAAACCAAAAACAATAAACTCTAACTAAGTTTTTGGTTCTCACACCAGTCAATTGGAGTCATATAGATATCCCACTTTCGAAATTCGAGTATAAACATTGATGATGAGTTCTCAAATGCCAGAATCATCCTCGAGCAACTAGAGTGTGATGTTATATCTATCCAGTATAATTTAGGCTTCGAATATACGTTCATGACGCGTATATGCAAAATCTTCTTATACTCGATAGTCCAAACTCAAAATCAAAACAAATATTCAAATACTTATAATAAGATATAATTTTTAAAACTAAATTCATTTTTAATAAATAGCACTCTTCAAACTCATTCTAGGGTATTACTAACCCAGTCTCTAACGAGTTATTCCTATAGGACATTACTAATCCTATCTATGATGAATTTTTTCGTTTCGTTCTAATGTGTCTTGTTATCAAGCTTTGTAAACCAAAGCTCTGGTACAAACTGTGACGACCCGAAATCCCGACCGGCCTAAACCGAATAAAAAGATAGATTGCTTTGAGAACATGACGCATCAGAACACAAACAAGAGAACTTTTCATTTCTATTACAACAATTTACTTCTGAGTTCAAGATATCCGAGTATAAATAAATAATATACAGCGAAAAAATAATATCAGACATTTAAATTACATAGCAGCAGAAATATAATACATAAATATAATATGCAGCGAAAAACATCAACTACCACGGTTGAAAGAAATACATGGATACAAAGTATTCTTGAGTATAGCTCCATCCATATTTCTGGATCCCATAAAAAGAATTATCTGTGAAAACCAAAACTACTAGCTGCACGTGTGGAAAATATGGGCACCCGGAGTTTAGGTGGGAAACAATAAACTCCGAGTCGGTCATGGGACTGGTGTGAGAACAAAAAGAGTTATTAATTGTATTTTAATGTTAGGCAAAAAAAGGGACCACATCATATGATGTGGACCGGGATTTCTCCCAAGAATACCATAAAATAAACAATGCAATGCTTAAAAGAAAAATGAAGCTATTATAAGACTTAGGTCCCGTCACATAATGCAACACAAACCGGAGGATAGAGTTTTACCTTATAATAGCCAAACATGTTTGATACACAAATAATATCTTTATTATTATTATAAGCATAGAAATCAATTTTGAATATAAATGTATTAATCATAAGAGACATAGGTACCATTATATTATGTCGCCATATACGTTTACAACTAAAACCGTAAAATCACATATTGGAAATTGTGTTTCCATCTATGAACCAAGGCAAGCGATCCTCCTTTCCAATTCGAGACACTCAAGCACATGCCTCAGGACCCAGACGCAGGTGGGCCCTAGGTTAGCCATAGGGCCGGTCTGCCGTCGCTGATTAGTAATACCATAAATAATACGTGAGTCAGTTCTATAGAAGCTATCACCTGGTCAGTACGCCGACCATCAAAGGTGTTTTAGTCGGTCATATCTGAGGTACCTCACTTTCCATCATAATCCAACATCCACATAAGTAAAATCTCTGGGCACCATACCATGACATCACTTCAAGCTAGAAACTAATTTATGTCCATTTCCTTGTGGTCCTCATCCCGTTTTTGGTTCATATCGGGGTGTGAAGCTCGCAAATTAACGCTACACAAAGATGTGTTATATTAAAGTCATGCTTTGATCATCAATCACAAGGCTTTGCTTTTGAAAAGAAGCCTTGATCATTGCATCTTAGAATGCCACATTTTCAATCCATACCATATCATTGATCATCTATCAATATATAACCTCTGAGCTCATACGTCTCAGAGAAGGGTGTTAGGCAAGAAAATAAATTCTCCGCCACCAAAAAGATATACATTTAGTAGATATGAACGAATACAATAAAAAGGAATGCAATGTCAGACATATCATCCATTTGCAAGTCCGTTATGGGTCTGAATGAAGCAAGAGGCGCCTTATTCCTCATCCCTTATGTCCAATGCAGGAGAGAGGCCCTCGCATATCCGATCGATCTCCAAGTACGTCTGGATGGCCACCACTTATTACCTCGTCTTGGGTCTACATCCCAATCAAGACATCGGTAATCATCCAAACGATGTGAAAATCTCCGGTCTTCAACCACCATCTTCATGTCTTCGACTTTTAATTGTCGTAATTGTAACATCCCACAACTTTTAC
Source organism: Allium sativum (assembly GCA_030737875.1). NCBI lineage: Eukaryota > Viridiplantae > Streptophyta > Magnoliopsida > Asparagales > Amaryllidaceae > Allium > Allium sativum. The sequence goes on along the minus strand of CM060918.1, from coordinate 217,739,234 downwards.
GGTTCTAAAAGTTAAGTAATGAAGAACTCATTATTACTAGAGGGTAAACCAGATGTCATATTTATTACCATTGCGAAGGTCTTTCCGAAACGATCAGTTTGCTATATATTTTGATATATTTGAAATTTTCATTTACGAGATATGTTTTTAGGATGAATGATATGCACATGAAACCATTAATTCTCAATGTTCCTATTTTAAGAACAAAAATAGTATTTGGTGTAGTGGTTAAGTGAGTAGACTTTGATACATGAAGTCATGAGTTCAATTCTCTTCAATATTATATTTCTTTTATTTTAAGATGCATGTTCCAAGTAAGGAGTATGTGTGTATAAATGGAAGACATAGGATTAAATGTTGTATATAAAAAAAGATTTTATTTGTGTGTATATGTACTTACATATGTATGTATGTATGTATGTATGTAAGTGTGGTGTGTGTTGTTTCCCAATTATAATACACTAATTTCATAAGATGTGAATTAATTGCACATTAATTAACGGGTTATTCAAATCCTATGTATGTGCGTATAAACATATATATATTCATTTGTATAATTTGGTTATACTGTAACAACCGGAAGATCAGAACCAATTTAAAATTTTTATTTTAGCAATTTTAGTGGATTTTGTATATTTAAAATGATTCATTTTAAATAATAACGACTAAAAATTTATTTTCAATGTAGTTAGAACGTATACATTTATTTTAATTATAAAACGAGCCTGAAATGGCGCGACAGTTTGAAAATCCGATTTTAGTTTTCAAATGAATAAACAGAATTCAATATAAGTCGGAATTGGACGAAACAAGAAATATTTGAATCTGATTAACAATATCTTTCTAACGAAGTTAAGAAACTGAATTTAAAATTTAAAATTGAAAGATATGTCCAGTTTAAAATTCAGAAAAGTCATTGTGGAATTTATATATATATATATATATATATATTAATATATATAAAGCCCTTAAAAAGAGCCATTTTGCAAACGACCTTCGTTTTCGACGAAACCACTTTTGTTGGATCTGGAATGTCAAATTACTGCTAGATTCCAATTTTCATAATTTTTGGAATCAATATGTGAGCGTGGAAAAAGAAAATGTGTTTTGTCAATTTCAGTTGAATTGGAACGACCAGAAATTGGCCATTTTTCAGATGGTCTCCAAATTCGATGAAATTAGTTTTGTTAGGACCATATCGTCAAAACAAAGCTAGAAGTAATTTTTTTTGTAATTTTTCAAGTTAGTATGTGGCCCCATTAAATTAGAATGTACGTTTAAATTAAATATATATTGATTTATATTTTACTTTAAAGAAAAACTGATCATAACAGTTGAATCGAGATACGAAACATACCCATTATGTTCGGAATGGGGGTAATTAGCTGGGGACGACAGTCGGTGGGTTCGATTTGGAGTTCGAAATAAAAAGTAACTTTTTTGAAATAAAAATAAGTAAAATACATATTTTTATATAGGGGTCAAACTCCTTTCTCCTATATACGGTCAACCCCCTCATTTGACGGCCCGCCCCGCACCAGCCGGCATTCTTCCGAAAGTGCGTTGTACACATGCCTGACTAGCACGGAACGGTCGTCAAAAGAAAGGAAAGAAGAGGATGAACAGATAAATGAACCTGTAGAATGTCTCACAGCGCATGGAACAAAATATAGTAATAACATAATCTTGACATAAAACAGGCGAGACAGTGCGTAAGCTGGAAACTAAACCAACATAGCAGCGGAAATCCAATACAGCTTATTACAACTTTCCAAATTTACTGTCTCTAAAACAAAAGAAAGCTAAAGTAGAAGATGCACGACTAATGCCCAAGCAGTGATCTTCAACAACACAGGGAGAATACTTTATATATATCATACGTGGAAGCCTCCTGCTCGTCTCCAGATCAGCTACCCGTGCATACCCCACTAACCTGTCTATAGTCTTCTCGTGTGAGCACCCAGAGTAATAAGAAGAGAAATAAAACTCTAGGTCAGACAAAAAGTCTGGTATGAGCGATAAGCAAAAAACAAAACAATAACAGGTATAATCCAATCATACCTGAACCTGGACCTGCAACCAAAGAGTTAGCACTACATACCGTACAATACACTATGGTGCCACTAACACATGGTGTGAATAATATGGGATAGGGGTGTGCATGTCATAGTGATGACAAACAATCAAGCATAGCAACCATCCTCACATCTCTCACTCAGTGCGTAAAGCTTACGATACCCACTACCTTGGTCACCTAATCCTTTGGGTCATGACGGAATCCAATCCCGTACAACTATCACTACAAGCCCACTATCCATCTCTCAGTAGTGAACCAAAGTTATGAATACCGACAACCCCTTTGCACACGTCCCGCAGCAAAACCCAATCATGAAGTGAACTCATTGGTTCCCAACTGGATCCTGAGCTCTAACTTCCACTTGGACTACCTTTGCATCTCGGGTTTTGGTTTCATCCTGTTCGGGTCGGTCGGTCAAGCACCTTTCATTCTGGTCGGTTTTCATCATCTCTACCCTGGTCGGTCGGTATTGCCCCCCTGGTCGGTCGAACACTTCACCATTCCTGGTCGGTCAAACACTTCACCATTTCTGGTCGGTCGTACTTCACCATCCCTGGTCGGTCGTACTTCATCATCGTATGGGGTCGGTCGAACATCGCATAGTGGTCGGGCTTGCTCAGCCTGGTCGGTCTCCCTAGTCGGTTGAACACTTCATACAGGGTCAGCCGTGATGTCCTCCTTCTATTCGGGTCGGTCGTGAGCTCGGGTCGGTTGGTCAAAACCTTCCCTTGGTCGGTCTAACTCGACCCAAAGAAAACCTACACCATTTCAGCAAGCTATTTTCACCTCTCGACGGCGTTTTCAACCATTCTAACTTTATAATGCAATCATAGGTTATACCAAACAGTAGTATCAACATATGTAATCAACCATAAACACCAAAACAACAATTTAATCATAACAATATGGATCAAATGTACCAAAAACCCATGTTTTCCCCTTAATCATGTTTAAGCATAACTAATGATAGGATTAGCAAAACTTAACCAAATCAGCCAAATTTTCTAATAGAGGACTAAAATAATATTTAGCAATTTATAAAAAAAATTCCAGATTTTTAACATGCACAAATTCGCTAATTATCATTAATCACCCCTTAATCACCTAAATTCCGGGATTAGCAAAATTAGTCGAAATTAACTCAAATTCATATCAAATGCATAAAATGATGTTTTAGAATTTTAGGAATTTTTCTAGATTTTTCTGAGTTATAATTTTGCTAAACTTCGCTAATTACCATAATCAGCCGTAATTAGTGAAAAACAATGCAAATCACTCACATTTGCCACAAACTAAACTATAGATATGAAATAATCTCTGATTTGGATCCAATCACTATGTGTTCCAGCAGCTCTATCCCAATCCTTATGCTAATCCGCCTTGATTTGATGTAGATTAGGCTAATATGTGATTCGAGATGACAAAAAAGGTGTTTTGGAGTGTTTTAGAAGATGGAGGCCAATGTTAGAGCTTAAGGAAGGTTTGTGGCGGCTAAGAAAACTGAAATGAAATGATTTTCCTAAACCTTCCAGCCCTCTCATAACCCTAATCCCGAAATCCCCCTTTGGGCCTAGCTATTAATCACCCGGTTAAGCCCAATTAAGCTGTTTTTCACCATCTAAAACTTGTTTCAGCCATATCCCCCAAACGGTGAGTTCGTTTGGCTAATGTGACCAATCTACGGAAACGTAAACCATCAAACGAATCTAATGGAAGTGGTTTCAGGTCAAAATTCCTTTCCAATCAAAAGTTATGGCCAAAACAATATCGTCTAGGGGCAAAATGGTCATTTAAAAATCGGCAAAAATCATGAACATGGGAAATGACTCCAATAGTTGTCTCCCAAAGTTACACGACCATACGACTTCATACGAAAAAGAAATAAATATTCTACGATCCTAGATACGTAGAATGCAGGTTGTTACATTCTCCCCCCCTTAAGAAATTTCGTCCCCGGAATTCCTTAACCCAAAACATACAAAGGATCTCACATGCCTACCAACCATATACAACAATCAAACATGCAAAACAAACAGAATCATTCTGCCCTAACATGCGGTTTACTAACAAGGGAACAATCATCGCCGCAAAAATCTTACTAGGCAAATAGCTTTGGATACGACTTTCTTTTGTCATTCTCTACTTCCCAAGTACATTCGTTCTCTCTCCATCGATTCCCATCTCTACCCTAGAGGTAACTTCTAATAGGTTGGGATCGTCCCTCTAACAGGAACCGATCCACTTAATCAAGATCGATCTAATCGTCAAGCTTACTAGTGTTTCTGAATCCAATTCACACTTAGGTTTGAAGTCATATCCCGTGATATACTCTGGTTGCTTCCATTCCAGAAAAATAGATTCTAAACTGGCACGTCTCTTACTCAATGCATCAGCTATCGCACCCAGTCCAATACTATGGCATTCGTCAATACTGTCATTTTCTTAGGTAATCCAAACCTGTATGCCAAATTTTCAACTACATTCCAAATGTCCTTTCAAGTCCAACTGGAGTCCTTCTTACATTCGTATTGCACGTCCAACGTACATTCACTTCCTAGAGGCAGACTAGACCCATCCAATGACCCTAGGCACTACACCAACATCTGCATTGTACGTCTAACGTACATTCACCTTCTAAAGGTGAACTAGATTCATCCAGTGAACCCAGGTACCCTACCCATATTCATGCACGTGCAATGTACATTCACCTTCCAAAGGTGAACTAGACTCATCCAATGAATCTAGGTACTCTACCTATGAGTCCAAGTTCAACTGAAACTCCTATATCTGTTGAATCTCCAAGACAATGGATGCTCCACAATGCCCATCATACTTCAAGTCTAACGTAAAGTATCTTACACTCGTCATATCACCATGATCAACGAACTTACCCTATTTCCATTCAACAGGATCCTACAGGTGATACTCAAGAGAAGAAAGGTAAGAAGAAACACAACAACCATAGCATCCATCAAACAAATCCTATCTATCACTTGCTAAAGCCATGAATACGTCAATACCTATATATCTGGTCCAACCAACATCAATAACTAATGGAAACTCTGCCTCCAAACGGACTACCGTACGTCCAACGTACGTTTATCCTCCAAGGATAACTAGATCACGTCCAACGGATCCAAGGTAAGTGGGCGCCCCTAGATACCCCTGCTTTTAGTCCGCCTGAAACACTTGAGTCCCACCCAAGTCTATCTATTATCTTGCTTCCCTCTCGAGTCCAACTCGTGTCAATCCAATTCCTTGCAACCTCCTCGAGTCAAACTCGAGTCAATCTATTACCCGTAAACTCAGACCCAGTCTTAAGTATCCATTACCTACCAACCCTAGTCCAACATGAGTCGTCCCCCTATTCGTTGCAGCTCCTGGATCAACGAATACCTATTTTCTTTTACGAGTTCAAGTCCAACTTGAATTGTCCTAACCTTCATTGCATCTTCCATGATCAACGAACTCATCCTACTCCTTCAAAGTTCTACTATCCAAAGAGAACATCGGCATAGGGTCCTAAACAGTTCCATTACTTTGCTTCTTTCTCGAGTCCCAGTCGAGTCATCTCATAATCTTATCGAGTCCAACCCGGGGCAGTCCATACTATTGAATAGTCTTATCCTGTCACAGCTGCCCATCACTCCTCGAGTAAACCAAGGAATCATCCAATGAAAATCACAACGACTACTTATCCCTCATGCCAACCATCCTAGTCTAACTCGACATTCCCCAAGCACAAGCCCCAAAGGCCTATACCAATATCAGACAAGCACCTAAGGAACATCTCCTCCGAATTCAGACAATCCACGTGAAGTGATACTAGCGAAACAACTAAGCACTGGAGCAATCAATTGCCTTCCAGAGACAACGATAACCTCTCAGCTTCCCCTAATTCCAGTTGTTACCACCATCACTAGGTGGGTACCTAATACCACCGCATTCCTTTAGAGTAGATCGACTCCTCAAAATAATGTTAAACCCAGTAAAGCCCAAAACAAAATAATCACAAACAAACTTACATCCATGACTCGATAAGACCACGTTACAGTAAATCATACTGAGGCTAGTCGAACCACCAATCGGGTTCATCACTACTAAAGGTCTATCGACTAACTCAGGTTTGTCAAACAAAACCCGATCAAAACATCTTAAATAGAAAGCATACCTCAAATAACGACACCTTTTTCCTTCTGCGCCGCAGTTGGGGCATTCGACGAAGAAGGAACAGTGTTGATAGCATATGCTCTCACGATCTGCTTCTCCCCAAGTACTGATCCAAGCCTGTTATAAACTTCTCGTTCTTCTTCTCAAGAGTATCGATAAGGGATAATCCATACTTCGACTATGTGTCGAACTCTGCAATATACTCCGAGATTGCCCTACCACTCTGCTTAAGCTCCAAGAACTTCCTAAACAATTCCGACTTCTGAGCAGCTGGGATAAACTTGTCGCTAAAGCGAGCCTTAAACTGATCCCAAGTAACCTGAACCTCTAGAGTGGCTGTCTTAATAGCATTCCACCAATTCATCGCTCGCCCTTGCAGCTGACGAGACACTAGCCTTCTCTTTATCGCATCCTCGATACCCAAGTCGTCGAAGATACGATCACAGTTATCCAACCAATCTTGAACATCTGTGGCCGACTATGTTCCGTGGAACGATTTCCCACCAAGGTTAGTGTAATCCTTGCACAACTTGGCGAAATCGGCCCTAGGCGCCTGCACTACTGGACCACCACCATTACCGGTGTTGGGAGCTTCCCTCTGAATATCCCTAAGCATCTCTCTCATGAGGTTAGTAAACATCGTCCTCATGTCAGCGGCATTACCATTATTAGCTCCCCTACCGGCACCTCTTGCATATCGGCTCATCGTTCAATCTGTAAAGAAAAAACGATTAACCATCTCCATAGTGGTGCTAGTGCAGTACGACTCCATCCTTATACTACTAAAAGTGTATATGTAGCTTTTGAAAACCAAAGTAATCACAAAAACGCGCTCTCGTATACATATACTAACTCCCCCTGATGACTTCCCTAGGTTAATTTCGCAACCTAGAGCTCTGATACCAAATGTGACGGCCCGCCTCGCACCAGCCGACATTTCTTCTGAAAGTGCGTTGTACACATGCCTGACTAGCACGGAACGGTCATCAGAAGAAAGGAAAGAAGAGAATGAACAAATAAAGGAACCTGTAGAATGTCTCACAGCGCATGGAAAAAAATATAGTAATAACTTAATCTTGACATAAAACAGGCGAGACAGTGTATAAGCTGAAAACTAAACCAACATAGCAGCAGAAATCCGAATACAGCTTATTACAACTTTCCAAATTTACTGTCTCTAAAACAAAAGAAAGCTAAAGTAGAAGATGCACGACTAATGCCCAAGTAGTGATCTTCAACAACATAGGGAGAATACTATATATATATCATACGTTAAAGTCTCCTGCTCGTCTCCAGATCAGCTACCCGTGCATACCCCGCTAACCTGTCTCTAGTCTGCTCGTGTGAGCACCCAGAGTAATAAGAAGAGACATAAAACTCTATGTCAGACAAAAAGTCTGGTATGAGCGATAAGCAACAAACAAAACAATAACAGGCATAATCCAATCATACCTGAACCTGGACCTGCAACCAAAGAGTTAGCACTACATACCGTACAATACTCTATGGTGCCACTAACACATGGTGTGAATAATATGGGGTAGGGGTGTGCATGTCATAGTGATGACAAACAATTAAGCATAGCAACCATCCTCACATCTCTCACTCAGTGCGTAAAGCATACGATACCAACTACCTTGGTCACCTAATCCTTTGGGTCATGACGGAATCCAATCCCGTACAACTATCACTACAAGCCCACTATCCATCTCTCAGTAGTGAACCAAAGTTATGAATACCGAAAATCCCTTTGCACACGTCCCGCAACAAAGCCCAATCATGAAGTGAACTCATTGGTTCCCGACTGGATCCTGAGCTCTAACTTCCACTGGGACTACCTTTGCATCTCGGGTTTTGGTTTCCTCATGTTCGGGTCAGTCGGTCAAGCACCTTTCATTCTGGTCGGTTTTCATCATCTCTACCATGGTCGGTCGGTATTGCCCCTCTGGTCGGTCGAACACTTCACCATTCCTGGTCGGTCGAACACTTCACCATTTATGGTCGGTCGTACTTCACCATCCCTGGTCGGTCGTACTTCATCATCGTATGGGGTCGGTCGAACATCGCATAGTGGTCGGTCTTGCCCAGCCTGGTCGGTCTCCCTAGTCGGTCGAACACTTCATACAGGGTCTGTCGTGATGTCCTCCTTCTATTCGGGTCGGTCTTGAGCTCGGGTCGGTTAGTCAAAACCTTCCCGTGGTCGGTCTAACTCGACCCAAAGAAAACCTGCACCATTTCAGCAAGCTATTTTCGGCTCTCGACGGCGTTTTCAACCATTCTAACTTTATAATGCAATCATAGGTCATACCAAATAGTAGTAGCAACATATATAATCAACATAAACACCAAAACAACAATTTAACCATAACAGTATGGATCAAATGTACCCAAAACCCATGTTTTCCCCTTAATCATGTTTAAGCATAACTAATGATAGGATTAGCAAAACTTAACCAAACCAGCCAAATTTTCTAACAGAGGCCTAAAATAATATTTAGCAATTTATAAATATTTTTCCAGATTTTTAACATGCATAAATTCGCTAATTATCACTAATCACCCCTTAATCCCCTAAATTCCAGGATTAGCAAAATTAGTCGAAATTAACTCAAATTCATATCAGAGGCATAAAATGATGTTTTAGAATTTTAGGAATTTTTCTAGATTTTTCTGAGTTATAATTTCGCTAATCTTCGCTAATTACCAAAATTAGCCGTAATTAGTGAAAAACAATGCAAATCACTCACCTTTGCCACAAAGTAAACTGTAGATCTGAAATAATCTCTTATTTGGATCCAATCTCTATGTGTTCCAGCAGCTCTATCCCAATCCTTATGCTAATCAGCCTTGATTTGGTGTAGATAAGGCTAATATGTGATTAGAGATGATAAAAAAGGTGTTTTGGAGTGTTTTAGAAGATGGAGGACATTGTTAGAGCTTAAGGAAGGTTTGTGGCGGCTGAGAAAACTAAAATGAAATGATTTTCCTAACCCTTCCAGCCCTCTCATAACCCTAATCCCGAAATCCCCCTTTGGGCCTAACTATTAATCACCCGGTTAAGCCCAATTAAGCTGTTTTTCACTATCTGAAACTTGTTTCAGCCATATCTCCCAAATGGTGAGTCCGTTTGGCTAATGTGACCACTCTATGGAAAGGTAAACCATCAAACGAATCTAATAGAATTGGTTTCAGGTCAAGATTACTTTCCAATCAAAAGTTATGGCCAAAACAATATTGTCTAGGGGCAAAATGGTCATTTAAAAATCGGCAAAAATCATGAACATAGGAAATAACCCCAATAGTTGTCTCCCAAAGTTACACGACCATACGACTTCATACGAAAAAGAAATAAATATTCTACGATCCTAGATACGTAGAATGCGGGTTGTTACACCCCCCCTCCCCCCCCCCGGTCGTTTTCAGATCTGAAAACCAAACAAAAAAGAGAAAAGAGGGGCGCGCGGCCTCTCCACCGCAGCAGCAGCGACACCGCTGCCGGCGTGGGCCACCGCACCCCCCAACTCCTCCTCTCCCCTCTACAACCCCCCAACCTATATAATGTTGCACCACCCACAAAACATCCTGCAACCGAGCCTCTGGCTACCTGCCCCCCCCCCCCCCCCCCCTCCACGGCCACCTGAGCCCCGCCTCCGACCGCCGTCGGTCAATGTCGCCCTCCACCTCCAGATTTTGCACAAAAAAGATTTTATTTCTTTTTTTTATTTGTATAAAACATTGTGTTAAATCAGTTTTTACTTATACAAAACTTATTTTAAAATAAGTTTTTATATATGAAGAGCATTATTTTTAAAATCAGTTTTTTTTCTAAAGCTTTAAAAAAAAGATATGATTTTTGTAAAAGCAAAGATATGATTTTCATAAAAACAGAGATAAGATTTTCATAAAAACGAAGATATGATTTTCATAAAAACAAAGATATTTAACGTACACTAATCCCAATTGTTTAGTTGTATGTCAATCAATTGGTTTACAGACTGTAAGCATTAAATATATATATATATATAGTTAATGCTTATGGTATGTAGAATGCACTATGGATGATGGTTGCTTGTTTGTCATTGTTGTTATATATATGTGTTGTATGAAATCCATATAAATAATAATATATGGTAATTAACTGTGTCTGATTCCAATTCAGAAAGATAGAATATTTTAAAATAACGAATATTTTGAAATAAGGAATATTTTAAAGTAATATTCAGTAAAGAATCAAAATATGATTTTGATGTCCGATTTTGGATGGACGCGAAAATATTGAGATATATGAAGCCGTGTTGATTAGACAAGCGCCATTTAGACGCGAACGATATTTATATCAATTTTATTCATTTGTATAATGAATATCGAAAAGGATATGATTTCAAAATTTGGATGATTTTCATAAAAACAAAGATACGATTTTCATAAAAACAAAGATATGATTTTCATAAATAAAAAAGATTTGATTTTTAAATGTAAAAAGATTTGATTTTTTTAAATGTAAAAAGATTTGATTTTTTTAAATGTAAAAAGACTTTATTTTTTATTATAAAAAGAGTTGATTTTTAATTAAACAAAGATATGATTTTTAATTATATAAAATTAGGATTTTAATATATATAGAAGTATTATAGAAATATGATTTTTATATAAGCAAAGCGTTATAAAAATATGATTTTTAGCGTTATAAAAACGTGGTTTTTATTATATGAATAACTATATAAAAATGAGATTTTTATATATGTTGTAGCGAAATAAAAATTCAATTATATATATATATATATATATATATATATATATATATATATATATACCGATATACAAATGTGATTTATAATATGAACATCACATTAAAAATGTGATTTTTACTATGAACAATCTGAAAAAAGAGTGCGGTGGAATTTCAGGCAAATCCAAACGGTTCAGAAATTCAGAAATAAAACTGGTGGAGTGGACCCCGAAGGCGAGAACTTCACACTCTAATTATTCTCTAGTTAAAAATATATACTAGGATGCAGACAGGGATTAGTAGCTCCAGACACCGTCGTCCACAGACCATGGACGACTTGGTTAATTGTATTGTGTTATGGAAGTTGATTGTAATTGTTATGTGAAAAGGAATAAAAATATGCATTTGTTGAATAAAATATTTTATTGTCAAAAATATAATTTTTAATGTGTACATGAATAAAATAAATATTCATGATGATTTGTTTATGTACACCCATTTTTCTGATATTGTTTGGGACGATAAATTTTACACATCGCCCAAATGCACAAGTAATATTCAGTGTTTGTTGATTGAAACCCCACATGGGTATTGGGATGATATTTAACGTACACTAATCCCAATTGTTTAGTTGTATATCAATCGATTGGTTGACAGACTGTTGTAAGCGTTAAATATTTATATTTAATGCTTATGTAGTGTAGAATGCACTCTGGATGATGGTTGATTGTTTATCATTGTTGTTATATACATGTGTTTTATGAAATCCATATAAATAATATTATATGATAATTGACTGTGTCTGATTCCAATTCAGAAAGAAAGAATATTTTAAAATAAGGAATATTTTAAAATAATATTCAGTAAAGAATCAAAATATGATTTTGATGTCTGATTTTGGATGGACGCGAAAATATTGAAATACATGAAGCCGTGTTGATTAGATATGCGCCATTTAGACGCGAACGATATTTATATCGATTTTATTCATTTGTATAATGAATATCGAAAAGGAAATGATTTCAAAATCTGAAATATTATCATTTATATATTATAACGATATGGAATGTTCGATTTTGATTTAAAATTGAAAATGAATTTGGAATCATTTTTAAAAACGAATTTAAAACGATTTATAAAATACATTTTGAATTGAAATCGACTAAATATATATAATATATATATTAAATGGCCTGAATAGAACGCGCCGCGCAGTGACAGTTCGTGAATTTCGACCATTGACTTCGAATTGACAATACGGGAGATCTGACCATCGGATTCTCCTAAAACCGGAACCGTTGGGTTCATATCGAAAAGAGCTTTCCAACGAATATAAGAGATTTGAAATCTAACAATAGGATTTGAAACTACGTCCAAATCAAATTTGGAAAAGGTCGTTGTAAGTGCAGTCCGATGACCGTTTATGGAAATCGACTGTACGGGCCTTGATAAAATTATTAAAAATATTAATAATTTTTGTAAAATCGTAATAAATGATTTGGAAAGAACTAGGTTGAAAAATTCCATATTTAGAAAGATAAAAATATATTTTTATCAAAATGAACTAGTTATTAACTAGAAAGGATAATCCAATATCTTTAAATAAATATATTGGATTGAAATGGTTTTAATTAAGTAGAATATTCCAATGTATGAATTGAAATGGATTTAAATAGAAATAATCTTTCGAATATTTCAGTATTGGATTCCATAATTATACGGATGTTGTTATGGGAATTTGGAAGATACAGATATTGTTATTTCCAATACGATATCCGTTGGTTTCAGAATTTGATACTATAAGCCGATATAATTTATATTCAGAGCCTTGTATTTGATATCAAATTGGATTTTGGGTATGTCATGAACCTTGTTTTAAATGACACTGTTCTTAAACCCAGTTGAGAAAAGAATAAATCTTTTAAGTAAGATTTAGAGAAGTTTCCAATTAATTAATATTTAATTGGAATTGATTAAAAGAATTGGATTTTGGGTTTGTCGTGAATGGTGTCTCAAATAACACTATTCTTAAACCACATGTGAAAAGAATAAATCTTTTAATTTAGATTATTAGAATTTCTAGTTAATCAACATTTAATTGGAATTAAAATGGAATGTGAATCGGGTTTATTGTGAACAGTGTTTTTAACGACATTCGTTGTTTAACCCGATCTACAGTAAAATGTAATTTGGAACATATAAATCTTTTATTAAGATTTAATGGGATTTTCCAAAACAAAGTTTTCCAATTAATTAATATTTAATTGGAATGGAATGGAATTCGATTTGGTAATAATCAAAATGAACTTCTGAGGAGGAAGACTGTTAATATATATGGAATTTAAAAGGCTTTGTCGTTATTCCATTTATATTATTAGTCGGATATGGAAATTGATATCGATTATATATTGATCTATTTCCCTCGAAGATCTCATAATTATTAGAACATGATTTTGGGTTTATCGTGAACCTAAATGACATCGGTTCTTTAACACAGTTAAAGACAGGATTTATTTCCAAAGTTAAATAATCATTAATACTGATTTTTAGGAAGATTAAAACTAAGTGAAGTTTTAATGAATCTTTAATTAGATTGAAATGATCGAGAATGGAGTATCACCAGTTTTGCTCCAAACGATAGTTAAATCTTTAATTAGATTTGAACGTGAAATAGTAATTAATTTTACCAATAACACCGTGGTATTAGGTGTGGAGTATTACAAGTTTTGCTCCATGGAATGAATAGGTTGGGATTAGGAAATATAATAAATGATTACTTTGGTAAGGTCCGCTAATCCCGACTAGTCTGGATAAACCTTAATTTGGTTTGACATCCAAGTGTTAGACCAAAAATTGGTTCTAACACCCAAATTAGTTATGATTTCAATGAAATAGAATAAAAAAGCAACAGAGAACACGCGATTTATAGTGGTTCGGTGTTAACGAGCCTACGTCCACTTTGTTTTCTTTTAATTGATGATTTGAATACAAATACAGCAATAATTCTCACTCAACTTCACAATTACAATGCATAAACTCACTCAAATCTCTCAAAAATAGACTTTAAGAGATGATTTTGATCTGAATGTAGCTATGAAATTCGGCTATGGAGGAAGTTAGAACTGAGAATTTGCTAAAAGATCCTTTCAAATTCCTCGAGATGGTGTATTTATAGGAGAAAAATCTCTTTGAAGTGGCTCCAGTTCGGAATTGCGTGGCACCCATCCCATACGAGTCGGGTTCGGAGGCTTCCAAATGGTGACAGCGCATTGATTTGGCAGGAGATCATGGGAGAAATGGTCATGCTTGGTCCGAGTCTTCAGGAAGTGTGTGCAACAACGGTCACAAGCTCAGAGAAAAGGGCTCGGATCGTATGCCTCCGATCTGATCCGATGAAGCCACCTACTTTATGATGTTGCTGCCATACTCCTCCGATTTGATCCGATGAGGCCATTTGTTGTTTAATGTTGCTAATGTACTCCTCCACTCCGAACCGATGAGGCCACTCGCCATCCTTTGATATTGCTGACCTATCTCTCCGATCCGATCAGATGTGATCTCTATGTTCTTCATCTTTACTTACCTCCTGCGCTATCTTCCTCCGATCCGAACCGATTGGTGTCTTTCTCACTATTTTCTCTTTGTGTAGCCTAGTTCACAAAGTAGGCTAACATTTTGCCCCCTCGAAGTACACTCTTATTTAAGATAAAGTGTGCTTCGAAGCAATTTACAAAACATCCTTTGAATTAGAATCATTGAATGATCGCCTCCATTTACTTGTAGTGCCGTGTCTCTTCATAAAATCGTGGCTTTTGCTGCTTATATATATCCATAATCCATATGAATTGCTTTCTTCATTTTCAAAACAACTTTGAGAGCTTTTTTTTAATGTCCTGTGATTCCTCCAGGTAATCTTTTTCTTTACTTTTCTTTGAGTTTAACTCGAATGCCAAGTTGTTGTGTTCAATCCCATTTAGTTCGAACCCGATCTGAATGGACTTTTCTCCTGCATTGCTTTACATTGGATTAATCATGCAAGAATATTTTCATAATCTTAATTTCTGGTCCGAACAGGGCAAAAAACAAAGAGGGTAAGCACCACCGGTCCGAACGGTTTTTCTTTTACCCATTGTTAACAAATGGACGAGCCTGGTCAATCAACGCGGGCTTTTATTCCGGTCTGAGCGGAATCAAAGGCTTGGAATACAAAGGGCCATCTTGAATCTATATAAATTCACTACTCCTCTTCTTCCATTTCTCTTCCTTTTACTGTTCTCATTCTCTGGCTCGTACATCAAAACCCTAGCTCTTAAAAACTTCGAAATTCTCGTTTTAATCCCCGAATCAAACACATAGGTTGTTTTATAATCTTGAATCTCATCTTTATAATTGCTTTTAGCTTAGATTCATGGTTACTTTGAACAATTCCAACGAGGTATTTAATGGACTTTTTCGCCATGACCTCCTCCACTCCGCCATCATCATTAATGGCGTTAACTCTACCTCGAGGCGACGGTGGAGGGGGTTAAGATCCTTCGTTGAGCATTTGAATACATCGGTACTCGATTTCAGTTGGGATTTTCGACATAGGATCGAGCTTGACCCCAAAGAGGAGGAAGAGGGAGAGGAGAAGTGCAGGGGATCAGTTCGGGTGACAAGATGGAGACGAAAATGGGGCTCACCTGACCGGATCGGGTCGGACTTGCAAGCCAAGAGAAGTACAAGACTTACTTCGCCGGATCGGATCGGAATGTGAGAAAAAGGAAGGGAGAAGCATGGTTGTTGAATTCGATCCGGACCGTCCAATTACTCACCTCCGAACCGACTCGACTTTGATCACTGGGCATCAATTTTTGTCCTAGGCTAGCACAAGGCTTTCTCTCGGATCCGACCCTAATGCATGTATCCGACCCGAACCGAAAAACAGCCCAAGATTGTACATAAGACCTTGCTTAGCTGGTCAAACCAATTCTTGATATAATCTTCAACTCAATGGACAGTTAGGATAGTGCCTTGCGAACATAAACAAATATCAAGAATTGTTCTGAACATTATTGCTTCCTTGGACCTTTACATTATGCTTTCATGTATTTGCTCTGCATTTTTGTTACACGTAGCACACACTTTAGTTCACATACACACGGGCAACTTTACTCTAATTCTTGCTATTGTTTCTTCAATAGTCTAGTGATCATGGCCGAGAGACGTTCATCAAGGTTAGCAAAGAAGATGGAAGTTGCGGAAACTTCTGAGAGAGTTACCATTGATGACATATCTTCTTCTTCATACCCTGATTGGGACGACGAGGGCCCAGATTTTGAAGTAGGAGCGCATAACAACGAAACGCCTTCCGATAGCGAAGTTTCTCTGGGCTATGAAGACGAAGGAGGGATAGGAGATAATCGAGCTCCTGATGAACTTGAGTCTGCCATTATCTTGGAATCACCCATAGACTCTTTTGAATCGACGATTGACGGTGTCAGACTTGTTCGCATATGTCTAAAGCACGGGATACTAAAAATGGACACCTTGATGCCATCGAAAACTGACCGTCCTCACAATCCCCTAGAAGGATTTATGGAAATTACCCATTTGATGTGTATGGTTGGGGCTATTCCACCATTTCCGCCTTTGGTTGTCGACTTTCTAAGACAGACGAGGATTGCCCCAATGCAACTACATCCCAACTCCTATGCTTACTTATATACCTTATATATAGCATACCGAGAGATTTTAGGTACAAAGCTCACTTTCGACGACGTTCACTTTTTTTATAATTTCAAGGATCGGACTCGAGAAACTCCTTCCTTCTCTTACTTCGAATCAGTCCCAAAAAGGAAAATCATTTCAGCACCATTCAGCAGCATGGCCGGCGATTCCAAGCTAGAATGGTTTTATATAAGGCAACAGCCGGGATGTGCCAGGAGATAGACAAAATCAAGTAAAGTATTGGTTTTCTAGATCTCAACTTTGAACGTTCACGCCAACACATTAATCCATTTTATTTTTAAGTTGATAATCCAAAGCAAATATCGGGTCAAGTGTACTTTGATCGGATGCATCAAGTCCTCAATAGCGACCAAAAATTTCTCACCATCGATGAAGTTCTTAAGGATGAATACCTCCATCATCACGAGCTATTGTCCATTACCCGTAGCATAGGTCATGGGTAAAGTCCATATGTATACATCCCCCCAGTGGACATAATTCCTGAAACGGGCGAGGGCTCGAAAAGTCCAAGAATACCTCTTCGGGCTTCGCCTTCTCCATCTTCAACTCAAGACAATGAGCTGGCCAACATAGCCGAAACGCACCGACAAGGGTACATCGTCCCTGAGGATTCTATTTCTCCTGAGAAATCACTATCTCCTAAAGAACTGCCAACGGACGCTTTCCAAGGAGATGCCCCTACTACCGATGATCCTACATTTCAGGGCTTAGGAGATCTCCCCCTACCTGAAACTATCTATACTTCAGAGGATTTTGGCACAAATCCTTTAGTTTCTACTTCTTCAGAGGAGACTACTCCTGTTAAGGCCAAAGAGCCCACTCGTGCTGGCTTGGCTTCGGACTCGGGTTTGTCTGGGGGAACACCACTTAGGATGCACTTAACACAATAGCACCACACTTCACAGCACTTACTTCTCATGAGAATACTGACTCTGAATTCCACTTACATTGTTGCGTAGTTACAATGTCTCGCATTTACTATGACGTCAGGAAAATACGTCGCAGCATGACTAGACCCCCTTCCGATGTCGAGCATGATTGCCGCGAAAGCCAGGGTAGAGAGGACAGAAGGCCTCATGATTCTTATCAGTCATGCACCTCGCGCTCTCACGCCCCCATCCGGTCAGATCCAGACCGATACAAAAGCTACCAGGGTCGTCAAGGAGAAGACACGTCGCAGCCCAAAGACCAAACTTCTCCTCAAGACAAATGCAGTCGGGAAAGGAGCCCGCCGAGAGATACCGACTCACGAGGCAAACATAAGGTTTTTGATAAGCGGCCTAGAAAGGGGGATGCAGCCATCGTTCCCACTGCACATAAGGATACCGAGCTAACGTACTGCCAACCTCCATCGCTGGATGTTGAGTCTAAAGTTAAGCGGGCATATTTGGAGAAACAATTCCCCGAACACTATTTTGAAAATCTGACCTTCTTACCTGCTCTCGAGCCTATTTCATTGAGGTGGGCAGACGAGGCCAAAGCGAAGATTGATGCAGTCGAAAAACAATATTCGGAGATGTTCAAGTATTCATGCAACCTCCCCAGAATCATTCGAACTTTAATCACGGATACTAACTCGATGAAAAAGACTGTAGACGCCAACGCAAAAGCCTTGAAAAATTTGGGGAAAGACCTTGAGGATACATAGGCCCAACTTTTCATCGCTCAACGGGATGCTACCAACTTCAAGCAGCAATTTGAAGAGCTACAAAAACGTTATCATGACTTGCTCGAGTCTCATAGTGAGGAGCGCTTGGAGCTGAAAAAGCAAGCAGAAGATGCTAAGTCGGATAACGCCAAAATGCAACTTGCTTACACTGCTCTTGAGCGAGAGAAAGCCGAGTTAGCGAGAAAGAATGCTGAATTGGAGAAGAGAAATGCTGACTTGGCTTCCAAGTTGATGGAGGCCAAGAATAAGGCTTCCCTGGCGGAGGGTAATGTTAAAAGTTTTATTAAGTCCGCCGAAGAGACCCGCAAGCAGCTGTCAGAGGCCCAGGAGGAAGTGCATGGTTTCGGCGAATTACTGGTCGAATTCTTCGTGCATATAATTCGTCGATGAAACATCTCTTGCATTGAAGATTATCCGACTACCTTGGTTAACGTATGGATCCAAATTATTGAATGGGAGAAAGAGGAACTCAAGGTAGATTCCATCGACGAAGACAAGCTCATGGAAAAATATCTAAGAGATGATGAGCCGGCACGCCTGGCCGAGGGTCGTCGCCTCATCGCTGCTGCTATGGAGGAGGAGAAGCAGATGGCCAAACAAAAGTATATCTCCTTGACGACCCTGGTAGCTTTTGTATCGGTCTAGATCTTTGGGCTTCCAGGGTCTGGATGTCATACTAAAGTTATGTAATGAAGTCATGGTTGAGGGGAATATGTGTGCACATGTATGCCCCCAGTCAATCTTGGATAACTGGGCAAGAACTATTCAAGATTAAATTAAAAAATCCAAATGTCCCCGATTCTCTGATGGGGCCATATTCCTTTCGTCATTGATGCCTGTTTTTTTCGGCATCTTTATACTCTCCTGTCTCATATCCAGGTTAGAGTTTTACTTGAGGCGGTCTCTCATCTGGGTGCACCTTCACGCCTTAGAGGATGTCTCTTCCCGTCCTTTATACTCTCTCTCGATTCTAGAGTGTTAGAGTTAAGAATGTCGTCTTCCCATTCTTCTATGTCTTATCGTACAAACAGTCGTTTTGTTTGTTCCTGCATATAGGTCATCTCCAGCTTTCCAACTTTAATTTAACTTAACATTTCGTGTTTCACAGTCATAATAGAATAGTTGTTGAAGATATAAATAATGCAGGAAAGTAAATGACACACGATATTTTTGTAGTGGTTCGGCTAAGTAGTAGCCTACATCCACTTTATAATTCTTTGTTCACATAAATAGACTTTTTAAGGCAAGTCGTGCCTTTTTACATAGCTTATGAAAACAAAAGAAATGACATTTCAAATTTAGCTCAGATATCGTAGTAGGTGCTAAGCATTCCATGCTCTGGGAATCTCATCACCGTCCACGGTCGTTAGCTTGAACGCTCCTGTATCAAGCTTCCTTTGGATGGTGTATGGTCCTTCCCGTTTTGGACCCAATTGGGTTGAAGGCGGAAAGACTCGCTTCAGTACTAGGTCTCCTGGTTCAAAGGTTTTGAGGCGAACCTTCCGGTCATAACAACGGCTACTGGATGTCTATGTCTTGAGGCACGCAAGTCGACTTCATCTCTTTTTTCTTCAATCATATCAAGAGATTCTAGGAGGAGCGCTTTATCCGTCATCGGGTTATAGTACGCAACTCGATGAGAAGGGACTTCCAATTCTACCGGGATCACCGCTTCAGACCCAAAGGAAAGTGAATAGGGAGTATGGCCGGTAGCCGTCTTAAAGGTCATCCTGTAGGCCCATAAAGCTAATGGCAACTCATCTACCCATATGGCTTTGGCCTGCTCCAACCGCTTCTTTAGAATTGATTTAATGACTTTATTTACGGCTTCGACCTATCCATTTGACTGCAGATGAGCTACTGCAGTGTATTGTTTATCAATCTTATATTTCTGGCAGAAGTTTTTGAACTCGATGCTATCAAATTGCGTCCCGTTGTCGGTTACGATGGTCTTCGGAATCCCGAATTGACAAATAATGTTTCTGACTAAAAAACTGATCACCTTCCTCGACGTGATGGTTGTTAGAGGTTCTACTTCCACCCATTTTGTGAAGTAGTCCATGGCAACGATTGCATACTTAGCTCCTCCTCTGACAATAGGTAGCACTCCAATGATGTCAATTCCCCACAAGGCAAATGGCCACGGACTTACCATTGACTTGAGCTGAGTCAGAGGCACTCTAGGAACTTTGGCATATCTTTGACATCAATCGCAGCATCGTGAATAATCAGCCGCGTCTTTATTCATGGTAGGCCAGAAATATCCGTAACATAACACTTTCCTTGCTAGGGTTTGGCCCCCAGTATGATCTCCACACTCACCTTCATGCACCTCTTGCAGTGCACGTTTGATGTCGTTGTGTGCGACACACCACAACAGAGGCATTGAAAACCCTTGACGATGAAGGACGTCATCCTGTAAAACGTATCTTGGGGCCTTACGTCTTATAGCTCGAATTTTGCTCTTTTTCAACGGGAGGGTTCCATTTTTGAGAAAATTCTTAATTGATGTCATCTAGGATTCTCTCTCTGGTTCAACTTCCAAGGCTAGCTCTACTTCCATTAGGCCGAAACTCGGTGATTCCAACACCTCTATCGGAACTATTTCGGTTTCTTTAGGGTCATCAGAACTTGCTAGCTTTGCCAGTCGATCTGCTTTCTGATTTTCCGCCCTTGGAATGTGTGTTATGCTATAATGCTTCCAATCTTCCAACAAATCCTTTACCCTCTTGAGATAAGTGATGAGCCGAGGCCCTTTAGCAGCAAATTCTTCCCGAACTTGACATACAACTATCTTGGAATCGCAATATATATCTAGTGTCTTCACTCCTAAATCTTTGGCGAGCTTCAGCCCAGCAATTAGGGCTTTATACTCGGATTCGTTGTTAGAAGCAGCAAACTCTAACCGTAATGCATAGTAGATAGATCGTCCTTCAAGAGTTATTAAAACAACTCCGGCGCTGGACTTTCTATCATTCTTGGCTTCGTCCGTATATAATTTCCACGGACTAAGCTCTAATTCTTGATCCAAAGCAACTACCTTGTCACCCACCGTTTCCTCTTCAGGAATTGTAAATTCTGCTATAAAGTCAGCCAAGGCCTTCCCCCTTATTGATCTTCGCGGCTGAAAGTTCAAATCAAACTGACTCAGCTCGATATTCCATTTAAGCAACCACCCTGATGCTTCAGGTTTCTGCAACACTTGTCTCAAAGATTGGTCGGTATACACAACTATTGGGTGTGCCTGAAAATAATGGTGGAGTTTGCGGGAAGCAATCAGGAGGCTATAAGCTAGCCTCTCTATCTTTGGGTAGTTACGTTCTGCAGCAGCTAGTTTTTTGCTTACGTAACACACAGGTTTCTGGACTTTATCCTCTTTACGTACTAGTGCTGCAATGACGGCGTGAAATGATACCGCCAAGTAGACGAACAAATCCTCATGTTGCACATGCTTTGATAATATTGGAGGCTTTTCTAAGAAGTCTAACAAATTCTGGAATGCCTCCACATAGTCGGGAGTCCACTCAAAATTTCGCTTTCCCCGTTTTATGAGATCGAAGAAAGGTACACACTTGTTTGTTGCTTTGGAGATGAACCTGCCTAGTGCTGCAACCTTCCCAGTTAAGCTTTGAACATCCCTAATCTTTCGCGGCTCCTCTATATTCCGGATTGCTGCTATTTGGTCTGGATTGATTTCAATTCCTCTGGAACTCACGATAAAGCCGACGAACTTTCCTGATGCCATGCCAAAAGAACACTTTAAGCGGTTCAACTTCATCCTATACCTTCGTTTCTGCTAAGTCCTTCGTATGATCAGGAGATTGCTTGGATTTCACTAGCATACCATCTACGTAAACTTCCATGATCTTCCCAATTTGATTGTAAAACATACGGTTGACCAGAAGCTGATATGTGGCTCCCGCATTTTTTAACCCAAATGGCATTACCCCATAACAATACAATCCCAAGTCTGTAATAAAGCTTGTATGCTCTTGATCTAGTATGTGCATGGGAATTTGATTGTATCCGGAATAAGCGTCCATAAAGGATAAAAGTTCATGCCCGGTAGTTGAATCTACTAGTTGATCAATTATGGGGAGAGGAAAGATATCCTTCGGGCAAGCCTTGTTCAAATCAGAAAAGTCAATGCACGTTCTCCACTTCCCGTTTGACTTTTTGACCAGGACAGGATTCGATATCCAGTCGGGATATCTCGAATCCTTAATGAATCGATTACCTTTTAATTTCTCTACTTCTTCTTTCAAAGCTGCTGACCGCTCTGGGCCCAACATCTGCCTCTTCTGCTTGACTGGTGGGTGCTTTGGATTAATACACAAAGAGTGGCTCTTGATGGTAGGCGAAATCCCACACATGTCAGCGTGAGTCCAGGCAAACACATCCAGATTTTCCTTTAAGAAATCAGACAATTCCCTCGCTCTAACTGGATCCAGTTGCGAGCCGATCTTTAGTACTTTTGTTGGATCCGTTTCATCAATAGGTACATCAACTGTTATTTCGTTGGGAGTTGCCATCATGTCCCCGGGTTCTCTGTCCTCTCTGGGAAATATATCCTCGAGCACGTCTGAGGGAGACTCTCTTGGGGCAGGACCCCTTAGTTGCTATGTTGAGGCCTTCTTTAGAGAGGCAGAATCATCTTTAGAGTCTATATTCAGCCCTTTCATTAACATCTTTGACTCTGCCACGTAACAAGCTCGCCCCGTAGCTTGGTCGCCCCTCATCGTCCCAACCCCTGAGTCAATTGGGAATTTAAGCAGCAAGCACCAAGGCGCAATACATGCCCTAAATTCGGCAAGGGCCGGTCGGCCTAGGAAAGCATTGTAAGGTGACTCCAAATCCAAAACTACAAATAGCAGGATCCTTACTCTCTGGCGATCTCCCTGCCCTAGTGTGACTGGTAATGCCACAAAACCCATTGGAGCTGTAGACACTCCGTTAAAGCCACGTAACCACACTTAACATGGCTTTAAGTCCTTTGCTTCGAGCCTCATTTGTTCGAAAGCTTTCTTGAAGAGGATATTGACCGAGCTTCCATTGTCCACTAACACTTTATGGACTAAGGCGGGGCCAATTGTCGTGGTAATCACTAATGGATCGTCGGTTGGAGATTGAACTCCAAAGTCATCTCTATTGAGGAATATGACATCATCTGACATTGTTTTTTGCAGTTTTATTGGAGTGACGTCTTCAAGACTACTACAATCTCCTACTTCAAAATGGTTGGCGGCGTTGACGTACTGGTCCATTGCTTTAAAACTATGAACAACTAGGTGAGGTCCGCCTATAATAGAGTTAATGACGATCCTCTTACCTTTTTACTGAGCTGTGGGTTTTGAAGCAGGCTAGTCTTGATTCAGGGCTTGTCCCCCTTGCCCCCTGTCCCTTGGGGCGGCCTTGTACTCATCCAACTTCCCTTCTCGCAGCAATTTTTCGACGATATCCCTCAAATGACGGCACCCATTGGTGGAATGACCGTGTGTACCATGAAACAAGCAAAACTTTCCTGTTTCAATCTCTTTCTCTGTAGAATCCCTGGGTGGTGGTTTTTTGTACTGCAATATGTTGTATGTATCTAAATAAATGTTCTCCAAAGTATCATTTAACGGCATGTAATTTCAAAAGTCTGGAATCTGGGTCTTTTATTAGAGTTATTCCCTCGGTTTTTGTTCCTTCTATTGCCGTTCCCATTTCTATTGCTATTACCACCACTCTGGTTGCCAACATTTACTTCCACCTTCCTTGAACTGTCACCAGATTGTTTCACAACAATGTTACTCTGGACACCCTCCTTCGAGGCCCCTTCGGACTTTCTCTTTCGATTTGCCTTAGCTTCTTCTCGCCTTAAGTGAACATTAGCCTTTCCATAGAACAATTCTCTAGTAGGAGGTGGTTTTCCAGCTAAGTAATCCCCAAACTCTGTGTCAGTATCTACCCCTTCTATCAAGTCCATTAGGATTGTGGGCTCATGGGGATCACTATCTTCGGTGACGGCCAAGTTGAAGCGATCCAGATATGACTTCAAAGATTCTCCTGGGGCTTGTTTAATTCGTGACAATTCTATGACGGTATTGGACTTTTGGGCATGGACTCAAAACTGATTCATAAAGCGCTCACTCAATTCTGCGAAATTTGATATTGACCGAGGAGGGAGTCGAGTGAACCACATCAACACTACATCTTCCAGATAGATTGGAAAAGCTTTGCATTTTACAGCGTCCGGAGCTGCTGCCGCATTCATGAACCATGCATATCTCATTAAATGCTGCCCTGGGTCTGTTCTTCCTGAATATCGATCCATCTGAGGCAAGTTGAATCGACGGGGGAACCGGAAATTCAGTATGTCATCTATAAAGGGGATATGACTTCGTTCAATGCCCCAATCTTCATTAGTATAGTGCCGGCTTCCGAACATGATCTTGCGCACCATTGCCCATACATCGACATTTGTTAATGTCTGCACAGGCTCTCTTGATCTGATGTTCGGATTACCCCTAGGTTCCTGATCAGGGGATAATCTCCTGTTTCTGGCGGCAGCTGCTCTACGTTGCTCTCTGTATTCCCGGTCGACCTCAGGAGGTAGAGGTTAGAAAACCTGTTGCTGCGTGGGGTTGGTAATATTAGGATCTCTGGGTAAGACGTGGGATCCACGCATGAGTAGCAACATAGGCCGTTGTAGGCTTGGGTCATCAAGGCCCAATACACGAGCAGCATCTTCTCAGGATCCCAAAGATCCAAAAGTCAATTGATCAAGGTTCTGAGGTTGTTCAAGCGGCCTCCTCTCGCGAGGGTGTTCCTCCTCCGAAGAAGACGAATCATCTGTAGTAAGACGGCGTGTCGAGGAAGGAGACTTCTACCTCCGGAGCTCCTGTATTTCTCTTCCCATAGTGATCATGTTTTCCTGCATGCGAAGGTTGTCACGCCTTTGGGCTTCCAATGCTTCTTTGGTGCTCTGAAGCATGTCAAGAAAACGTGAAAAGTCTCCCTGAGTAATCGGTGCAGATGGATCAGGCTGGACATTAGTCATCGTGGCTGGAATCGAAGCATTGGAGAGAGCTTGAGTAGAAGTTCCAGCTTCATTCTGGTTCGGATTGGATCGGTTCACAACAGCCTGGTCGGGGCATTTCGGATAGAGAGAGTGGGTGCCCCCTACCTCATCAGGTCGGATCGGATCGGAGCCTTCCACTCGGTTCGGATCGGCACCTCCGATCCGGTTCGGATCCTCCTAGTTGAAGTGTTTTGCTCTAGAGCATTGAGCGCGTGACCTTGTTAACACGATAGCTTGCTGATCTTCTATGGAATCATTTTCCTTAGCGCCTTGCACTTCTTTTCCTTTGGTCTTAGCCGTAATACTTGATTCTTCAACGGTTTGTCAACAAGTACTAAAAGATGTCAAAGAAAAGGGATTAACTTCTTTGAACTTGAAGGTCCAAATAGTAGAATGATAATCCCAAAAAGACTGAGAATTCGAAGATTTCTCAGTGAAAGCACAAAAATGTTAGACCAAAAATTTTTTCTAACACCCAAATTTATTATAATTTCAATGAAATAGAATCAAAAAGCAATAGAGAACACGTGATTTATAGTGGTTCGGCGTTAACGAGCCTACGTCCACTTTGTTTTCTTTTAATTGATGATTTGAATACAAATACAGCAATGATTCTCACTCAACTTCACAATTACAATGCATAAACTCACTCAAATCTCTCAAAAATAGACTTTAAGAGACGATTTTGATCTGAATGTAGCTATGAAATTCGGCTATAAAGGAAGTTAGAACTGAGAATTTGCCAAAAGATCCTTTCAAATGCCTCGAGATGGTGTATTTATAGGTGAAAAATCTCTTCGAAGTGGCTCCGGTTCGGAATTGCGTGGCACCCTCCAATACGAGTCGGGTTCGGAGGCTTCCAGATGGTGGCAGCGCATGTATTTGGAAGGAGATCATGGGAGAAATGGTCATGCTTGGTCCGAGTCTTTAGGAAGTGTTTGCAACAATGGTCACAAGCTCAGAGAAAAGGGCTCAGATTGGCTGCCTCTGATCCGATCCGATGAAGCCACCTGCTTTATGATGTTGCTGCCATACTCCTCCGATCCGATCCGATGAGGCCATTTGTTGTTTAATGTTGCTGAAGTACTCCTCCGCTCCGAACCGGTGAGGCCACTTGCTATCCTTTGATATTGGTGACGTATCTCTCCGATCCGATCCGATGTGATCTCTGCGTTCTTGATCTTTACTTACCTCCTGTGCTATCTTCCTTCGATCCGAACCGATTGGTGTCTTTCTCACTATTTGCTCTTTGTGTAGCCTAGTTCACAAAGTAGGCTAACACCAACGAAGATTAAAGAATAAATTTTAAAGAATTTATCTTTGATAAAATTAATGAGAACCTTTCCCAAAGGATATGAATATTTAAATAAAAGAATATTCAGAATCGGAATGAGGCATATATTGTGTTTTTGTAACACTTGTTTATTATATGCGCGGGTTATTCGGAAAGGCCTGTTTTATACCCATTCTGAATAACTGATTCGACGATATGTCGACGATGAAGACGGTGGTTGAAGACCAGAGGTCTTCACATTGTTTGGATGATTACTGATGTCTTGTTTGGGCTGTACACCCAAGACAAGGCAATATGTGGTGATCGTCCAGTCGTACTTGGAGATCGACCGGATATGCGAGGGCCTCTCTCCTGTGTTGGACATATGGGATGAGAATAAGGTACCTCAGGTTTCGCTCAGACCAACAATGATCTTATAGATGGATGTATGTCTGACATTGGATTTTATTCTGTTTTGATTGATTTCTATTAAATATATATCTATTTGGCGGCGGAGAATTTATTCTCTTGCTTAATGCCCTTCTCTGAGATGTACGAGCTCAAAGGTTATATATCGATAGATATCAGTCGCATGGCGTGAATTGCTTGTGTAGCATGTAGTGATGCAGTGACCAAGGCTTCTGTTGAAAAGAAAAGTTTTGTGGTTGATGATAAAAGCATGGGTTTAATGTAGCATAGCTTTGTATATATCGTTAATTCGCAAGCCTCACACCTTGGTATGAGTTAAAAACGGGAGAAGTGAACCCTAAGAAGACATGACGTTTCTTTCTAGCTATGGGTGGTGTCGGGGTTTTGCAATCCCAGACATTTATATTATTTTTACCTTTGTGGTTGTTGGAATGTGAGGTGCCTCGGATATATCGGTTACTACGGAGCCGATGGATAGGTCCTATAGAACTAGGAAACGTGTGTTCAGGAATTGCCAATCTTCAAATGTAATGGAGGACCTGCCTTGGAGGATCCAAGGGTCTACTGTGGGAGATCCTGAGGCATTTGCTAGAGTATCTCGAAGCCGGTGAGGAGTACATCCCGTGCCTCAACTCATGACGGATATCCAATTTATAGTACGTGACATTCAGTTTCTTTTATAGAGCCTAGTATGGCGACATAGTGGGATGGGGCACTATGCTATCTATTATTGATACATTTATATTTGAAGTTGTTTTCATACACTTTACATTTATAATAGTATCAAAATGATTTGTTTTAAACGTACCAAGCATGTTTGGCTATTATAAGGTAAAACTCTATCCTCCGGCTTGCGTTGCATTGTGTGATAGGACCTGAGTCTTATAATAGCTTCATTTTTTCCAAAAAGCGTTGCGCTATTTGTTTTATGCACTGGTATTCTTGGAAGGAAACCCCTTCCATGTTATACAGCGTGGTCCCTTGATTTACTTTATTTTAAAGTAAAGTTTTAAATAACTGTTTTAGTTCTCACACCCGTCACATGACTGACCTGGAGTTTATTGGTTTAACCTAAACTCTGGGCGCCTCTATTTTCCACACAGGCAGCTAGTAGTTTTGGTTTTGCAGATATTATATTCATAGGATCCTGGATTTACAACTAAAGCTATATTCGGAACGCTTTGTATCCGTATATTTCCTGCAGTTGTGTTATGTATTATTTTTCCGCTGCATCGTAAATTAAAATTTTTGGTATTTTTCTAATGTATAGTATTTATTCATTCTTGTTATATTCTTGTACTCTGATGTAATTATTGTAATAAGCAATGAAATGTTCTTCTATTTGTGTTCTGATTTGTCCTGCTCTCAAAACAATCCGGGCTTCCCTTTACGGGGAAGTTCAGGTGGTGTCATATACATTGACTTTGTAGGTTATGGGGAAAGTAGAAAAAAAAAGGAATTAAATTATATACCTGATTTCCACTTTTGAAAATAGGCAAGCAATCAATTTGCATTAATTGTCAATATATTCCACTATTAGACATTTGTTGATGGTATCTATTTTGTTGACTTTATATATAGTGTGGAGGGAGGGTTAATTGGATATTCATGCAATTAATTAATAGGATTCAAATTATCCTATGCATGTACATACAAATGTCTTTCATTTTGTAAGGTAAAGAATAAACTGTGTGTTTTAGAAATTAAGGCACTGATTGATACATGAGTCATTAATATATTTTTAATATACATTTGTTTCCTATAGATTTTGGAATTAATTCTTTTAAAAAAAAGGTAAATATCTAAATGTTCATTTATTACAATCTTAAAAAGTATATTCAAATATATTTGTTATGGATTGGATGAAAATTATTAAAAGATGCATTATAAGATCTTAGTTCATTACGAAGTAAATAAGAGAGCCACTATGATTTAATTTGGGAAATGCTAGGATTAATCGAATGGACGAAATCAATCCCTAGCACCTGTATAAACAAGCCAAATCTAACCTAACCTTCATACTCTTCTTTTGTTTCTTTCTCCCCTCTTGGATTTCTTAGGCACATCCAATTATGTTATCAAATTTTCCTTAAATTAAACAATGGAATGATTGCATGCTAACTCAAAGAATAGAAAGAGAATCAAAATTAAAGTGAAATAGGAAGAAAGCTTATGCAAAGCTCACAACCAATTTGCTATAGAAAAGGAGGACATGTGTCAAATAACAATGAGAGAAAACACATGTTTGGCTTGCGTGAGTTTGAAGATTATTTGCAGAAGCTGATATGAGTTCTTTAATTTAATAATTGAATTTAAAGTATATATTTATTGTCTTTCAAAGAACATATATGGTTATTAATTTATGACATGATATGTTGACAATTATTTGATATTTGAGACATTTTGGATGCATCGAGTCTAAGTTTATTTTTTTTTTACTAATCATTGCACTATCGAAATTTTAATTGAAATAAGTGATGGATTTGAATATATGAATTATTCATTAAAATAAAATGAAAAAAATTGAATAATGATATAAAAATATGCTAAATAATGGAAAGTGTGGTTATCCTTAGTTTGTGTGTGTTATTTATAAATAACAGTTTTTGGAAAAGAAAAGAAACGACAAAATTAATTTGGGATGTTTTGATATGTTTATTATTATTTTTGAAGATATTCATGAATAGTAACAAAGGACGCTTATTGCTATTCAACAAAATAAGATTTTATAGATAATAATCCTGGTTTAATGAAAATTGCAATCCTTTGGATTAAATAGGAATAACATGACTTTCTATTATGTTAAAAGTATTTGTTATTATTTTGTTAGGTAAATAATATAGTTGATTTGTAATGTTATTCGGTATGTTATGTTTTGATAAAATATAAATGTTTTGAAAGGAGGAACAATGAAAATTCTAAAAACTGAACAAAGCAACAAAGTTTCTATTTTACAATAAACAAATGTGGTAAATATGATTGGTTCTAATACATTATGTTTATTTCACTTTGATGGATCGCATTAAGGATGTTTATGCGATGTTTTACCATTGATTACTACAAATAGATGTGTAGTTCGTTATGATTATTTAATGATGAATGTCCAATGTTAATTGGATTACTGTGCGTTGGTGACCGTGTTATTATTTTGGAATGATTAGTACACACAAAATGGTTTATGTTTACATAGATGGCATACAATTATTAACTGGTGAATAATAATAATTTGTAAGTATACTAATATTGTTACCTTCTTATTTTGTAAGTTGGAATAGTCATTGGATGTTGTTGGCTTTTAAATATTGCATGTATATTTTCTTTTGTTTAGTTCATCGGCTACTATGTTGTGATAGATGTGTATGACACTATTTTCTGCTCTTAATTGACCGCGTTAGTGCAATAGTTGTATTAATTATGTTGTTTGCAACAATTTCAATATTCGCATTGATTGTACTAAATTATATTGATTTCAATGGTTGAATGGATGCAGTGGTTGAATGGATGCAATGTTTGTAATGTTCTAATGAGTATTTGGATGTAGGAGAAGAGCAGGAAATGGAACTACATGGGCTTGATCCCTCAAAAAGGGTACGTAGGCTGTCTTTTCCTATGCAACAGCCACCAGAACCCTTAGATTGGGTCGAGGTGTATAGGGTTAGGCGTAGTCCAAACATAGTTGAAACTCTTTTATTTTTCCTCTTCGAACATAATTTGTAAAGTTGGAAGATACGAGATGGCAAAAAGAACAAAAAAAGAAGAAGAAAGGAGCTTAGCCTGCATGATGGACCTAGAGGTTGTTTATTTAAATTCACTTCTTATTGTATCGCTACTCTTTTGTTTTGTGGATGTTTAATGTAATAAAACGGATTATGATGTATTAGTTATGTAATTATTTATTTTATCATAAGATCTTCCATATCATTAATCGTCTCTGGTATTTTTAATCTTATATACTTAAGGTCCACTACTTTAATTGTCTAAAATTAGTTGTAAGCATGTTTGATGACGTTTATAATTAATTTTGGACCTTTAAAATTAGTGGGTCTTCATAATAATAGTTACTCAGATTGGGTTAAACCCGGTCTTTCCAAATAACTCGCGTATTTTATAATCAAATGAAATATAATCACATCTTACACCTCATTCTAACTCACAATATTCTTTTATTCAAATATTCTTATTACTGACAATTATTCCCATAAATCTTATCAAATATTTAATTTATTTAAACCTCTTATTTAAATCTTTCTTTGAAAACCATTGCAAAAGATTTTGTATTTTCTTTTAACTATCTTAAACCAAATTAAGGTTTATAAAACTAGTCAGGACTAACGAGCCTTACCAAATTTATCATTCATTTTATTATTATCCCAATCCCAACCTATTCAACCCATGGAGCAATACTGGTAGTACTCAATATCTAACACCCATCCTGTTATCGGTAAAATTAATTACCATTTAACATTCAAATCTAATTAAAGATTCAACTATCGCTTGGAGTAAAACCGGTGGTTGATTAACATAGAAATGTGTTTATTTTATGCTCTTATATCTTATCTTTTGTATATAAATAAATTTTACTTGGGTATTATTTTGTCACTTTTACAGATATGTCAACTAAGCCATATGAAACCAGAAAAATAGAAAATAAAGATCAAAACGTTGTGTATATACATATAAAGATTTGCAGATAAATGCTTCGCATTGTATTTCTTTTGGAGTTTAAGATATGTTCATGTTTGGTAGAAGAAATCTTCTGAAATCTTATCTCCCTTCAATTAGTCAAATGCTAAACAAGGAAGATATGAGAGGAATAATTGCCAATCAAGAGACCCAGATATTCTCAAACATACTCACAAGATCTTCTCAAGATTATTTCCTTAAAACAAAGTCAAGAAAAGGGCATGAGATATGATAAAACAATTCTACTATAAACAGGCCCACATATGCATAGATTGGATTAGGGTTTAGGTTGGCTAACTATCCTATAAATAACCTTGTATTCTCATTGTAAACTGTTATCTTTGAATTGAGAGTTTTCTTTTTCTATACTTCTCTTGGCTCTAGCAAATTTGTGCCGTATATACAATTAGATTTGGTAGAGCACAGTTTGTTATTACATTTATTCTCATTAGTGATTGACCGTCTTATTTGATTCAACGGTAATCCTAAATTTTATTTATGTTTGTTATTTCTATTATGCACTTTTGTTTTCTGCATTTATTTCTTTTCTGCAATTCATTTTCCAAACTACTTCTACCGTATATATAATTAGATTTGGTAGAGCACAAGCTGTGTTTGCAATTTAATTTTCATTAGTGAATGACCGTATAATTAGATTCAACGATAAAACTAACTTTATCGTTTTCAATCAAATCTTCAAAAACTCGTCTAACTTGCCCAAGATATATATAAATAATAAAATTTAATTTTACTCTCGGTGTTCGACCTGCATACTACATACCTGTGCGCTTATAGTTATTATTACAATATTTGCGCTTTTCTAATTCATAGGAAGCGTCGATCAAGTTTTTAGCGCCGTTGTCGGGGACATAATAATTAAATTTTATTATTTAATTTCTGATTGGTGTTAGTTTTTAATTTTTTTTATTTCCTTTTGTTTTCTTGTTTGTATAAAAAAAAAATCTTGACTAGTGATTCGATATATCAATTATATTGGTGTTTTCATCCACTAAACAAGAGAAAAAAATATTTGCCAAATTTCTTTGATTTCTTTCCTCTTTTCAATACAATCTCATTCCCTCTTTTCATTTATTTCTTTTCCTATTGTACAAGTTTTCTCCAAAAAAATAAAAATGCAAAGACTCCTTCATCTATTTTTTTTTCTTTCTTCTTCCTATTCACTGCCACAGAACCACCCTCCACATCTTCCATCACCATCCCCCTCAACAATCACCATACTCATCTTCATGCAACTGCCTCAAAACCAGACCCACAACAACATCTTCTTCTACATCTTTTCACAAGCCCTCCACCAATCCAACAATTTCTACCCAAATAACCAACCACCTTCTACCTGTACAAACCCCCATAGAACTGTGCCAACTTCATCACCATTCAAACAATCCTTCACAGTCTCAAACATACACCATACCCAACACCGTCTTCACCACCTCACCAAACCATCATTCAACACTTCCATCATCTTCACAACTTCACAAACTCGCTTCACCCCATCCTCGCAAATTGTCACAAGCCAAATAAATTAACTTCTCCATGCAACCATTGCAATCACAAACCACAAATCCACCATCATCGAGCATAAATAAGGCACATCGCCACCAATTCGTGATCCACAACCAACTACACAAAACCTAAAATCGCGAATTCAATAACTCGACCTGAATTCGAACAACTCTTCAACCATAACCACGTTTCGAAACACCGAATCGCCCCAGTCGCACCCATCAGAAATTGTTTCAAAACAAAAAACCCATCATACCCAATTCGCAAAACCGCAAATCATCAAACATTGTTGAACCAACAAACCAAAACCGATTTGAATGCAATCAGCAATTCAATCCATATTGGAAACCGAAAAAGAAACCAAGAATCAAAGTTTAGAAAAAAATTGATAGCGTGAAATCCGGATGAAAAAAATAAAGTGAAATTTGTTGAGATCGTCTTCTAGTTTTGACTGGATATACATCCTTGGTTTCCTCTTTCTCGAGCAGTTACAATTGGGCATGTTGGCTTTCTGATTGGCACCCATTTGAACGCGTGGCCCTGTTTCAATGTTAATGTACCTCAAGTGATTTTTGGCTTGTCGTATATTTTATGATTTTCTTTGAATACCCTGCATGGCTTGATTTCGTCTTGTGTTAAGCTTATCGTCGTGGGTTTGGGTTTTGTTTGCTCTTTTTTTTCTTTTTCTTTGAATTTAGTTTTTTTTAGTTGAGTCTAGTCAACTTGTTTTCTTTGTTTTGCCTTATTGTTTTATTTCAAAGTTGTTTACTAGTTTTGTTTTAATTTGCTAATTCATTAGTTTTCTTTCCAAAAAAATATATTGATTGAAGTGAAAGAGCTTAAAGAAGCATGGATCCAAGGGACAAGTAATTGTAGAAAGTGGAATGAGTTCAATCTACTCAATCACTTTAACACCCCACATTTTTTAAGATAATTAAAAATGTATACATATATACGCATGGATATATAAATAATGTTAATGTACAATTGAAATTAATTCATACATTGAAGAGTAGGGAAATTAATGCGATAGCAATGTGTGTAATAGAAAAGATGAGAAAATAAAGGGGTAACTAATTTAATATTAGGAACTAAGTAAAACAGATATCGCCATTGCGTCCGTCTCGAAATTCTGGTCAAGATAGGCACCTAGTTTGCATAAATCGGACACCGTATGAAGAAGTTATTAAGGTTTGAAATTTGTATACGGGCAAGAAGAATATATATATATATATTGGGTTCAGTACTTCAGAAATAGGTCCAAAAGGTCAAAAATGGGTTCGAAATTCAAAATCAGCCAAAACAGGCTAAGCGGGAAAATTCCGGCTCTAGGGTGTCAACCCCCCCCCCATAGGGGGTGTCGACCCCCTTATAGGGTTGTCGAGATGGGTGTTGATACCGCTCCCCCCCTCAATACGAATTTTCTGCTACGATGTCTTTTTCTTTATGTAAGCGACTCAATTTTTTTTTGACTTAATCCAATGGTTCAGGGCCTTCTTCTACACCTATAAATAAATATCTAAACCTAACCCTAACCCTCATACTTTCTAAGACGACGTCATAACTCTGCTCTTTTCCTCCTTCTTCTTCCCCATGCAATTCTATGCAAAAATAAACAATGGTTCTTAGCCTATTCTTCTCCTTCCTCTCCAAACCTTTTCTTAAAACAAAAGATTAGATGAAGTCAAAGATAAGGGATTCAAGAAATACAACCTTCTTTTAGATCTAATCAAAGCAAGGAATTGAGAAAAGTATAGATGTACAACAACAAAGCCTAATTCTCTTCTTCTGATCCAATCAAGGTGAGTGGATTTAAAATACATTTTTTGTATAATAGTAGATCTATCGTTCGCCATTCCCCATTTACACACATAATAAACATATTGAGGAGCTAATCCGATAAAGTGAGTTTATGGTATTTATAGATTAAAATACCTAATAAGTAATTGGATCTAAGATTTGGACTAGAATCATATCAGTTCACCATAGTTTCTAGATTAGATCTAGAATTCACCTATGCCTAATTTTATCATCATATATTTAACTTGTTATTATGAATAGTTGTTTATGAATATGCTTGTTTTCCTCCTTTC
Organism: Allium sativum; assembly: GCA_030737875.1. Taxonomy (NCBI): domain Eukaryota; kingdom Viridiplantae; phylum Streptophyta; class Magnoliopsida; order Asparagales; family Amaryllidaceae; genus Allium; species Allium sativum. The sequence goes on along the minus strand of CM060918.1, from coordinate 217,703,794 downwards.
TTTCTTCCCTTTTTATTTTTATTTTTATAGCTAGGCTATCTTCGAGCCTACATCTATTGCAGATTTATACGACTGAAATAGTATTGGGAATAAACAAAGGGAAAAGGGTTTATTTGGATATAACATTGGATTAGGAGGTTTGGGGAATAACTTAAAATGGGGTTACAAACATAACTATGCTTGGAATTATGAATATAACCATGGTGGGATTTATGTATATAAATCAAATTGGAATTATGGATATGAAATTGGATTTATAAGTTGAATTGGATTATAAATTGAATTGGGATTATAGGCATAATCTACTGAGGGTATTATAAGCAAAAACGTGAATTGGGGATTTATGGGTAATTGACATATATTATAATCCAAGATTTGAGTCATGGGTGTAAGTTATAATAAGAACTTATATGCCTAAGACACGAGGTTAGATTTGGTTTGCGGTAGAAGTCCGCTTGGAGCTGCCCGGCATATCCAGCAACGACAAACGGTAATCTAATGTGAGAAGTCTTAGGTGGAAATTGGACCCGTAATGGGGTCAAGACACGAGGTTAGATTCGGATGCGGTCGAATTCTGCCTGGAACCGCCCGGCATATCCAGCAACCACAAACGAAATTCTAATGTAAGAGATCTTGCGCATTTACAGAAATAATAAATAATAATGGACACTTAACCAAGACAACATCTATAAGGTTTACATTGATATAAAAAAAGGGTTAAGTGGATAACATAGGTAGCATAGATTATTTGTTAAATTGGAATACTTAACCTGTTAAACCTGTAGCGGTATTACGAACCAATTCAATTGAGTAGGGGTTAAGTAAGCTTGTTAAAGAACTGGGAAGGATAAAGTAAATCTTAATTAATACCAAAATAGGGAATGATAACAACCTATTAGGAATGAATTTAAGTAAGAAAAGGAAAGATAATATGTAGGCTTGTCCCAGGGACAAGTAGGAATTATAACTTAAGAAATAAGGTAAGTTATAATAAATGATAGGGGGAGATGAAATAACTTATGTAATAAAGTTGTACTTAATAGAAGATTAAGTAATTAGCAAAAATAAGAATAAATCCATAAATGAGGATAACATAAGTTTTATGAAGGAAAAAGGGAAACTTATTAGTAAACCTCAGTTAAGAGAACTAAGTTAATAAGTAAATTAGGATAAATTGTAATGGTGGTGTATGACGAGATTTTGATTAAATGAGGAAGAAGAAGGCAAACTTATGGAGATAAGTAAGTTGTATTTAATCATAATTATTGAATGACAGAAAACATGTAAATTAAGATGTACTTAATTATGAATTAAGTAGAACATGTTATGGCAACCATGAGATGGGACATGAATATTGAATTACAATATAGAGAATAACATGATGTAGGCTTACTAATGATCTTAAATGAATTAAGTTATGAATGAGGTTAATAAGCAAGAGAAACTTGGTAACTTAAAGAAGTCAAGGGAAAATGGAAACAACCAAGTTAATGGGAAATCTATCGAGGAGGAGCAAGCGTGTAATTGATGATTATACATAGGATCCAATGACACAGTAAACTGAGGCGCTTGGGATAGTCTGTATGTTAGAGGATGAATAACCAAATGGGGTAGATCATCGTGGTGTTGTAAGACATGACGGGAGCACACGTTAATCTGATTATTCTGGCAGCTCCGACGGACTGGTAGGGGAAGCACGCGGCTTCCTGAGATGTTAAAGGTGCTCCTGGTAGTCCTCTATGGTGGTGTAGTTTCGGACTATGCTCACAAAGGTTGGGTCTGCGCATAACTATCAGGTGGCTGGGCCTTGACTGCACAAGTAGGGGGTAGTCAGAATGCTGTGACGTGGTGACATTAAAGGTAGCTCGGTGGCTGCCTCACTTCTGAGGTGGAGTGTCAAGACCAACAAAGATAGTATAGGTCGTCGAGAACCTGTCATCGGCAGCCAGCGGGATGCGAAAAGACTAGAGCTAAACTCAAGAAGCCATCGACCTTTCACTATCGAGGTGGTGGTTGAGGGTAAATGCCACATGGACATATAGATTATTTGTTTAGGGGATTGTCGCTTAGCTCTTGTAGTCTTTACTAGTTTAAGGGAAGGGTCGAGGTGGGGCCATAGCCACCATAGAAAAATAGACCCTACGGATATTTGTGTGAGAAACTCTTAAAGGTGGGCCTACACAAATATGAGGAAAGCTCCCGACCGAGTTCCGAGTGTAGCCCTGCCACGGAACTCGGGCACGCACGCATGATAGGTGCGCGGGGTAGGCATCGAATACGTTTGGAGATACGTACGTGGGAAAGTTTAGGTACACACATGTCTGCTGTGGGTGGTATATCTTAGACTAGAGGGCATTGTTCGATGATGGCATTCATTACACCTACGTAACATGGTTATAATGGTTCCATGCAGAAGTAGCGTCGTTATATACAGAGATCCATACGTCACTCGGACGTAGGATGAGGGACTGCATATTTTCCTACGATGATACGGTGAGGACCATGCGAGTGGGGTACCATGGGGTGTACCTTAATTTGGGGGTAGCTACATATATATTATATTAGGCTAATCTAATAGGGAGCAAATGGGTACCATGAGTTTGTGTATAAGCGTGGAGCGCTGTTGACACCAATAACCTAATAAATAAGAAAATGTAACTGAACGGTATATGTAGGATCATACAAAGTGTGTACTTTAAATACATTCACATAGAACTTATGTTCTGATCCCTCCTCATAACACAGTTGCAGGTTAGGCTTGAGACAGAGATGTTATAGCTTTGGATACTGGCTAGGCGGTATTATTATTAAGATAAAGCTATGTTTTGATTATATTATATTTTGTTCCTTCCACTGTGAGATGTTTTTCGAACTCTGACATGTTTTATGTCTCTGTCTTTTTCTGTAGAATACCAGAGCAAACAAACACGGGTTTCGATAGATAGGGTTTTGGAAAAAAATCGGTCTGTCGAGATCCGGGTTGTTACATCTGGTATCAGAGCTTTGGTTTAGGGATCTTAGGGAGATAATGAGTTAGTGTATTTGTATTTTCAAAATATATATATATATATATATATATATATATATATATATATATATATATATATATATAAACCTAGATCCATAAGGAGCCCACTAAATAGAAGGAGTAAAATATGGAAAGTGTTGGAATAGTGGTTTGTGCACTAAAGGAACGAACCTAGAAATTTTGAGACCCTTAGGTGGTGTAGTTACAAGTGTACAATATGATTTGGTATTGGAAAAAAAGAAAGTATCCCATATGATAGAAACTGAAATGTTAATATTTTAGATTAGTGGGTTTAGAAGTGAAACCTTATAAATTAGAAAAAGGTTAGAAAGTGGAAAATGGATTAGGAATATATATAGTTGAAAGAATTGAAAGTGTCTAGGAAAGCCTAGTTGTGTTAGAGACCCACTTTGAGTCTAACCCATTTGTTAACTTTTAAGAACTTGAAATTATAAAAGTTTTGGCAAAAGAGTTTGTGGTGTTAAAAGTATTTTTGATATTTGAAAAATGCATATTGGGTTTTAAAGTAAAGTAGGGTACACTTTGTAAAATAATTGTTTCTTGTCTTAAAAGAATTCTCTCATGAAAAAGGGGCATATTATAGAGCATGTATAGCTCGCTAGTTTTCATATTTTAGTATATGAAAGGATTAAAAATTAATGCATACAAAATGTTGCATTTTGTAAAAGAAAGTTTTGAAATCTCTATTCGATTGACAATAAATTTTGTTTATTGTTTTAAGAAGAAATTTTATTGGGTAGACAAAATAGGTTGTAGAGAGTAAGAATAGAGTAAATGTTTGCACCTTGTAGAGAGCAACCAAATTAACACTGTAAGTAGAAGCAATGTAACCCGATAGTTGTCCTTGTCTACTCCAGTTTTGTGATTTGAAAAAAAAAATGTTTTGCATTTTTATTTTGTGACATGTTTTATGGCTTAGCAAAAGCAAGTTTTGGAAAAGAAAACAAAGTTTTAACCACTTCTAATTTTTGGAAGGAAAATGATATGAAAAAAAGAGGCGAAACCATGTTTTGAAAAAAAATGGAGTAGGTAAGGATTAGTGCCTAAAAAGAACGAGAAGAAGTTTGAGACTATGAAGTAAAAAGCAAGTACTATCTTGGAATAGTAGAAAATTCCCGTAGAATGCATAAGCATCGTAAAGTCGAGAATTGTTGCTTGGTATAGGCTAGTAATACATAGCAAGGACTAGTAGTGACTACTAGGTGGTGAAGGGCAAGTAAGAGCGTAGATTCTGTTGTTTGGACTTGTGGTTGTCGGAAGTGACATAGTCCTAAGATTCTTGGCCCATAGTAGTAGCTGTGTAGGATGTTGTTTGCGTTGAAAACGAAAAAGCTTATTTGAAAAATAAATTTAAGTAATTGGGGTAAGCCAAATAAGCTAAGAAAGGGAATAGCCTAACAAAGAAGAAAACAATAAATTCAGAGAAGCAACAAATGTAAAGGGAAAAGAAAATGAAAATATTAAGAAAAGACGTATAAAAATGAATCTTTTTCCAAGATAAGTTGAAAAAGAGAGAGAAAAGTTTCTTATACAGTTGTGCATGGATAGGAAAATAGGAAATCTTTATAGAGTAGTTACATAAAATCCAAGTACAAGTAGAAAAGGTACATAAAAGAAAAACGGAAGAAGTGATTTTTTCCCTTTCTTAATTTTTTGTAACATAAGAAATCGAATTTAGAAAATTTGATTTTTCTAAATTTTGAATTTATTGATGGTTGGTAGGATTTTGGATGCAACAATTGGATGAATTATGCTCTTATACTGTAAGAGTATGGGAAAATTTGGGTGAAAAATGTTTTGATTTTCAAAAATATTGCATTCGTATAAAATTGCAAGTATATTTAGGACGTAAGAATCATGTTTTAAAAAGAGTTTTTGAAAATTTGCATGCGTATAGGAGGTACCGCTTAGGCATACATGCATTACTTTGATGTATTTTAGTTTGCACATGTGCAAAATGTTTGCAAAAATTGGATGCACACATGATGGATGGTTATTAAGCGATGGATTATCTATTTAATTCCTATCAAATTGCGGGGACGAAACTTCTTAAGGGTGGAAGAATGTAACACCCCACAATTTTTTAAGAAAATTAAAAATGTGTGTGTGTGTGTGTGTATATATATATATATATATGCGCATGGATATATAAATAACGGTAATGTGCAATTGAAATTAATTCATACATTGAAGAGTAGGGAAATTAATGCAACAACAATGTATGTAATAGAAAAGATGATAATATAAAGGGGTAATTAATTTAATAATGAGAATTAATTAAAAAGGACATCGCTATTGCGTCCATCTCGAAATTCTGGTCAAGATAGACACCTATTTTCCGTAAATCGGACACAGTAAGAAGAAGTTATAAAGGTTTGAAGTTTGTATACGCTCAGGAAGAATATATATATATATATATATATATGTATGTATGTATGTATATTGGGTTCAGTACTTCAGAAATAGGAGTCAAAAATGGTTCGAAATTCAAAACCTACCAAAACAGGCATAGCGGGAAAATTCCCGCTCTAGGGTGTCGACCACCCCAGGGGGTGTCGACGTGGGTGTGACCCCCTTATAGGGGTGTCGACATGGGTGTCGACCCCCATACCTGAATTTTCTGTTGCGACGTCTTTTTCTTTATGTGAGCGACTCGGATTTTGTTTGACTTAATCCGATGGTTCAGGCCTTCTTCTACACCTATAAATAAGCACCTAAACCTAACCCTAACCTTCATACTTTCTAAGACAATGTCAGAATTCTGCCCTTTTCCTCCTTCTTCCTTAAGCAATTCTAAGAAAAAATAAACAATGGCTCTTAGTCTATTCTTCTCCTTCCTCTCCAAACCTTTTCTTAAAACAAAAAATTAGATGAAATCAAAGATCAGTGATTCTAGAAATACAACCTCCTTTTAGATCTAACCAAAGTAAGGGATTGAGAAAAGTATAGATCTGCAACAACAAAACCTAATTCTCTCCTTCTGATCCAATCAAGGTGAGTGGATTTAAAATACATTTTTTTGTAAAATAGTAGATCTATCGTTCGCCATTCTCCATTTACACACAAAATAAACATATTGAAGAGCTAATCCGATAAAGTGAGTTTATGGTACTTATAGATTAAAATACCTAATAAGTAATTGGATCTAAGATTTGGACTAGAATCATATCAGTTCACCATAGTTTGTATATCAGATCTAAAATTCACCTATGCCTAATTTTATCATCGTATATTTAACTTGTTATTATGAACAGTTGTTTATGCCTATGCTTGTTTTACTCCTTTCTTTCCTTTTTATTTTTATTTTTATAGCTAGGCTATCTTCGAGCCTACGTCTATTGCAGATTTATGCGATTGAAACGGTATTGGGAATAAAAAAGGAAAAAGGTTGATTTGGGTATAACATGGGATTGGGAGGTTTGGGGCATAAATTAAAATGGGGTTATGGACATAACTGTACTTGGAATTATGGATATAACTATGGTGGGATTTATGTATATAAATCAAATTGGAATTATGAATATGAAATTGGGATTATAAGTTGAATTGGGATTATAGGCATAATCTACTAAGGGGATTATAAGCAAAAACGTGAATTGGGGGTTTATGGGTAATTGACATATATTATAATCCCAGATTTGAATCATGGGTATAAGTTATAAAAAGAACTTATATGCCTAAGACATATGGTTAGATTTGGTTTGCGGTAGAAGTCTGCCTGGAACCGCCCGGCATATCCAACAACCGCAAACGGTAATCTAATGTGAGAGGTCTTAGGAGGAAATTGGACCCATAATGGTGTCAAGACACGAGGTTAGAGTCGGATGTGGTAGAAGTCTGCCCGGAACCGTCTGGCATATCCAACAACTGCAAACGACAATCTAATGTGAGAGGTCTTGCGCGTTTACGGACGTAATAAATAATAATGAACACTTAACCAAGACGACATATGTAAGGTCGATATGGATATAATAAAAGGGGTTAAGTGGGTAACATGGGTAGCATGGATAATTTGTTAAATTGGAATACTTAACGATACTACGAACCAATTCAATTGAGTAGGGGTTAAATAAACTTGTTAAAGAAGTGGGAAGGATAAAGTAATTCTTAATTAACGCCAAAATGGGGACTGATAACAACCTATTAGGAATGAAGTTGAATAAGAAGAGGAAAGATAATAGGTAGGCTTGTATTAGGGACAAGTGGGAATTATAACTTAAGAAATAAGGTAAGTTATAATGAAGGATAGGGGAAGATGAAATAACTTATGTAATAAAGTTGTACTTGATCGAAGATTAAGTAATTAGCGAGAATAAGAATAAATCCATAAATGAGGATAACATAAGTTATATGAATTAACAAGGGAAACTTATTAGTAAACCTTAGTTAAAAGAATTAAGTTAATAAGTAAATTATGATAAATTGTAATGGCGGTGTATGACGAGATTATGATTTAATGAGGAAGAAGAAGGAAACTTATGGAGATAAGTAAGTTGTATTTAATTATAAATGTTGAATGGCAGAAAACATGTAAATTAAGATGTACTTAATTATAAATTAAGTAGAACATGTTATGGCAACCATGAGATGGGACATGAATATTGATTTACAATATAGAGAATAACATGTTGTAGGCTTATTAATGAACTTAAATGAATTAAGTTATAAATGAGGTTAATAAGCAAGAGAAAGTTCGTAACTTGGAGAAGAAGTCAAGGGAAAATGGAAACAACCAAGTTAATGGGAAATCTGTCGAGGTGGAGCAAGTGCGTAACTGATGATTAGACATAGGATCTAATGACACGGAAAACTGAGGCACTTGGGATAGTCCATATGTTAGGGGATGAATAACCAAAAGGGGTAGATCATCGTGGTGTCGTAAGAGACGAGGGGAGCGCACGTTAATCTGATTATTCTTGCGGCTCCGACGGACTAGAAGGGGAAGCACGCGACTTCCTGAGATGTTAAAGGTGCTCCTGGTAGTCCTCTATGGTGGTGTAGTTTCAGACTGTGCTCACAGAGGTTGGGTCGGCGCGTAACTATCAGGTGGATGGGCCTTGACTGCACAAGTAGGGGGCAGTCAGAATGCTGTGACGTGGTGACATTAAGGGTAGCTCGGTGGCTGCCCCACTTCAGAGGAGGAGGGTCAAGACCAACAAAGACGGTATAGGTCGTTGAGAACCTGTCATCGGCAGCCAACGAGATACGGAAAGACTAGAGCTAAACCCAAGAGGCTATCTACCTTTCACTATCGAAGCGGTGGTTGAGGGTAAACGCCACATGGATGTTTAGATTGTTTGCTTAGGGGCTTGTCACTTAGCTCTTGTAGTCTTTACTAGTTTAAGGGAAGGGTCGAGGTGGAGCCATAGCCACCATTGAAAAACAGACCCTAGGGATATTTGTGTGAGAGGCTCTTAAAGGCGAGCCTGCACAAATATAAGGAAAGCTCCCGACCGAATTCTGTGTGTAGCCCTACCACGGAACTCAGGCACGCACACATGATAGGTGTGCGGGTTAGGCATCGAATACATTTGGCAATACATGCGTGAGAAAGTCTAGGTACACACATGTCTTCTTTGGGTGGTGTATCGTAGACTAAAGGGTATTGTTCGATGATGGCAGTCATTACGCCTACATAACATAGTTATAATGGTTCCATACAGACGTAGCATCGTTATATACAGAGATCCGTACGTCACTCGAACGTAGGATGAGGGACTGCGTATATCCTTGCGATGATACGGTGAGGACCATGCGAGTGGGGTACCATGGGGTGTACCTTAATTGGGGGTGGCTACATATATATTATATTAGGTTAATCTACTAGGGAGCAGATGGGTACCACGAGTGTGTGTGTAAGCGTGGAGCGCTGTTGACACCAATAACCTAATAAATAAGAAAATGTAACTGAATGGTATATGTAGGACTATCCAAAGTGTGTGCTTTAAATTCATTCACACAGAACTCATGTTCCGATCCCCTCCTCATAACACAGTTGTAGGTTAGGCTTGAGACAGAGATGTTATAGCTTTGGATACTGGCTAGGTAGTATTATTATTAAGGTAAAATCTATGTTTTGATTATATTATATTTTGTTCCTTCCGCTGTGAGATGTTTTCCGAACTTTGACATATTTTATGTCTCTGTCTTTTTCTGTAGGATACCAGAGCAAACCAACACAAGTTTCGATGGATTGAGTTTTTGAAAAAAAATCGGTCTGTCGAGATCCGGGTTGTTACAATCCCTTTGGACAGCCCACTATAAAATTTTCTAAACTCCGCAGGTGCTCTACTACAGTTGTTAAAAATATGTAGACGTTGCTTGTAAAAATTTCTGCAGGGGCAGCGGCTTGCTTGTAATTTTTTTAAAATTTTGCAGTTGTTATTGACTGATTGTTGTGATTGACTGAAATTTCCATAACTACTATCATCGCACTCGTCAATTTTCAATTATAAAACTTGATTTGATTTGCAAAATATTTAACTACAATAGTGTGTTTTATGAAATTGATTGTCTTAACGGTTTGATCGCGGATACATATTAGTTCAATTTATTGACCTTCTAGTAAAAGAGGTTGCATACTACCTATAAAATATTGGTCGTACCCCGTAGTATTTATACTATACATGAACGTCCATAAGACCCTCTTCCCCCTTCAAATCAAGATTGTCAATTAATAAGATAAACTTGAGTATGTTATTTATTTTGAATAGGAACTCATTTTGTCAATCTCAAGTCTAAAATTTTCATTGTTTGCATTTGATAACGATGAATGAAAACCACTATGATTCTCTTATCTCAATAAACATGTCTACTATATCTTTTGAAGAACTTTTTGAAGACAAACTTAAACTTTTAAATGACAAGGATGAATATATGGAACATCTCAAAGATAATCGTAATTCCATATCATCAAAGGAAATTGTGGTTAAACACTCAAATTTATGGGATTATGGTAATCTTCATCTGAATGGTAAAAATCATTTTCACGAAAAAAATTGCGTTGGGAAGATTTTGATTTCAGAATTTATTAACATGCCTCTTGTACCTCGAAAATCAGATACGAAAACATCATGCATCATTTTCGATATAGGCAAGTGTGGAGGAAGAAGAAAACATCACATTTCACAAAACAATCACCATCATCATAAATTTCATTTTTCATATGATTGGCACACACATATAGTAGCTAAACCTCATTTCATTTTACAAATAATTTTGCAACTCATTCATCTTTGGGTACGGTCTTTCAATTTTAGGAAACGTTTACAGTGTGGACACTGTTTAATTCTAGTGTGGGGGAGTCTACATTACATCCATTTATTTTTCTTTAATTTTTTTTTCTATTTTTCATATAGGACCATCATGCATTTTAGAACGTAGTAACATGTCATTTTTTTTGAAACATTACTCATTTTAGATTGATACAACAAAATGAATTAACAATTGTTAGTCAGTTGATAATATTTTTTTCTCTCAACTAAGATCGAATGAGAAATATAATGAAAAGGAATTTTGTGGGATAACAGTGTAACCGGTACATAGGGAGATTCTTACATGATGGCCATGAAGTTTATTCTAGATTTTAGTCTTTGTTTAAATGAGACTTAAAATACTTATACTGTCTCTTTGAGTCTTTAAAACTAAGTTTTGTTAAGCTGAATTGTAGTAACCCGTAACTTCCCCGTGAAGGAAAGAGCGGATAGAATTGAGTACAAGGCACATCGCAACGCAGACGGAAGGACATTTCATTGCTTATTACAACAATTCCATCAGATACAAGAACATACAGAGTATAAATGAATAAAATACATTCGAATAATATCAGAGATTACAATAAATTACATAGCAGCGGAAAAATATACAAAACACAACTGAAAGTGATACACGGATACAGAGCTTTCCGAGCACCGTTCCAGCTGTAAATCAGGAACTTGCGAATATAACTCTACAAAACCAAAACTACTAGCTGCCCATGCGGAAATAGGGGCACCCAGAGTCTAGGTTAAAACAATAAACTCCAGGTCAGTCATGTGACTGGTGTGAGAACTAAAACAGTTATTAATCTTTACTTTAAAAGATAGTAATTCAAGGGACCACGCCGTATAACACGGAACGGGTTTCCTCCCAAGAATGCTAGTGCATATAACAAAACAGCGCAATGCTCTTTGGAAAGATGAAGCTATTATAAGACCCAGGTCCCATCACATAATGCAACGCAAGCCGGAGGATAGGGTTTTCCCTTATAATAGCCAAATAATGCTTGATACGTTTAAAACAAATCATTTGATACTATTATAGGTGTAAAGTGTCAAAACAATTTCAATCATAAATATCAATCATAGACGGCATGGGTACCATATATCATATCTCCACACTAGTTCTACAATTAAAACCGCAATATCATGTATTGGAAATTGGATTTCCGTCATGAGCCGAGGCAAGGGGCAAGCTCCTCTCCGTTCGAGACACTCTAGCAAATGTCTCAGGACCCAACTTTGATACTTGGAATCGGTTGGGCCGGTCCTCACCTAACTTTGGAGGATTAGCAATTCCTGAACACACGTTTCCTGGTCCTAACAGACCTATATCTGAGGCGCCTCGCATTCTAACATCCACACAGGTAAAAAGCATATAAATCTCAGGGCTGGTAGGTCACTAACATCACCCATAGCTAGATAGAAACGTCATGTTCTCCCAACGGTCCGTATCACGTTTTTTACTTATACCGAGGTGTGAGGCTCGCGAATTCACGTTATACACAAAGCTATGTCACACAGACCATGCTTTGATCATCAAACACAAGACTTTGCTTTTCAACAAAAGCCTTAATCAATTGCCACTTACGCATGCCACACTGGCAATTCACTCCATGCGACTGCTGTCCATCGATATACAACCTCTAAGCTCGTACGTCTCAGAGAAGGGTGTTAAGCAAGAGAATAAATTCTCTACCGCCAAACAGATGTATATTTAATAGAGATCAATCAACACAGAATAAAATCCAATGTCAGACACACAGCCCGTTTACAAGTTCGTTCTTGGTCTGAACGAAACCAGAGGCACTTTCCTCGCATATCCATCCATCTCCAAGTATGTCTGGACAATCACCAACTGATTCCCTCATCTTGGGTGTATAGCCCAATCAGGATCATCAGTAATCACCCAAACGATGTGAAGACTTCCGGTCTTCAACCACCATCTTTATCTTCGACATATCGTCGAATCGGTTATTCAGAATAGGTATAAACCCGGCCTTTCTGAATAACCCACGTATATAATAAACAAATGTTACACAAACACAACAAATGCCTCATTCCAATTCAGAATATTCTTTTATTCACAAAATCACATTCTTAGGGTAAGGTTCCCATTAATTTTATCAAAGATAAATTCTTCTAAATTTATTATTTAATCTTCCTTTGGATATCATTTCAAACCATGTTATGGTTTTCCAAACTAGTCGAGATTAGCGAACCACACCGAAGTAATTATTTATTTTATTTCTCAATCCCAACCTATTTATCCCATGAAGCAAAACTGGTAATACTCCATATCTAACACCACGGTGTTATCGGTAAAATTAATTACCATTTCATATTCAAATCTAATTAAAGATTTAACTATCGCTTTGGAGCAAAACTGGTGGTACTCCATTCTCGATCACCTTTCAGATTTGATAATCTAAATTATCAATTCACATTTCAATCTAATTAAAGATTCATTAAAACTCCACTTAGTTTTAATCTTTCCCCCAAATCAATATCCTGTCTTTAACTGGGTTAAAGAACCAATGTCATCTAAAACACGATTCACGATAAACCCAAAATCACACTCTACTGTTAATTGGGTTAAAGAACAGGTGTTGTTCAAAAAACCGCTCACGGTAAACCCAAAAACCAATTCAAATTCAATTCCAATAAAATATTATTTAATTGATACACTTCATTAAATCAAAATAGAAAGATTTAATCTTTTTCTCTGTTGGGCTTAAGAACAGTGTTAATGAAGACACCATTCACGACAAACCCAAATCACATTTGATATTAAATACATGGCTCTGAATAGAAAATATATCGGCTTATATTCAATATCAAATCTTGAAACCAACAAATATCGTATTGGAAATAATGATATAAAATATATCTTTCAAATTCCCATAACAATATCTGTATAGTCACAAAATCCAACATCGAAATATTCCGAAGATAATTTCGATTCAACTCCAGTCTAATTCACATATTGGGAATATTGATTATTTTTAAAATCACTTTCAAATTCAATTTATTTATTTCAAAAATAAATTGATTTTAATTCTAGTTCAAAATTAGTTCATCTCGATAAAAATATATTTTTATCCTTTCAAATGTGGAATTTTTCATCCCATTTCTTTCCAATTCATATATTATGATTTTACATAAATTAATAATATTTTTAATAATTTTATCAAGGCCCGTACAGTTGATTTCCATCAACGGCCATCGAACTGCACTTACAGCGACCTTTTCCAAATTTGATTTGGACATAATTCCAAATCCAACTGTTAGATTTCAAATTTCTAATATTCATTGGAAAGTTGTTTTCGATACGAACCCAACGGTTAGGAGAATCCGACGGTCGGATCTCCCGTAACGTCAATTCGAAGTCAATGGTCGAAATTCATGAACTGCCGCGGCGCGGCGCGTTCAATTCAGGCCATTATATTATATATATAATATATATAATATATACTTCTTTGATTTCCCTTTAAAACGTATTTCTATAATTCGTTTTCAAAACGATTTCAACTATATATTCAATTCCCAATCAAAATTGAATATTTCATATCATTACTATATAAATGATAATATTTTCAAAACGTTATATTTTGAAATCACTACATTTTCTATATTCATTATAAAAACGAATATAATCGATATAAATATCGTTCACGTCAAAATAGCGCAACTCTAATCAACACGGCTTTATATATTTCAATAAATTCGTTATTCTATTCAACAAATGAATATTTATTCCATTCAGCACTCGAATATATATTTCTTTCAACACCTGACTAATCTCAACACATGAGTACTATCAACAGACGACTATTTTTGTTATGTAATATATTTTATAAAATTATGGTATCTATCATTTGATTTTTAATTAGACTCCAACCTAAAGTTGCTTCTAATTTTAAATATGATGAAGATGTAAATTTTATTGTTAAAATATTTTACTCAACACATGAATAGTTTCAACACATAAATATCGCCAACACATGACTATTTCTTCCATTCAACACTTAAATCTATATTTTATTATATTCTTTATTTTCCCAATTGGAATGAGGCCCAATCAATTACCATATAACGTTAATTATATGGATTCCATACAACACATGTATATAATATCAACGATCAACAATCAACCATCATCCAAAGTGCACCACACTACTACATAAGCATTAAATATAAATAATTAACGCTTACACAGCCTGTCGACCATTCGATCGACATACAATTAAATAATTGGGATTAGTGTACGCCAAATATCATCCCAACACCCGTGTGGCGTTTCAAATCAACAAACATTGAATATTATTTGTGCAGTTGGGTGATGTGTAAAATTTATCATCCCAATCAATATCCTTCAAATAGGTGTACATAAACAAACCATCCGGTTTGTAAATGAATATTTATTTATTCACATTCACTATATTCATATTCACGTTAAAAATAATGTTTTCAACGATAATTAATTTATTTCCACACATGAATATTTTTATTATCCACTTCACATCAACATCACGAACAAACTTCACAACACATCAAACAAGCATACAAGCCATCCATGGTCTGTGGACAACGGTTGTCGGGTGCTGCTAAGCACCGTCTGCATCCTAGTATATATATGTATATAACTAGAAAAAGAAATTTAGAGTGAGAAGTTCTCACCAAAGCTATCCCTACTCGACGACACTTCTTATGTAGAAATCTTCGCCGTTCTCGCCTTTCGTCACTTTCGTTATCCATAGCCACTACATATATAAAAATCACATTTTTATATTCTTGTTATGTATAAAAATCATTTTTTTATGATCAATCCATATGGATAAAAATTCTATTTTTACACCGCTACTATATGGATAAAAATTCTATTTTTACAATGCTACTATATAGATAAAAATTCTATTTTTATATCGCTACTATATAGAAAAAAATTCTATTTTCACATCGCAACTATATAGATAAAAATTCCATTTTTACTTCGCTACTATATAGATAAAAATTCTATTTTTACATCGCTACTATATAGATAAAAAATTCTATTTTTATATCGATGTTCATATAATAAAGATTATATTTTTATCACGCTATTCTTCATATAAAGATCTCGCCTTTTCACATATAAAGATTTCACCTTTTCACATATAAGATTTCGCCTTTTCAAATATAAAGATTTCACCATTTCAAATATAAAGATTTCACCTTTTCAAATATAAAGATTTCGCCTTTTCAAATATAAATATTTCGCCTTTTCAAATATAATGATTTAATTTTTATTTCATCACTATAAAAATCACATTTTTATTTCAACATATATATAATAAAAATCCGATTTTTATTTCGCTATATCTATAAAGATGATATTTTTACTATCTATATAATATAAAAAATCGTATTTTTATTCTTTCTACTTCATAAAAATCATATGTTTACAGTGCTACTACTATAAAGATCACATCTTTATTACTCTACATTATATAAAATCATATTTTTATTCTTCTAAAAAAATATAAAAATCATGTTTTATCATATAAAATTCCTCTCTTTTTATTATTTTAGAAATACCAAATCCATATTTCCCCTAAACCTAAATTTTTATTTTCATTAAAAAAATTAAATAAACTATAATTTTAAAGCACACCATATTAAAAATCGGATTTTCCCATCGGAGACGGGCCTATGGCGGCGCTGGTGGGGTCAGAGGGCGGCTGCGGGAGGTGCGGACCGTGGCACAAGGGTGTGGTGATCGAGGAGTAGGCTGAGGCAGTTGATTGGGGTTAGGGCTTGAGGGGGTGTGCGGCCATGCTGGGGAGGAGAGGCGCGAAGGGGTGGGGTCTCCAATGATGGGCGGCGAAGGTGGGGCGGCGAGGGTCGGGTAGCGGCGCGATGGTTTAAAGGTGGAGGGAGAAGAAGGGGAGGAGGCGCTGCGGTTCAATTCGAGGAGGAGGGAGGAAGAGGGGCGGGGGTACGTCGGAGAGTCCTCCGACAAAGGAGAGGCGACGACAGTTCGCCTGGGGGGCGGTGCAATGGGGGACCCCCCCACGGCGGCGGATTCGAACGACTTCGTCGTTCTTTTTTTTTCTGAACGTAAAGGGAGGAAGAGGAGAGAGATTGAACAAAGGGGGAGGGACCAATATATATTAATATATTTTTATTTTCTTTTAATCCAAAAAGTAGCTTTTATTTTCGAACTCGAAATCAAGCCCACCGCCTATCGTCCATAGCTAATTACCCCCATTTCGAACACAATGGGAAATGTATCGCGGGCTGATTCGATCGTTTCGATCAGTCTTCGTCGAAATCAAAATATAAATCTATATTGAATTTGAATGCGCATTTCAAGGGGTCACATACTAACTCGAAAAATTCCAGAAAAATATTTTCTAGCTTCGTATTGACGATACGGTCCTAACAAAACTAGTTTCGTCGAATTTTGAGACCGTTTGAAAAATGGCCATTTTTCAGTCGATTAAAATTAACTAAAACTGGTCAAATGCGTTTTCCTATTCCACGCTCACATATTGATTCGAAAAATTATGAAAACTGGAACCTAGCAATAACTTGACATCACGGACCCAACAAAAGTGGTTTCATCGAAATCCGAGGTCGTTTGCAAAATGGCTATTTTTAAGGGCCTGAATTCCATAGCGACTATTCAGAATTTTCAACTGGACATTGCTTTTGATTCCCGCTATGAAATTTCAATTTTTCGGATTCGTTGGAAAGATATTCACAATTAGATTCTAACATTTTTGGTTTCACTAAAATCCGGTTTATTTTTCACCCGGTACATTCAATTAAAGTTTGAAATCGAATTATCGAACTACCGCGCCATTTTCACTTCCTTTCGTAATTAAAATAAATATTTATATTCCAACGACGACGTATATTACTATGTACGTTCTAATCTATTCAAAATAAATTTCCATCGATATTATTTAAAATAAATCATTTTAAATATTCAAAATTCTCTAAAATTGCCAAAATAAAAATTTTAAATTGGCTCGCATTTCCGGGTTGTTACATTCTCCCCCACTTAAAACTTTTCATCCCCGAAAAGTAATGAAGTCGAAAGTTGTTTAACAAATCAACTCAACTTCCATTCCTTTCATTACGGCTTAAGTTCTTCAACTTTTCAGTTTCTAAGAACTTTTCAATTTTTTCAAAGATTTGGCTAACACCCTAAATTTTCGAAAAATTTCGCGATAACCTCCCCTGCACCGGGAGCACCGAGAAAATCCCGATATTGCCATATAGGCCCTCTGATCACAAAAAGAAAAAGAAAAAGCCAATCGGCTCTTAAAATCATCATCACCCAAACAAAACAGTAAATTATAGTAAATATGTACCTATTTGTCGGGCAAACAAATTTTATTCTTCTGCTCCAGCCACCTTGCTATGACCTGTTCAATGTAAGTACATGTATATGCAAGCAAATGCGACTAATTTTCAATACAATTCAATATTCGGTTCAATTAGGCTAAATGGTTCAAAATTATCAAACAAATAAACAAACAACACAAACATCAATCAATTAGTGGATTAACGTTTCAAATTCATAATTTTTCTACATATACAGAAAATCATGTTTTTGATGCCAAATCACAACAATATATCTATCTATGTAAGTTTTGGTTCTCACACCTGTCTAATGGAAATATATAGATATCACACCTTCGAAACACGAACATAAATATTGATGATGCCATGGTCATTATCAACATCATCTCAGGGCGACCAGAGTGTAATTCTATATCTATCCAGTATATTAAAACTTCGAATATACGTTCATGACGCGTATATGCAAAATCTTTATATATTGGATTGTCCAAATTCAATATAAATAAATATTCAAATACGCATAAAACGATTTAAATTTCAAAACAACATTGTTTTCATTTGAAAAATATACTCTTCACACTAGTTCTAGGATACTACTGATCCCATCTCTAACGAGTCATTCTAATTGGATATTGCTAATCCAATATCCGATGAATTCTCTCGTTTGGTTCTAATGTGTCTTGTTCTCCGAGCTCTGTAAACCAAAGCTCTGATAACAACTGTAGTAACCCGTAACTTCCCCGTGAAGGAAAGAGCGGATAGAATTGAGTACAAGGCACATCGCATTGCAGACAGAAGAACATTTCATTGCTTTTTACAACAATTCCATCAGATACAAGAATATACAGAGTATAAATGAATAAAATACATTCGAATAATATCAGAGATTACAATAAATTACATAGCAGCGGAAAAATATACAAAACACAACTGAAAGTGATACACGAATATAGAGCTTTCCATGCATCGTTCCAGCTGTAAATCAGGACCCTGTGAATATAACTCTGCAAAACCAAAACTACTAGCTGCCCGTGCGGAAAATAGGGGCACCCAGAGTTTAGGTTAAAACAATAAACTACAGGTCAGTCATGTGACTGGTGTGAGAACTAAAACAGTTATTAATCTTTACTTTAAAAGATAGTAATTCAAGGGACCACGCCGTATAACACGGAACGGGTTTCCTCCCAAGAATGCTAGTGCATATAACAAAACAGCGCAATGCTCTTTGGAAAAATGAAGCTATTATAAGACCCAAGTCCCATCACACAATGCAACGCAAGCCGGAGGATAGGGTTTTCCCTTATAATAGCCGAATAATGCTTGATACGTTTAAAACAAATCATTTGATACTATTATAGGTGTAAAGTGTCAAAACAATTTCAATCATAAATATCAATCATAGACGGCATGGCTACCATATATCATGTCGCCATACTAGGTCTACAATTAAAACCGCAATATCACGTATTGGAAATTGGATTTCCATCATGATCCGAGGCAAGGGGCAAGCTCCTTTCCATTCGAGACACTCTAGCAAATGTCTCAGGACCCCACTTTGATCCTTGGAATCGGTTGGGCCGGTCCTCACCTAACTTTGGAGGATTGGCAATTCCTGAACACACGTTTCCCGGTCCTAACAGACCTATATCCGAGGCACCTCACATTCCAACATCCACACAGGTAAAAATTATATAAATGTCAGGGATGGTAGGTCACTGACAATACCCATAGCTAGAAAGAAACGTCGTGTTCTCCCAACGATCCGTATCCCGTTTTTGACTCATACCGAGGTGTGAGGCTCGCGAATTCACGTTATACACAAAGCTACTTCACACAGACCATGCTTTGATCATCAACCACAAGACTTTGCTTTTCAATAGAAGCCTTGATCAATTGCCACTTACGCGTGCCACACTGGCAATTCACTCCATGCGACTGATGTCCATCGATATACAACCTCTGAGCTTGTACGTCTCAGAGAAGGGCGTTAAGCAAGAGAATAAATTCTCTACCGCCAAACAGATGTATATTTAATAGAGATCAATCAACGCAGAATAAAATCCAATGTCAGACACACAGTCCATTTACAAGTTCGTTCTGGGTCTGAACGAAACCGGAGGCACTTTCCTCGCATATCCATCCATCTTCAAGTACGTATGGACGATCACCAACTGATTCCCTCATCTTGGGTGTACAACCCAATCAAGATCATCAGTAATCACCCAAACGATGTGAAGACTTTCGGTCTTCAACCACCGTCTTTATCTTCGACATATCGTTGAATCGGTTATTCAGAATGGGTATAAACCCGGCCTTTCTGAATAACCCACGTATATAATAAACAAATGTTACACAAACACAACAAATGCCTCATTCCAATTCAGAATATTCTTTTATTCACAAAATCACATTCTTAGGGTAAGGTTCCCATTAATTTTAACAAAGATAAATTCTTCTAAATTTATTCTTTAATCTTCCTTTGGATATCATTTCAAACCATTTTATGGTTTTCCAAACTTGTCGGGATTAGCGAACCACGCCGAAGAAATTATTTATTTTATTTCTCAATCCCAACCTATTTATCCCATGGATCAAAACTGGTAATACTCCATATCTAACACCACGGTGTTATCGGTAAAATTAATTACCATTTCCTGTTCAAATCTAATTAAAGATTTAACTATCGCTTTGGAGCAAAACTGGTGGTACTCCATTCTCGGTCATCTTTCAGATTTGATAATTTAAATTATCAATTCACATTTCTATCTAATTAAAGATTCATTAAAACTCCACTTAGTTTTAATCTTTCCCCCAAATCAATATCCTGTCTTTAACTGGGTTAAAGAACCAATGTCATCTAAAACACGATTCACGATAAACCCAAAATCACACTCTATTGTTAATCGGGTTAAAGAACAGGTGTTGTTCAAAAAACCGCTCACGATAAACCCAAAAACAATTCAAATTCAATTCCAATTAAATATTATTTAATTGATACACTTCATTAAATCTAAATAGAAAGATTTAATCTTTTTCTCTATTGGGCTTAAGAACAGTGTTAATGAAGACACCATTCACGACAAACCCAAATCACATTTGATATTAAATACAAGGCTCTGAATAGAAAATATATCGGCTTATATTCAATATCAAATCCTGAAACCAACAAATATCATATTGGAAATAACGATATAAAATATATCTTTTAAATTCCCATAACAATATCTGTATAGTCACGAAATCCAACATCGAAATATTCCGAAGAAAATTTCGATTCAACTCCAGTCTAATTCACGTATTGGGAATATTGATTATTTTTAATATCACTTTCAAATTCAATTTATTTATTTCAAAAATAAATTGATTTTAATTCTAGTTCAAAACTAGTTCATCTTGACAAAAATATATTTTTATCCTTTCAAATGTGGAATTTTTCATCCCAATTCTTTCCAATTCATATATTATGATTTTACACCAATTATTAATATTTTTAATAATTTTATCAAGGCCCGTACAGTCGATTTCCATCAACGGCCATCGAACTACACTTACAGCGACCTTTTCCAAATTTGATTTGGACATAATTCCAAATCCAACCGTTAGATTTTAAATTTCTAATATTCATTGGAAAGCTCTTTTCGATACGAACCCAATGGTTCTGGTTTTAGGAGAATCCGACGGTCGGATCTCCCGTAACGTCAATTCGAAGTCAATGGTCGAAATTCATGAACTGCCGCGGTGCGGCGTGTTCTATTCAAGCCATTATATTATATATATAATATACATAATATATACTTTGTTGATTTCCCTTTAAAACGTATTTCTATAATTCATTTTAAATTCGTTTTCAAAACGATTTCAACTCTATATTCAATTTCCAATCAAAATTGAATATTTCATATCATTACTATATAAATGATAATATTTTCAAAACGTTATATTTTGAAATCACTACCTTTTCTATATTCATTATAAAAACGAATATAATCGATATAAGTATCGTTCACGTCAAAATAGCGCAACTCTAATCAACACGGCTTTATATATTTCAACAAATTCGTTATTCTATTCAACAAATGAATCTTTATTCCATTCAACACATGAATATATATTTCTTTCAACACCTGACTCATCTCAACACATGAGTACTGTCAACACACGACTATTTTTGTTATGTAATATATTTTATAAAATTATGGTATCTATCATTTGATTTTTAATTAGACTCCAACCAAAAGTAGCTTCTAATTTTAAATATGATGAAGATGTAAATTTTATTGTTAAAATATTTTACTCAACACATGAATAGTTTCAACACATAAATATCGCCAACACATGACTATTTCTTCCATTCAACACTTGAATCTATATTTTGTTATATTCTTTTTTTCCCAATTGGAATGAGGCCCAATCAATTACCATATAACGTTAATTATATGGATTCCATACAACACATGTATATAATATCAACGATCAACAATCAACCATCATCCAAAGTGCACCACACTACTGCATAAGCATTAAATATAAATAATTAACGCTTACACAGCCTGTCGACCAATCGATCGACATACAATTAAATAATTGGGATTAGTGTACGCTAAATATCATCCCAACACCCGTGTGGGGTTTCAAATCAACAAACACTGAATATTATTTGTGCAGTTGGGTGATGTGTAAAATTTATCATCCCAATCAATATCCTTCAAATAGGTGTACATAAACAAACCGTCCGGTTTGTAAATGAATATTTATTTATTCACATTCACTATATTCATATTCACGTTAAAAATTATATTTTCAACGATAATTAATTTATTTCCACACATGAATATTTTTATTATCCACTTAACATCAACTTCACAAACAAATTTCACAACACATCAAACAAGCATACAAGCCGTCCATGGTTTGTGGACGACGGGTTTCGGGTGCTGCTAAGCACCGTCTGCATCCTAGTATATATATATAACTAGAAAAAGAAATTTAGAGTGAGAAATTCTCACCAAAGCTATCCCAAATCCACGAAACTTCTTATGTAGAAATCTTCGTCGTTCTCGCCTTTCCTCACTTTCCTTATCCATAGCCACTACATATATAAAAATCACATTTTTATGTTCTTGTTATGTATAGAAATCATTTTTTTATGATCACTCCATATGGATAAAAATTCTACTTTTACACCGCTACTATATAGATAAAAATTCTATTTTTACAACGCTACTTTATCGATAAAAATTCAATTTTTATATCGCTACTATATAGATAAAAATTCTATTTTTACATCGCTACTATATAGATAAAAATTCCATTTTTACTTCGCTACTATGTAGATAAAAATTCTATTTTTACATCGCTACTATATAGATAAAATATTCTATTTTTATATCGATGTTCATATAATAAAGATTATATTTTTATCACGATATTCTTCATATAAAGATCTCACCTTTTCACATATAAAGATTTCGCCTTTTCACATATAAAGATTTCACCTTTTCAAATATAAAGATTTCGCCTTTTCAAATATAAAGATTTCGCCTTTTCAAGTATAAAGATTTAATTTTTATTTCATCACTGCAAAAATCACATTTTTATTTCAACATATATATAATAAAAATCAGATTTTTGTTTTGCTATATCTATAAAGATGATATTTTTACTATCTGTATAACATAAAAAATCATATTTTTATTCTTTCTACTTCATAAAAATCGTATCTTTACATTGCTACTACTATAAAGATCACATCTTTATTACTCTACATTATATAAAATCATATTTTTATTCTTCTAAAAGAAATATAAAAATCATATGTTTTATCATATAAAATTCCTCTCTTTTTATTATTTTAGAAATACCAAATCCATATTTCCCCTAAACCGAAATTTTTATTTTCATTAACAAAATTAAATAAAATATAATTTGAAAGCTCACCATATTAAAAATCGGATTTTCCCATCGGAGTAGGGCCTATGGCAGCGCTGGCGGGGTCAGAGGGCGGTTGCGGGAGGTGCGAACGGTGGCACAAGGGTGTGGTGATCGAGGAGTGGGCTGAGGCGGTTTGTAATGACCCGTATTCTACACATCATAGGATCGTAGAATATTTACTTCTTTCCCATGTGAAGTCGTATGGTCATGTAACTTTGGGAAACATCTATTAGAGTCATTTCCCATGCCTAAGATTTTTGTTGATTTTTAAATGACCATTTTGCCCCTAGTTGGTACTGTTTTGGCCATAACTTTTGATAGGAAAGGAATTTTGACCTGAAACCACTTCCATTAGATTCGTTTGATGGTTTCTCTTTCCGTAGAGTGGTTACAATAGCCAAACGGACTTACCGTTTGGGAGATATGGCTGAAACAAGGTTTGGAGGGTGAAAAACTACTTAACCGGGCCAAATCGGGTGATTAGTGAGTAGGCCCATAACCCATTTCGGGATTAGGGTTATGGGAGGGCTGAAATGAGATGGAGAATCATTCCATTTCAGTTTTCTAGCCTCCACTTAGCACCAAGGAACCCTAAAAATGGCCTCCAACCTCTAAATCACCTCCAAATCACCTTTAGGTTAAGGATTTGGCTTAGCAACCCCTAATCAAGAAGGATCTTCACCAAATCAACAAAGGAGCTGTTGTTTGGTATTGAAATTCGCATCAAATCAGAGAATCATTTCAGATCTTAGTTTATTTTGTGGCTAAGGTGAGTGATTTGCATAGTTTTGCACTAATTATGGCTAATTAGGGGTGATTAGTGTTAATTAGCGAATTTAGACATGATAAAATTCTGGAAAATGTTTATAAAATTCGAAATGATTTTTTAGACCTCTGATATGAATTTGGGTTAATTTGGTTAAGATTTGTTAATCCTATCATTAGTTTCACTTAAACATGCTTAAGGGGAAATATGGGATTTTGGGTAAGTTTGATCCATTTTTCATGCTATGATTGTTGTTTTGGTGTTTGAGGTCATTTCTACTTGTTGCTATGACTGTATGGTATGTTTTGTGATTGATTAGAATAGCTAGAATGGTCGAAAACGCCGTCGAATGGCGTAAACTGCTCGCTGGAAGGACTGTAGGAAATTGCAAGCGGGATCGGATCGGACCCCTTTTTCCCGACCCGAACCGATCGTGGGCATATGCCACGATCCGATCCGAAGATAGCGATCCGCACGTCCACCCCCGATTGCGAATCCTCTCCACGATCCGATCTAGATTGATGAGGCGCAACGATCCGAACGGAGGAGCACGAACCGATCTATTTCAGAAGCTCACGAGCTGACTATCTGGGAAGTTGCACCCGACCCGACCCGACCAGCGGGGAAAGCACGAACTAACTTGAAGGAGGAACCCCGACCCGATCCAAATGGGTGACCACGATCCGACCCGAAATGGTGACGCCGATCCGAGCCAGGAGAAGGAGCCACGCGCTGGAGGAACATGACTCGATCCGCAGGGGGTGTTGGCGATCCGAACTAAGCCGATCCGATCCGATGAAGAATGTGAAGGCTGATCCGATCCGATTCGTAATGACCAATAACCCGAGATATAAAGGTAATCCAAATGGAAGTTAGAGCTCAGGATCCCGGAACCAGTTGGGAACCAATGAATTCACTTCATGGTTGGACTTTGCTGCGGGACGTATGCTAAGGAGTTGTCGACGTTCATAACTTCGATTCACCACTAAGAATGGGTGATGGCTACTTATCAGTGCAGTAGGGTCATTACGACCTGAGGGGCAAAGTGATGGTAGCCAGACTACGTTATCAGTGCAGTAGGGTCATTATGACCTGAGGGGCAAGGTGATGCGTAGTAAGACTATGAGCCAGCGCAGATGGGGTGAATAACTCCATGGGGCAAGTGGACATAGTAAGGATTAGTAAGGCTATGAGCCAGCGCAGATGGGGTGAATAACTCCATGGGGCAAGTGGACATAGCGAGGAATTAGTGGCTACGTTATCAGTGCAGTGAAGCCATTTATGACTTCATGGGACAAAGTGATCGTAGCAAGGAATGTTGGGTGATCGGAGTGGTGAATATCGTATGCTTTATGCACTGAGTGAGAGATGTGAGGATGGATGCTATGCTTGATTGTTTGCCATCATTATGACCTGCACACCTCCCCCACCTCCGTATCTTTACACTGTTGATGTGATACCTTAGAGTGTTGTACAGTACGTAGTGCTAACTCTTTGGTTGCAGGTCCAGGTTCAAGTATGTTTTAGTCTACCTGTTATTGTTCACTTTAGATGCTTATCGCTCATACCAGGCTTTATGTCTGACCTAGAGTTTTATGTCTCCTCTTATTACTCCGGGTGCTCACACGAGCAGACTAGAGACAGGTTAGCTGGTGATGTGCGAGTAGCTGATTCAGAGGCGGGCAGGAGGCTTCCACGTATGATATATATACACATTCTCCCTGTGTCGTTGGTGGTCGCTACTTGGGCATTAGTAGCGTACCTCATTTACCTTACTTTTGCTTTGAGACAGTTTGAGAGTTATAATAAGCTGTATTCTGAATTTCCGCTGCTATGATGTTTAGTTCTGATTTTCAGCTTATGCACTGTCTCTCCTGTTTTATGTCAAGTATGTTATTATTATTATATTTTGTTCGATGCGCTGTGAGACATTCTACAGGTTCTTTGTATGTTTATTTCCTTCTTCCTTTTTCCTTCTTGCGACCCGTTCCGTGCTAACTGGATATGTGTACATCGCACTCTTGGAGTAATTGTCGGTTGGTGCGGGGCGGGGCGTCACACTTGGTATCAGAGCTCTAGGTTGCGTAGTTAACCTAGGGAAAGACACTAGGGAGAGATAGTACGTATATGAGAGCGCGTATTTGTGATTACTTTGGTTTTCAAAAGCTATGTATGTATATACTATTAGTAGTATGAAGATGAAGTCGCACTTCACTAGCACCACTATGGGGTCGTTAATCGTTTCCTTTTTACAGATTAACGATGAGCCGAGAGACGAGGGGTGCTGGTAGAGGGACCAACCAAGGGAATGCCGCTGACATGAGGTCTATGTTTACTAACCTCATGAGAGACATGCTTAGAGAAGTGCAAGGGGCAGTTCCCAATCCCAGAGTTGGTGTTGGCCCAGTAGTGCAGGCGCCTAGGGTCGATTTCGCCAAGTTGTGCAAGGATTACACTAATCTTGGTGGGAAGCCGTTCCACAGAACGGAGTCGGCCATGGATGTTCAAGACTAGATGGATAGCTGTGACCGTATCTTCGATGACTTGGGTCTCGAGGATGCGATGAAGAGAAGGCTAGCGTCTCGTCAGTTGCAAGGGCGAGCGATGAATTGGTGGAATGCTATCAGAACAGCTACTCCAGAGGACCAGGTTACTTGGGATCAGTTCAAGGCTCGCTTTAGCGAGAAGTTTATCCCTGCTGCCCAGAAGTCGGTATTGTTTAAGAGGTTCTTGGAACTCAAGCAGAACGGAAGGGCAGTTTCTGATTATATTGCTGAGTTCGACACTTTGTCGAAGTATGGACTGTCTCTCATTGATACTCCTGAAAAGAAGAATGAGAAGTTCATTACTGGTTTGGATGGGTACTTGGGGGAAAGGCTTATCAACCACATCGATGAGACTTTTGACTCGATAGTGGGAAAAGCTTTGAGGTCAGAGAGTCTTTACCCTAAGTCAAAGACTGAGGCTGCATCTGCAGAAGGGCCAAAGCCGCAAGCAGGCGGTGGAGGCAAGAATAACTCTCAGAATAAGAGGAAGCAGGACCAATCCAAAGGTGGCCAGAAAAAGAGCAAGAAAGATGTTGAGTGCTTCAGCTGTGGAAAGAAGGGCCATTATGCTAAAGATTGTCGGGCCAAGCCAGCGGATAAGAAGTGCTTCAACTGTGGTCAAGTGGGACATTTCAAGGACAAGTGTCCGCAACCTCTTAAAGAGAAGCAGATTGTGAAAGCATATGCTATTGATGTTGTTCCTTCTTCGTCGAATGCCCCAACTGCGGCGGAGAAAGGAAAGAATGTTGTTATTCAAGGTATGCTTTCTATTTATGATATACCAGTTCGAGTTTTGTTTGATACTGGGGCTTCCCGTTCCTTCATATCTAGTGACCTGGTAGATAGGTTGGGACTGGAACCCGAGATAGTCGATAGACCATTGATTGTGATGAACCCGATTGGTGGTTCGACTAGTCTTAGTATGATTTGCAGGAATTTGGGCTTATCGAGTCATGGATGTATGTTTGTATGTGATTGCTTTGTTTTGGGCTTTACTGGGTATGGCATTATATTGGGAGTCGATTGGCTCCAAAGATACGGGGTGGTGGTAGACTGTGAGGGCTTTTTTGTGACAGTGAGGGCGGATGATGGGCGGAGGGTAGTGTTTGGTAGCCTACCTAGTGATGGGGTTATGGCTAGTTTTGTAAATTCCCTCGACATCCCGCAAGATGAGTTGTCAGATGTGCCTGTGGTTGGCCAGTATCCGGACGTCTTCGAGGAGGTGACCGGGCTTCCACCACACCGAGAGATTGAGTTCCGTATTGATTTAGTGAAAGATGCCAGACCTATAGTGATGCCACTTCGTCGTATGGCACCAAGGGAGCAGCGAGAGCTCGGGGTGCAAGTCAGCAATCTTTTGAAGAAGGGATTTATTAGAAGGAGTGTCTCCGAGTGGGGAGCACCAGTTGTGTTTGCCACTAAGGCAGATGGTTCCCTTCGTTTGTGTGTGGACTATCGCGAGTTGAATAAGGTAACGAGGAAGAATAAGTATCCTCTACCGCGAATAGATGATTTGTTTGATCAGCTGGAAGGAGCTAGAGTGTTCTCCCAGTTGGACCTCGCGATAGGATTTCATCAGCTTCGAGTAGCAGATGAGAGTGTTCCGAAAACGGCATTTAGGACACCGTCTGGATTTTATGAGTGGTTGGTCATGCCATTTGGGTTGACCAATGCACCAGCCTATTTTGTGGATCTTATGAATCGAGTATTCAGAGATCAGTTGAATAAGTTTGTTCTTGTGTTCGTGGATGATATCCTTGTTTACTCAAGGACAGAGGAGGAACACAAGGGACACTTGAGGATAGTGATGGAGGTGTTGAGGAAACACCAATTGAAAGCGAAATTCTCTAAGTGTCATTTTTGGAGAAGGGAAGTGAGATTCTTGGGTCATGTTGTTTCTGAAAGTGGTATTGCCGTGGATCCTGCGAAGGTGGCTATGGTACAGGATTGGCCTACACCCAAGAATGCTACAGATGTAAGAAGTTTCTTGGGATTAGCTGGATATTATCGTAAGTTTATCCAGGATTTCTCCAAGATTGCAGCACCGTTGACTCAGTTGACTAAGAAGAATCAGTCCTTCGTCTGGGACGGAGTGTGTGAGGATGCCTTCAAGAGTCTAAAAGAGAGGTTGACGCGTGCGCCAGTGTTAGTCATTCCTAAAGGGAATGAAGAGATGACGGTATACACGGATGCTTGTGGTACCGGACTGGGTGCTGTATTGATGCAAGGAGGTAGGGTTGTTGCTTATGCTAGTCGACAACTAAAGCCGCATGAGAAGAAGTACCCTACCCATGATTTGGAATTGGCAGCGATTGTATTTGCGCTGAAGATGTGGAGACACTATCTCTTGGGAGAAATATTTGAGCTGTTTACCGATCACAAATCGTTAAAGTATCTCTTCTCTCAGAAAGATCTGAATCTCCATCAGCAGAGATGGTTAGAGTTCTTGGCTTCGTATGATTTTGATATCACGTATACACCTGGGAAGGGTAATGCGGTAGCCGATGCCTTGAGTAGGAGACATGCCAGCTTAGGGGCAATGTTTCTTGAATGGAAGCAACTGGAGTATATCGCGGGGTTTGATTTCAGACCAAGGTGCGAATTGGATCCAGTTATGCTAGCTAGTTTGACGATCAGACCCACTTTGATAGAGCGGATTGGTTCTAGCCAGAGGGACGATCCTAACCTATTAGAAATCATCTCCAAGTTAGAAACGGGAGTTGATGAGGAGATGAATGTGTATGGGCTTGATCGAGATGGATGGCTTAGAAAGAATGGAGGATTAGTTGTGCCCAACGTGAATGGTTTGAGAGATGAAGTGCTTAGAGAATGTCATCACTCGAAACTGACTATACATACCGGTGGTAATAAGATGTATCGAGACATGAAGCGAACCTACTACTGGGAAGGGATGAAAAGAGACGTTGGGAAGTTTATATCCAAATGCATGAATTGCCAGCTAGTTAAAGCCGAGCAAAAGAAGCCTAGTGGGTTGTTGCAACCATTAGAAATTCCCGAATGGAAATGGGAGCAAGTCTCGATGGATTTCATTGATGGTTTACCAAGGACTAGATCGGGATATGATAGTATTTGGGTAATTGTGGATCGATTGACTAAAAGTGCAAGATTTATACCAGTCAAATCGACCAGAACAGCAGCCAAGTTGGCAGAATTGTATATGAAGTGGGTAGTGAGATTTCATGGAGTACCCAAAAGCATTGTGAGTGACCGAGACCCGTTGTTCACTAGTGGGTTTTGGAAGAGCTTACAAGAGGCTCTAGGGTCAAGATTACATCTCAGTACCGCATATCATCCTCAGACCGACGGTCAGACGGAGAGGGTGAATCGTATATTGGAAGATCTCTTGAGAGCTTGTATATTGGATTTTGGTGGATCATGGGATGACCATTTGCATCTAGTAGAGTTTGCATATAATAATAGCTACCAATCAATTATCGGTATGGCTCCATATGAAGCTTCGTACGGAAGACCGTGCAACTCACCATCATGTTGGATAGAGACTGGCGAGAAGTTTGTCCTTGGACCAGATGTGGTGAGAGAAACTTCCGATAAGATCAAGATCATTCAGCAACGAATGAAAGCTGCTCAGGATAGGCAGAAGAGTTATGCCGATAAGAGGAGAAGAGACTTGAAATTCTCCGTTGGTGACTTGGTGTTTGTCAAAATCTCTCCGTTGAAAAGCGTGATACGATTTGGTAAGAGATGCAAGTTGGCACCAAGATTTGTTGGCTCATTCCCTGTTCTTGAACTAGTCGGGAATTTGGCATATAGAGTTGGCTTACCAGAGAAAATGGCAGGAGTTCACAATGTGTTTCATGTTTCCCAACTGAGAAAGTTCGTTCACAACTCAGATGTGACTATTTCACCTGATCAGCTAGAGGACTTCGAAGTAGAACCTGAGGCGGTTGAGGATCGCAAGCCGATTCGTATTGTGGGGCACGATACGAAGCAACTTCGAAGGAAGGCGGTGAAGCTAGTGAAGGTTCAGTGGGGCGAGAACGAGAATGATTGTACTTGGGAGACAGAGGAGAGCATTAGGAAGGCATATCCAGAACTCTTTGCTTGGTAAGATTTACTTCGTAATTTAGTTTTTCCGCATGCTAGGATAGACTTGTTTAGCTTGTTTTGCATGTTTGATTGTTGCTTTATGATTGATAGGCATGCGGGAATCTTTGTGTATGTTTGGATTAGGGAATTTCGGGGGCGAAATTTCTTAAGGGGGGGAGAGTGTAATGACCCGTATTCTACACATCATAGGATCGTAGAATATTTATTTCTTTCCCATGTGAAGTCGTATGGTCATGTAACTTTGGGAAACATCTATTAGAGTCATTTCCCATGCTTATGATTTTTGTCGATTTTTAAATGACCATCTTGCCCCTAGTTGGTACTGTTTTGGCCATAACTTTTGATAGGAAAGGAATTTTGACCTGAAACCTCTTCCATTAGATTCGTTTGGTGGTTTCTCTTTCCGTAGAGTGGTTACAATAGCCAAACGGACATACCGTTTGGGAGATATGGCTGAAACAAGGTTTGGAGGGTGAAAAACTGCTTAACCGGGCCAAATCGGGTGATTAGTGAGTAGGCCCATAACCCATTTCGGGATTAGGGTTATGGGAGGGCTGAAATGAGATGGAGAATCATTCCATTTCAGTTTTCTAGCCTCCACTTAGCACCAAGGAACCCTAAAAATGGTCTCCAACCTCTAAATCACCACCAAATCACCTTTAGGTTAAGGATTTGGCTTAGCAACCCCTAATCAAGAAGGATCTTCACCAAATCAACAAAGGAGCTGCTGTTTGGTATTGAAATTCGCATCAAATCAGAGAATCATTTCAGATCTTAGTTTATTTTGTGGCCAAGGTGAGTGATTTGCATAGTTTTGCACTAATTATGGATAATTAGGGGTGATTAGTGTTAATTAGCGAATTTAGACATGATAAAATTCTGGAAAAATGTTTATAAAATTCGGAATGATGTTTTAGACCTCTGATATGAATTTGGGTTAATTTGGTTAAGATTTGCTAATCCTATCATTAGTTTCACTTAAACATGCTTAAGGGGAAATATGGGATTTTGGGTAAGTTTGATCCATTTTTCATGCTATGATTGTTGTTTTGGTGTTTGAGGTCATTTCTACTTGTTGCTATGACTGTATGGTATGTTTTGTGATTGTTAGAATAGCTAGAATGGTCGAAAACGCCGTCGAATGGCGTAAACTGCTCGCTGGAAGGACTGCAGGAAATTGCAAGCGGGATCGGATCGGACCCCTTTTTCCCGACCCGAACCGATCGTGGGCATATGCCATAATCCGATCCGAAGATAGCGATCCGCACGTCCACCCCCGATCGCGAATCCTCTCCACGATCCGATCCAGATTGATGAGGCGCAAAGATCCGAAGGAGGAGCACGAACCGATCCATTTCAGAAGCTCACGAGCTGACTATCTGGGAAGTTGCACCCGACCCGACCAGCGGGGAAAGCACGAACTAACTTGAAGGAGGAACCCCGACCCGATCCGAATGGGTGACCACGATCCGACCCGAAATGGTGACGCCGATCCGAGCCAGGTGAAGGAGCCACGCACTGGAGGAACATGACTCGATCCGCAGGGGGTGTTAGCGATCCGAACTAAGCCGATCCGATCCGATGAAGAATGTGAAGGCTGATCCGATTCGATTCGATGGTAATGACCAATAACCCGAGATGCAAAGGTAGTCCAAATGGAAGTTAGAGCTCAGGATCCCGGAACCAGTTGGGAACCAATGAATTCACTTCATGGTTGGACTTTGCTGCGGGACGTGTGCTAAGGAGTTGTCGACGTTCATAACTTCGATTCACCACTAAGAATGGGTGATGGCTACTTATCAGTGCAGTAGGGTCATTACGACCTGAGGGGCAAAGTGATGGTAGCAAGACTACGTTATCAGTGCAGTAGGGTCATTATGACCTGAGGGGCAAGGTGATGCGTAGTAAGACTATGAGCCAGCGCAGATGGGGTGAATAACTCCATGGGGCAAGTGGACATAGTAAGGATTAGTAAGGCTATGAGCCAGCGCAGATGGGGTGAATAACTCCATGGGGCAAGTGGACATAGCGAGGAATTAGTGGCTACGTTATCAGTGCAGTGAAGCCATTTATGACTTCATGGGACAAAGTGATCGTAGCAAGGAATGTTGGGTGATCGGAGTGGTGAATATCGTATGCTTTATGCACTGAGTGAGAGATGTGAGGATGGATGCTATGCTTGATTGTTTGCCATCATTATGACCTGCACACCTCCCCCACCTCCGTATCTTTACACTGTTGATGTCATACCTTAGAGTGTTGTACAGTATGTAGTGCTAACTCTTTGGTTGTAGGTCCAGGTTCAGGTATGTTTTAGTCTACCTGTTATTGTTCACTTTAGATGCTTATCGCTCATACCAGACTTTGTGTCTGACCCAGAGTTTTATGTCTCCTCTTATTACTCTGGGTGCTCACACGAGCAGACTAGAGACAGGTTAGCTGGTGATGTGCGAGTAGCTGATTCGGAGGCGGGCAGGAGGCTTCCACGTATGATATATATACACATTCTCCTTGTGTCGTTGGTGGTCGCTACTTGGGCATTAGTAGTGTACCTCATTTACCTTACTTTTGCTTTGTGACAGTTTGAGAGTTATAATAAGCTGTATTCTGAATTTCCGCTGCTATGATGTTTAGTTCTGATTTTCAGCTTATGCACTGTCTCTCCTGTTTTATGTCAAGTATGTTATATTATTATATTTTGTTCGATGCGCTGTGAGACATTATACCGGTTCTTTGTATGTTTATTTCCTTCTTCCTTTTTCCTTCTGACGACCCGTTCCGTGCTAACTGGACATGTGTACAGTGCACTTTTGGAGTAAATGTCGGTTGGTGCGGGGAGGGGCGTCACACGGTTGATTGGGGTTAGGGCTTGAGGGTGTGTGCGGCCGTGCTGGGGAGGAGATGCGTGAAGGGGTGGGGTCTCCGATGATGGGCGGCGAAGGTGGGGCGGCGAGGGTCGGGTAGCGGCGTGATGGTTTAAAGGTGGAGGGAGAAGAAGGGGAGGGGGCGCTGCGGTTCAATTCGAGTAGGAGGGAGGAAGAAGGGCAGGGGGGTACGTCGGAGGGGCCTCCGACAAAGGAGAGGCGGCGACAGCTCGCCTTGGGGGCGGCGCAACGGTGGACCCCCCCCCCCCCCCCGGAGGTGGATTCGAACGACTTCGTCGTTTTTTTATAAACGTAAAGGGGGGAAGAGGAGAGAGATTGAACAAAGGGGGAGGGACCAATATATATTAATATATTTTTATTTTCTTTTAATCCAAAAAGTAGCTTTTATTTTCGAACTCGAAATCAAGCCCACCGCCTATCGTCCATAGCTAATTACCCCCATTCCGAACACAATGGGATATGTATCGCAGGCTGATTCGATCGTTTCGATCAGTCTTTATCAAAATCAAAATATAAATCTATATATTGAATTTGAACGCGCATTTCAATTTACCGGGGTCACATACTAACTCGAAAAATTCCAGAAAAATATTTTCTAGCTTCGTATTGACGATACGGTCCTAACAAAACTAGTTTCGTCAAATTCTGAGACCGTTTGAAAAATGGCCATTTTCCAGTCGATTAAAATTCACTGAAACTGGTCAAAACACATTTTCCTATGCCATGCTCACATATTGATTCAAAAAATTATGAAAATTGGAATCTAACAATAACTTGACATCACAGACCCAACAAAAGTGGTTTCGTCGAAATCCGAGGTCGTTTGCAAAATGGCTATTTTTAAGGGCCTGAATTCCAATGCGACTATTCAGAATTTTCAACTGGACATAACTTTTGATTCCCGCTATGAAATTTCAAATTTTCGGATTCGTTGGAAAGATATTTACAATTAGATTCTAATATTTTTGGTTTCACTAAAATCCGGTTTATTTTGCACCCGGTACATTCATTTGAAGTTTGAAATCAAATTATCGAACTACCGCGCCATTTTCACTTCCTTTTATAATTAAAATAAATATTTATATTCTAACGACGACGTATATAACTATATATGTTCTAATCTATTCAAAATAAATTTCCGTCGATATTATTTAAAATAAATCATTTTAAATATTCAAAATTCGCTAAAATTGCCAAAATAAAAATTTTAAATTGGCTCGCATTTCCGGGTTGTTACATGAATTCGTGTAACTCTCTCTTGTTCTCATATTTTCAATAATAATAGTAATCCAAGGGTATCCAACATTGCTGGTAAATCTAGCATTGGTGTGCAAACCCGCCAAGCTCTATCCGACATGTTGTTGACAAAGCCAGTGTCGGTATATCTTCTTCTCATTTTATGAGTTGGACACCTAAGGATTACCGACATGTTGTTGACAAAGTCAGCGTCGGTCTGCACAATCCGCCAAGCACTGTTCCATCTGTCATGGGTGGTATACCTTGGTCTTTTAAGTTAGGTGTATGTAATTAATTATAAAGCTTCATTTTTATAAAGATTGAAAATAAGCAATGATGTCCAAACACTTCTTGACCTTATTGATTTGACTAGCCATACACGAGGAAATAATAATATCACTTTGCAAACTGTGACAAGCAAACTAAGAATTTATATTGTAGCTGCACTATGTTATCAACCGAACCAACTGACCAAACTAGACCTTAATATTGGAAAACTTGAATTATGTTTTAAATTTATGACAAGTTGAGGTATCTAAAATACAATAATCTGACTAGAAATTGTTAATTTAATTTATTGTATCACTTTTCTGGAATAAGTCATGTTTTCATTTTTTTTGTTTTCATTTTCATATGTCTGTTGCACTCGTGTAGTTGCATTAGAACCATAACACACTGCAATGGATTTTATGGGTAATATCCGTTGAAAAACCTCACTAGACACCACTCATCCTACTAGGGACACCAAGAGATTTAACGGCTTATTGCATATGCTCAATGCAATCGTGTTTCTTACGAAAGTGTAACCTATCTTGTTTAGTTTCTCACTTTTACTTTACTCGAGGACGAGTAAAAGATAAGTGTGGGGGTATTTGATTAACACAAAAATGTGTTTATTTTATGCTCTTATATCCTATCTTTTGTATATAAATAAATATTACTTGGTTATTATTTTGTCACTTTTCCACATATGCCAACTAAGCAACACGAAGCCATAAAAATAGAAAATAAAGATCAAAACGCTGTGTATACATATGAAGATTTGCAAATAAATACTTCGCATTGTATTTCTTTTGGAGTTTAAGATATGTTCATGTTTGGTAGAAGAAATCTTATCTCCCTTCAATTAGTCACATGCCAAACAAGGAAGATATGGGATGAATAATTGCTAATCAAGAGGCCCAGATATTCTCAAAGATACTCACAAGATATTCTCAAGATTATTTCCTTAAAACAAAGTCAAGAAAAGGGCGTGAGATATGATAAAACAATTCTTGTGTAAACAGGCCCACATATGCATAAATTGGATTAGGTTTTAGGTTGGCTATCTATCCTATAAATACCCTTGTATTCTCATCGTAAACTTTTATCCTTGAATTGAGAGTTTTCTTTTCTTTTTCCATACTCCTATTAGATCTAGCAAATTTGTGCCGTCTACACAATCAGATTAGGTAGAGCACAGTTTGCTATTGCATTTATTCTCATTAATGATTAACTATCTGATTGGATTCAACGGTAATCCAAATTTTTATTTATGTTTGTTATTTATATTCTGCACTTTTGTTTTCTGCATTTATTTCTTTCCTGCAATTTATTTTTCAAGCAACTTGTGCCGACATACAATTAAATTTGGTAGAGCACAAGTTGTCTTTGCAATTTTAATTTTCATTAGTGATTGACGGTCTTATTAGATTCAAAGGCAATACTAACTTTTTTTGTTTTCAATCATAAAACTCGTCTAACTCGCACAAGAGATATATAAATAATAAATTTTAATTTTCCTCTCTGTGTTCGACCTACATACTGCACACTTGTGTGCTTGCAGTTATTATTACAACATTTGAGCTTTTCTAATTCATAGGAAGCGTCGAGCAGTGGTAGTCCATTTCGAGCATTTCTTGAATTCGATAAATTTAATTATCCCATTCAAATTTCAATCTAATTAAATATTCATTGAAACTCCAATTAGTTTTAATCTATTAGGAAACCAATCTTGTCTTTAACTGGGTTAAAGAACCAATGTCACTTAAAACATTGTTGAGGATAAAGCCAAAATCATATTCCATCTAAATGGAATTTTCACGGAAATCAGATCAGTTGTTATAAATATGAATTTCCATATCAGACTAATACTATAAACGGAATAACGGCAAGGCCTTTTAAATTCCATAAATAGTAGTTGTCTTCCTTCACAGAAGCTCATCTCAATTATTAATAAATCGAATTCCATTCAATTCAGATTTAATGTATTAAATTAGAAAACTCTATTTTGGAAAATTTCCACTAAGTCTTAATTTTTTTTTATAAATTCCAAATCATATCTTTAGTGTTAAATGGGTTTAAGAACTGATGCCATTTAACACATAGATCACGATGAACCCTGTAACAACCCTGAATTTTGAAACCAATTTAAAATTTTTATTTTAGGAATTTCAATAGATTTTAAATATTTAAAATAATTTGTTTTAAATAATAACAATTAAAATTTTATTTAAATCAAAGTTATAATGAATTTTTTTATTTAATTATAAAAGAAGATAGAAATAGCGCGGTAGTTTGAAAATTTGAATTTGAACTTTGACTGAATGTATACGATTCGAAATAAATCGGATTTTGGTAAAAACAAAAATATTTAAATCTGTTAAATAATAACTTTCTAAAGAATCTGAAAAATTGGAATTTCATAGCGGGAATAAAAAGTTATGGCCAGTTAAGTATTCAGAATAGTCGCTATAACATTTATATATATTTTAAATAATATATAACCCTTACCATTTTGCAAACGACCTCCGTTTTCGACGAAACCACTTTTGTTGGAACTGGAATGTTAAATTATTGCAGGATTCAATCATATGGCCATAACTTTTAAATAATATATAACCCTTACCATTTATACTATACATGAGCGTGGAAAATTAAAATGTGTTTTGTCAATTTCAGTTAAAATGGATCGACCAGAAAATGACCAATTTTCAAATGGTCTTCAAATTCAATGAAATTAATTTTGTTAGGACTGTATCATCAAAACATAACTAGAAATATTTTTTCTGAAATTTTTAGAATTAGTATGTGGCCCCGGTAAATTTAAATGTACGATTAAATTAAATAATTAAATGAAATATATTTTAAATTAAAGAAAACAGACCGAAAACGATCGATTGGGCTGATGGAACCTAGCCCATTATGTCCGAAAGGGGGATATTTGGCTAGGGGTACCATTCGCTAGGCTGGATTTGGAGTCGGTGAGAATTAACGGGCTTTTTGTAGATAAGTGAATTAAATAAATATTTTATTATAAAAATGCTAGGATATTAGAAACCCTAAAATGAATCTGCAACCGCCACCGTAATGGATTAATGGCCTATGCGCTCCCAATTTCCTGTTTCAAAATATTTCAATCCAACGCGAATTAGAGGATAATTATAAAACCAAATCAAAGAGGGGTTCACGATCTACATCTTGTGCGATCAAGATCGAACAGCGTGGAGTATCGGATTCGATTGCTCACAGGTAAGTGGCTCCGTTAGGCCCGTTTTTCAAAGGGAATAGGGGTGCGAGTTCGACAATGGTTTGGGTGATGGTGGGGCATCTCAAGTCGGTCAGGGGGTTGGGCCCAAATCGTATTCCGATCAACTTGGTGGCACGCGCAAGGAAGCCCTAGCGATGGAGCATGGGTTCGAACGTGGTGATTGAGTAATTAGAGGAAGGGGAAGATAATTAACCTAAGGTTATTAATTAATTTAATTATCTAAAAATGTAATTAAGGTACTTATTATCATAACTCTTTCAAACATCGATGAAATCAGACGATTTCAGAAGCGTTGGATTCGTAGTAATGAGATCTATAACATAGAACAGACTAGAGCTGAAACGGAGCGATTTAAAAATTTGAAGAATTCAAAAACCAAAGTGATATTTCTCGATTTAAATTTAAAATAAAAATTATATGTATATATATAGAAATATATATATTTGTATTGATTGTGATTGCGTATTTAAATGTATGCGTCGTATAAAACTTAGATTGATTGATTGACTGTGTTGAAGATGATTTGTCGAATTATATTTTTGTAAGATAAAAATCTAATCTTTATTTGGTCAGAATAGAAATATCATTTTTTAGACATGTTATATTAGTATAAAAATATCATTTATTTTAGAATTGTGGTATTAGAATACAAACATCATTTATGTTAGAATTGTTATATTAGTATAAAAACATCATTTATGTTAGAAATGTTACATTAGTATAGAAATATCATTATATAAGAAAATGTCACTATATTAAAAATTTCAATATATTAGAAATGTCATTATATTAAAATTGTCATTTATTTAGGAATGCCATGTTAGAACAAAATTGTCTTTTTGT
Source organism: Allium sativum (assembly GCA_030737875.1). Classification (NCBI taxonomy): domain Eukaryota; kingdom Viridiplantae; phylum Streptophyta; class Magnoliopsida; order Asparagales; family Amaryllidaceae; genus Allium; species Allium sativum. The sequence continues at coordinate 217,664,311 of CM060918.1, read as the reverse complement.
TTTGTCGTTAAACGTATGAGACATGTTATGTAAACAAAATTGCCTTTTTATATTGTTATTAGAAGAATAGAACAAGTATGCGAATAAATTATCTTTTTTATTTGACATTAGAATATGTAGAAAAGATTACAATGAAAAGATTACATTTTTGTTATCACTTTGTTCAACAAAATAAAAAGAGTAGAGTGAAAAGATTTATTTTGATTTTCATTTTAGTTACAGTAAAAAGAGTAAAATAAAAAAATATGTTTTTATTATCATTTTGTTTGCAATAAAAGATTTCTTATTAAGGAACATGAAACACCCCACCTCCGTTAAGGTCACTCACAAAGGTAATGCCTTAACTTTGGTGGAGGGTTATAGGTACAAGACACAGAAAAACTTTACAAGACAGATAAATATAAGCATCGAAATTCAATCATTTATTTCATACGTGGTTCAATACAAAAGCATTACATCAAATTATCTCAAAATAACTTCCAAAACATTACAACATAACCTCTGTCTTGATTATTCAATAAAGAAGCATAAACCAAAAATAAAAGTGAATAAATCCCGAAGGATAATATCCAAGAGCCATAACAAAGGTGAGAGAGAGTCCAAATCATACATCTACTTTCTTGAAGCTTGCAAAGAGTCTGACTAAGCTGCAGTATTCCCTCCCTGTGGACCTGGAGGGGGGAACGGAAGAAAAGAGGATGAAAGAAAACGGGTTAGAAAATAAGTCTGGTAAGTTCGGTGATTACTAGTATTTAAACAAGGAAAGGGATCATGACAGTAATAACAGAACATACAACAATACCCTAATATAAGATAAAAGGAACATGTGATCGCACCCATTACTATGGCCTTTGTACCTACTTAACCATTGGTTCAACCAGCCCCACGTATTTATAACAAACGATCCCCTTAATGATCGGCTCCTACTTGCATGCATTCATATCCTGTGTCATTCGGCCCCACTTGACGGTAGATACCTATGCTGGTCCCACCATGGGGTGTATTAGTCCCTCTGGTGGCAACCCGACACGATTCAGGATGCAAGTGTATACAATTGATGCCCACTGCCTGATTTTTTCCACTCCGGAGTACGTGCCCTCCCACACTCCATCGGAACCTACACTGGCCCACCAACCACTGATGTTTTGACCGCTTATAATCAGCCCAGTAATCGTGCCCCACCGTGCCTAGTTCCAGGGTACCATGATACATCTATGTGGGTTACTGCTGAAATGGGTCCCCCTACTAGGGTTTTCTAATCAACATGTTTATTTGGTTAAGTGTCCAAGTTTACCTAACCCCACCCATTCGTTAAGTTAACATGTTGAATCGGTTAAGTGTTTCCCTAAATGACTTAACCCTACCAATCTTGACTTAGCTTTAATTTATTAAAGCACCAACCACTCACATTAAACAGGTCTTGTTGTGGTCACTGGATGTGCCACTCGGTTCCGGGCAGATTTACACCACAACTCAGTCTAACCTCGGGTTCTTTTTGGGCTTGATGCACTAACCACCCACATTAGACAGGTCTTGTTGTGGTCACTAGATATGCTATCGGTTCCGGGCAGATTTACACCACAACTCAGTCTAACCTCGGGTTAGCATATTCGTCTTTTTCTAAATTCACATTTTATATATATGTCTAATTTCTTGATGTAGATTAAATTTAATTTAATCAAGCCGTAATTATCCTTTGATTATGCTCGCCATAAATGGTATATCAAATATACCATTTCATGAACAAATCTATGCCATGAATTTTCATATTTTCCCATCGCTACCCCCCGTGGAACGTACGCATGAATCACATAAAATGTTGGACTAGTAAATTAGCCTAACCTATAAACAAGGAAAAAGAGTAATAAACAACGGACATGAAATAAACATAAAATAGCATATATTTCAACTTGTCATGTGTAACTTGGCATAGAGGTATCATTAACTTTAATTAAATGGGCAAAGATGAACTTATGACTAAGTTGGGGCTAATGGTCATGTAAACTTGACAAAGGTCTAGCATGGAGGTTTAACATATAATCACAGTTTTAACCCACAACTTAGCATATTAACTTATGTATGTCAAAACTAAAGAAAGCTACTATAATCATTTTTAAATTGCAACTTAGCATGATAACTTATGTGTGTTAAACATAGGAGGGTTGTTATAAACATGTTGGAATCACAATTTAACATGATACTTATGTGTTAAAAACATAAGAGGACTACAATTCCAAATTCTACAACATAATTAGATTCAACCTAACATGAATATACATGAGTGTTGATCTAACATACAAGCATGTGTTTTAGATCATAAACTTGCAAATAACCACCAATTTATAACATGACATGTTTTACCATTTAATTGGCAATATAAATCCATTTCCCAAACCTTATAGATTCCAATAACATACAATATGTTCATCACCACAAGCATATAGACATGATTAATATACAATATGTTTATCACCACAAGCATGTAGACATGATTAATATAACATGTTCATTGCCACAAGCATATAGACATGATAAATTACAACGATACATTAAGATAAACGAGAATCAAATCTTATACATAAGCATCATTCTATATCCAAATTACAACATGTCATGATTCAATAGAAAGAATGTTTAAATCAACGTAATAACCAACTTATAAACTAAAAAGGAATTCTTGCATTCTGAAATATGAATTCTGAAATTGGTAAGCTCGCCTTTGAAGTAGATCGTTGAATTTGATAATCTTTTAATTTGATTTTTGATTCAAGTTCTTATCTTATCTTTGAATTGGTGACGGCTACTCCAAGTTTTCTATTGACAGCATGATAGTTCTAGGATTATTTTTGTGTGCTTTTTAGGTTTGAGCATTGGGTTGTTTATATAGAATTTCAACTCAATTTGAGCCGTCAGATGATCCTAGGGTTAACAACAACCATCCAGTGAAGATAGGGTGACACCTCAGCCCTAGTGACTCATCGCTGAGTCACAAAATCGTCACCATTCAAATCTGCTCGGGTGGGGGGGGGGCATGTCGACCCCCTGGTCGACTTGTAGGGGAGAGGTCGAACTGGGTCCTGGGCGGGAATTTTCCAACCCAGCCAACTACTGACTTCTGATTTGAATTTTAATTTGTTTTCGAGCTATTTGAATTTATTTGATTTTTTTTGAAACTACCGAAAGCCATATCTTCTTCATGCGAAGTCCAATTTACGCAAACTCGGACTCTATCTCAACCAAAATTCCGAGACGAACACAATGGCGTTACCCGTTTCCCTTAATTCTCATATTTTAAATTAAGTATTGTTTAATTCGTTACTATACCGTTAATAGAAAATATGGGGTGTTACATTCTCCCCTCCTTTTAGGATTTCGTCCTCGAAATCTTCAATTCGAGAAGAACTTATATCCTACCATCCAATCACCCATCTACTCAACCATCAAACACAGGCGTCCATTGTCCTTAAAGGTTTCTAATGCATCATGATCACATGCATGGTGTGTGTATATGTCCTTATCTATTGCAAAATCAGGCGGTCCACTGATTCAGTTGACCTCCTTAATGCAAATTATGTTAGTGCCATGAGTCCATTATGAATGCAATTTTTTTTCTCTACTCAAAATTTCTTACATGAGTGCATAATCATTCACACAAATGCAACGTCCATATGATAACACATCAAGTTTTAGTCCATATACCAATACATATATGCATATGCAATATGGAAGTGACTGAGCCGATCTAATACCTAATGTGTGTGTATATGCATCCACTAGCAACCACTTGCAACCACTAGCAACCACTAGCAACCACTTGCAACCACTTGCAACCATCAATCATAACATGTTTCAATTACATGTTTACATCCAAATGGGTTCCTATCTAAGGATAAAGGATAGGATCGAGGAGATATACCTAATAAGATAGATACGAGCATAAACTTAAGGAAAAAGAGATTAAAAACGTACCCTCAAAAAGAAAACGGTAGGTTGCGCGTATTCTGTCCTCAGTTTCCCAAATCGCGTCTTCCTCGGTGTCGCTTCATTAAACTTTGACGAGCTTAACTTCACGGTTGCGTAGCTTTTTGACTTATGTTCCTAAGATACGGGTTGGAACTCTCCTCACAGTTGCTTCTCGTTCAACTTCAACTTCCTCCAGCATACTTGGTTCTACCACTTCCGCAGACTCGTGTAAGCATTTCTGCAGGTGAGAGACATGAAAGACATTATGAATCCCGGTCAATCTTTCAGGGAGCTGTACCCTATAAGCCATCTTCCCAATCTTCTCGATGATAGGGAACGACCCTACAAATCTTTATGCTAAGTTTCCTGCGGATCCAAAGCGAACGACGTTCCTCAAAGGAGATACTTTAAGGAATACCTTGTCTCCAACTTCAAACTCAAGGTCAGTTCTTCTTTTGTCTGCGTAGGACTTCTATCTATCTTGGGCAGTCTTCATTCTTCTTCGTATCAAGTCTACTTTCTCTGAAGTTTCCCTAATCATGTCTGATCCAAGTATGAGCTTGTCTATGGACTCCCACCGGCAAGTTGGTGACCTCCACGGTCTTCTATATAAAGCTTCGAAAGGTGCCATGACTATGGTGGCCTGGTAGCTATTATTGTACGTGAATTCCACCAAAGGTAGACGATCCTCCCATGTACCTTCGAAGTCAATAATGCATAACCTCAAGAGGTCTTCTAATACTCTGTTGACTCTTTCCGTCTGGCCATCAGTTTGAGGGTGATAGGCCGTACTTAAGCATAACTGTGTGCCTACAGCCTCTTGTAAACTCTTGCAAAACTCGCTCGTGAAGATAGGGTCTCGATCACTCACTATGCTGGAGGGTATTCCATGGAGTCGAATTATCTCCTTATGATATATGGATGCTAGAGATAAGGCGGTCCTTCTACTCTTGACGGGTATAAAGTGGGCGCTTTTTGTGAGCCTGTCCACTATTACCCAAATGCTGGTATTGCCCCTTCTTGACCTAGGCAACCAATCTATAAAGTCCATCGAGATGCTATCCCATTTCCACTGTGGGACCTCTAGAGGATGGAGCAGACCACCAGGCATCTTCTGCTCCGCCTTGACTTGTTGGCATACTAAACACGTAGAAACAAATTCAGCTACATCTTGCTTCATGCCATTCCAAAAGAAAACTCTTTTGATGTCTTTATACATCTTGACTCCGCCTGGGTGTATGGTCAGCTTGGAATGTTGTGCCTCTTCCAGAACCGCCTTTACCAAATCCCTTACTCGTGGGACACATAGTCTTCCTTCTTGTCTCAACCAGCCCTTGGAATCAATGGAGTATCTATTGAGGTGACTGGAAGTCTCACCCTTAAGTAACTTTTCCATCACATCGGCTTCCTGAGGGTCTTATCTTTGCGTGGCTCCGATCGAGTCTAATAGAGTTGGTCTCACTTCTAACGTTGCTAGCAAGCCAGGTACAAAGTCAGAGGAGGGTCTGAAATTAAAGCTTGCTATGAACTCCAAGCTTTGCCTTTCCACAAAGAGAGGGATTAAGGCCAACTTCTTTATACTTAAGGCATCTTCTATTGCATTGCCCTTGCCAAGAGTGCAGGAAATCTCAAAATCAAATGAGGCAAGAAACTCCATCCATCTTTGCTGCCTCAAATTGAGATCTTTCTGCGAGAAAAGGTATTTAAATGATTTATGGTCAGTATACAGTTCAAATTTCTCACCTTGGAGATAATAGCGCCAAGACTTAAGCGCAAAAACGATGGTTGCCAACTCTAGGTCGTGGGTTGGGAAGTTTTTCTCATGTACTTTCAACTGCCTTCCACCAAAAGCCACTACCTTCCCTTCTTACATCAGAACAGTGCCTAGTCCCGTTCCGCATGCATCTATGTATACTGTAAACATCTTTCTTCCATCAGGCAATGTCAGAAGTGGGGCTGTTGTCAGAGCCCTTTTCAAACGTTGGAAAGCAATATCGCAATCCAAATCCCAATTGAAAGCTAGGTTATTCTTTGTCAACTTTGTAAGTGGAGCTGAGATTTTTGCAAAATCTTTGATGAACTTTTGATAAAAACCTGTTAGCCCAAAAAAGCTTCGGACTTCGGTTGCGTTTCGAGGAGCCTACCAATCTTGCATAGCAACCACTTTCGCCGGGTCCACAGCTATCCCCTCTTTTGACACCACGTGCCCAAGGAACCTAACTTCTTCTCTCCAGAAATGGCATTTGGAGAATTTCGCCTTCAACTGATGTGCATGGAGAGTATCCATGACTTTTTTTAGATGCTGAGCATGCTCTTCTTCATTCTTTGAGAAGATCAAAATATCGTCTACGAAGAACCCCACAAACTTATTGAGGAACCCTCGGAACACCCTGCTCATTAAATCAACGAAGTAAGCGGGTGCGTTTTTCAAGCCGAAAGGCATGACAAGCCACTCGAAGAAACCATCTAGAGTTCTGAACGCGGTCTTATCAATGATGTCTTCAGCCACTCTTAGCTGATGAAACCGGGTAGCTAAATATAATTGGGAGAAAATCGATGCACCTACAAGCTGATCGAACAAATCATCTATTCTTGGGAGTGGGTGCCTATTCTTCTTGGTCAGCTTGTTTAGCTCCCTATGATCAACGCACAGGCGAAGCGAACCATTAGCTTTGGTCGCAAACACTACCGGAGCACCCCATTTGGAAATACTCCGTCTTATGAACCCCTTTTCAAGTTGCTCTTTGATTTGCTTGCTGAGCTCCTTTCTCTCCCTTGGGGCCATGTGCCTAAGAGGTAAAGCAACGGGCTTTGCATTATCAATAAGGTATATGCATAAGTCTACCTCCCACTTCGGAGGTAAGCCCTTTACCTCTTCATACACATCCGAGTATTCTTGGACTACCCTTACAAACTGCAAGTTCTCAACCGACGCATCAAGAGATTCTAGATAACAGCAAAACGGAGTTCATAGGATTACAAGAAATTTCGAGAGTGTTACCGAGGCGAGTCGTGAGTCTAAGCACTCTCTTTCCTCAATCGAGGACGGCACTATTACTGGATAGCCAGTCCATGCCTAGAATCAACCCATAGCCCGTGAAGCCCAAAACAAAGGCATTACATCTAAACCCAATGCTTAGTATAGATATTTTCAAATCCAAACAAACCATTGACAAATAATCTGAGCCCCCAATTGGATTTGAAACAACCTAGGGGTCCACTACTATGCTGGTGTCTAGGTGTAGAGATTCCACTAAAGCAGTAGATATAAAAGAGTGCGATGTGCTAGAATCAAATAGCGAACGTACAGGATGATAAAAAAGATAGACTAAACTTTTGATAAAAATATTTCTACCTCGTTCTTGCGGAGGTGCCGTGAGATCATGAACTGGTCCTCTAGAAGAAGGTCCACCTCCTTGCCCTTGCTTCCTCGGGCAGGCCCTAGCCATGTGTCTTGCCTCACCACAGTGGAAACATCCACCCATCTTCCTTTTCTTCTTCTTGCAGTCTTTGATCAGATGTCCAGGAATGCCACAGAAATTACACTTTCTCTTTTCACGGGGTTTGTTGTCCTTCCCGCCTTTCTTTGAATCAGCCTTCTTGTTCTGTGACCCCACCCCCTTCTTTTCTTGAGGCACTTCTGCTTTTGCCTCTTTCTTGCCCTTTTCTTCCTCATGTAAGAGTGCCATGTCTACTAACCTCTCGTAAGTAGCCCACATAAGTATATGGGTCATAGCCAAGATGTGAAGTGGCTCATTCAATCCTTTGACAAAACGGAGAGCCTTCTTATGAGGAGTACTCACTACGTCCAGTCCAAATCGGGCCAGATGATTGAATTGATTGAAGTACTCTTTGACCTTCATACTTCCTTGCTTAAGAGATAAGAACTTTTCCAGCTGTAAACTTCGTTCAGCTTGCGAGAGGAATTTCATCTCAAACCTAATTCTGAAATCCATCCATGTGTCAACAGGCCTTTCAGCTTTAGTGACTTCCCACCAATAGGAAGCTTCGCCTTTGAGCTACCATACAGCCAACTATATCTTCTGCCTATCGTCCACCTCGAAGATAACGAACATATCCTCAGTTTCTTTGAGCCAGTTCCTTGCTTCTACGAATGATTCAGTTCCCTTGAAAGCCTTTCCACCCATGTCTCTAAAGTCTCTACAAACCTTTGAGAAAGAATTTGCACGAGGAACCGCTACAGCTGGAGGAGGAGGAATATCTGCTAGGCCTGCGTCGTTGGCCCTAGCCTCTAAGTACCTCCTGAACCAGCCAGGTATCAGTACACCCTTTAGAAGGTTAAGATTCCCAGACATGCTGAAACGAAAAACAAAAGATTCAAAATGAAGGATAGAAAGATAGTGCATATGGATTTAGGGATTATCCTTTTTAAATTTAAAACAACACTTTTTCTTGTAAAATGTTTCTTTATATTTATTTTTGAAAATAGTTTTCAAAAACTATTATCTGATCTGGTAAACCTTTGCTTTGATACCAAGTGAAGCACCCCATCTGTAACACCCCGTATTTTTTTATATAATTAAAAATGAAATAAAATATATGAAAATATGCTTATGATAGGTAAATAATGGTGATGCATAAGGAGAATTAATTAATACACGGAAGAGAAGAAAAATTAGTCTGATAACGGCGTATGTAACGGAAAAGATAGTAAAATAAGAATAACTAATTCCAGAATCAGGAATTAGGTAAAATGGACAACACCATTGTGTTCCTCTCGGAAAAATACGCAAAATAGAGTCTGAGTTTTCGAAAATCGGAGTCCGTATGACCAAGATATGGCCAAAACAAGATTTCAGCAGAGTTTCTGGCAGACTACCCGTGTCGACTGTAGTGTCGACACCCAAGTCGACCTGCCCCCCTATGACGACTGTAGTGTCGACTCCCCCCTGTATAGGTCGACCTGGTCAGCCTGGGGTGGTCCAGAAACCATTTTTGAGGCCCGGGACGAGTTTTGATGTTCCTTATGGGTTTTAGGGTTAATCCGATGGCTGAAATGAAGTGCTACACCTATAAAATAACACCTAGACCTAGCCTAACTCACAACAAATCATTCTTACACCGTTATGCTGCTGGACTTCCTTTTGATCATGGTCGCCGTCTCTAATCTTCTTCCTAAGCTTTCAAACTCAAATCAATTCAAAGGTTAAAGCTTCAACAAAGGATCAAATAATAAATCAGAGACGCCGCAACATTTCTACAACAAATCCAATTCTTAATTCATTAGCCATGCTATGTAAGTTCTAGTTATTTTCAGGTTTAAATATTTAATTATAATGTGGCCATGAAATAAAGTGGATTTGGATTTAAGTATGTGTATCGATTCAGATCTATTTCTGTTTCTTCTTGAATCTTGATCTTTGGACTTTTCTATCTTTACTCTCATGCTAAGTTCATGATCTATTCAGCCTGTTGTAAATCAATTTTTTTGATTCATGTTGATATTATTATCCAGTTGTAATCTTAATATGCCTGTGATGATGTTTTTCTCTCCGATCTTGTTTTGATGCAAAATTCTACCTTTCCCCTATTTATTTTCTTTTGATGAACCTAGGTCAATTTCGGACCTAGGCCTAAACCGCGATTTGCGTGCGATTGAATACGGGGGAAATATTGGGATATTGTCTTGTTGGATATATGTGTTTGATAGAAGCGAAGGCAAAATATGAAAACTGGATATTTGGGTATTATTGCCATTAACATGAAACTGGAATCTGGGTATTATCGTTATAATTAAAGTTCGCTAGTTTGGGTAAATTGGGGTAAACATGGAATACATGTAGTTTGGTATGAAACTTGACCTATGAAAAATATGGCAAGAATATTGATATGTATAACTTGGCTAAAATTTGACCTATGTAAATTGGGCATAGCTTTGTAAACATGTAAACTCCGAATCTTGACATATGTAAAAAGGCATGAAACTTGGTATATATGTAAATTGTCTAGGATTAGGCATATATAAATTGGCATATGAAATTTGGCATGGATCTTGATATATGTGTAATTTGGCTTGAACTTGATATGTGTAAATTGGCATAAACTTGGCATACATGTAAACATGCAAGAATTAGACATATGTAAACCAACTAGAATTGGGTACATATATTAGTGGGCATGTAATTTGGAATGTGGGCGTATGTTAATTAACATGTAATTGTCGTGTTTAGCATAATCATGGTTAGTGACATTTATTTTGTTATGATTTACATACCAAAAATTATAAACATGATTTAAAGGGAAGGTGGGCCATAATAGTAAATGTTGATTAATGTAAATTATGGACATAAAGATAATCGGTAATTTTTAGGAAACTTGCCATAAATTAGTCATTAATCACATAAGTGATTTATGGCATAAAATGGTATTAATTATATACCTAAATTAATGAGATTGATTGGAAACAAATTGGATAGTAATTTGAATATGAATAATTTACATAATTAATGTAAATCAGAAAATACGAATATGCTTAGCACGAGGTTGGATTGAGTTGTGATGTAAACCTGCCCGGACTCGCCCGGGTGTCCAGTAATCACAACAATACCTATCCAATGTGGGAGGCTAAGCATGGGGCCCAATAAAGACCCGAGGTTAGACTGAGTTGTGGCGTAAGACTGCCCGGACCCGACCGGCACACAGGCAGCCACAACAATATATGTCTAATGTGAGAGGTTGGGGCTCTAATAAGACAATTAGAGCTGAGCTTGTATTGGTAGGGTTAAGTTAACTAGAACACTTAACCAATTTCAACATGTTAACTAAATTGGCGGGTAGGGTTAGGATAATCTGGACACTTAACCAATTTAATATGTTGACTACGGGAGTAGGTAAGGTTAAACAAACGTTTAACTATTATAACATGATTAAACTGGACTAGAGAGTGAGGTTAAGTTAATGAGAACACTTAACCAATACAATGGGTTAATTAGACAAGGGGTTGTGGTTAAGTAGTAACACTTAACCAACATAACAGGACAAGCGGGTGGGCTAAGTTAACTTGAATAAGTTGATAACACTTAACCATTATAATATGACTAGTGGATGAGGTTAAGTTAACATGCACTTAACCAATCTGATGTGATGCGTGGTAGGGTTAAGTAACACACGGGGTTAAGTTAACCAGAAAATCCTTTACCAATGTAACCAGATAGATGAACAGGGTTAAGTTAATCGACCACACTTAACCAATCAAACATAATTAGGGAGAAAGGTTAAGTTAACTAAGGTAAACACTTAACCATGGTAACATAATGAGTAGGAGGGTTAAGGACATATCGGGTTGGTGGGTAATATTAACAAATATAGGCCCATATACACTTAACCATTAAATACACATGCTTGAATCAGTAGCGGGGTTAAGTACACATCAGGGATTGGTGGGTAATATCAGAGAATATAGGCCCACAGACTTAACCATTAGAAAAACCTAGTAACGGGGACCCATTTCAGCAGTAACCCACATTAGGTATCAACGGAACCCGGAGCTTGGCAGGGTGGGGCACGATTATTGGGCTGATTATAAGAGGTCAAATTAGCAGCGGTTGGTGCAGCAGTGCAGGTTCTAACGGAGTGCGGGCGTGCACACACTTCGGCGTAGAAAATTTAGCCACTGGGCATCAGTAGGTATAAAGCTGTGCATCTTGATTGTGTCAGGGTTGCCACCATGGGACTTGATACACCCCATGGTGGGACCAGCACAGGTATCTACAAGTAGGGGGCCGCGTGACACAAACGAGAACTAGGTCAAGTAGGGAGCCGATCGATAAGGTAGTAAGGGTGCATCGAATATATACATGGCCATTGGGGTGATCGAGGTGGAATCCTCATAATCGATGTACACCTGAAGGCTACCATAATTGCGGGAATTGGGATCACGTTGTAATTATTATATAACACGGTCTACTAGTTGGGACACTAGCAGGGGGTACGGATCCTTGTTACACAGGACACTAGTTGGGACACTAGTAGGAATACGGATCATTCAATGTAAGACACTTATGAGGATGCTAGTTAGGTGGTGCAGAGAAAATAGATATCATTTTAATGGTAAAGCTTAGAAACCTTGCGATGTTATTCTTGATAGAAACCATGCGGTGGGATACTTGATAGGAATTATGGGACGTTATACTTGTTTCATCGTGCCCGAAGTTTATCTTGTTACCTTAGTTTATCTTGTTATCATAGTTTATCTTGTTATCTTAGTTTATCTTGCCTACCTTGTCATCATGCTTATGTTTACTTTCAGTTTATTCATGCCATGTTATCTTTACCTATTTTTATGCTGAAAGTCACTAGGACTTACTCAGTCTTTATGACTGACCCGTTTTGTTTCGCCTCTTTTTCTTCCCCCCCCCCCCCCCAGGTTCACAGGGTGGGAATACAGCTTAGTTCGGATCTTACCAAGCTCCAAGGCTCTTTCATGTATGGCTTGGATTTCTCTTGGCTATGGCTTGCTTTATTGGGGAATACTGCAGTTTGTTTTTATGCATCTTTGTTTTTGAGCAAGGCATAAATTTTAACTATGAAATTGGGTACTGGAAGTTGATGGGATCTTCTTGTAAACATTTATATTTAATAAATGATTTGAAGTACTTCCATTTTATTTTCCGCTGTTTTATATATGTCTGTCTTGTAATATTTCTGTTCCAGTACCCATAATACTCCAATGAAGTCAAGGCATTCCCTTTGTGAGTGACCTTAACAGATGTGGGGTGTTACATTTGGTATCAGTGAAGAAGGTAACCAGACTGGGAATTTTTTTTCAAAAACCTTCTGAAATTATTTTCAAAACATTTACAAAGAAGCAAATTTTCAAGAAAATTTTGTTTTAATTAAAAGGCATATTCCCCAAAGCCATATGCACTATCTTTTGATTCTCTCTTGAAATCTCTTCTCTCTCTTTTCACCATAGTTTCATAGGCATCTGACACAGGGCGGAGGGCAAAGGAGTGCCCAACCTCCATTTGTAGCAGCAGTAGTTCCATTTGCATATAATCTAATTTCAAGTTGGGTAGAGTTGTCGTGCGTTGGAGGTAGCTTCGAGAGACTTGTCAACAAACTATACATGAACAGTAAGAACAAGGAACTAGTTGTTATAGCTTAATCCACGAAGGGGGAAAAAGGTGAAAGGAAAGAGGCCTAAGTGAAAGAATAGCAAAACCCATGACAAGAGAGAGTATCTTTAGTGAGAAGGGACATGCAGTTAAGTATTATAGGACAAGGGCAAGGGACAAGATCGTCGAGAGGGCAATTGAATGCTCTCACTACTAGCGTACCTAAGAGAGTGGTAATGTTTCTGTTAAAAGTTTAGCTTTTCCTTTCTATCATCCCGCTAGAACTTTGTTTTTGTACATCGCATCCTTTTAATTCTGCTTCGATAGTTGAGTCTCTGCACCTTAGTACTAGCATAGTAGAGGATCCCATTTTTGTCTCAAATCCTATTGGGGAAATCGGCTCATTTATTCATGACTTGTTTGGATTTGAGAATGTCTATGCTAAGTATTGAGTCTAGAAGTAATTTTTATGTTTTGGGCTATGGGTTGATTCTAGCGATGGAGTGGTTATCCAGTAAGGGTGACCTTCTCGGTTTTGAAAAGAGGGTAGTTAGATTGTTGACTTGCCTCAGTAATACCCTCGAAGTCGCAGGTAACCTTAGGGTTCTATCATGATTTGTTTCCTAGAATCTCTTGACACATTTATTGGTAATTTGTAATCCGATCGAGTAGTGTTCGCCACTAAGGCAGATAGGTCATTTCGCTTATGCATGAGTTGTAGAGAATCACCTTAGTAAGTACATTTGGCAACATGGTTGGCATTTATTTCCAAGAGATAGTTCTTCTATGTGGAATACCTGATAGTAAGTGGACGAGATCCAAGATTCACTAGTGAATTTTGGAGAGCTTGCATGAAACCATGAGTATGTAGTTATGTTTGAGCCAAGTATACTAGAAGGAGAATGAGTGAAGGAGGAAAGAGAGGCAACAGTGAAATAGGTTCCAACTCATATTTTGGAAACAAGAATTAAGAAGCTATGAAATTGTGTAGTTAAAGACGGTCAAAGCACAATGGAGTTAAGCTCAAAGAAATGCGACTTAGAAGATTGAAGACTAGATTCGCGCATCATATCTCTTTTTAAGAGTATATCCTTGATTCCTCTTTTCCTGTAGAGCTTACTCACATGCTATCTTTTGTGTATATCCTCTCGGTCCTATCCTCAATCTAATTTCTGTTGCAAACCCCTTAGGGAGTATGACTCATCTATTAGTAACACATGTTGGGGCTTGAGGGTGTTCGTTGGTTTGACTAAACTTTTTTTTTTGGGTTTTATAGGATACGGGTTGGTCTTAGGAAGGGATTCCCTTGTGACCTAAAAGGAGTCCATCATGCTTAGTTTCCTAGAATCATATATAGTGGTTGGGTTGAGTAATTCTTTGGGTGTCAGTCTGATGTTGATTTCGGTCTTCGGGGCTGATGCTTAGAGAGTTCTTCTCCTAATCAATATATATGTGGCATAGATTTCCAGTTTTGACATTGCCTGATGGGCACAAAGTTTTTACTTGATTCTATCATTCGACTACACCTTTAGATAGGAACAATTGGGCGTAAACATGTGTTTGAGACATATTATGATTGATGGTTGCAAGTGGCTGCAAGTGGTTGCTCGTGGATGCATTTACACACATTAGGCACTAGATCGGCTCAATCACCTTTCATATTGCAAATGCATGAGTGTTTACACTTGTTTGTGGATGAAGTTGAATGTGTTATCATGTGGATGTTGCATATGGATGGATGTTTGTGCACACATATAGTCTTTATGTGACTAGAACTATTTGCATACATGTTGGACTCATGGCACTAAACATATTTTGCATTTAGAAGAACAATCAGGCCTGATCATTTGCACTACACAAGGAACATATACACACACTTCTTTTATATGTTCATACAGCATTAGAAATCTCTTAAGGACAATGAATGCCTGTGATTGATGATTGAGTAGATGGATGATGGATGGTAGGACACATTCTTCTTAACTTGAAGATTTCGGGGACGAAATCCTTTAAGGAGGGGAGAATGTAACACCCCGCATTTTTTTTATATAATTAAAAATGAAATAAAATATATGAAAATATGCTTATGATAGGTAAATAATGGTGATGCATAAGGAGAATTAATTAATACATGGAAGAGAAGAAAAATTAGTCCGATAACGCCGTATGTAACGGAAAAGATAGTAAAATAAGGATAAATAATTCAAGAATCAGGAATTAGGTACAATGGACATAACCATTGTGTTCCACTCGGAAAAATACGCGAAATAGAGTCTGAGTTTTCGAAAATCGGAGTCCGTATGACCAAGATATGGCCAAAACAAGATTTCAGCAGACTTTCTGGCAGACTACCCGTGTCGACTGTAGTGTCGACACCCAAGTCGACCTGCCCCCTGTGTCGACTGTAGTGTCGACTCCCCCCCTGTGCAGGTCGACCTGGTCGGCCTGGGGTGGTCCAGAACCCATTTTTGAGGCCCGGAACGAGTTTTGATGGTCCGGATGGGTTTTAGGGTTAATCCGATGGCTGAAATGAAGTGCTACACCTATAAAATAACACCTAGACCTAGCCTAACTCACCAGAAATCATTCTTACACCGTTATGCTGCTGGACTTCCTTTTGATCATGGTTGCCATCTCTAATCTTCTTCCTAAGCTTTCAAACTCAAATCAATTCAAAGGTTAAAGCTTCAACAAAGGATCAAATAATAAATCAGAGACGCCGCAACGTTTCTACAACAAATCCAATTCTTAATTCATTAGCCATGCTATGTAAGTTCTAGTTATTTTCAGGTTTAAATATTTAATTATAATGTGGCCATGAGATAAGTGGATTTGGATTTAAGTATGTGTATCGATTCAGATCTATTTCTGTTTTTTCTTGAATCTTGATCTTTGGACTTTTCTATCTTTACTCTCATGCTAAGTTCATGATCTATTCAGCCTGTTGTAAATCAATTTTCTTGATTCATGTTGATATTATTATCCAGTTGTAAATTTAATATGCCTGTGATGATGTTTTTCTCTCCGATCTTGTTTTGATGCAAAATTCTACCTTTCCCCTATTTATTTTCTTTTGATGAACCTAGGTCAATTTCGGACCTAGGCCTAAACTGCGATTTGCGTGCGATTGAATACGGGGGAAATATTGGGATATTGTCTTGTTGGATATATGTGTTTGATAGAAGCGAAGGCATAATAAGAAAACTGGATATTTGGGTATTATTGCCATTAACATGAAATTGGAATCTGGGTATTATCGTTATAATTAAAGTTCGCTAGCTTGGGTAAATTGGGGTAAACATGGAATACATGTAGTTTGGTATGAAACTTGACCTATGAAAAATATGGCAAGAATATTGATATGTATAACTTGGCTAAAATTTGACCTATGTAAATTGGGCATAGCTTTGTAAACATGTAAACTCTGAATCTTGACATATGTAAAAAGGCATGAAACTTGGTATATATGTAAATTGTCTAGGATTAGGCATATATAAATTGGCATATGAAATTTGGCATGGATCTTGATATATGTGTAATTTGGCTAGAACTTGATATGTGTAAATTGGCATAAACTTGGCATACATGTAAACAGGCAAGAATTAGACATATGTAAACCAACTAGAATTGGGTACATATATTAATGGGCATGTAATTTGGAATGTGGGCGTATGTTAATTAACATGTAATTGTCGTATTTAGCATAATCATAGTTAGTGACATTTAATTTGGTATGATTTACATACCAAAAATTATAAACATGATTTAAAGGGAAGGTGGGCCATAATAGTAAATGTTGATTAATGTAAATTATTGACATAAAGATAATTGGTAATTTTTAGGAAACTTGCCATAAATTAGTCATTAATCACATAAGTGATTTATGGCATAAAATGGTATTAATTAAATACCTAAATTAATGAGATTGATTGGAAACAAATTGGATAGTAATTTGAATTTGAATAATTTACATAAATAATGTAAATTAGAAAATACGAATATGCTTAGCACGAGGTTGGATTGAGTTGTGATGTAAACCTGCCCGGACCCGCCCGGCTGTCCAGTAATCACAACAATACCTATCCAATGTGGGAGGCTAAGCATTGGGCCCAATAAAGACCCGAGGTTAGACTGAGTTGTGGCGTAAGACTGCCCAGACCCGACCGACACACAGGCAGCCACAACAATATCTATCTAATGTGAGAGGTTGGGGCTCTAATAAGAGAATTAGAGCTGAGCTAGGATTGGTAGGGTTAAGTTAACTAGAACACTTAACCAATTTCAACATGTTAACTAAATTGGCGGGTAGGGTTAGGATAATCTGGACACTTAACCAATTTAATATGTTGACTACGGGAGTAGGTAAGGTTAAGCAAACGTTTAACTATTATAACATGATTAAACTGGACTAAAGAGTGAGGTTAAGTTAATGAGAACACTTAACTAATACAATGGGTTAATTAGACAAGTGGTTGCGGTTAAGTAGTAACACTTAACCAACATAACAGGACAAACGGGTGGGCTAAGTTAACTTGAATAAGTTGATAACACTTAACCATTATAATATGACTAGTGGATGAGGTTAAGTTAACATGCACTTAACCAATCTGATGTGATGCGTGGTAGGGTTAAGTAACACACGGGGTTAAGTTAACAAGAAAATCCTTAACCAATGTAACCAGATAGACGAACGGGGTTAAGTTAATAGTCCACACTTAACCAATCAAACATAATAAGCGAGAAAGGTTAAGTTAACTAAGGTAAACACTTAACCATGGTAACATAATGAGTAGGAGGGTTTAGTACATATCGGGTTGGTGGGTAATATTAATAAATATAGGCCCACATATACTTAACCATTAAATACACATGCTTGAATCAGTAGCGGGGTTAAGTACACATCAGGGATTGGTGGGTAATATCAGAGAATGTAGGCCCACAGACTTAACCATTAGAAAAACCTAGTAACGGGGATCCATTTCAGCAGTAACCCACATTAGGTATCTGTAACACCCCGTATTTTCTGTGAACTTAAGAATTAAAATCTGAGTATAATTAAAATATAAAATCAGAATCAAGGGAAATGGGCTGTGCCATTGCGTTCGTCTCGGAAAAATACGCGAAATAGAGTCCGAAATTTCGTAAATCGAAGTCCATATGACCAAGTTATGGCCTTCCAAAGTTCAGAAAAAAAGTAAACAGCACAGACCAGGTCGACTGGGGAGTCGACCCTAGAGTCGACCTGCCCCCAGGGGGTCGACCCTAGAGTCGACCTTCCCCCAGGGGGTCGACCCTAGAGTCGACCCTAGAGTCGACCCTAGAGTCGACCTGCCCCCAGGGGGTGGACCCTAGAGTCGACCTGGGGGTCGACCTGCCTCCCGAATCTGCTTTTCTGCCTGGGTGCGTTCTGATGTATCTGGTCTCGTTTTCTGTCTAGATTCGTCTGCCTAAACCTATTTAAACAGCCCCAAACCCAGCCTTCTCTGCACACAATTCTATTCTGCTTCTTCTCTACCTCTGATCTAAATAAAAATGGCATCGCTACTCTGCTGGAATCAAAACTAGAAGCTAATCAACATCAACCTAAGCAACTCAATTCAAATTAGAGATTAAAGCTTCTGCAACAATTCTGCAACAACTAAAGTTCTTTCTTTAATCCAACCAAGGCAAGTACTGTTATCTTCCGCTATAAACGTTAATTCTGATTTTGACATGAATTGTGAATCTGAATCTGGGATTATATCTGTTCTGTTCTGATTTGATTTATCTTATTCTGTACCTCTTTCCTCTTTCTGTTCTATAGCCAGGCTACTACGAGCCTGAGCCAATCTCATACGAGATTAACATGCGCTAAAATGTTTGGGACAGTAAAATGAATGATGCATAAATTGGGCATGACCAATAGGTGACTAATTTGAGGAAAGAACATGGACTGTAGCTAGAACATGAATCTAAGACATATGATTGGACATGTTATATTTATAACACAAAAAGGTATTGAACATATGATTTGTGGACATGACATAAAAAGGTATATAATTTAAATATAGACTGTATTGAACACATGATTTAGGATAAAGAGAATATGGCCTAGGTATAAAGATTTACATGAACGTAGGATATCTATTAATGTAAATAAACACCTAAGTAAGGGACCTTTGGGATATATGGCATGCATAGTAATCTATGGCTATATTTGGTATAAATTATATGGATCTTCTGTACTATGCAAGTTTAATAAAAATTTGGAACATATGATATATGGTAAATTTATGACCATAATCTGTGCTATGTAAATTTAATACAAACGTAGGGTATATGATAATATTGTGAATCAAGACTATTATTTATGCACGTAAACTTAGGCAAGATTTATAATTAGGCAAGGTATGAAACTTTAAGAAATGAGTAAATTTGTTATATTTGCCTAATTTGCTAGTTGTGTTACATTGCCTAATTTGCTAGTTCTGTTATATTGCTTAATCTGCTAGTTCTGCTCTACTACCTAGTCTGCTAGATTTTTCATCTGCCAAATCTGTCATCTGCTAAGTCTGTTGAAAATACTAAATATGCTAGTTTGCTTAATCTGCTAAGTCGCCTAATCTGAGAAATCTTTTATCTGCCATATCTGTTGAGTTGATATAATTAGTCCGCTATTGACATAATCTGAATTGGCTATAGTTATGAATAATTGACATGTATATTAGGCATGGGTATAAATGGGAAGTCATTTATTAATTGGCCGCAAAGATAAACATGGCTAACTCGAGGTTAGAATGAGTTTGCGGCGTAATTCTGCCCGGAACCGCCCGACATATTCCAGTGGCCGCAAACAGTAGGTTCTAATGTGAGAAGCTAGTCATAACGTGCTTGAAAACCCGAGGTTAGACTCAGTTTGTGACAGAAACCTGCCCGGAACCAACCGGCCTAACCAGTAGCCGCAAACTGTCAGTCTAATGTGAGAGGTTTTGGGCATTAATATTTAATTAATGAAAATCTGAGATAAATATGATGTCTAAAACGTGTTGGGTGGGTAAGGTCAAACCAATTGGACTGATGAATCTGATAAACCCGTTTCGTGAATCCGTAAGCCCAATACAAAGTTAGATAATCTGTAATCGGTTAATCCGTAAGTCTATAACCAGTTAATCTGTAAGCCTGTTAATCCGAACATCTGATCCGTTAGTCTGAAAACCGGTTAACTTGTTTGTCTGATCTATGAACTAGTTATCTAAACTCTATATGTCTGAACTTCTAAACAAGTTAATCTGAAATCTGTTAGTCTGGGGACACAAGGTTAGGAGGGGAATTACTTGTGTCATCTGTTGTTTGGGACCCATATTAGTCAGTAACCCTTTCTGGTATCAAAACTTTGACCCAATAGTAAGTAGGGTCCGGGCACGCTTACTGAACTAATTATAAGAGGTTCATTCTGATAATGGCGAGGGGTGTTGATGGTGCGTTCCAACCGGGTCATGTGCATGCATGGATCCCGGTCTGCCTCTGAGGATGTAAGACGCCGTGACATCTGTAAATAGGTCTGTGCCAATTGGTTGTCACTTTAGGGAGTGATACACCCTACTGTGGGGCCGACACAGGATATTTATGTATTAGGGAGCCGATCGCTTGGGGTAGGGTTTTAGGGTACACTTAGTTCCGTTTGTTTCTGTTGGTACCTTTAGTTTCTGTTGGGCGGCAACACCTGTCTGTTTCTGCGTGGTACCGTCTGTTCGGGTGGTAAAGGCCCATTACTAGTGTACACCTAATTCTACATTCTGTTTCTGTAGGAATTAATCTGTTTTTGTTTCTGATCGGGTAGTAAAGGCCCATTATTAACATCCTGTTTCTGTTAAATTATTCTGTACCCGTTTCTGTTTCAGTTTAGACATTAGGGTAACACCTAATTCGGTTATACTAGTATTAGTGCAGAGAAGTGTAAAGCAATAGTTTATGTCATTCTGTTCTTCTGTTATATCTGCTACACCTGTTACAGTTATCTCTCATCCAGTTTTATGTTCATGTCATATTATTATTATCTGTTCATATGCTGAAAGTCACTGGACTTGCCAGACTTTTTGTCTGACCCTTGTTGTTTCGCCTCCTTTCTTCCGTTTCCCCCCCAGGTTATCCATGAGGGAATACTTTAGCTTGATCCGGATTTCTCTTTGCTTGAAGTGCTTAAAGTAAGGCTTGGCTCTGTATAGCTTCCGTTCTATGGGGATTATGATTTTAAACCATGCATTTTGAAGGCTTTTGTACAAGACTGATATTTTGTACTTGAATTCTGAGATTTGAAAGGGTGTAACCATATTGATTTTTGTTTCCGCTGTAATAAAGTTAAAATTTTTCAAGTACTGTTTTATCTGTCTTGTAAGTTTCTGTTCTGTTTACTAAAATGCTCCACCAAAGTTAAGGCATTCCCTTTGTGAGTGACCTTAACGGAGGTGGGGTGTTACACTTGGTATCAGAGCTGAAGGTTACCAGATTTTATAAAAAGTTTTGAAAACTATTTTCAAAAAGGTTTGAAAGGAAGTATTTTCAAAAATAAAGCTTATTTTGAAAAACATAATCCCCAAGAGCCACATATCTTTCTTTCAGTCCTTTTTGTATTGAACCTTTCCTTTTTCGTTTCAGCATGTCTGAAGCATCTGAGATACCAGAGGGTATTCATGTACCCGGTTGGTTTCGTCAATATCTTGAGGCTAGGACCGCCGCTGCAGGTCCAGCAAATGATCCCCCTCCCCCACCCCCTCCTCGTGCAATTGCTTTCTCAAAGATCTGTAGCGATTTTAGGGCCATGGGTGGGAAGGATTTCAAAGGAACTGAATCATTCGTAGAAGCGAGGAATTGGCTCAAAGAAACCGAGGATCTATTCGTTATCTTCGAGGTGGACGATAGGTAGAAGGTACAGTTGGCGGTATGGCTGCTCAAAGACGAAGCTTCCTACTGGTAGGAAGTCACTAACGCCGAGAGGCCGGTCGAGACATGGATGGATTTCAGAACAAGGTTTGAGACAAAATTCCTCTTGCAAGCTGAACGAAGTTTACAATTGGAAAAGTTCTTATCTCTTAATCAAGGAAGTATGACGGTCAAGGAATACGTCAACCAGTTCAACCAACTAGCTAGGTTCGGATTGGTCTTAGTCAACACTCAGCATAAAAAGGCTCTTTGCTTTGTTTAAGGATTGAACGAGCCACTGCACAGCCTAGCCATGACCCATGTACCCATGGGAGCAACTTACGAGAAATTGGTGGATATGGCACTACTACACGAGGAAGACAAGGGCCCGAAAGAGACAAAGAAGAAAGAACCACAGAATAAGAAAGCAGGGCCCAAAAAGGAAACACAAAGGAAAGATGAGAAGTCTGAAGATAAGAAGGGGAAAAAGTGCTTTACTTGTGGAAGCTCGACTCATCTGAACAAGGATTGCAGAAAAAGGAAGGCGCTTGCTTCAACTGTGGGGAGATGGGACACTTCACTAGGGACTGCCCGAGGAGACGAGGACAAGGAGGGCAGGCGAACACTCTTGAGGCCAGTGGCTAGGATAGAAATAGGAAAATTTCTATAATAGGTTTGATTTCTTTATCTGATTATGGAGTTAAGACTTTTTCTGATTCTGGTATTTTTATTTTGTAATCGATACTCTGCACTTTAATACTAGTATTATTTCTGAATTCCGCTGTAGACTCAGACCCATAAGGGTTATGGCTCATTTGTTTGAGATTGGGGTTTAAGGGATATCTGTGTTAGGCGTCAAGTATGACGCACACGTTCTGAGTTTTCGTGGGGTATGATTTTATCATGCTTAACTTCCTAAGAGTCATTAGGGAACCTGATCTGTACTAGTAGCCTGTAAATATCTGAATACTTCTGATAAGATTTCCAGTTTTGACATTGTCTAAAGAAGGTAATCCTCTGGGTGTCAATTTGATGTTGGTTTCGGTCTTTGGGGCCGATACTTAGGATCCATGTCTAATGGGAACCAAGTTTTTGTTCTATCTGTACTCGCCTCCATCATTCGACTGTATCCTATCGATCGAATCTTCGAACTTTAGGTAGAAACTAATGGGTGTAAACATGTGTTTGAGACATGTTATGTTTGATGGTTGCAAGTGGATGCAAGTGGTTGCTCGTGGACGCATATACACACACTAGGCACTAGATCGGCTCGAAAACACTCTCATACTACATATGGATGATTGAGCATTTTAAATTTTTATGGATGCAAAATGGTTGAATCAGCACATGGATGTTGCATATGAGTGGATGGTTGTGCACTCATATAGAAATGATATGTATCAAATAGGAAAATTGCAGACATATTGGACTCATAGCACTGACATAATTCACATTAAGGAGGTCAACTGAATCAGTAGACCGCCTGATCTTTGCATTAGATAAGGAACATACACACACACTTTTGCAAATGTTCATACAGCACTAGAAATTTCTAAGGACAATGGATGCTTGTGTTTGATGGTTGAGTAGATGGTTGTTTGGATGATTTGGATATACATTCTTCTTAACTTGAAGATTTCGGGGACGAAATCCTTTAAGGAGGGGAGAATGTAACACCCCGTATTTTCTGTGAACTTAAGAATTAAAATCTGAGTATAATTAAAATATAAAATCAGAATCAAGGGAAATGGGCTGTGCCATTGCGTTCGTCACGGAAAAATACGCGAAATAGAGTCCGAAATTTCGTAAATCGGAGTCCGTATGACCAAGTTATGGCCTTCCAAAGTTCAGAAAAAAATTAAACAGCACAGACCAGGTCGACTGGGGAGTCGACCCTAGAGTCGACCTGCCCCCAGGGGGTCGACCCTAGAGTCGACCTGGGGGTCGACCTGCCTCCCGAATCTGCTTTCTGATGTATCTGGTCTCGTTTTCTGTCTAGATCTGTCTTCCTAAACCTATTTAAACAGCCCCAAACCCAGCCTTCTCTGCACACAATTCTATTATGCTTCTTCTCTGCCTCTGATCTAAATAAAACTAAAAATGGCGTCGCTACTCTGCTGGAATCAAAACTAGAAGCTAATCAACATCAACCTAAGCAACTCAATTCAAATTAGAGATTAAAGTTTCTGCAACAATTATGCAACAACTAAAGTTCTTTCTTTAATCCAACCAAGGCAAGTACAGTTATCTTCCGCTATAAACGTCAATTCTGATTTTGACATGAATTGTGAATCTGAATCTGGGATTATATCTGTTCTGTTCTGATTTGATTTATCTTATTCTGTACCTCTTTCCTCTTTCTGTTCTATAGCCAGGCTACTACGAGCTTGAGCCAATCTCATAAGAGATTAACAAGCGCTAAAATGTTTGGGACAGTAAAATGAATGATGCATAAATTGGGCATGACCAATAGGTGACTAATTTGAGGAAAGAACATGGACTGTAGCTAGAACATGAATATGAGACATATGATTGGACATGTTATATTTATAACATAAAAAGGTATTGAACATATGATTTGTGGACATGACAGGTATATAATTTAAATATAGACTGTATTGAACACATGATTTAGGATAAAGAGAATATGGCCTAGGTATAAAGATTTACATGAAAGTAGGATATCTATTAATGTAAATAAACACCTAAGTAAGGGACCTTTGGGATATATGACATGCATAGTAATCTATGGCTATATTGGGTATAAATTATATAGATCTTCTGTACTATGCAAGTTTAATAAAAATTTGGAACATATGATATATGGTAAATTTATGACCATAATCTGTGCTATGTAAATTTAATACAAACATAGGGTATATGATAATATTGTGAAATAAGGCTATTATTTATGCACGTAAACTTAGGCAAGATTTATAGTTAGGCAAGGTATGAAACTTTAAGAAATAAGTAAATTTGTTATATTTGCCTAATTTGCTAGTTGTGTTACATTGCCTAATTTGCTAGTTCTGTTATATTGCTTAATCTGCTAGTTCTGGTCTACTGCCTAGTCTGCTAGATTTGTTCATCTGCCAAATCTGTCATCTGCTAAGTCTGTTGAAAATACTAAATCTGCTAGTTTGCTTAATCTGCTAAGTCGCCTAATCTGAGAAATCTGTTATCTGCTATATCTGTTGAGTTGATATAATTAGTCCGCTATTGACATAATCTGAATTGGCTATAGTTATGAATAATTGACAAGTATATTAGGCATGGGTATAAATGGGAAATCATTTATTAATTGGCCGCAAAGATAAACATGGCTAACTCAAGGTTAGAATGAGTTTGCGGCGTAATTCTGCCCGGAACCGCCCGGCACATTCCAGTGGTCGCAAACAATAGGTTCTAATGTGAGAAGTTAGTCATAACGTGCTTGAAAACCCGAGGTTAGACTCAGTTTGCGACAGAAACCTGCCCGGAACCAACCGGCCTAACCAGTAGCCGCAAACTATCAGTCTAATGTGAGAGGTTTTGGGCATTAATATTTAATTAATGAAAATCTGAGATAAATATGATGTCTAAAACGTGTTGGGTGGGTAAGGTCAAACCAATTGGGCCGATGAATCTGATAAACCCGTTTCGTGAATCCGTAAGCCCAATACAAAGTTAGATAATCTGTAATCGGTTAATCCGTAAGTCTATAACCAGTTAATCTGTAAGCCTGTTAATCCGAAAATCTGATCCGTTAGTCTGAAAACCGGTTAACTTGTTTGTCTGATCTATGAACTAGTTGATCTAAACTCTGTATGTCTGAACTTCTAAACAAGTTAATCTGAAATCTGTTAGTCTGGGGACACAAGGTTAGGAGGGGAATTACTTGTGTCATCTGTTGTTTGGGACCCATATTAGTCAGTAACCCTTTCTGGTATCAAAACTTTGACCCAACAGTAAGTAGGGTCCGGGCACGCTTACTGAACTAATTATAAGAGGTTCATTCTGATAATGGTGACGGGTGTTGATGGTGCGTTCCAACCAGGTCATGTGCGTGCATGGATCCCGGTCTGCCTCTGAGGATGTAAGACGCCGTGACATCTGTAAATAGGTATGTGCCAATTGGTTGTCACTTTAGGGAGTGATACACCCTACTGTGGGGCCGACACAGGATATTTATGTATTAGGGAGACGTTCGCTTGGGGTAGGGTTTTAGGGTACACTTAGTTCCGTTTGTTTCTGTTGGTACCGTCTGTTTCTGTTGGGTGGCAACACCTGTCTGTTTCTGCGTGGTACCGTCTGTTCGGGTTGTAAAGGCCCATTACTGGTGTACACCTAATTCTACATTCTGTTTCCGTAGGAATTAATCTGTTTCTGTTTCTAATCGGGTAGTAAAGGCCCATTATTAACATCCTGTTTCTGTTAAATTATTCTGTACCCGTTTCTGTTTCAGTTTAGACATTAGGGTAACACCTAATTCGGTTATACTAGTATTAGTGCAGAGAAGTGTAAAGCAATAGTTTATGTCATTCTGTTCTTCCGTTATATCTGCTACACCTATTACAGTTATCTCTCATCGAGTTTTATGTTCATGTCATATTATTATTATCTGTTCATATGCTGAAAGTCACTGGACTTGCCAGACTTTTTGTCTGACCCTTGTTGTTTCGCCTCCTTTCTTCCGTTCCCCCCCAGGTTATCCAAGGAGGGAATACTTTAGCTTGATCCAGATTTCTCTTTCTTTGAAGTGCTTAAAGTATGGCTTGACTCTGTATAGCTTCCGTTCTATGGGGATTATGATTTTAAACCATGCATTTTGAAGGTTTTGTACAAGACTGATATTTTGTACTTTAATTCTGAGATTTGAAAGGGTGTAACCATATTGATTTCTATTTCCGCTGTAATAAAGTTAAAAATTTTCAAGTACTGTTTTATCTGTCTTGTGAGTTTCTGTTCTGTTTACTAAAATGCTCCACCAAAGTTAAGGCATTCCCTTTGTGAGTGACTTTAACGGAGGTGGGGTGTTACAGTATCAACGGAACCCTGAGCTAGGCAGGGTGGGGTACGATTACTGGGCTGATTATAAGAGGTCAAATTAGTGGCGGTTGGTGCAGCCGTGCAGGTTCTAACGGAGTGCGGGCGTGCACACACTTCGGCGCAGAAAATTTAGCCACTGGGCATCAGTAGGTATAAAGCTGTGCATCTTGATTGTGTCAGGGTTGCCACCATGAGACTTGATACACCCCATGGTGGGACCAGCACAGGTATCTACAAGTAGGGGGACGCGTGACACAAACGAGAACTAGGTCAAGTAGGGAGCCGATTGATAAGGTAATAAGGGTGCATCGAATATATACATGGCCATTGGGGTGATCGAGGTGGAATCCTCATAATCGATGTACACCTGATGGCTACCATAATTGCGGGAATTGGGATCACGTTGTAATTATTATATAACACGGGCTACTAGTTGGGACACTAGTAAGCGGTACGGATCCTTGTTACACAGGACACTAGTTGGGACACTAGTAGGAATACGGATCATTCAATGTAAGACACTTATGAGGATGCTAGTTAGGTGGTGCAGAGCAAATAGATATCATTTTAATGGTAAAGCTTAGAAACCTTGCGATGTTATTCTTGATAGAAACCATGCGGTGGGATACTTGATAGGAATTATGGGACGTTATACTTGTTTCATCATGCCCGAAGTTTATCTTGTTACCTTAGTTTAGCTTGTTATCATAGTTTATCTTGTTATCTTAGTTTATCTTGCCTACCTTGTCATCATGCTTATGTTTACTTTCAGTTTATTCATGCCATGTTATCTTTACCTATTTTTATGCTGAAAGTCACTAGGACTTACTCAGTCTTTATGACTGACCCGTTTTGTTTCGCCTCTTTTTCTTTTGTTCCCCCCACCCCTAGGTTCACAGGGTGGGAATACAGCTTAGTTCGGATCTTACCAAGCTCCAAGGCTCTTTCATGTATGGCTTGGATTTCTCTTGGCTATGGCTTGCTTTGCGTTATTAGGGAATACTGCAGTTTGTTTTTATGCTTCTTTGTTTTTGAGCAAGACAGATATTTTAACTATGAAATTGGGTATTGGAAGTTGATGGGCTTTTCATGTAAACATTTATATTTAATGAATGATTTGAAGTACTTCCACTTTATTTTCCGCTGTTTTGTATATGTCTGTCTTGTAATATTTCTGTTCCAGTACCCATAATACTCCATTGAAGTTAAGGCATTCCCTTTGTGAGTGACCTTAACAGATGTGGGGTGTTACACCACCTCCGTTAAGGTCACTCACAAAGGGAATTCCTTAACTTTGGTGGAGGGTTATAGGTACTAGACACAAAAAACCTTTCCAAGACAGATAAATATAAGCAGCGAAATTCAATCATTTATTTCATATTTGGTTCAATACAAAAGAATTACATCAAATTGTCTCAAAATAACTTCCAAAACATTACAACATAATCTTTGTCTTGATTATTCAATAAAGATGCATAAATCAAAAATAAAAGTGCATAAATCCCTAAGGATAATATCCAAGAGCCATATCCAAGGTGAGAGAGAGTCTGAATCATACATCTACTTTCTTGAAGCTTGCAAAGAGTTTGACTAAGCTGCAGTATTCCCTCCCTGTAAACCTAGGGGGGGACAGAAGAAAAGAGGACGAAAGAAAATGGGTCAGACAATAAGTCTGGTAAGTTCGGTGATTACTAATATTTAAATAAGGAAAGGGATCATGACAGTAATAACAAAACATACGAAAATACCCTAATATAAGGTAAGAGTAACATGTGATTGCACCCATTACTATAGTCTCTGCACCTACTTAACCATTGGTTCAACCAGCCCCACGTGTTTATAACAAACGATCCCCTTACTGATCGGCTCCTACTCGCATGCATTCATATCCTGGGTCATTCGGCCCTACTTGACTGTAGATACCTGTGCTGATCCCACCATGGGGTGTATCAGTCCCTCTGGTGGCAACCCGACACGATTCATGATGCATAGTGTATTCTATTGATGCCCAGTGCCTGATTTTTTCCACTCCAGAGTACGCACACCCACACTCCATCGGAACCTACACTTTCCTACCAACCGCCGACGTTTTGACCACTTATAATCAGCCTAGTAATCGTGCCCCACCTTGCCTAGTTCTAGGGTACCATGATACATCTATGTGGATTACTGCTGAAATTGGTCCCCGCTACTAGGGTTTTCTAATCAACATGTTTATTTGGTTAAGTGTCCAAGGTTACCTAACCCCACCCATCCATTAAGTTAACATGTTGAATCAGTTAAGTGTTTCCCTAATTGACTTAACCCCACCAATCCTAACTTAGCTTTAATTTATTAAAGCACCAACCACTCACATTGGAAAGGTCTTGTTGTGGTCTTTGGATGTGCTGGTCGGTTCCGGGCAGATTTACAACACAACTCAGTCTAACCTCGGGTTCATTTTGGGCTTGATGCACTAACCACCCACATTAGGCAGGTCTTGTTATGGTCACTGGATGTGCTGGTCGGTTCCGGGCAAATTTACACCACAGCCCAGTCTAACCTCGGGTTAGGCATATTCAACTTTTTCTAAATTCACATTTTTATATAAATGTCTAATTTCTTTATGTAGATTAAATTTAATTTAATCATTCCATAATTATCCTTTGATTATGCTCACCATAAATGATATATCAGATATACCATTTCATGAACAAATCTATGCCATGAATTTTTATATTTTCCCATTGCTACCCCCGTGGAACGTACGCATGAATCACATAAAATGTCGGGCTAGTAAATTAGCCCAACCCATAAACAAGGAAAAAGGGTAATAAACAAGGGACATGAAATAAACATAAAATAGCATACATTTCAACTTTTCATGTGTAACTTGGCATAGAGGTATCATTAACTTTAATTAAATGGGCAAAGGTGAACTTGTGGTTAAGTTGGGTCTAATGGTCATGTAAACTTGACAAAGGTCTAGCATGGAGGTTTAACATATAATCACAGTTTCAACCCATAACTTAGCATATTAACTTATGTATGTCAAAACGTAAGAAAGCTACTATAATCATTTTTAAATTGCAACTTAGCATGATAACTTATGTGTGTTAAACATAAGAGGGCTGTTATAAACATGTTTGAATCACAATTTAGCATGATACTTATGTGTTAAAAACATAAGAGGACTACTATTCCAAATTCTACAACATAATTGGATTCAACCTAACATGAATATACATGAGTGTTGATGTAACATATAAGCACGTGTTTTAGATCATAAACTTGCAAATAACCACCAATTTATAACGTGACATGTTTTACCATTTAATTGGCAAATTAAATCCATTTCCCAATCCTAATAGATTCCGATAACATACAATATGTTCATCACCACAAGCATATCGACATTATTAATATACAATACGTTCATCACTACAAGTAGGTAGACATGATTAATATACAACATGTTCATCGCCACAAGCATATAGACATGGTAAATTACAACGATACTTTAAGATAAACGAGAATCAAATCTTATATATAAGCATCATTCTATATCCAAATTACAACATGTCATGATTCAATAGAAAGAATATTTAAATCTTCGTAATGACCAATTTACAAACTAAAAAGGAATTCTTGCATTTTGAAATTTGAATTTTGAAATTGGTAAGCTCGCCTTTGATGTAGATCGTTGAATTTGACATTTTTTTAATTTGATTTTGGATCCAAGTTCTTATCTTGTCTTTAAATTGGTGACGACTACTCCAAGTTTTCTATTGACAAAATGATAGTTCTAGGATTATTTTTGTGTGCTTTTTAGGTTTGAGCATTGGGTTGTTTATATAGAATTTCACCTCAATTTGTGTCGTCGGATGATCCTAAGCTTAACCACAACCATCAAGTGAAAATAGGGTGACACCTCAGCCCTAGTGACTCATCACTAAGTCAAAAAATCGTCACCATTCAGATATGCCCGAAGGGGGTAGGTCGACCCCCAGGTCGACCCCCAGGTCGACCCCCAGGTCGACCGCTAGGTCGACCCCCAGGTCGACCGCTAGGTTGACCTGTAGGAGGGAGGTTGACACTAGGGTCGACCCCAAGGTCGACCTGGGTCCTAGGCGGGAATTTTCTAGCCCAGCCCGCTTCTAACTTTTGATTTGAATTTGAATTTGTTTTCGAGCTGTTTGAATTTATTTGAATTTTCTGCAAACTTCCGAGAGCCATAACTTCTTCATATGAAGTCCAATTTACGCAAACTCGGACTCTATCTCAACCAGACTTTCGAGACAAACACAATGGCGTAACCCGTTTCCCTTAGTTCTCAAATTTTAAATTAAGTATTGTTTAATTCGTTACTATACCGTTAACAGAACATACGGGGTGTTACAGAACATATTTTTACCGTAATTATATTGCAATGAAAAGATTAGATATTAAAGATCATATTTATATTTTCACTTTATTTAAATAAAAAAAGGAAGTTAGATGGAAGGTCATATTTTTATTGTTCATTGTTTTAAGTCAAAAGATTAATCATTGAAAATTACATTTTTAATGTAGTTTAGTTTCCAATAAAAAGATTGAACAACAAAAATTACATTTTTATTAATTAGACAAGAGTAAAAACAAAAACAACATTTTTGTTAAGAAGATCTGAGTTATAACATAAATACCATTTAAGTTGAAACCAAAATTGTCACTTTTATCAAGTTATAAAAGTTGAAACTAAAATTGTCACTTTTATCAAATTATAAAAGTTGAAACTAAAATTGTCACTTTTACCAAGTTATAAAAGTTGAAACCAAAATTGTTACTTTTATCAAGTTATAAAAGTTGAAACCAGAATTGTAACTTTTACCAAGTTATTAAAGTTGAAACCAAAATTATCACTTTTATCAAGTTATAAAAGTTGAAACCAAAATTGTCACTTTTATAAAGTTTTTTTTTTTTTTGAGCAAAAAATGTGTGGTCTTCCAAAGGGAAGAGAGCACACATATATATAATAGAAATCACTTTTATAAAGTTAATAAAGTTGAAACCAAAATTGTCACTTTTATCGACTTATAGTAGTTGAAACCAAATTTGTCACTTTTGTCAAAAGGTAATAGTTGAAACAAAATTGGCTTTTTGGTCAAAATATAATTGTTGAAACAAAAATATACATTTTTGTCAAATTAGAATTGTTGAAACAAAATGAACTTTTTTGACAAATAAGAATAGTTGAATTAGAAATATACATTCTTTCAAAATATACATTTTTGTCAAATAGATTAGTTGAAAACAAAATACACATTTTTGTCAAAATATAATAGTTGTAACAAAGATTTATCTTTTATCAAAACATGATGGTAGAGAACAAAAATTACATTTTTGTTAAATAGATTCGAGGAAAAACAAAAATAACATTTTTGTTAAATAAATTTGAGTTATAACAAAAAAGTACATTTTTGTTAATAGATTTGAGTTATAGCAAAAATGACATTTTTGGTTAAATAGACTTGGGTTTGAGCAAAAATATTAATTTTATCAAACTAGAATTGTCAACATAAATGCCACTATCATGTGTAATCATATTGTTAAACTAGATTTGTTAACAAATGAAATTATCACTTTAAATCATTTTGTTGAAATAGAATTATCAACAAAACGAATGTATCACTTCTTATGCAGTTTCTTTAAATAAAATGTATATGCAAATATATGAATCATTTTTATTTGCAAAACATACATTAGAATTTGTATGTAAATTAAAGAATCATTTTCATGGTCAAAACATACATTAATTTTGTATGTAAATTAAAATGACATTTTATTGTTAAGTTATACAATAGAATTTGTATGCAAATCCAAGTGACATTTGTATTGTCAAATTATACATTAGATTTTGTGTACAGAGTAAAGAGACATTTCATATGATATGATTTGAAACTATACATGCAAATAAAACAATTTCTTTTTGTTTGTTAAAATTAAAAATAGAAATTGCATACAAATAAAGGAAAATAAAAATTATATTTTTATTTGTCATCAGCAACAATGTTATGTAAATAAATTACATTTTATTAGACATTAGTTACATGTAAAGAAATTATGCGAGTAATATACATTTTTATTCGGCATTAGGAATATAATAACATGTTTTGTTCATTATCATCAACATGTTAGCGGGATTAAAATTGGTTAAATTCATTAACAAATGATTTATTTATATGAACTGTTGTTGTATGAAAACGCCACACGGGTATTGGGATGATATTTGATATACACTAGTCCCAATATTTATTTGTATGTCAATCGATGGTTTGACAGGCCGTAGTGAGCGTTATTTATTCATTTTAATGCTCACACAGTTGTCAATTTCACTATGGATGTGAATGGATCATTTAGTGATTATTTATCATTATTGCTATGTACATGCGATGTACGAAGTCCATATAACCGGAATTATATGGTAAATGATCGAGTCGCATTCCGATTCAGAATATTTTTTAAATAAAGAACATTGTAAAATAAAAATATTTTAAAATAACGAATATTGTAATATTAAGAATATTTTACATAAAGAATCTTTTTATATAAAGGATATTTTTGAATAACGAATATTTGAAAATAATATTTAACGAAGAATAAAATGATGAGTTCTATGTCCGTTTTGGATGGACGCAAAAGATAAAAATATATTTTTATTAAAATGATCTAGTTATTAACTAGAATAAATCTTTTAAATTAAGATTTAATTAAGTCTTCCAATTAATTAATATTTAATTGGAACTAAATAACAGAGTTGGATTTTGGGTTGTCGAGGATGGTGTCTTAAATAACACTGTTCTTAAACCCCCTATGAAAAGAATAAATCTTTTAATTAAGATTATTAGAGTCCAATTATATTTAGTACTAGGAATAAAATGATATGTGAATTGGGTTTATTGTGAACTATGTTTTAAAACGACATTTGTTCTTTAACCCAATTGACAGTGAAAATATAATTTGGAATTTATAAATCTCTTATTAAGGTTTAAAAAGAGATTTTCCAAAGTCAAGTTTTCCAATTTAATATATTAAATTGGAATTGAGTGGAAATTCAATTTGATAATAATTGAGATAGGCTTTTGTAAAAGAAGACTGTTACTATATATGGAATTTAAAGGGCTTTACCGTTGATCCATTTATATTAGCGATTTGATACGGAAAATGTATCGATTATATATTAATTTGATTTCTGTGAAAATTCCATATTTAATGAAAGATGATTTTGGGTTTATCGTGAACTGTGTTTTAAATGACATTGGTTCTTTAACCCAGTTAAGATATGACTAATTTCTTAAAATTTAATAATCATAAATTAATGATTTTTGATATTAAAACCAAATTGCAGTTTTAATAAATCTTTAAAAAGAAGATTAAATAATTAATTTAAAATAAATTATCTTTTATAAAATTGATGGGAACCTTTCCCTAATGATATGAATATTTTATTAAAAGAATATTCTGAATTGGAATGAGGCGTATGATGTGTCTTTATAGCACTTGATTTTTAATTGTAAAATACACAAGTTATTCGGAAAGACCAGGATTAACCCATTCTAAATAATAACTATGACGATTAAAAGTCAAAGACATTGAAGATGGTGATTGAAGAATGGCGATCTTCACATCGAATGGGCGACTACTGATGCCCTGAACTGGGTCGCTCCTAGGAAAGGGTTAAAGTAGTGGTTGTCCGGACGTACTTATTGATTGTCCGGATATGCGAGAACCTCTCTTCCATATTGGACATATGGGACAAGGAATAACGTCTCTCGGTTTCGTTCAGACCCAGAACGGACTTGTAAATAGATGTGTGTCTGACGTTAAATTTCATTCTATGTGAATTGATTTCTAGTTAATATATATCTGTTTGGTGGCGGAGAATTTATTCTCTTGCTTAACACCCTTCTCTGAGACGCATGATATCAGCGGTTATATATTGATAGTTATTGATCGCATGGCGTGAATTGTCAATGTGGCATGTCAAGATGCAAATGATCGAGGCATTTGTTGAAAAGAAGAGTCCTGTGGTTGATGATCAAAGCACGACCTATTTAGGTGTAGCTTTGTGTATAGCGTTACTTCGCGAGCCTCAAACCTCGATAAGAGTCAGAAACATGAAAAGGGAATGCAGGGAGTGCACATATTTCTTTCTAGCTAGAAGTAGTGTCAGCGTTTACAAGCCCTGACTTTCTTACTTATGTGGATGATGGATTATGAGGCCTCAGTTAATTTGGTCAATAGTGACCAATTTATAGGTTCAATAGGACCGGGAAGCGTGTGTTCAGAAATTGCCAATCCACTAAAGTATTTGTGAACTGGCCCTGCAGGATCCAAGGGTTTGCCAGCGTCCGAATCCTGAGACATTTCTAGAGTGCCTCAAATCGGTAAGGAGACCGTCCCTATCCTTGACTTATGATGGAAACCCAATTTTCAACATGACCAAGCAATTTTGATTGTAAAACTAGTATGGCGACATATGTAACGACCCTGAAAATCTGAACCAATTTAAAATTTTTAAATTGGCTATTTTAGATGATTTTAAATATTTAAAATAAAAATTTTAAGTAATAAAGATGAATAGTAAGTTTGAATCGACATTTGAAAACGAATATAATTAATTCTATTTATAAATAAGGCCTGAAATGGCGCGGTAGTTTCAAAATTTGAATTCAAACTTTGACTGACTGTACCGGGTGCAAAACAAAACGGATTTGAGTGAAACCAAAAATATTTAAATCTGTTAGTGAATACCTTTTTTACAAATCTGAAAAATCGAAGTTTCATAGCGGGATGCAAAAGTTATGGCCAAATGAATTTTCAGAAAGGTCGCTATGGAATTTATATAGTCCGTGAAATTGGCCATTTTGCATACGACCTCGGAATTCGACGAAACCACTTTTGTTGGATCTTTGATGTGAAGTTATTGCTAGGTTTCAAATTTCATAATTTTTGAAGCTAGTATGTGAGCGTGGCAAAGGAAAACGTGTTTTGGTCAATTACAGTTAAAGTGGATCGACCAGAAATGGGCCTTTTTGCAAACAGTCTCAAAATTTGACGAAACTAGTTTTGTTGGGACCGTTTCGTCAAAACATAGCCAGATTTATTTTTCTGGAATTTTTCGAATCAGTTTGTGGCCCTGGTAAATTGAAATGTACGTTCAAATCAAATATTGAATGTTTTATATTTTAATTTGAAGAAAAACTGACTGAAACAATCGAATTGGCCTTCGAAACATATCCCATTGTGTTCGGAATGGGGGTAAAACGCTAGGGACGACAGTCATTGGGTTTGGATTGGAGGTCGTGTTAGAAAACCCTCTTTTAAAAATTATAAATATCTCCGAGCCAATCAGAATTTAATAAAAAAAGAGCTTTCTCTCTCCCCAACGTCAACTGAAGGCAGAAACCACATCGCCGCTTCCCAAGAGATTTACGGCCGCTCCGATCATCATTGACCATCGACGCAGTTAAACTTTCGGTAGCCCTCACCCCCTCTTCAAATCCGTGTAGGCCTCATCCCCTACCGTCTCAAGTTGCATGCGAATCGCACCCACGAAATTCGGAGCTTCAGGCCGCCGCCGCCGCCACCTGGGACCGTCGAGCTGGCCAAGATTCCCATCGCGGAGAAGCCTGTTCCTCCCTCTTTGACGCTGTATCCTCCAATCGAGCTTCCCAAATCTGAACCCTAATCCCCCAAATCCACTCGACACCCACGCCCCTCCCTGACTTAATCAGCACCCCTCCGACGCGCCTCCACCCTCTGCTGACTCCGATCGCCTGACACCCCTCCAGCCACCTTGTGGAACCATCAGCGTCGAAGGCCGCTCCGTCTGCTTCGCCAGTCCTGATCGACGTCCGGCCTTCGGGTTTGGCGCGCGCGCGGGTGGAGATTTGAAGGAAGATGAGATCGATGTACTGCCTGTAGAAGATGAAGTAGGAAAAGAAAAGAAAAACATCAACGACAATATTTCTCTCAACGTTATTAAAGGTAGTTTATTTATCTTGTTTTATTTACTGTAAAATCAGTTTTTAAACTATATAATATCATAATAAAACCAGTTTTTAAAATAAATGATGGTATTTATAAAATTAGTTTTATAAAATATATTGCCTTGAAAAATCAGTTTATATATTAAAAATAAAAAAGGGTGATTTTTATTATCATATAGAGAGTGTAAGAATTTGATTTTTTTACATATAATATAGAAAAGTTAAAAATATATTTTTTATACTAGTGGCATGACAAAAATATGATTTTTACTTAGGTAGAGTATTAAAAATATGGCTTTTGTTAAAGTAGAAATATAAAAATATAATTTTTATATAGTTATGATAATAAAAATTCAATCTTTATATAAGAAGAAGAAGTATAAAAATATAATTTTTATATAGGAAGAAGCGTTGTAAAAATATATAAAGAAATAAAAATTTGATTTTTATTTATTGAAATAAGGTAATAAAAATATAATTCTTATTATGAACAGCGTAGTAAGGACTACATCGGAATATCAAACAGATCCAGACGGCTCAGCAGTTCAAAAGCAAAGCACGGTGGAGTGGAACCTACGGCGAGAACTTCTCACTTTCAATTTTTCTAGTTAAAATATATACTAGGATGCAGACGGTGTTTAGTAGCACCCGACACCCGTCGTCCACAGACCATGGACGGCTTGTATGCTTATTTGTATGATTTTGATGTGTAGTTGATTGTGTGTTGTGATGTGAAATGAAACAAAATATTTATATAGTTAAAAATATTTTATAGTTAAAAATAGAATTTTAACGTATATATGAAATGAAATAAAAATAAACAAATCGGACGATTTGTTTATATACACACATTTGACTAATATTGATTGGGACGATAAGTTTTACATATCGCCCAACTGCACAAATAAAATCTGTGTTTGATTGTTTGAAACCCCCCACGGGTATTGGGATGATATTTGACGTACACTAATCCCGATTGTTTAGTTGTATGTCGATCGATTGATTGACAGACTGTTATAAGCGTTGAATATTTATATTTGATGCTTATACAGTGTAGAATGCACTTTGGATGATGGTTGATTATTCATCGTTGTTATTGTATACATGTGTTGTAGAATTACCATATAATTAACAATATATGGTAATTGATTGGGCCTCATTCCAGTTTTGAAAAAGAAATACTCGAATAGAAATATTTGAAAAAGAAATAATTGAAATAGAATATTTGAAAATAGAAATATATGAAGCCGTGTTGATTATATTTACGCCATTTTGACGTGAACGATATTTATATTGATTTTATTCAATTTATAATGAACATCGAAAGTGATTTCAAAATCTGATATATTGAATAGAAATGAATTCGAATTGAAATGAATAGAATTGAAATTGAATAGAATTGAAATTGAATAGAATTGAAATAGAATTGAAATAGAATTGAATTGAAAACGAACTGAAATTGAATTCAAAATTGATTTGAAAGGAAATCAATTTGAAATGAATTTAAAACGAATTTGTAAGGGAAAATTCAATTTTGATTTGAATTTGAAAAAGAAGTTGAAATCGTTTTGAAAACGAATATAAAACGATTTATAAAATACGTTTTAAAAGTAAATCGACGAAGTATATATTATATATATTATATATATAATATAATGGCCTGAATAGAACGCGCCGCGCCGCGGCAGTTCCCGAATTTCGACCATTGACTTCGAACAGATATTACGGGAGATCCGACCGTCGGATTCTCCAGAAACCGGAACTGTTAGGTTCGTATCGAAAAGAGCTTTCTAACGAATATTAGAAATTTGAAATCTAATGGTTGGATTTGGAATTATGTCCAAATCAAATTTGGAAAAGGTCGCTGTAAGTGCAGTTCGATGGCCGTTGATGGAAATCGACTGTGCGGGCCTTGATAAAATTATTAAAAATAGTAATAATTTGTGTAAAATTATAGGAAATGATTTGTGAAGATTTGGGATGAAAAACTCCTATTTGAAAAGATAAAAATATATTTTTATCGAAATGAACTAGTTTTGAACTAGAATTATAATTCTATTTATTTTTAAATAAATAAATTGAATTTGAAAAGGGTTTTTAAAGTAACCAGAATTTCCAATAATTGAATTGGAATGGATTTTAATCGAAATTGTCTTTGGATTATTTTGATGTTGGATTTCGTGATTATATAGATATTGTTATGGAAATTTGAAAGATATTTATATCGTTATTTCCAATACGATATTTGTTAGTCGTAGAGTTTGATATTGAATATGAGTCGATATCATTTCTATTCAGGGCCTTGTGTTTAATATCAAATGTGATTTGGGTTTGTCGTGAATGGTGTCTTCATTAACACTGTTCTTAAGCCCGGTTGAGAAAAAGATTAAATCTTTTATTTAGATTTAATGAAGTGTACCAATTAAATAATATTTAATTGGAACTGAATTCGAATTGATTCTTGGGTTTATCATGAACAGTGATTTAAATAACACTTGTTCTTTAACCCGATAATTAATGAAATGTGATTTTGGGTTGTCATGAACGGTATCTTCAAAAATACTGTTCTCAGACCCAAAGGAGTTAAGAAAATCAGAAACTAACTGGAGGTTAGTTAAGTTGAATGGTTTCCGGGGTATTTATCTGATGTTGGTTTCGGCCTTGGGGTTAATACTTAGGGAATTGCTCACTTACTATTTTACGGTTAGGGACTAATTGAAATGTGATGTGATTTTGGAGTTTATTGTGAACCATGTTTTAAATGACACTGATTCTTTAACCCAGTTAAAGATTAAAACTAAGTGGAGTTTTAATGAATCTTTAATTAGATTGAAAAGATCGAGAATGGAGTATCACCAATTTTGCTCCAGGCGATAGTTAAACCTTTAATTAGATTTGAACGTGAAATGGTAATTGAATTTACCGATAACACCGTGGTGTTAGATATGAAGTATTACCAGTTTTACTTCATGGGATGAATAGGTTGGGATTGGGAAATTAAAACAAATGATTACTTCGGTAAGGTTCGTTAATCCCGACTAGTTTGGATAAACCAAAATTTGGTTTGAATTGATTTTCAAAGGATGATTAAAGTATAAATTTAAAGGAAATTATCTTTGATAAAATTAATGGGAATCTTTCACTAAGAATGTGAAATTTAGAAACTAACTGAAGGTTGGCTAAGTCGAATGGTTTCCTGGGTTTTGATCTAATGTTAGTTTCGGCCTTCGGGGTTAATATTTGGGAAATCGTTCTCTTACTGATTTACGGTTAGTGACTAATGAACTGGAATGAGGCGTATGTTGTGTTTGTGTAACACTTGTTTATTATATACGCGAGTGGCTCAGAAATATCGGGTTTATCCCATTCTGAATAACTGAATCGACGATAAGAAATCGAAGATGAAGATGGTGGTCGAAGACCGGAGATCTTCACCTCGTTTGGATGGTAACTGATGTCCTGATTGGGAGGCATCCTGAAATATGGATAATGATTGGTGATCGTCCAGATGTACGTGGAGATCGATGGGTTTGCGAGGTATATAGTGCCTCCGGTTTCGTTCAGACCCAGAACGGACTTGCAAATGGACAGTGTGTCTGACATTGGAATTTATTCTGTGTGATTGATAGCTATCAGTTGCACGGTGTGAATTGCCTGTGTGGCATGCTAAGATGTAGTGATCAGGGCTTCTGTTGAAAAGCAAAGTCTTGTGGTGATGATCAAAGCACCGCCTCTGTGGCGTAGCTTTGTGTATAACGTGAAATCGCGAGCCCCACACAACGGTATGAACCCGAAACGGGAGAGGACCTCAGGGGGGACATGCGTTTTCTTTCTAGCTAGAAGTGGCGTCAGTAGTTTTACATGCCTTGACGAGTTTGACTTATGTGGTTGTTACTGTTGCGAGGTGCCTCAGTTATATCGGTCGATCCGGGACCGATGGAGTCATTTGTTGGCTCATTTACGCCCAAAAGGGCGGAGAGATGCATTGTTCAGGCATTATAATCCACTCCCTGTGGAGCGGCCCTGACGATCCAAGGTACGGTTGCGGCTGTGCCTGAGGCTCGGGCTAGAGAGTCTCGAATTCGGTAAGGACTATCATTTGCCTTGATTCATGAAGGAAATCCAACTTCCAAATACGTGACTGTGCGGTTTTGATTGTATATCTATATATGGCAACATAGTGGTATGGGGCATTAATGTCGTCTATGATTGATACTTATGATTTGAAATTGCTTTTGAAACATCTAAACACTAGTAATAATATCAAATGCTTTTGTTTTATTCGTATTAATCATATTTTGGCTATTATAAGGCAAAACTTTATCCTCAGGTTTGCGTTGCATTGTGTGATGGGAACTGAGTCTTATAATGGCTTCATTTTTATAAAAAGCATTGCGATGTTTAAAAGAATGATTTGTTTTAAAGCACTGGCAATCCGATGAAGTAAACCAGTTCCACGAAAGTGGCGTGGTCCTGTGATTAGCCATATTTTAAATGTGTTAAGTAGATTTCTCATACCAGTCTCATGATTGAGTCGTAGTTTGTTTCACTTTCAAATTCAGGTGCCCCTTTTTCTACACAGGCAGTCTTGTATTCAGGTTTTAGCTGGCTTTCTCTGGATAGCTGGAGCTGAAGATGGATTCTATCATTTATCTGTTTTTATGCTGTTCAGCTCCTATTGTACATTATGTTTGTTTTTCCGCTGTAGACATATATGTATAGTTGAACTGTATTTGTACTAAGTAAGTTCCTGTTTACTGTGTAACTCTGATGATTACGTTTATTCAATGTATTATTTGTACATTATCTGGTGTGTTTATTTAATTCTGCTCTACTATTATCTATTTCTGTGTTATATTCCAAGGATTACCCTTGCTGCCGTCAGTACGGGGTTTGGGGTCGTCTCAACATAGTACATGGTAGCTAAGTCATCTATGATTGATACATTATGATTGAAATGTCTTTGAAACATATGTACCCTAATAATAATATCAAATCTGTTTTATCATATCAAGCATTTTTTACCATTATAAGGTAAAACTCTATCCTTCGATTTGCATTGCACTGTGTGATGGGACTTGAGTCTTATAATGGTTTCAGTTTTTCTAAAAAGCATTGCGTTGTTTATTTATTTACCTTATTTATGCACTGGCAATCCAATTGAGTAAACCCGTTTTGCGTTAGCGGCGTGGTCCTGTGAATAACCATATTGTTATATAAGTTAGGAAAGATTTCTCATACTAGTCCCATAACTGACCCGTAGTTTGTTTCACTTTGCAAACTCAGGTGCCCCTTTTTCCACATGGGCAGTCAAGTGCTTATTTTGCAGATATATTGAGCAGGATTCTGGATCTGTAATGACCCAGATTTTTATCAATTTATTTTTGAATATTTAATATTTATTTTAAATACAGAGTTGATAATATAAATAAATTTTTATATTATTTTATCGATTTAAAAATAAATTTTTGAATTTGTATCGAATATATTAAATTATCGAAATACAAAATATAATTGAAATCGAAGTTAAAAACTGAATCAGTACAATTCAGATGACCAGTATGAATTCTATTTGAATATATATGATGGTAATAATTATTATCGAGGGACTGATTATTTATGAATTTTTAATTATATTATATTAATTTAATGTTGTTATTTTATATTTACTTTCGAATTAGATTTTATAATCGTTTCTGTTTAGTTCAGAATAGCGTTATAATATTGGAATGACGGTCGGTATGCTAAAATAGCGGTTCACGGTTTTTAATTATGAACCCTGAGATATTTGTAATGGATAAGATCAAAATCAAATCGATATCTATTTAAAAAGGATAAAAATCTCTTTATTTCAAATCAATTTAAATTCGAAATCAAATCACTAGTACTTAGCTACCCTACCATATGTACTTTGCGCAGGCTACGTTCCTTAATGCTGAAGAAATCATCTTCTATAAATCGCACACAATATTTCCCCTTCTCTCTTTTAAATTATCCATACAATTTCAATGTCGTTCTTCATTTCACTTTGCAGATAGTGAATCAATAAAAAGCGTTCCTTTTTCCCTAATGTTTAAAACCCTTCCATTTACTCTATTACTCCTCAAATCGAAAACACCTTGACCAAATAAAATAAAATAAAGTCAATTTCCCTAATTCAATTCAAATGCTAGGGCTTCGTTATCGAATCCGTTCACTTTCCCCTTTCTAAGAAATCGCAATGTATGCAGAACATCATTGGTGATAAGAAGCGCGATGAATTAGAAAGCGTCGAAGCCACCGTTAGTCACTGCGGTGATAGAAGGTGGATATTTAATCATCGATGGTTGAAGTAAAGAGTTGTAAGTCGATGGCAATAGGGAATTTGTATTTGGGATAATGATTTGGAGAAGCAAATGGTTTGAATCAAAAGCGATAGTGGTTGTCGGGGTGGGGAATCGCGAAACAATCTGAAGCTGGAGCAGTGGAAGGACAGGTTGATCTAGTGTTCGAACTGAAGTGGTTTGAGGGAGCAAAGGTAGTGTGATGGGGTGTAGAAGTCATGATTTGTGGTGGTTGCAGTCAACGGTGAGGTTTTGACCAGTGAGAAGACGCGATTGAAGGGCTAGAGAAGGAGCAGGGTGCGTTTTGGAACTTGGTAAGAAAAGAAGAGGACGCCAAATGTTTTAAAAATGGTTGAGGTGTGTTAATACTGTAATTATGTCAAGTTGATGGTTTTTAGTGGTTTTGGGAAAAGATATGCGTGAAGGTGATCGGAAAAATGGTCTGTCATGTGAAGAGGTTGGTCTGGAGAGAAAAGGACTGTCATGGGAGT
The DNA here is from genome assembly GCA_030737875.1 of Allium sativum. Taxonomy (NCBI): domain Eukaryota; kingdom Viridiplantae; phylum Streptophyta; class Magnoliopsida; order Asparagales; family Amaryllidaceae; genus Allium; species Allium sativum. Next base: position 217,620,521 of record CM060918.1, on the reverse strand, counting down.
ATATGGAAGTCTAGTCTATGTTGATTTTTGGGGATAATTTGCAAGCAGTGCAAGCGGAAAATGTGAGGAGTAAGAGTATTGCAGAGTGATAGGGAGATGTAAAAGAAGGGGATTTCAACGGTATAGTCGTTTTGTAGAAATGAAAGGCATGTATTGGTGTGAATGATCGGTGGTGACTATATTGGTTTAGAAAGAAGGCTTAGAAATAAATTAAGGTAAATTAATTATTTAAGCTAAATAATTAACTTATAATCATATATAAATAAATCAGATTTTTAGTTACATGATTAATTACATATATTGGATTGTTTAATTAATAACGGGAATAAATAAATTACAAGGTTGAATTGGTCGAATCAACTGTATGTGGGGTTTGGAGCTGCAAAAATCTTGACTAAGGAATTGGAATTGGAACGAGTAACAGTTAAAATCACAGTGAGTAAATATCACTCACATTTTATTTAGAATTATTTTTATTAGTTAAAAATAATTATTTGTTGGTTGTTTGCTTGCATTGAAATTTTATTGTGGCTATATTGAATATATTAGTTATATAGGATTAATTGTTGTGGTTATTATATATATATATATATATACTGGTGATTGGTTGGATTCCCGCAGTACCATTAGCGGATGCCCGCAGTATCATTAGCAGATGACCATATATGCCCCACGCTATGATAGTGGATGACATTATATACCACGATATTCTACCACGAAGCAGAATGGGTATTATTTATGTTGACTAATGTCTGTGGATGCACGAAAAGAGGTTGGAGGAATCCAGCTGGATTCCTCAAAAATATTAATTGTTTGTTTGTTATCACATATATTGTTATATATGATTTGTTCGAAAACCTATGGTTGATAAATTGGGTGTTTTGAATTGTTGAATGTCACTGGCTCTAAAATGTTGATATATATAAAAATATCATGAAAACGATATCTGAGAATTAAATGGAAAATTCTATTTTTCTAAAAATAGAATATGAAATTCGAATGGACAAAAAATATTAACTTGTTTTAAATAAATAAAACAAGTATTGAAATTTATAAACGATTTTTATAAATTAAAAATCAGGGAATTGAAGTAAATTTATAAACGGTGTTTATAAATAAAATGGAATGATCTTCATTGGAAAATCTAGAAACTAAAGTGAATTTATAAACGATGTTTATAAATGAAGAATCATTTGGATAATTTGGAAAATATAAATTCAAAGGTGAATTTAAAAAGGGAATTGAAATTAGTTAGAAAAAGAGATGATAAATCTATTCTGATAATCAGAATGAAAAGTGAATTAAAATAAATCTGTATGGATTTATGATTTTAATTCGATTAGATCGAATTTATTCAAATAAAATATTTTCAGACGAAAATATTATGATTTTATTTAATAGAAGTTTAAAGTTAAATATGAAAACAGATTCTATATTTATATAGATAAGTTATAATAAATAAAATATTCCAAAATAAGATTTTTGGTTTTCGAACAGAATTTGAAATGAAACTTTTTTTATTTTATAAAACAAGGAAGTTGGATTTATAAACAGTATTTATCAATCTAGTGAAATAAATTATCATTAGATAATTTGAGGGTATAAATTCAAGTATGAATTTGAAAAGTAGAATTTTAATGGAATCGAAATGGAAACTTGTTTTAATATATAAAACAAAGAAGTTATATTTATAAACGACGTTTATAAATTAAGTGAGATAATTATCACTTGGATAATTTAAATATTTAAATTCAAATATGAATTTAAAAGTGAATTTGGAAGTGTTTGAAATAGAACGATAAATTTCATTCTGGGATTCAGAATATAAATGGAAGTGAGAAAAATCCAATGGGTTTATAATTAGAATTCGATTATATCGAATTTTATAAATAAATTTATATATATAAAGGGAATTGGAATTTAATACAGTAAATTTAGTATAAGTAAATTTATAACTCAGTAAATGTAAAATCAACGATTATAAATAATCAGAATGTTAAGTTGGATTTGAAAACGGGATTAAATTTATATATCAAGATATATATTAGAATGAGATGGAAATTTATTTATAAACAAAGATTATAATGTTTATATTTAAATATAATTAAAATGAACTCGCCGCAGCGTGGTAGTTCGTAAATTGGCATTTCGAACTTCATTTGAGTATGTAGAACTCAATTTAAGTCGGAATTCTTTAAAACAAGAACCGTCAGGACTAGTTGAATAATATTATTCCAATGAAAGAGGAAAATCTGGAATTCGTCTGATAGATTTTAAGTTATGTCAAAATCAAAATTTCAGAAAAGCAGTGCCAAAATCGTTTAAAAACCATATTGGTTTATATAGATAAATATAAGGATTTTTAAGAAAATAAAATCCGAATTTCCATTTGAAAAATCTGGACTTGAGTTATAAAATAAATATGAGCTCGAGTGGAGTAAATGGATTGATTTTTGAAACAAAATCAGTTATTTATTTTTGAATAGAATTAACTAAGTGGGAGAATTATTTGTTAATCGAATTTTAGATCGAGATATTTCTTTTGATAAGTAAATGAGACTTGTGAATTTGATATTCAAAATCGAATATGAAACCTGAAATGAAGATGGGATTCAATTGATTTATAAGAAAACTAAAATACATACAAACATGATATGTTCAAATAACAAGTGAAATAGGCTAAGAAGCTAATTAAAGAATAAATGGGCGAAACTGAATTCAAATGATTGGATTGAGTTGAGTTGAATTGATAACAAGTGAACATGTGCTAAACAGGTATGGAATGAAGTTTAGAGATTAAGTGTCCGACAAAAAGGTACATGTTTAAATTCCATATGAGGTTTTATGCGCCGAATCGGCAAGCCACTTGGCTTTTTGATTTTCTTTTTGAATGGGAAGGGCCTAGAGAGGCGATTTGAGGTTTGAACTATCGACCGGTACAATGGAGGTTATGTCGAAATTTTCCAGAAATTTAAGGAGTTAGAATATTTTATGAAGATTTGATAATTAGAAATCGATATATCGATATATGTATAATTCAATAATGAAACGAAATTAGAATAGAATGTTATAAACAAAAAAAAAATATGTGAATTTGAATTTGGTAAGAATAGAAAGAGAAGCATATATACGTTTAAAATAAATAAATGAATAAGTGGGTTTTATGGTGTTGGTGATTTGAGATAAGTGGTCTTGTCCGTTTTGAAGTTAAAGATGTTATTCAGTCAAGGTCTGAGAGGTAATTATACCCCAACTTGATTGATATCATTTTTAACCGATAAATAGCAAGATTCAGTCTCAAAGAGAGACGTTTAAAGAGTTTAGTTGAATGTAGTATTTTTGGTTGTTGAACGATGTTTTATACAACGTTTGTTTTAACCCATGTAAGTGGAAATTTAGAAATATAATAAATAAATATTTCCTAAGTGTAGAAATGAACGGTCGTGAAAGAGATAAGTAATTGGAATGTTTTCCAATTATAAATAGAATATATTTTCTAAGTATAGAAAATAAAAGAAGGCGATATATGGAAATGTTTTCCAAATAGCGTAAGAGGTCAAGATGATTATCGAAAATATCGAGTTAACGAATATGATAAGGAAATAGAGCAGTGATTTAATTAATGAAATATTACTTAAGGGGCCCAGTGATTGTTTGATGCTATGAATGAATGTTTCTTTTCTTCGATAGTTAAATAACCGACTATCGAAGTGTTCGCCAATATCGTTGTCAATATGGAGAGACCAGTTGGATTATTATCTGAGAACCACTTTGTATTGGCAGTAGCGTTGCGAATCAGATTATATGAAGATAATCGAAGATGGAGTAAAGTGCAAGGGCGTTTTCTATTTATGGAAATTGTGCCTTCGGTTTCGTTCAATCCCAGAACGAACGTATATGGACGAATGTATGACAGAGTATTTCCAATGATCGCATATGTTGGTTTGTACAAATATATATGGTGGCGGAGAATTTATTCTCTTAGCATAAGATCCATAATATATTTGTGCAAATCAATTAATGATTAATGGATCTGACAATATGGCATTCAAAGTGATTGTGCTATCAATGAATGGAAAGTAATCGTAGCCTCAGGCCACAACAACCGGGAAATGACAAAAATCGGACAGGCAGCATGGCTAGTGGGTCGCTCCCATTAGGGTGTATAATCACTTATCTAGAGAAATTCCTTTTACTTCTTTAATCTATCGATGTTGTCCCTTTTCGAGAAACGATTGCTGATCCCAACCGTTGGTGATATACGTTCGATACACTCAAGCGAAATGAGTGGTCGGTCATGTGTGGCCGGGTTGCAAGATGTTCTTGTTGAACTCAGTGTATTCCTCTCTAGAGATACATTAGCGAAAGGTGGTTCCATACCTTGTCATAGTTGGAAATCCATTACCCAATACGTGCTTGCGGTTTTGATTGCATACTATATATGTAGAACGTGAGATGAAAGCGTTTCTGCTAGATGATCATTATATTGTGGTTGATAGACACTATTATAATATCAATAAGTTTTTATATAAAGATGATTTTGAATTCTCATAAGGGAAAAACCCGTTCCATTATACGGCGCGGTCTTATGAGATATCGTTTACTTGTTTAAACTGGTTTAAACTGGTTTACTCACACCAGTCCCATGACTGACCCGGAGTTTATTTTGTTTTGTTTTCCCTAAACTCTTGGGTGCCCATATTTGTACGGGCAGTCAAATAGTCGGGATTTTACATATTCACTTGGAGGAGCTTGAAGCAAGAGGCTTCACGTGTTAGCTATACACTATCATGTATTCCGCTGCGTACCATGTTTCTATCTGGAAATAGGTGTTTATAACTGTTCCAGAAATAGCTGTTGTGCTCTGATGTAATAACCCGTAAATCTGAGCCAATTTAAAAATTATATTTTAGCGAATTTTGGATATTTAAAATGAATTATTTTAAATAATAACGAAGAGAAATTTATTTTGAATAGAAATAGAACGTATATATTTATTTGAAGCGACATTAGAATATATATATTTTATTTTAATTATAAAAGGAATAGAAAATTGGCGCGGTAGTTTGAAAATTTGATTTCAAATTTCAAATAAATGTACATGATTCAAAATAAACCAGATTTTAGCGAAACCAAAAATATTAGAATCTATTTGTGAATATCTTTCGAACGAATCTGAAAAATTGAAATTTCATAGCGGGGATAAAAAGTTACACCCAGTTGAAAATTGAGAATAGTCGCTATGGAACTCTGGCCCTTAAAAATGGAAATTTTGCAAACAACCTTCGTTTTCGACGAAACCACTTTTGTTGGATCCGGGATGTCAATTTATTGCTAGATTCCAAAATTCGTAATTTTTCGAATCAATTTGTGAGCATGGCGAAGTAAAACGTGTTTTAACAGTTTCAGTCAATTTCGATGTACCAGAAAATGACCATTTTTCAAATTGTCTCATAATTTGATGAAATTAGTTTTGTTAGGACCGTATCGTCAATACGAAGTTAGAATTTTTTTTTTTAGAATTTTTAGAGTCCGTACGTGGCCCCGAAAAATTGAAATGGGCATTCAAATTCAATATATATTGATTTATATTTTAATTTAAAGGAAAACTGATCGTAACGGTCGAATTGGCTTACGTGACATATCCGATTGAGTTCGGAATGGGGGTATTTAGCTAGGGGCGACAGTCGTTGGGCTTGATTTGGGGTTCGAATTTAAAAGTTACTTTCTAGAATTAAAAATAAATATTAATATAATATATATTATAATATTTTTGCCCTTAACCCCCTCTCCCTCCCTCACTTCTCTTTCCATCGTTCGATATGAGAAAAAGCAAATAAAAAACAGAGAAACCCAAATCGATCGAGCGCGATTCCCTCCCTCGACCTCATCACCGATAACGAACTTTAACCCCCCCCCCCAACGACGCAGGCTCCTCCTCCCCTCCCCCCATAGCTTCGAGCCATCCAAGCCTCCGACGAAGACCGCGAGCGCAAGATTGAGGGGCGCGCTCACTTCTAGCCACCGCGGGATCAACTGAGCCGCCACACCAAGTTCCGCCTTCGACCGCGCACCAGGAACAGCCCTCCTCTTGCTTCAACGTCGAATGAATAGTGAGCCCTTTTATTTTTATATGATAGGAATAATAAAAATATAATTTTTATATGATAGGAATAATAAAAATATAATTTTTATATGGTAGAGATAGTAAAAATATGATTTTTATATTATAGAGATGATAAAAATATGATTTTTATATACTAGAAAAATATAAAAATGTGATTTTTATATGAGTGGCGATATAAAAATATAATCTTTATTAGAAGAAGAGCAATATAAAAATATAATTTTTATTATGAAGTTAGCGTGATAAAAATATGATCTTTATTATATGAACACCGGTATAAAAATAGAATTTTTATCTATATGGTAGCGGTATAAAAATAGAATTTTTATCTATATAGTAGTTGTATAAAAGTAGAATTTTTATCTATATAGTAGCTGTATAAAAATGTGATTTTTTTAATCCATATAGCGTAGTTATAAAAATTTGATTTTTATATACATGGCAACAATACAAAGATGCGATTTTTATATATGTAGTGGATACAGACAACGAAAGTGACGAAAGGCGAGTACGGCGAAGGTTTCCTACGTATGAAGAGTCATGGCATTTGGTTTAGCTAATCGGTGAGAACTCCTCACTTTTATTTTGTTTTCTAGCTGAAATATATATTAGGATGCAGACGGTGCTTAGCAGCACCCGACACCCGTTGTCCACAGACCATGGATGGCTTATTTGTTTGATTGATGTGTTGTAATATCAATTTTGTGTAGTGGAATGAAAGAAATTATTTTATGGTAAAAATATAATTTTTAATGTGTATATATAATAAATATTTATAAACAAATCGGACGATTTGTTTATGTACACTATTTTGATTGATATTGATTGGGACGATAAATTTTACACATCGCCCAACTGCACAAATAAAAATCTGTGTTTGTTGATGTGAAACCCCACACGGGTGTAGGGATGAAATTGGCCATACACTTGTCCGACTAATTAGCTGTATGTCGATCGATAGATTGACAGGCTGTTATAAGCATAAAATATTTATATTTGATGCTTATGCAGTGTAGAATGCACTTTGGGTGATGGTTGCCTGTGTTTGATTGTTGTAGTGTACGCATGTGTATGAAATCCATATAATTAACACTATATGGTAGTTGATTGGGCCTCATTCCAACTTTGAAAATAAAATAAAATTCATGTGTTGAATAAAATATAAATTCATGTGTTGAATAAAATATATATTCATGTGTTGAATAAAAGAAAACTCATGTGTTGAATAAAATATAAATTCATGTGTTGAATAAAATATATATTCATGTGTTGAATAGAAGAAAATTCATGTGTTGAATAAAATATATATTCATGTGTTGAATAGAAAGAAAGTTCATGTGTTGAATAGAAAGAAAATTCATGTGTTGAATAGAAAGAAAATTTATTTGTTGAATAGAATATATATGTAACGACCCGGTTTTTAGCGACTTTGGTTATCGACATAAACTCAATGACGACTAACCAAACATCGAAAAAAACCGGTAGTTAATGAAAGAAGTTAGAGGGTGAGAATAGATAAGATAGAAACTTAGAATAGAAGAAGAAGAAGACAACATCAGAGTAGCACGAATCTCACAGCGGAACGAATAACATATAACCTAACTTTGAAATGAAACATTTTACTTGAATATACATATCATTATCAAGTACAGCACTTACAACATAGTGGAATAACAATAGCTATATAAAATCCTGAAGCCTCTTGCTCAAGCTCTTCAAGTATTTGTAAATCCTGACTACTTGACTGCCCGTACAAAATTGGGCACCCAAGAGTTTAGGGAAAACAAAACAAAATAAACTCCGGGTCAGTCATGGGACTGGTGTGAGTAAAACAGTTTAAACCAGTTTAAACAAGTAAACGATATCTCATAAGACCGCGCCGTATAATGGAACGGGTTTTTCCCTTATGAGAATTCAAAATCATCTTTATATACAAACTTATTGATATTATAATAGTGTCTATCAACCACAATATAATGATCATCTAGCAGAAACGCTTTCATCTCACGTTCTACATATATAGTATACAATCAAAACCGCAAGCACGTATTGGGTAATGGATTTCCAACTATGACAAGGTATGGAACCACCTTTCGCTAATGTATCTCTAGAGAGGAATACACTGAGTTCAACAAGAACATCTTGCAACCCGGCCACACATGACCGACCACTCATTTCGCTTGAGTGTATCGAATGTATATCACCAACGGTTGGGATCAGCAACCGTTTCCCGAATGGGCAACATCGACAATAGATTTTCAGAAATAAATGAAACTCTAGATCAGGTGATTATACACCCTAATAGGTGCGACCTTCATAGCTATGCTGCCTGCCCGATTTTCTGTCATTTAACGGATGTGAGGCAAGAAGCTACGCTTATCTTTCACATGCCACATCTTCATTCACTTAGAATGTCACATCGTCATACCTGCCAAACCACAAATTGACTTAAACAAAAATACCAAGGGCATAAAGCTAAGAGAAACGAATTCCTCCGCCACCAACGTAAAAACGTTTGAAACGATCAACTTACGCGATCCACCAGATATACTCTGTCACATCTTCGTCCATACAAGTTGTCCTGGGACTAGACAAACCGAAGGCACTATTCAGTATATCCATCTTAGGCACTATTATCTGAGATTTATACAACAACCCTTGCATTTTACTCCGTCTTCAATTATCATTGGCATATATTGTAACGACCTAGGGTTTTCCGACCCCGAAAAGCGACATAAATACCCTTACCATGACTTATGCCGACCTTCCAAACACCGAAAACACTGGAATGTTTTATAGAAAGAAATTAGAGGGTGGGATAAGAAAGAAAGTTAGAATAGAAGAAGAAGAATCAACACAGAGTCTCACATCGCAGCGGAACAAAATATAATACAGAAATAAATCTTTATTCAGAACTTTTGAAAATACTTACAATATCAGAGTACATCAGCATCTCTGGACAGTTATAATAATCTGTCGTTAGATATATAAAATCACACAGGGGGATATCATTCGTCTGAATATCTTCAGCTCATCTCTAGGTTTCGTAGTACCAGATAACCTGAACCTGTACATCCGGGCTAACCCGAGCATTTACAAAACACTGGGTCAGTCTGGTGGACCAGAGTGAGAAAAACTCGCACAGCATTTAGGGTATCACACAACTTGATTTTAAAGTTAAAATCCTTTCGAAAGAAAAGGATAATCGTAAGACCGATCCACACATAAACACGGACGGTTTTTACATTACGATAACCCAAAACAGTTTTTGAAATCAATATCTTTCTGATATTATAATAATGTCTAAATACAAGTAATTATCAAATCTAGCGGAACGCTTGCATCTCACGCTGGACATATATAATATACAAACAAAAACCATTGGCACTTATTGGAGAATGGATTCCAACTATGACAAGTATGGGACCACCCTCCGATCGTGCATCTCTAGAGACGAATACACTGGGTTCAACAAGAACGTCTTGCAACCCGGCCCACACATGACCGAACACTCATTTCGCTTGAGCGTATCGAATGTATATCACCAATGGTTGGGAGCTACCCACCGTCTTCCCGAAAAGGGACAACATCTAAATAGATTTAGAAACAAATGGATTTTCTCTAGATAGGTGATTATACACCCTAATGGGAGCAACCCACATAGCCATGCTGCCTGCCCGATTATTTGTCATTTCCCCGGTTGATGAGGCTTGAGGTAAGAACACATCTGGTCATCATACACTTTGAATGCCACATCGCCAGATCCGCCAGATCACACTGATTGACGTCCTCAAAAATACTCTAGTTTATTTAGCTAGAAAATAACCATTTCTCCGCCATTAACTATGGTGCGTTTGGAGAAGTCAACGCATGTAATTGCTTTGGAAATACTCCATCAGACATCCGTCCATACAAGTCATCCAGGAACAGGATGAACCGAAGGTACCCTCCTATTGCATCCAATATAGAAATCACCCCATGGATCAGTAGCGATAGACCTTGCAATCCACAGATTCCAACCGCGAAAAAACCCCATTATACCTCCGGGTCGAATCAGAGATTTTAAGTGGTTCTTCCGCTTTATGAAGATCTATGGTCTACACATGCTCCATCTCGATCGTCGCCTGATCTCTTCAATATGTTTCATATTTGTTTGTTGGAATGGTTTTTGAATATATATTCGATCCCGGTCTTTCCATACCAACAATCGTAAAGGCCAGACTTCATAGTCGGTTATTTAACTATTAAGTAAACATCCATGAAAATAAAAATAGATTCACTGGTCTAGTACTCAGCATCACTTGGCTTTTAAAATTATCGCCAAATCTTCTTTTAATTCCGTACTAGGGAAAAATAACATCTCATATCATTTTCTTTACTTTGGAAATCTTATCACACATTCTCGCCCTTTCCAACTAGTATCATCCTTGGATAGTCCCGAAGTTGTTCAAGTTGGGGTATTTTAATTACCTCTTAGACCTTGATCAACAATGTTCCTATATTCAGGTAAATTTTACGAGTGGAAATTCAAAAACCCGATATTATTATTTCAATTCCTATTTCCAACTTCGTTTACCAAGCTCCCATTTGAATCCCTTCCACGGGAAATCTCCTATCAATTTTTATGGTTTAACTTAATTCCATCATTAAGTATTTCCAATTCCAAATCACTTCTTTACTTCTCGTTTGCTTTGTAAACCTTGTTTTTACATCTCAGGTTTAATTTTAACTCTTTTATACCTTCATTTCCTTTACTTAATCAAATCGTTAAGTAACCCTTCTATTTAAGCTTATAAGTTCGCTTAAATCCCTTTTATAACACCATTATAACACGAGTTAGAATATAAAACTAGTTCATAATCTCTTCTCAAAATTTAAATCAACTCCTGTTAATTCCTACTTTAAATTAATTAATAATATAATTAATTTAAATAACTTCATATAATTGTTTCTAAGAACAATTAATCGAATTCTAAATCGTTAGGTTATTTCCTTCTCACCTGCTTATAATTTCTCTTAACATAAGAATATACCTTATCAAAACAATAATTGATTTATAAACCCTTGAATAATGATACTTATTTTCTTTTAAAATTACCCTATTCAAAATAATATATTTAAAACTATTTTAGTTATAAATCAAATTTATAACTCAATATGGTCGATTTACTTGACGATGAAAATCCAAAATTGGTATAATGATTGACTACTAGACAGTGATGCCAAAATACTCGACCAATATACTCACTGGTTAAAAAAAAATCAAATGTTGAATTTCGATTCAACAGGTATCGATCAAATCGACCATCCAATCAGAACTGTTTCCTTTATCTGATAATAACAACCATCAATCAGCAACAGGTCACACAATAATTCAAACAATTTAAATCACGCTTATTTTCTAAACGTGACCAATCAAAGGAAATTTCCTTTATTTGATAAGAACAAGGTTTAGCGTTTTACTGGAATTAAATGTCCATTTAATTCATTGATTAAATCGAATATACATATATATATATAACTAGCAATTGGTCACTTACTAGCAATCAGAGCACACAAAAGTAAAACTCAATTTATATGAAATATAAACGGGAAGAACTGAGTGAGGTTAATTCACTTTTATTGGTTTGGTCGTTCATCGCTGGTTTTTAATTAAACTAAACAACGTTTAATTTAATTAAAAAAAATTTGTGCTTCCAGTCCTGACAGACACTGCTCCTCTTGACCTTCTCGTTTCTATGGTCTCAACGAGACAAACCATGCTTAAATCTGTCAACGTACGAGTGTGATATCATATAAACAAATTTCAGAAAGTAATTAAACTTTAAAGCTTAAATTTAAAAATTTAAGTGGGCTTTAACCCAAACCTTGTTCGGCCTGTATTCCCCCCAGCCCACTTATCCTCATCAAAACCCTACCCGATCCCCTTTTATTCTTCACAAAAAAATTACACCGCCTCCACTAGAAATTTCTCTAATGGCCGATCCTTTCTCCCTTTCCTGTCCTTCAACCGAATCTAAGGCCGCTGCAACGAAACCTCCCCCTACGAAATGTGACGAAAAGGAATTTTTCTCGATCCGAATCAGTCGTTAAACCGACCCAGACCGTTCGAAATGCCTGATCGTTTTGAGAATACGACAAATCAGAACACAAACAGTAGAACATTTCATTGTATATTACAACAATACCATCAGATTACCAGAATATACAGAGTATAAATGAATATTACACAGAAATATCAGAGATTTAAATAAATTACATAAACAAAATTATATTTTTATTCCTCTTGCATACTAAAAATTATATTTTTATTCCTCTAGCATAATAAAAATTATATTTTTATTCCTCTAAAAACCATATGTTTATATTGCTAACATCATATATAAAGATCGAATTTTTCCTATCCAAAATATTTATAAAAATCTATCCTACTCTTGTTTTATTACAAAAATATAAAAGGAGTGAAATAAATAATAAAATAAAATAAAATAAAAATGGAATTCAATGTTAATTTCAGTTTGAAAATCGAGTTAATCTCCTTATAAACAAAGAATGAACAAAGGAAGGGGATGGAACTTACTGGTGGTGGAGGAAGCGGTCGGAGCAGTAAGGGGGGCTTGGCGCTGGCCTGCGCGGGCTAGAGGAGGGCGTCGATGGGAGGGGGCGCTTGCTGGCGATCGGGGGTGGTCGGGATCTGGCGGCGCCTTCTGGTGGTTGCCGTCTTCAACTCGGTGGGGGGGGGGGTTGGGATCGTCGCACAGCAGAGGAGAGAGGCGCGAGGTGAGAGATCGACTGAGAGAGGAGGAGGCGGGCCAGGGGGTGCGGAGGTCGGAAGGGGCGGTGATTGGCTTGGGCGGCGGCTAGGTCTGAGGAACGATGGTGAACAGAAGGGGCAGGTTTTATTTCTAAAAGAATTAAATGAATTGGAGGGGAGGGGGTAAAGGGATATTATATATATTATTTTATTTATTATTTTATTCTCCACCAAAGTTGACTTTTCCGTTTAGATCCCAAATCGAACCCATCGACTGTCGTCCCTAGTGTTTTACCCCCATTCCGAACACAATGGGATTTGTATCGTAGACTGATTTGATCGTTTCGATCAGTTTCCGTCAAAATCAACATATAACTCTATATATTGAATTTGAACGCGCATTTCAATTTACTGGGGTCACACACTAACCAGAAAAATTCCAAAAAAATATTTTCTAGCTTCATATTGACGATACGGTCCTAACAAAACTAGTTTCGTCAAATTCCGAGACCGTTAGAAAAATGGCCATTTTCCAGTCGATTAAAATCAACTGAAACTGGTCAAACACGTTTTCTTTTGCCACGCTCACATATTGATTCGAAAAATTATGAAATGTGAAACCTAGCAATAATTTGACATCACGGACCCAACAAAAGTGGTTTCGTCGAATTCCGAGGTCGTTTGCAAAATTTCCATTTTTAAGGGCCTGAATTCCATAGCGACTATTCAGAATTTTCAACTGGACATATCTTTTGATTCCCGCTATGAAATTTCGATTTTTCGGATTCTTTGGAAAGATATTATCAATTAGATTCTATTATTTTTGGTTTCACTAAAATCCGGATTGTTTTGCACACGACACATTCAATTGAAGTTTGAAATCGAATTATCTAACTACCGCGCCATTTTCAATTCTATTTATAATTATATATAATTATATATATTCTAACGACGACGTATATAATATATACGTTCGAATTCTACTCAAAATAAATTTTCGTCCTTATTATGTAAAATAATTCATTTTAAATGTTCAAAATTCATTAAAATTGCCAAAATAAAAATTTTAAACTGGCCCAGATTTTCGGGTTGTTACACTACGCAACCTCTCCTTCTTCGATCCCCCCTTCTTTCTCTTAATCGGTCGACCAAAGATCCACATCACATCCTCATGTCTCCTTACTTCCGCCAGTCATCCTCAACCCACTTCTACAACATCCAAAGTCACCACCAATTTGTTGCTCAACCTCCGTGCCATCACAGTTCAAACCCGAGGCTCCAGATGAACCCTACGTCTTCACGTTGAGCAAAACCATCAGAAACTTCATCAGATCCATTCCGAAACGAAGCGTGTGGGATTCAAAATATATACAAGTTTTTAATTTGATTTTTGTTTGTAGAATAAATTTAATTTGGATTCCATAAGTGGTTGGCACCATGTTTATTTACTGTCTTGTGGTGGAATTTGATGAAATACTTGTGGACGACACCTCTATTTATAGTAGTTCGATTGAGATAGAATCAATGTATATCAAGGGTTGTTTTTGGTAGGCTACCATATCTTTAGGCCGATTTGTTTTTCTTCTTTTGAGGTTGATGTTGCGTGCCGGTCTTAGGGATTTGCATTGATTTGGGTTTCCAGTACTAAACATGGTCGAACTGTATAGATTACGCCGTGGTTTGTTTCTTAAATACAGATTTGAACTGTAGGATTGATGTATGAGTATTTATATACAGTATTATAGCTGTGTAGCTATTTTTGAAAAATAAAACTGTATAGATTTGGTAGCACATATGCTTAGCTGTTATGTATCTATATATTTCAGTCTAGATTATGATGCAAATAAATACACTAATTGATTTTTGCTGTTCATATTTATTTCCTTTGTATTGAACTTTCAAATCTTCACTATTTGACATTATAGATTATAGCTGATCATGATCTTCCTTTTTCCCTTTCTTCCAGGTCACAGTTTGTAGAGTCATCTCAGATTGTTTTACTGTTTCTGAAAGGAAAATGGGGTATGCCGAGATTGATTTTTTTTTCTTTTTTTGTTTCCATGAACCGTTATGTCAAGACAATATTATGTATATTTTTTACTTCTTGGTTTTCACTTGTACAACCAATCTTGTATATGTGTTTTCTTTTCTGTTCATATATAGTTTTTGCTATTTCTTTCCTGTTCATGTACATATTTTCTTACAATCTTCCTGATAATTTGAAACTAAAACTTAGCAAGGGTATATTGTTTTGCATAGTCTCACATCCTCCAAAATACATCAATTGTTGTGATATATACACTAAGTGATGAAAGATAAAATTGTTCAAATAGCATTTAATCGGGTTGGGATGACGTCACAAAGTAAATAGCACTTTTTTCCATAACATGATTTGATCAAATTGGGAAGTTTCATGAAATTTTAGCTGCTTCATTGTGAAAACAACTGGCCTACCCATAGCTAAGGATCCAATTGCCTTTTCAATTAATGTTTGTTTGTTGGGAGTTGTAATCAGAATTCATGTTTATGGCGGCAACTTTATTTATTTGACAAGTGTGGTATATTCATGTTTTATTTGTTTCCTTTGCCGAACCAATTGTGCATATTTAGCTTAAGGTTGGTTTATTTTCCTAAATCTCATATAATCTTGATATAATATGAATTAAATTCAACAACTAAAATTAGCGAAAATAATTATCATTGTATTTAAAAAAAAACATCTTCTGCAACAAACCATCCAGAATTTAAACTTGATATTAAAATTCTAGTTTTTAGTAATATTCCATTTATATAAAAATCCTTTAATATAAATAAATAAATCGTTATAATTTAAAAACGATTCCACAACGACTATTTCAAAATTTGAATTGAACGTAACTTGAAATCTGTAAGCTGAAATTTCGATTTTTCTCTTTCATTAGAAAACTATAATCGAACTGGTTCAAACGTGTCTTGTTTCACAGAAATCCGACTTATATCGGATCCTGTATATTCAGTTAAAGTTCAAATCGAAATTTATGAACTACCGCGTCCTTTCGAGCTCGTTTAATTAATATATAAATATATATATTCGAACTCTATTTTAATTAAATAAATTCAATTAAAAATCCATCATATTTCAAATATAATATATAAAATGATTTAAATATTCTAATTTAAATGGCCGAAAAATCTGGGATGTTACATTCTTCCCCCTAGAATAATTTCGTACTCGAAATTGCAAAGTAAGAGGAATGTTTTCAATCCCGATTATTCTCAAAATCAAAATCCCAAGCTATAAAATTCACGAAAATTCGCCAGTGCCTCCATAACATTGCTTGATCAGACCAACTACATTCTCCACCCTAGCCTTATGCATCTCAAAAGAGAACAGAATCAAACGGCTACTCGGTTCAGGGATGTACAAGCAATCATTAATCGACGATATTAAGGTTTATCTTTTTGCCAGCCCTACCAAACTCAAATTTCAAAGCAACTTGTAGCTCTTTTCATTTTCAACTCACACTCAGCTCGATATACAATAACCATTACAGGTTAAATTCTCCCAGTTTTATTTCAAATTTGATTTTATTCAAGATTACTATATAGGATTGTTATCTTCGTTTTAAATTTTTCTCTTCTCTTATTCATTTAATCATTTGGTGAAATTATTCAATTCATCTTACAAACAACAAGTCAATAATGCGCCATCCAATCAACCAGATCAAACAACTTTTATTTCCCAACTCCAAATTTTAATTACAATATCCAATTCTTTAATCATATTAAGTTTCAAACTCAAATTTTGATTTCTATTTCAATCATTATCCATTTCCTCTTTCTACTTTTATATATGGAAAATCTAAGTTATATTAGACCATTCCAATTCATGATTAAATTCGAGTTCAATTCAAATAAATAAAACAACTCAAAATCAATCATAAAATTATTCTTCTCTATACAAAAATATAATATGGCCAAAATTATTTCATCTGACCATCTTCATACAACATTATTGTGTCAGTTGCTAGTTTAAAATCGAACTGATCAAATGACACAATATATAAAACAATTTTTAATATAGAATTTACAAATATGCTCTCATATACACTCAAACTCAATCTAGGGTGTTACTAACCCCATCTCTATTGAGTTACACCATAGAGCCAAGGTTACTACTCAACCAATAGCTCTAATACCACTGTAACGACCCAGGGTTTTCCGATCCCAAAAATCGACATAAATACCCTTACCATGACTTATGCCGACCTTCCAAACGCCGAAAACACTGAAAGTTTTATAGAAAGAAATTAGAGGGTGGGATAAGAAAGAAAGAAAGTTAGAATAGAAGAAGAAGAATCAACACAGAGTCTCACATCGCAGCGGAACAAAATATAATAAAGAAATAAATCTTTATTGAGAGCTTTTGAAAATACTTACAATATCAGAGTACATCAACATCTCTGGACAGTTATAATAATCTGTCCTTAGATATATATAATCACACAGCGGGATATCATTCGTTTGAATATCTTTAGCTCGTCTCTAGGCTCCGCAGTACCGGATAACCTGAACCTGTACATCCTGGCTAACCCGAGCATTTACAAAACACTGGGTCAGTCTGGTGGACTAGAGTGAGAAAAACTCGCACAACATTTAGGGTATCACACAACTTGATTTTAAATTTAAAATCCTTCCGAAAGAAAAGGATAATCGTAAGACCGATACATACATAAACACGGACGATTTTTACGTTACGATAACCCAAAACAGTTTTCGAAATAAATATCTTTCTTATATTATAATAATGTCTAAATACAAGTAATTATCGAATCTAGCGGAACTCTTGCATCTCACGCTCCACATATATAATATAAAAACAAAAACCGTTGGCACTTATTGGAGATTGGATTCCAACTGTGACAAGGTAAGGGACCACCCACCGATCGTGTATCTCTAGAGATGAATACACTGGGTTCAACAAGAACGTCTTGCAACCCGGCCCACACATGACCGACCACTCATTTCGCTTGAGTGTATCGAATGTATATCACCAACGGTTGGGAGCTACCCACCGTCTTCAAGAAAAGGGACAGCATCGAAATAGATTTAGAAACAAAAGGATTTTCTCTAGATAGGTGATTATACACCCTAATGGGAGCGACCCACATAGCCATGCTGCCTGCCCGATTTTTTGTCATTTCCCCGGTTGATGAGGCTTGAGGTAAGAACACATCTGGTCATCATACACTTTGAATGCCACATCGCCAGATCACACTGATTGACGTCCGCAAAAATACTCTAGTTTATTTACCTAGAGAATAACCATTTCTCCGCCATCAACTATGGTACGTTTGGAGAAATCAACGCATGTAATTCCTTTGGAAATACTCCGTCAGACATCCGTCCATACAAGTCATCCAGGAACAGGATGAACCGAAGGTACCGTCCTACTGCATCCAATATAGGAATCACCCCATGGATCAGTAGCGATAGTCCTTTCAATCCACAGATTCCAACCACGACAGAACCCAAGTATACCTCCGGGTCGAATCAGAGATTTTAAGTGGTTCTTCTGCTTTATGAAGATCTATGGTCTTCACATGCTCCATCTCAATCGTCGCCTGATCTCTTATATATATTTCGTATTTGTTGGTTGGAACGGTTTTTGAATATACATTCGATCCCGGTCTTTCCATACCAACAATCGTAACGGCCAGACTTGATAGTCGGTTATTTAACTATCAAGTAAACATCCATGAAAATAAAAATAGATTCACTGGTCTAGTACTCAGCATCACTTGGCTTTTAAAATTATCGCCAAATCTTCTTTTAATTCCGTACTAGGGAAAAATATCATCTCATATAATTTTCTTTACTTTGGAAATCTTATCACACATTCTTGCCCTTTCCAACTAGTATCATCCTTGGATAGTCCCGAAGTTGTTCAAGTTGGGGTATTTTAATTGCCTATCAGACCTTGATCAACAAAGTTCCTATCTTAAGATAAATACGAGTGGAAATTCAAAAACCCTATATTATTATTTCAATTCCTATTTCCAACTTCGTTTACCAAGCTCCCATTTAAATCCCTTCCACGGGAAATCTCCTTTTAATTTTTATGGTTTAACTTAATTCCATCCATTATGTATTTCCAATTCCAAATCACTTCTTTACTTCTCGTTTGCTTTATAAACCTTGTTTTTACATCTCAGGTTTAATTTTAACTCTTTTATACCTTCATTTCCTTTACTTAATCAAATCGTTAAGTAACCCTTCTATTTAAGCTTATAAGTTAGCTTAAATCCCTTTTATAACTCCATTATAACTCGAGTTAAAATATAAAACAAGTTCATAATCTCTTCTCAAAATTTAAATCAACTCAAGTGAATTCCTACTTTAAATTAATTAATAATATTATTAATTTAAATAACTTCATATAATTGTTTCTAAGAACAATTAATCGAATTCTAAATCGTTAGGTTATTTCCTGCTCACTTGCTTATAATTTCTCTTAACATAAGAATTTACCTTATCAATACAATAATTGATTTATAAACCCTTGAATAATGATACTTATTTTATTTTAAAATTACCCTATTCAAAATAATATATTTAAAACTATTTTAGTTATAAATCAAATTTATAACTCAATATGGTCGATTTACTTGACGATGAAAATCCAAAATTGGTATAATGATTGACTACTAGACATTGATGCCAAAATACTTGACCAATATACTCACTGATTAAAACAAATCAAATGTTGAATTTCAGTTCAACAGTTATCGATCAAATCAACCGTCCAATCAGAACTGTTTCCTTTATCTGATAATAACAACCATCAATCAGCAACAGATCACACAACAATTCAAACAATTTAAATCACGCTTATTTTATAAACGTGACCAATAAACGGAAATTTCCTTTATTTGATAAGAACAAGGTTTAGCGTTTTACTGGAATTAAATGTCCGTTTAATTCCATTGATTAAATTGAATATATATATATATATAACTAGCAATTGGTCAATTACTAGCAATCAGAGCACACAGAAGTAAAACCCAATTTATATAAAATATAAACGGGAAGAACTCAGTGAGGTTAACTCACTTTGATTGGTTTGGTCGTTCAGCGCTGGTTTTTAATTACATTAAACAATGTTTCATTTAATTAAAAAAATTCCGTGCTTCCAGTCCTGACAGACACTGCTCCATCTCGACCTTCTCGTTTCTACGGTCCCAATGAGACCAACCATGCTTAAATATGTCAACGTACGAGTGTGATATCGTATAAACAAATTTGAGAAAGTAATTAAACTTTAAAGCTTAAATTTAAAAATTTAAGTAGGGTTTAACCCTAACCTTGTTCGGCCCGTATTCCCCCCAGCCCACTTATCCTCATCAAAACCCTACCCGATCCCCTTTTATTCCTCACAACAAAAATTACACCACCTCCACTGGAAATTTAAAAAATTTCCCTCCTTCCAGTCCTAACAGACACTGCTCCATCTTGACCTTCTCGTTTCTACGGTCCCTGCGAGACCAACCATGCTTAAATCTGTCAACGTACGAGTGTGATATCGTATAAACCAATTTGAGAAAGTAATTAAACTTTAAAGCTTAAATTTAAAAATTTAAGTGGGCTTTAACCCTAACCTTGTTCGGCTCGTATTCCCCCCAGCCCACTTATCCTCATCAAAACACTACCCGATCCCCTTTTATTCCTCACAACAAAAATTACACCACCTCCACTAGAAATTTCTCTAATGGCCGATCCTTTCTCCTCTTCCTGTCCTTCAACCGAATCGAAGGCCGCTGCAACGAAACCTCCCCCCTCCTTTCTCTTTAATCAGTCGTCCAAAGATCCACATCACATCCTCACGTTTCCATACTTCCTCCAGTCATCCTCAACCCACCTCTACAACATCCAAAGTCACCACCAATTTGTTGCTCAACCTCCGTGCCATCACAGTTCAAACCCGAGGCTCTAGATGAACCCTACGTCTTCACGTTGAGCAAAACGATCAGAAACTTCATCAGATCCATTCCGAAACGAAGCATGTGGGATTCACAATAGAGATAAATTTTTAATTTGATTTTTGTTTGCTGAATAAATTTAATTTGGATTTCATAAGTGGTTGGCACCATGTTTATTTACTGTCTTGTGGTGGAATTTAATGAAATACTTGTGGACGACACCTCTATTTATAGTAGTTCGATTGAGATAGAATCAATGTATATCAAGGGTTGTTTTTGGTAGGCTACCATATCTTTAGGCCGATTTGTTTTTCTTCTTTTGAGGTTGATGTTGCGTGCCGGTCTTAGGGATTTGCATTGATTTGGGTTTCCAGTACTGAACATGGTCGAACTGTATAGATTACGCCGTGGTTTGTTTCTTAAATACAGATTTGAACTGTAGGATTGATGTATGAGTATTTATATATAGTATTATAGTTGTGTAGCTATTTTTTTAAAACAAAAACTATATAGGTTTGATAGCACATATGCTTGGCTGTTATGTACATATAAATTTCAGTCTAGATTTTGATGCAAATAAATACACTATTTGATTTTTGCTATTCATATTAATTTCCTTTACATTGAACTTTAAAATCTTCACTATCTGACATTATAGATTATAGCTGATCATGATCTTCCATTCTCCCTTTCTTCCAGGTCACAGTTTGTAGAGTCATCTCAGATTGTTTTACTGTTTCTGAAAGGAAAATGGGGAATGCCGAGATTGATTTTTTTCCTTTTTTTTTGTTTCCATGAACTGTTATGTCCAGACAATATTATGTATATTTTTTTCTTCTTGGTTTTCACTTGTACAACCAATCCAGTATATGTGTTTTCTTTTCTGTTCATATACATTTTTTGCTTATTCTTTCCTATTCATGTACAGATTTTGTTACAATCTTCCTGGTAATTTGAAACTAAAACTTAGTAAGGGTATATTGTTTTGCATAGTCTCACATCCTCCAAAATACATCAATTGTTGTGATATATACACTAAGTGAAGAAAGATAAAATTGTTCAAATAGCATTTAATCGGGTTGGGATGACGTCACAAAGTAAGTAGCATTTTTGTCGTAACTTGATGTTGATCAAATTGGGAAGTTTCATGAAATTTTAGCTGCTTCATCGTGAAAACAACTGGCCTACCTATAGCTAAGGATCCAATTGCCTTTTCAATTAATGTTAGTTTGTTGGGAGTTGTAATCAGAATATATGTTTATGGTGGCAACTTTATTTATTTGACAAGTGTGGTATATTCATGTTTTATTTGTTTCCTTTGCCGAACCAATTGTGCGTATTTAGCTTAAGGTTGGTTTATTTTCCTAAATATCATATAATCGTGATATAATATGAATTAAATTCAACAACTAAAATTAGCGAAAATAATTATCATTGTATTTATAAAAAAACATCTTCTGCAACAAACCGTCCAGAATTTAAACTTGATATTAAAATTCTAGTTTTTAATAATATTCCATTCATATAAAAATCCTTTAATATAAATAAATAAATCGTTATAATTTAAAAACGATTCCCCAGCGACTATTTCAAAATTTGAATTGAACGTAAATTGAAATCTATAAGCTGAAATTTCGATTTTTCTCTTTCATTAGAAAACTATAATCGAACTGGTTCAAATGTGTCTCGTTTCACAGAAATCTGACTTATATTGGATCCTGTATATTCAGTTAAAGTTCAAATCGAAAATTACAGACTACCGTGTCGTTTCGAGCTCGTTTTAATTAATATATAAATATATATATTTGAATTCTATTTTAATTAAAAAAAATCGATTAAAATTCCATTATGTTTCAAATATAATATATAAACTGATTTAAATATTCTAATTTAAATGGCCGAAAAATCTGGGATGTTACATATATGATTCGCAATGCTTATGCCAATACGAGTGGTTCTTCGGATAATAATCCAACCGGTCTCTCCATATTAACAATGTTAAAATGGTCAAAACTTCGGTAGCCTATGATTTAACCATCAAAGAAAAACAAGTGTGCAAACAATGATATTATTTCCAGATGGAAATTTTATCGATCAATCATCATTTATATATATATATCCTCATTTTCTATGTTTAGAAAATGTACGTTATTAACACTGGAAAACATTTCCATGGCTTAATTACGTATCATTATTCTTCCACAACTATCAGTCCCTGACTGTAAACTAGTATCAGAACAATTCCCTAAGTATTAATCCCGAAGGCCAAAACCAACATCAGACAGGCACTTAGAAAACCATTCAATTTACTAATCTCTGGTCAGTTTCTAATTTTGCTTAACTCTATTTGACTTACTCTGTTCGATTAACTCCTTTCGATTAACTCGATTCGATTAACTCCTCTATTTATTTTCCAAATAAATAATCCTTTATTCTATTTATTTTCTAAATAGATAATCCTTTATTCTATTTATTTTCTACATGGATAATCCTTTATTCTATTTATTTTCTATATAGATAATCCTTTATTCTATTTATTTTCTACATAGATAGTCCTTTATTCTATTTATTTTCTATATAGATAATCCTTTATTCTATTTATTTATAAATGGTTTACAAATATTTCTCTTTCTAATTGTTTTATTTAGTTTCTAAATAAAAGATCCTTTTATACTTCTATATATTTAACAAATAAATATTTACTTTATCTTTCCTATTTATTTAACAAATAAATATTTCCTTTATCTCTCATTTGATTTTATAGTTATTTCCTTATATAAAATACTTTTTCCTTTTATATATAAAATCCATTGATTTTATATAAATTAATTATTTTCAAAATATAATTCGAAAATCCCCTTTTTACATCTCAGTATTTCTTATGGTATTTAAAGTACCAAATCACAATGATCGATATCATTCAAACACACATAATCAACAATAGATTATATATCACCATATATGAAAACAGTAAAATGAATGTTGAGGAATCCAGTTGGATTCCTCCGACCTATTTTCCTGCATCACAGGCGTTAAACAATATCATTAACATCGATTTCGTTTCAATATGAAATATTCTACTAAAACAGAATCAATATTTGATTAACGATTTATATATATATATATATATATATCATTATCTATGATTTCAACCAATACACAAGCAATTCAACCAAATAGTTAACACACATCAATCAACAGATGATTAACAGTTCTAAGAATACATTATAAAAATATAACTGTTCAGAGTTGGTGAGTTTTACTCACATTGGACGATAACCATCGCTTGATTCAAACGGACAATTTATTTTGCTATAAATTGTAACGAGCTCAGATTCGCTCCCCTTCAGTTCCATGGTGTAGTCGTCGTCCATACGATCCCACCGGATCTTGCTTTGTAAAATTCTGTTGACATATGAATACGATACGATAAATTAAAATTAATACCTTATTTCATTTGAATTAACTTATATTTATTAGAATCCGGGCCTTACCATTTTATATTAGTGCCCAACTCCTCCTACGCATGAATAAAACTGCTGGCCCACTTATATACTTCTACTCCATGTGTCAAACGCGTATCCTCCTCAATATCATGGCCATTTGCGGCTAAAACATCATCTACGTTCTCACTTGTCTCACCACAACATCGGGAGCGGTTTCACCAGACTCTTCCGCTTCGAACGCTCATTCTTTTCCATATCTGCAAGCTTACATTTTGCCATCCCTTTATAGGCCGCGCTTCAGGCCTTTGCACACCTTCATTCACCACTAATTTCAAACAAACACCACCCGCATATGTATCTCCTCACTTTAAATATAAGACTGCAGTGCCTCTTGTTCTCCTAACCACTGCCGTTTCTTTGATGCCCCCTTCTTCCCAAAACAACGCTCCCTTCCTTCAACATTACCATCCTCCACATGAACAGCTCCCTCTATCTTCACCAGAAACCATTCACGTCCCTCATCTTTCCTCCCCAATGTCTTCACCGCAATTCCATGCGCCTACTTCCTCATTTCAAATGTTTCTCGCTGACCTCCTCTCGCTCCCCCTCCCGTCGTTGAACTCCGCTCCTCTCTCTCTACTTTTTTCGAACTCCAGTAATGAGATCACGGTCGCCCCCTTTTGACATTTGAGTCCCCAACGGTTTGCTCCAAGAAACCAAAAGGAAGAAGTGCTGTTGGTTTCATCTGTCCTTATATATATATATATATTTTGATCTTGATTATTATTTCAGATGCCAGGAAAAGGTTTCATTCCTGAAGTTATATAAAGAGCACGACAACGAAATTGTTATACATATTTATAGAGTTCGTTTTGAGTGTATCATGCCTCTACGTTTTTCTTTTAAATCCACGAACATCACTACTGCCGTGGTCATTTTGCTACCTTATTTAATTTCAGACCCCAAATTGAACACGTGGACCATCCTCCACTACACGTGGTAATGTTTTCTGCGAGTTATCCTTAGTGCCCACGTTACTACATATTAGACTTTTAGGTTAAGGAAGGGTTTCCTTTTTGTTTTCCAGAACGAATTTTACGATCTCCGTTACCCCAAATTTCGTCGCTTTATGAGCCATTAAAGACAGAAATAAAAATACCGTTAAGATGAGTAACGTGCCACAATCCCATAAATATATAATATCGGTAGGTTAACTCATATTGTGAAACCTCAAAATCGTTGATTTAGGGTTCGAAATACTCCAAATAAAATATTGCTTATTTAATTAATTAAAAATTACAATAAAATTCTAAAAATTAAATTATCACTACGTCTCAAAAGAATCTTATCTAAATTCGAAACCGGTATTTAGTTATATCGAATAAACCGTTACGGTCGATAAAAGATTCTATAGCGACTTTTCTAAAATTTGATTTGGACACAACTCACAATCTTCACGACGAAATCCTGATTTTTCTCTTCCATCAAAAAAATATACTTCAGCAGCTCCTAACGTTTCTTGTTTCACAAAAATCGAACTTAAAACGGCTTCTGTATATCGTTTAAAGTCCGAATCGCCAAATCGCGAAATGTCGCGCCATTTCGAGCTCGATTATAATTAAATTATATTTATACATTCAAACTTCGTTTATATAATATATTCATTATTGTAATTCAATTTTAAACTGAACTATATATTTCGAATTTCCCAATTCACACCATATCGCCATTTCCGCCAATTTTGATTATTTCAGAATTTAAATATATTATTCTATTATTTATATTAATTAAATATAATTATTATTTAATTCCAGTTATTGATATTGCCAACTCGATATTTAATAATTAAATAAATTAATTATTCGATAGCTAAAAATGCGGGTCATTACAATCTTTCCCCCTTAAAATAATTTCGTCCTCGAAATTGCAAAGCTAAAAGAATGTTACTAACTCTACTAATAAGATTTAAACATCTTCAGGTTTTACTTTTTAACTTCCATTTTAACTGAAACATTTAAATTCTAATTAACTTATTTATTCTTTCCGACTTACTAAAATTTTCAAAAATTCTGAAAATTTTCTAATGCTCTAACTTTTCAGAAAATTTCGCCATAACCTCCTTCGTACAGCCATATCGGTAATACCACAACTTGCATCTCTAGGCCTTCACCAAACAAAAAAAAAATTAAAGCCAAACGGCTTGCCAAATCGGCTCATAAAAATCTCATACCCAATAAATATAAACTTGTACCTTTTCGTCGGGCATATCATTATATCCTTTACATCTGTTACCAATTCAACCAATGTCATCTCAACCAAATTCCAGTCTGTTTTTATCCACAAATCCAACCATTCGCTTATACCTAAGTCGAATTCAATTTCAATACAGCTTCCACTTAACTGGCTTTAACTCACCTTCAATTTGCCTTCACAAATTTCTATTTAAATTTATTTTTAATTCAACAGTCTATTCCTGGGATTTTTAAACAGTTTTATTTTTCTCAAAAATCTAACTTCCCTTTGCAGGATTCAAAATAACTTGTTTTCTCAAAACGTTTTAAAAACAAAAATTTTGGTAGCAATCCATCACTTACAACTCGAAAATGAACACTGATGATGTGGCCAGAATTATTAGAGTTATTTCCTAGTAATCGAAGTGAGTTCAATACTATATCATCTTTTAAAACCATTTCTGAATATTTCCATTTTGAAATCAGTTCAAAATTCCATTCACAATTCTTGTAAAACATTTAAAATCTCCCAGGCTTTTACAATTCTCATATATTTATTCCAAATTCATTTACCAACATTTATTCAAATCTCCAGGGTTTTAATTTCAACTCTGATTTCAATTTCAGATTTAACCCATCTCGTAACACTTATACGAATTTTGATTGGTTATTTATATATAAGCATTTAATTTATAATCTTACTCGATTATAATAACAAATATACTTTGGGTAAAATTATTTCATTCACCCTCTTTTCAAAACATATCGTGTCGACCCATCGTATTCGAGTGTTTAGAAACTCCTACCGATACAGTGGATCAAACTGATCGATCAGAACCCATTAACAACTCCACCAAGAAATCTACACAATATAAAACAATTATTTTATATCAATAACAAATACGTTCACTTGTATATATACACTCAACTGAATCTAGGGCATTACTAACCCCATCTCTACCAAGTCACGCCACAGAGCCAAGGTAATTCAGTTAACCTTAAGCTCTGATACCAACTGTAAAGACCCGGTTTTTAGCGACTTTGGTTATCGACATAAACTCAATGATGACTAACCAAACATCGAAATATAACGGTAGTTAATGAAAGAAGTTAGAGGGTGAGAATAGATAAGTTAGAAACTTAGAATTGAAGAAGAAGAAGAACACAACATCAGAGTAGCACGAATCTCACAGCGGAACGAATAACATATAACATAACTTTGAAATGAAACATTTTACTTGAATATACATATAATTATCAAGTACGACACTTACAACAGAGCGGAATAACAATATCTATATAAAATCCTGAAGCCTCCTGCTCCAGCTCTTCAAGTATCTGTAAATCCCGACTACTTGACTGCGCGTAAAAAATTGGGCACCCAAGAGTTTAGGGAAAACAAAACAAAATAAACTCCGGACCAGACATGGGACTGGTGTGAGTAAAACAGTTTAAACTGGTTTAAAAAAGTAAACGATATCCCATAAGGCCACGCCATAAAACGGAATGGGTTTTTCCCTTATGAGAATCCAAAATGATCTTTATATCAAAACTCATTGATATTATAATAGTGTCTATCAACCACATTATAATAATCGTCTAGCAGTAACGCTTTCATCTAACGTTCTACATATATAGTATACAATCAAAACCGCAAGCATGTATTGGGTAATGGATTTCCAACTATGACAAGGCATGGAACCACCTTTCGCTAGTGTACCTCTAGAGAGGAATACACTGGGTTCAACAACAACATCTTGCAACTCGGCCACACATGACCGACCACTCATTTCACTTGAGTGTATCGAGTGTATATCACCAACGGTTAGGATCAACAACCGTTTCCCGAATGGGACAGCATCGACAATAGATTTTTAGAAATAAATGAAACTCTAGATTAGGTGATTATACACCCTAATAGATGCGACCTACATAGCCATGCTGCCTTCCCGATTTTCTGTCATTTACCGGATGTGAGGCTAGTAGCTATGCTTATCTTTTACATACCACATCTTCATTCACTTAGAATGTCACATCGTCATACCTGCCAAATCACAAATTGACTCAACCAAAATACCACGGGTATAATGCTAAGAGAAACGAATTCCTCCGTCACCAACGTAAATACGTTTGAAATGATCAACTCATGTGATCTAACAGATATACTCTGTCAGACCTTCATCCATACAAGTTGTCCTGGGACTGAACAAACCGAAGGCACTAATCAGTATATCCATCTTAGGCACTATTATCTAAGATTTATACTATAACCTTGCATTTTTCTCCATCTTCAATTATCTTTGGCATATATGATTCGCAACGCTTATGCCAATACGGAATGGTTCTTTGGATAATAATACAACCGGTCTCTCCATATTAACAACATCATAATGGTCAAAACTTCGATAGTCTGTGATTTAACCATCAAAGAAAAACAAGCGTGCAAACAATGATATTATTTCCAGATGGAAATTTTATCGATCAATCATCATTCATATATATATATATATATATACACACACACCCTCATTTTCTATGTTTAGAAAATGTATGTTATTAACACTGGAAAACATTTCCATGGCTTAATTATGTATCACTATTCTTCCACAACTATCAGTTCCTGACTGTAAACTAGTATGAGAACAATTCCCTAAGTATTAACCCCGAAGGCCGAAACCAACATCAGATAGACACATAGAAAACCATTCAATTTACTAATCTCTAGTTAGTTTATAATTTTGCTTAACTCTATTTGATTTACTTTGTTCGATTAACTACTTTCGATTAATTCGATTCGATTAACTCCTCTATTTATTTTCCAAATAAATAATCCTTTATTCTATTTATTTTCTAAATAGTTAATCCTTTATTCTATATATTTTCTACATAGATAATCCTTTATTCTATTTATTTTCTATGTAGATAATCCTTTATTCTATTATTTTCTACATAGGTAATCCTTTATTCTATTTATTTTCTACATAGATAATCCTTTATTCTATTTATTTTCTACATAGATAATCCTTTATTCTATTTATTTGTAAATGGTTTGCAAATATTTCTCTTTATATTTGATTTATTTATTTTCTAAATAAAAGATCCTTTTATACTTCTATTTATTTAACAAATAAATACTTCCTTTATCTTTCCTATTTATTTAACAAATAAATATTTCCTTTATCTCTCTTTTGATTTTATAATTATTTCCTTATATAAAATCCTTTTTCCTTTTATATATAAAATCCGTTGATTTTATATTAATTAAGTATTTTAAAAATATACTTTGAAAATCCCCTTTTCACATCTCAGTATTTATTACGGTATTTAAAATACCAAATCACAATGATCGATATCATTCAAACACACATAATCAACAACAGATTATATATAACCATATACAAAATCAGTAAAATGAATGTTGAGTAATCCAGTTGGATTCCTCCGACCTGTTTTCCTGCATCCACAGATGTTAAACAATATCATAAACATCGATTTCATTTCAATATGAAATATTCTACTAAAACAGAATCAATATTTGATTTACAATTTATATATATATTGTTATCTATGATTTCAACCAATACACAAGCAATTCAACCAAACAGTTAACACACATCAATCAACAAATGATTAACAGTTCTAAGAATACGTTATAAAAATATAACTGTTCAGTGAGTTTTACTTACATTGGACGATCATCGTTAATAACGATAACCATCGCTTGATTCAAACGGACAATTTATTTTGCTTTAAATTGTAACGAGCTCGGATTCGCTCCCCGTCGGTTCCATGGTGTAGTCATCGTCCATACGATCCCACCAGATCTTGTTTTGCTAAATTCCGTTAACACATGAATACGATACAATAAATTAAAGCTAATACCTTATTTCATTTGAATTAACTTATATTTATTAGAATTCAGGCCTTACCATTTTATATTATGGCGCAACTCCACCTATGCATGAACAAAACAACCAGCCCACTTATATACTTCTACTCCATCTGTTAAACGCATATCCTCCTCAATACCATGGCCATTGGCCGCTAAAACACCATCCACGTTCTCACTTGTCTCACCAGAACATCAAGAGCGGTTTCACCAGACTCTTCCTCTTCGAACGCTCGTTCGTTTACATATCTGCAAGCTCACATTTTGCCATCCCTTTATAGGCCACGCTTTAGGCCTTCACACACCTTCATTCACCATTAATTTCAAACAAACACCAACCGCATATGTATCTCCTCACTTTAAATATAAGACTGCAGCGCCTCTTGTTCTCCTCACCACTGTCGTTTCTTTGATGCCCCCTTCTTCCCAAAATAATGCTCCCTTCCTTCAACATTACCATTCGCCAAATGAACTGCTCCCTCTATCTTCACCAGAAACCATTCACATCCCTCATCTTTCCTCCCCAATGTCTTTACGGTAAGTCCATGCGCCTGCTTCCTCATTTCAAACGTTTCTCGCTGACCTCCTCTCGCTCCCCCTCCCGTCGTTGAACTCCGCTCCTCTCTCTCTACTGTTTTCGAACTCTAGTAATGAGACCACGGCCTCCCCTTAATGACATTTGAGTCCCTAACGGTTTGCTCCAGGAAACCAAAAGGAAGAAGTGCTGTTGGTTTCATCTGTCTTTATATATATATATATATATATATATATATATATATATATATATATATATTTGATCTTGGTTATTATTTCAGACACCATAAAAAGGTTTCATTCCTGAAGCTATCTAAAGAGCACAACAACAAAGTTGTTATACATATTTATAGAGTTTGTTTTGAGTGTATCATGGCTCCACGTTTTTCTTTTAAATCCACGAACATCACTGCTACCGTGTTCATTTTGCTACCTTATTTAGTTTCAGACCCCAAATTGAACACGTGGAGCATCCTCCACTACACGAGGTGATATTTTCTGCGAGTTATCCTTAGTGCCCACGTTACTACATATTAGACTTTTAGGTTAAGGAAGGGTTTCCTTTTTGTTTTCCAGAACGAAGTTTTACGGTCTCCGTTACACCAAATTTCTTCGCTTTACAAAATACCGTTAAGATGAGTAACGTGCCACGATCCCAGAAATATAATAATATCGGTTGGTTAACTCATATTGTGAAACCTCAAAATCGCTGATTTAGGGTGCGAAATACTCCAAATAAAAAGATGCTTATTTAATTAATTAAAAATAACAATAAAATTCTGAAAATTAAATTATCACTACGTCTCAAAAGAATCTTATCTAAATTCGTAACCGGTATTTAGTTATATTGAATAAACCATTACGGTCGATAAACGATTCTATAGCAACTTTTCTAAAATTTGATTTGGACACAACTCACAATCTACACGACGAAATCCTGATTTTTCTCTTCCATCAAAAAAATATACTTCACCGGCTCCTAACGTTTCTTGTTTCACAGAAATTCGATTTAAAACGGATTCTGTATATTCTTTCAAAGTTCAAACCACCAAATCGCGAACTACCGCGCCATTTCGAGCTCGATTATAATTAAATTATAATTATACATTCAAACTTCGTTTATATAATATATTCGTTATCGTAATTCAATTTTAAACTGAACTATATATTTCGAATTTCCCAATTCACACCATATCGCCATTTTCGCAAATTTTGATTATTTCAGAATTTAAATATATTATTCTATTATTTATATTAATTAAATATAATTATTATTTAATTCCAGTTATTGATATCGCCAACTCGATATTTAATAATTAAATAAATTAATTATTCGACAACTAAAAATGCGGGTCGTTACAATATATTCATGTGTCGAAGAAAATATTCATTTGTTGAATAGAATAACGAGGTTATTGAAATATATAAAGCCGTGTTGGTTATATTGACGCCATTTTGACGTGAATGATATTTATATCGGTTTTATTCATTTTTATAATGAATATCGAAAATGAATTGATTTCAAAATCTAATGCTTTGAAAATATTATCATTTGTATATCGATGATATGGAATATTCAATTTTGATTTGAAATTGAATAGGAATTTGAAATCGTTTTGAAAATGAATTTAAAACGATTTATAAAATACGTTTTAGAAAGGAAATCGACGAAATATATGTAATATATATATTATATATATAATGGCCTGAATAGAACGTGCCGAGCTGTGGTAGTTCGCGAATTTTGACCATTGACTTCGAATGGATATTACGGGAGATCCGACCGTCAGACTCTACTAAAACCGGAACCATTGGGTTCGTATCGAAAAAACCTTTCTAATGAATAATAGAGAATTGAAATCTAATGGATGGATTTGGAGTTATGTCCAAATCAAATTTGGAAAAGGTTGATGTAAGTGCAGTTCGATGACCGTTGATGGAAATCGACTGTACGGGCCTTGATAAAATTATTAAAAATAGTAATAATTTGTGTAAAATCATAAGAAATGACTTGGAAAGAATTGAGATGAAAATTTCCACATTTGAAAAGATAAAAATAGATTTTTATCGAAATGAACTAGTTTTGAACTAGAATTATAATTCCATTCATTTTTTTTTAAATAAAGTGGATTTGGAATGGTTTTGAAAATAACCAGAATTTCCAATAATTGAATTGAAATGGATTTGAATCGAAATTATCTTTGCAATATTTCGATGTTGGATTTCGTGATTATACAGATATTGTTATGGAAATTTGAAAGATATATATATATATATCATTATTTCCAATACGATATTTGTTGGTCGTAGGATTTGATATTGAATATAAGCCGATATATTTTCTATTTAGAACCTTGTATTTAGTATCAAATGGGATTTGAGTTTGTCGTGAATAGTGTCTTCATCAACACTGTTCTTAAACCCAGTTGAGAAAAAGATTAAATCTTTTTATTTAGATTTAATGAAGTGTACCAATTAAATGGTATTTAATTGGAATTGAATTTGAATTGATTTTTGGGTTTATCGTGAACGATGTTTTAAATAACACTTATTCTTTAACCCGATAATTAATGGAATGTGGTTTAGGTTGTCGTGAAAGGTATCTTTAATATTACCATTCTTAGACCCAACGGAGTTAAGAAAATCAGAAACTAACTGAAGATTAGTTAAGTTGAATGGTTTCCTAGGTATTGATCTGATTTTGGTTTCGGCCTTCGGGGTTATTACTTAGGGAATTGTTCATTTGCTGATTTACGGTTAAAGGATGATGGAATAGAATGTGATTTTGGGTTTATCGTGAACCGTGCTTTAAATGACATTGGTTCTTTAACACAGTTAAAGACATGATATGATTTCCCAAGTTAAATAATCATTGATAGTGATTTTTAGGAAGATTAAAACCAAGCGGAGTTTTAATGAATCTTTAATTAGATTGAAATGATCGAGAATGGAGTATCACCAGTTTTGCTCCAGGCGATAGTCAAATCTTTAATTACATTTGAACGTGAAATGGTAATTGAATTTGCTGATAACATCGTGGTGTTAGATATGAAGTATGACCAGTTTTACTTCATGGGATGAATAGGTTGGGGTTGGGAAATTTAACAAATGATTACTTCGGTAAGGTTCGTTAATCCCTACTAGTTTGGATAAACCTTAATTTGGTTTGATATCCAAAGGAAGATTAAAGTATAAAATTAAAAGAATTTATCTTTGATAAAATTAATGGGAACCTTTCCGTAAAATTTGAAATTTAGAAACTAACTGAAGATTAGTTAAGATGAATGGTTTCCTGGGTATTGATCTGATTTTGGTTTCGGCCTTCGAGATTAATATTTGGGGAGTTGTTCTCTTACTAATTTACGGTCAGTGACTGATGAATTGGAATGAGGCGTATGTTGTGTTTGTGTACCACTTGTTTATTATATACACGAGTTATTCCGAAAGACAGGGTTTATCCCATTCTAAATAACTGATTCGACGATGTGTCGAGGATGAAGACGGTGGTCGAAGACCGGAGGTCTTCACATCGTTTGGGTGATTGCTGATGATCTTGATTGGGATGTACACCCAAGAGGAGGAATCAGTTGGTGATCGTCCAGATGTACTTGGAGATCGATGGATATGCGAGGTACAAGGTGCCTCCGGTTTCGTTCAAACCCAGAACGAACTTGTAAATGGATTGTGTGTCTGACATTGGATTTTATTCGGTGTGATTGATTTCTATTTAATATATATCTAGCGGCGGAGAATTTATTCTCTTGCTTAACACCCTTCTCTGAGACGTACGAGCTCAGGGGTTATATATTGATGGATATCAATCGCATGGAGTGAATTGCCTGTATGGCATGCCTAAGTGGCAAATGATCAACGTTTCTGTTGAAAAGCAAAGTCTTGTGGTTGTTGATCAAGGCACCGCCTGTGTGGCGTAGCTTTGTGTAACGTTGATTCGCGAGCCTCGCACCCCGGTTGTGAACCAGAAATGGGAGAGGATCCAGGGAGAACATGTGTCTCTTTCTAGCTAGGGTGGTGTCAGTGACCTACCATCCCTGACATTTATATTATTTTCACCTGTGTGGTTGTTGGATTGCGAGGCGCCTCGGATATATCGGTGACTGTGTGGAGCCGATGGAGTCATTTGGCACATTTACGCCCCAAAGGGCGGGGAAACGCAGTGTTCATGGTTTTATTTAATCCACATCGAGTTGACCGGCCCTGTGGCTCCTAGGTGATGTTGTGGCTGTAGCCTGAGGCTCGCGATAGATAGTCTCGAATTTAGTAGAGGACAATCCCTTTCCTCGGTTCATAGATGGAAACCCAATTTCCAATACGTGACATTTGCGGTTTTGATTGTAAACCTATATATGGCGACATAGTGGTATAGGGCACTTATGCCGTCTATGATTGATACTTATGATTGAAATTGTTTTGACACTATGCACTTATAGTAATAATAAAAGGTGAAATTTAGTGTATCAAGCATTCTTTGGCTATTATAAGGTAAAACCCTATCCTCTGGCTTGCGTTGCATTGTGTGATAGGACTTAGGTCATATAATAGCTTCATTGTTCTTTTTTTTTAGCATTGCGTTGTTGTTTTATGCACTGGTATTCTTGGGAGGAAACCCGTTCCGTGTTATACGATGTGGTCCCTTGATTTACCTAACTTTAATATCAAAAGATAACTGTTTTAGTTCTCACACCAGTCACGTGACTGGCGTGGAGTTTATTGTTTTATCCTAAACTCTGGGTGCCCTTATTTTGACACGGGCAACTTGTAGTTTTGGTTTTGCAGATTTATATTCACAGGATCTTGATTTACGGCTGGAATGATATCCGGGAAGCTCTGTATCCGTATATCTCCTTCAGTTGTGTATTGTATTATTTTTTGCTGCTATGTAATGTATTTTAATCTCTGATATTTTATGATGTGTAATATTGATTCATACTCTTTATATTCTTGTAATCTGATGAAATTGTTGTAATACATAAGGATTCTTCTGTTTGCGTCCCGATGTGGCTTGTCCTCAAAACAATCAGGGGTTTCAAACGGTCTTGGTCGGTTTAGCGATCGATTCGGATCGAGTGAAATTCCTTATCGTTTCATTTTGGTATCATAGCTCTGGTTTACAGAGCTCAAGAACAAGACACATTAGAACTGAACGAAAGAATTCATCAGAAACTGGATTAGTAATATCCAATAAGAATGACTCGTTAGCGATGGGATCAGTAGTATCCTAGAACGAGTGTGAAGACTATATTTTTAAAATAAAAACAAGTTTTATTTTGAAATTTAAATCATTGTATATGTATTTGAATATTTATTTTAAATTAATTTGGACAATCCAATATATAAAGATTTTGCATATACGCCTTGGAAACGTGTATTCGAAGTTTTAATATACTAGATAGTTATAGAGTCACACTCTAGTTGCCCAGGGATAATTCTGGTGATGAGGCACCATCGCCAGTATTTATTTTCGTGTTTAGAAAGTGAGATTTCTACATATTTCCAATTGACTGGTGCGAGAACCAAAACTAGATAGGGCTTATTGTTGTGATTTGGCATCAAAAATGTGATTTTTTGACTATGTATCAAAATTATGAAATTGAAAATATAATCAACTAATTGATTGCTAATTGTGTCGTTTGATTATTGTTTGATTAATTAAATGTTGAACCATTAGTCAAATTATATCAAATGTTGGACTGAATTGAAAATTGTTCGAAATTGCATGCATATACATGTACTTACATTGAACAGGCCATAGCAAGGAGGCTAGAGCAGAAGATTAAAATTGTTTGCCCGACAAATAGGTACATGTTTATTGTATTTCTTGTGTTTTTGATGATTTTATGAGCCGATTGGCTAGCCGCTTGGCTCTTTCTTTTTCTTTTTGGATTAGTGAGGGCCATGGGAGGCTATTTGAAATATCCCGAAGCTCCCGGTGCAGGGGAGGTTATGGCGAAATTTTTCAAAAATTTTGGGTGTTAGCCAAATTTTTGAAGAATTTGAAAAGTTCTTAGAAACTGGAAAGTTGAAGAACTTAAGTCGTAATGAAAATAAAGAAAGTTGAGTTGATTTGTTAAACAACTTTCAGCTTCGTTCCTTTTCGGGGATGAAAAGTTTTACGTGGGGGAGATTGTAATAACCCGGAAATCTAAGCCAATCTAAAAAATTTAATTTAGCGAATTTTGGATGTTTAAAATGAATTATTTTAAATAATAATGAAGAGAAATTTATTTTGAATAGAAATAGAATGCATATATTTATTTGAAGCGACACTAGAATATAAATATTTTATTTTAATTACAAATGGATTTGAAAATGGCACGGTAGTTTGAAAATTTGACTTCAAATTTCAAATGAATGTACAAGATTCAAAATAAACCGGATTTTAGCGAAACCAAAAATATTAGAATATATTTGTGACGAATCTGAAAATTGAAATTTCATAGCCAGGATAAAAAGTTACGCCCAGTTGAAAGTTCAGAATAGTCGCTATGGAATTCTGGCCCTTAAAAATGTAAATTTTGCAAACGACCTTCGTTTTTGATGAAACCACTTTTGTTGGATCTGGGATGTCAAGTCATTGCTACATTCCAAAACTCGTAATTTTTCGAATCAATATGTGAGCGTGGCGAAGTAAAACGTGTTTTAATAGTTTCATTCAATTTCGATCGACCAGAAAAAGGCCATTTTTCAAACGGTCTCAGAATTTGATGAAATTAGGTTTCTCTGGACCGTATCGTCAATACCAAGCTAGGAATAATTTTTTTGGAATTTTTAGAGTCCGTACGTGGCCCCGGTAAATTGAACTGGGTGTTCAAATTCAATATATATTGATTTATATTTTAGTTTAAAGAAAAACCGATCGTAACTGTCGAATTGGTTTACGTGACATATCCCATTGAGTTCGGAATGGGGGTATTTAGCTAGGGGCAACAGTCATTGGGCTTGATTTGGGGTTCGAATTTAAAAGTTACTTTCTAGAATTAAAAATAAATATTAATATAATATATATTATAATATTTTTGCCCTTAACACCCTCTCCCTCCCTCACTTCTCTTTCCATCGTTCGATATGAAAAAAAGCAAATAAAAAAACCGAGAAACCCAAATCGATCAAGCGTGATTCCCTCCCTCCACCTCATCGCCGACGGCAAACTTCACCCCCTCCTACTCCCCCCCCCCCACGACGCCGGCTCCTCCTCCCCTCCCCCCTACAGCTGAGCCATCCAAGCCTCCGAATAAGACCACAAGCACGAGATTGAGGGGCGCGCTCACCTCCAGCAACCACGGGATCAACAAGTCCGCCACGCCAGGGTTCGCCTTCGACCGCGCGATAGGAACAGCCCTCCTCTCGCTTCAACGTCGAATGAGCAGTGAACCCTTTTATTTTTATATGATAGGAATAATAAAAATATAATTTTTATATGATAGGAAAAATAAAAATATAATTTTTATATGGTAGAGATAGTAAAAATATGATTTTGTATTATAGAGATGATAAAAATATGATTTTTATATACTAGAAAATATAAAAATGTGATTTTTATATGAGTGGCGATATAAAAATATAATCTTTATTAGAAGAAGAGCGATATAAAAATATAATTTTTATTATGAAGTTAGCGTGATAAAAATATGATCTTTATTATGTGAACACCGGTATAAAAATAGAATTTTTATCTATATAGTAGTGGTATAAAAATAGAATTTTTATCTATATAGTAGCGGTGTAAAAATAGAATTTTTATCTATATAATAGCAGTATAAAAATGTGATTTTTTTTATCCATATAGCGTAGTTTTAAAAATGTGATTTTTATATACATGGCAACAATATAAAGATGCGATTTTTATATATGTAGTGGTTACAGACAACGAAAGTGACGAAAGGCGAGCGCGACGAAGGTTTCCTACATATGAAGAGTCGTGGCATTTTGTTTAGCTAATCGGTGAGAACTCCTCACTTTTATTTTGTTTTCTAGTTGAAATATATACTAGGATGATGATGGTGCTTAGCAGCACCCGACACCCTTCGTCCCTAGATGGATTGTTTGTTTGATTGATGTGTTGTGAAATCGATTTATGTAGTCAAATGAAAGAAATTATTTTATGGTTAAAAATATAATTTTTAACTTGTTTATAAAATAAATATTTATAAACAAATCGGACGATTTGTTTATGTACACTGTTTTGACTGATATTGGTTGGGACGATAAATTTTACACATCGCCCAACTGCACAAATCAAAATATGTGTTTGTTGATGCGAATCCCCACACGGGTGTTGGGATGAAATTAGCCATACACTAGTCCCAATAATTAGCTGTATGTCGATCGATAGATTTACAGGCTGTTATAAGCGTTAAATATTTATATTTGATGCTTATGCAGTGTAGAACACACTTTGGATGATGGTTGCCTGTGTTTGATTATTGTAGTGTACGCGTGTGTATGAAATCCATATAATTAACACTATGTGGTAGTTGATTGGGCCTCATTCCAATTTGGAAAATTAAAAAAAATACATGTGTTGAATGAAATATAAACTCATGTGTTGAATAAAATATATATTCATTTGTTGAATAAAAGAAAATTCATGTGTTGAATAAAATATAAATTCATGTGTTGAATAAAATACATAATCATGCGTTGAATAGAAGAAAATTCATGTGTTGAATAAAATATATATTCATGTGTTGAATAGAAAGAAAATTAATGTGTTGAATAGAAAGAAAATTCATTTGTTGAATAGAATATATATTCATGTGTTGAAGAAAATATTCATTTGTCGAATAGAATAACGAAGTTATTGAAATATGTAAAGTTGTGTTGCTTAGATTGACGCCATTTTGACGTGAATGATATTTATATCATTTTTATTAATTTTTAAAATGAATATCGAAAATGAATAGATTTGAAAATCTAGTGCTTTGAAAATATTATCATTTTTATATCGACGATATGGGATATTCAATTTTGATTTGAAATTGAATAGGAAGTTGAAATCATTTTGAAAACGAATTTAAAACGATTTATAAAATACGTTTTAAAAAGGAAATCAATGAAATATGTATAATATGTATATATATTATATATATAATGCCCTGAATAGAATGCGCCGCGCTGCGGCAGTTTGCGAATTTCGACCATTGACTTTGAATGGATATTACGGGAGATCCATCCGTCGGATTCTCCTAAAATTGGAACCATTGGGTTCGTATCGAAAAGAGCTTTCTAAGAATATTAGAGATTTGAAATCTAACAGTTGGATTTGGAATTATGTCCAAATCAAATTTGGAAAAGGTCGTTGTAAGTGCAGTTCGATGGCCGTTGATGGAAATCGACAGTACGAGCCTTGATAAATTATTAAAAATAGTAATAATTTGTGTAAAATCATAAGAAATGATTTGGAAAGAATTGAGATGAAAATTTCCACATTTGAACAGATAAAAATAGATTTTTATCGAAATGAACTAGTTTTGAACTAGAATTATAATTCCATTCATTTTTTTAAAAAATAAAGTGGACTTGGAATGGTTTTGAAAATAACCAGAATTTCCAATAATTGAATTGGAATGGATTTGAATCAAAATTATCTTTAGAATATTTCGATGTTGGATTTCGTGATTATACAGATATTGTTATGGAAATTTGAAAGATATATTTATATCGTTATTTCCAATACAATATTTGTTGGTTTTAGGATTTTATATTGAATATGAACCGATATATTTTCTATCCAGAGCCCTGTATTTAGTATCAGATGGAATTTGGGTTTGTCGTGAATGGTGTCTTCATCAACACTATTCTTAAACCCAGTTTAGAAGAAGATTAAATCTTTTTATCTAGATTTAATGAAGTGCACCAATTAAATGGTATTTAATTGGAATTGAATTTGAATTGATTTTTGGGTTTATCGTGAATGGTGTTTTAAATAACACTTGTTCTAGAATCCGATAATTAATGGATTGTGGTTTGTGTTGTCGTTAATGGTATCTTTAACAATACCGTTCTT
Source organism: Allium sativum (assembly GCA_030737875.1). Lineage (NCBI taxonomy): Eukaryota > Viridiplantae > Streptophyta > Magnoliopsida > Asparagales > Amaryllidaceae > Allium > Allium sativum. The sequence continues at coordinate 217,579,558 of CM060918.1, read as the reverse complement.
AGACCCAACGAAGTAAAGAAAATCAAAAACTAACTGAAGATTACTTAAGTTGAATGGTTTCCTGGGTATTGATCTGATGTTGGTTTCGGGCTTCGGGGTTATTACTTAGGGAATTGTTCACTTGGTGATTTACGGTTAAAGGCTGATGGAATATAATGTGATTTTGGGTTTATCGTGAACCGTGTTTAAAATGACATTGGTTCTTTAACCCAGTTAAAGACATGATATGATTTTCCAAGTTAAATAATCATTGATAGTGATTTTTGGGAAGATTAAAACCAAGTGGAGTTTTAATGAATCTTTAATTAGATTGAAATGATCGAGAATGGAGTATCACCAATTTTGCTCCAGTCGATAGTCAAATCTTAAATTAGATTTGAACATGAAATGGTAATTGAATTTACCGATAACACCGTGGTGTTAGATATGAAGTATGACTAGTTTTACTTTATGAGATGAATAGGTTAGGGTTGGAAAATTTAACAAATGATTACTTCAGTAAGGTTCGTTAATCCCGACTAGTTTGGATAAACCTTAATTTGGTTTGATATCCAAAGGAAGATTAAAGTATAAATTTAAAAGAATTTATCTTTGGTAAAATTAATGGGAACCTTTCCCTAAGAATGTGAAATTTAGAAACTAACTGAAGATTAGTCAAGATGAATGGTTTCCTGGGTATTGATCTGATGTTGGTTTCGGCATTCAAGGTTAATATTTGGGGAGTTGTTCTCTTATTAATTTACGGTTAGTGACTAATGAATTGGAATGAGGCGTATGTTGTGTTTGTGTAACACTTTTTTATTATATTCGTGAGTTATTCAGAAAGACCAGGTTTATCCCATTCTGAATAACTGATTCGACGATGTGTCGAGGATGAAGACGGTGGTCAAACACCGGAGGTCTTTACATCGTTTGGGTGATTGCTGATGATTTTGATTGGGCTATACACCCAAGAGGAGGGAATCAGTTGGTGATCGTCCAGACGTATTTGGAGATCGATGGATATGCGAGGTATAAGGTGCCTCCGGTTTCATTCAGACCCAGAACGAACTTGTAAATGGATTGTGTGTCTGACATTGGATTTTATTCGGTGTGATTGATTTCTATTAAATATATATCTATTTGGCGGCGGAGAATTTATTCTCTTGCTTAACGCCCTTCTCTGAGACGTACGAGCTCAGGGGTTATATATTGATGGATATCAATCGCATGGAGTGAATTTCTTGTGTGGCATGCCTAAGTGGCAAATGATTAAGGATTCTGTTGAAAAGCAAAGTCTTGTGGTTGATGATCAAAGCACCGCCTGTATGGCATAACTTTGTGTAACGTTGATTCGTGAGCCTCACACCCCGGTTGTGAACCAGAAACGGGAGAGGATCCAAGGAGAACATGCGTCTCTTTCTAGCTAGGGTGGTATCAGTGATCAACCAGCCCTGACATTTATATTATTTTCACCTGTGTGGTTGTTGGATTGTGAGTCGCCTCGGATATATCGGTGACTGTGTGGAGCCGATGGAGTCATTTGGCTCATTTACGCTCCAAAGGGAGGGGAAACACAATGTTCAGGGTTTTATTTAATCCACATCGAGTGGACCGGCCCTGTGGATCCTAGGTGCAGTTGCGGTTGTAGCCCGAGGCTCGGGCTAGACAGTCTCGAATTCGGTAGAGGACGATCCCTTGACTCGGTTCATAGATGGAAACCCAAATTCCAATACGTGACATTTGCGGTTTTGATTGTAAACCTATATATGGCGACATAGTGGTATGGGGCACTTATGCCGTCTATGATTGATACTTATGATTGAATTTGTATTGACACTATGCACTTATAGTAATAATAAAAGATGAAATTTAGCGTATCAAGCATTCTTTGGCTATTATAAGGTAAAACCCTATCCTCCGGCTTGCGTTGCATTGTGTGATGGAACCTAGGTCTTATAATCGCTTCATTGTTCTTTATTCAGCATTGCGTTGTTGTTTTATGCAGTTGTATTCTTGGGAGGAAACTCATTCCGTCTTATACGGCGTGGTCCCTTGATTTATCTAACTTTAAAATCAAAAGATAATTTTTTTAGTTCTCACACCAGTCACATGAATGACTTGAAGTTTATTGTTTTAACCTAAACTCTGGGTGCCCTTATTTTGACACGGGCAGCTAGTAGTTTTGGTTTTGCAGATTTATATTCACAGGATCCTGATTTACAGCTAGAATGATGTCCGAAAAGCTCTGTATCCGTATATCTCCTTCAGTTGTGTTTTGCATTATTTTCCGCTGCTAGTAATGTATTGTAATATCTGATATTTTATAATGTGTAATATTGATTCATACTCTGTATATTCTTGTAATATGATGAAATTGTTGTAATACACAATGAAATGTTCTTCTATTTGCATCCCGATGTGGCTTGTCCTCAAAACAATCAGGGGTTTCGAACGGCCTTGGTCGGTTTAGTGATCGAGTCGGATCGAGCGAAATTCCTTATCGTTTCATTTGATAATGGAATATGTATTCAAAACATATTTGTATTTCAAAAGTTATGTTATTTAATATATTTTATTCATTCCGCTGTGAGTTTTGTGTTCTTCATTTTTCTTCTATTCTAACTTTTCTTTCTTTCTATTCCTCATCCTCTAACTTCTTTCTACTAATGATTCGTACTTCTGTGTCATTTGGGTTGGACGTGTGGTGTTAATAGTCAACTCAAAGGGTATGGATTTGCGGGCCGTTATAGTTGGTATCAGAGCTTAGGTTGAGCGAATACCTAGGCTTTGGTGGGAATGTTCTCATTAGAGATAGGGTCAGTAGTACCCTAGAATAAGTTGAGTGTATATATATGAGAGAGTGTAATTGTTAATTGATATAAAAATTGTTTTATATTGTGTTGGCTAGTCTGTTGGGTGGTTTATGAATTCTGATCGAATCGTGGGACGCCAAGAAGTCGAAAGGAATTTCTAAACATTTGAACAGAGAAATTAGGCACAATACTATTTTAAGTAGGTAAATGAAATAATTTTACCCAAAATTATATTTTGATATAAAAGAAATAATTTTCTGAAACTATTATATTATATGGATGTGTTGGGTGTTAACATTATAGTCAAATGAGGATTATAAAATTAAAATGGTTATATATAACCAAATGTATTTTGTATAAGAATGAATTATACAAATGAGATGAACTAAAATTTAATTCAAACCAGAATTTGGTATTTAATCCTAGGAAGTTGAAAAAAATATTTTCCGAAGTATATTAAAGTAATATAGCATTGTTTTAAAAAGGGATTTTTGAATAGATGTCATCTTGAGATGGATTTTGAAAGTGATAAAGCACTGAACTCACTTCAGTGGCTGAGAAATAATTCTGATGATGACTACGGCATTATCAGTGTTCATTTTCGAGTTCTAAGTGATGAATTGCTACCTTAGAAAATTTTTTGATGGAAATTTGTTTGAAAGAAAACAAATTGGTTTGAAAAATTCAATTGTTTGAATTTGAGATGGAAAAAAAATATGTATATATTTATAAATTATTTCAAAAAAGGAATTTGAAATAAAAACCCAGGTATTTAAATTCTGGAATTTAAATTTAACTGAAGAAAATTAAATAAATTAAAGTAAATAAATTGATTAGAATCAATTTGAGTGGAATATGAATTGGTTGTAAATCATTCAGATTAAATGGGTGAATGTATATGATGTGCGATGAAAATGGAAACCAAAAGTCTTTGTAGAACTAAATTTGTAAAAGTATAAAATGTTGAATTTCAACATAAGTGATTTTTGAAAAGAGACAGGTTCGTACTATTTTTCCAACCTAAGTAATTTCTGGGACGAAATTCTTTTAAAGGGGAAAGAAGGTAACGACACATATTTTTGTCGATATATTTTTGAATATTTAATATTTATTTTAAATATAGAGTTGATAATATAAATAAGTTTTTATATTATGTTATCGATTTAAAAATAAATTTTTGAATTTGTATCGAATATATTAAATTATCGAAAATATAATTGAAATCGAAGTTAAAAACTGAATCTGTACAATTTAGATGACCGATATGAATTCTATTTGAATATATACGATAGTAATAATAATTTATTATCGAGGGACAGATTATTTCTGAATTATATTAATTTAAAATAGTTATTTTATATTTACGTTCTAATTAGATTTTATAATCGTTTCTGTTCAGTTCAGAATAGCGTTATAATATTGGAATGACGGTTGGTATGCTAAAATAGCGGTTCACGGTTTTCAATTATGAACCCCGAGATATTTGTAATGGATAAGATCAAAATCAAATCAAAATCAAATCGATATCTATTTAAAAAGGATAAGAATCTCTTTATTACAAATCGATTGAAATTCGAAATCAAATCACTAGTACTTAGCTACCCTACCATATGTACTTTGTGCAGGCTACATTCCTTAATGCTGAAGAAATCATCTTCTATAAATCGCACGCAATATTTCCTTTCTCTCTTTTAAATTCTCCATACAATTTCAATGCCGCTCTTCATTTCAGTTTGCAGATAGTGAATCAATAACAAGCATTCCTTTTTCCCTAACGTTTAAAACCCTGCCATTTACTCTATTACTCCTAAAATCGAAAAAACCCTAACCAAATAAAATAAAGTTGATTTCCCTAATTCAATTCAAACAATAGGGCCTCGTTATCAAATCCATTCACTTTCCCCTTTCCAAAAAATCGCGATGTATGCAGAAAATCGTCGGTGACAAGAATCGCGATGAATTAGAAAGCATCAAAGCCGCCGTTAGTCACTACTGTGATAGAAGGTGGATATTTGATCATCGATGGTGGAAGTAAGGAGATGTAAGTCGATGGAAATAGGGAATTTGTATTCGAGAGAATGATTTGGAGAAGGCAATGTTTTGAATCAAAAGCGATAGTGGATGTCAGTGTGGGGAGTCGCGATGCAATCTGAAGCTGGAGCAATGGAAGGACGGGTTGATCTGGTGTTCAAACTGAAGTGGTTTGAGGGAGCGAAGGTAGTGTGATGGGGTGCAGAAGTCGGGATTTGTGGTGGTTGCGGTCAACGGTGAGGTTTTGACCAGTGAGATGTCGCGATTGAAGGGGTAGAGAAGGAGCAGGGTGCGTTTTGGAACCTGGTAAGAAAAGAAGAGGATGCCAAATGTTTTAAAAATTCGTTGAGGTGTGTTAATACTGTGATTAAGTCATGTTGATGGTGTTTAGTGGTTTTGGGAAATGATATGGGTGAAGGTGATCGAAAAAATGGTCTATCATGTGAAGAGGTTGGTCTGGAGAGAAAAGGACTATCATGGGAGTATATGGAAGTCTAGTCTATGTTGATTTTTGGGGATAATTTGTAAGCAGTGCAAGCATAAAATGTGAGGAGTAAGAGAATTGCAGGGTGCTAGGAAAATGTAGAAGAAGGGGATTTCAACGGTATTGTCATTTTGCAGAAATGAAAGGCATGTATTAGTGTGAAAGATCGGTGATGTTTATATTGGTTTAGAAAGAAGGCTTGGAAAGAAATTAAGGTAAATAAATTACTTAAGCTAAATAATTTACTTATAATCATATATAAATAAATCAGATTTTTAGTTACTTTATTAATTACATATATTGGATTGTGTAATTAATAAAGGGAATAAATAAATTACAAGGTTGAATTGGTCGAATCAACTGCATGTGGGGTTTGGTGCTGCAAAAATTCTTACTAAGGAATTGGAATTGGAACGAATAATAGTTAAAATCACGGTGAGCAAATCTCACTCACATTTTATTTAGAATTATTTTTATCAATTAAAAATAATTGTTTGTTGGTTGTTTGCTTGCATTGAAATTTTATTGTGGCTATATTAAATATATTAGTTATATAGGATTAGTTGTTGTGGTTATTATATATATATATATATCGGTGATTGGTTGGATTCCCGCAGTACCATTAGCGGATGCTAGCAGTATCATTAGCGGATGAACCTATACGCCCCACGCTATGACTGTGGATGACCTCCTATACCGCGATATTCTGCCACAAAGCAGAATGGGTATTATTTATGTTGACTAACGTCTGTGGATGCAGGAAAACAGGTTGGAGGAATTCAACTGGAATCCTCAAAAATATTAATTGTTATTTGTTATCACATATATTGTTATATATGATGTATTTTAAAACCTATGGTTGATAAATTGGGTGTTTTGAATTGTTGAATGTCACTGGCTCTAAAATGTTGATATATATAAAAATATCATGAAAAAGATATTT